>CM062818.1:634912878-636112878 GCA_031772625.1 Pinus tabuliformis | reverse complement strand
TATCCTAAATGGTTGATACTTCAACGTTGAATCTAGAAAAATTGAAATTTGGATGCATAATGGAATACACTTCCACAATTAAAAAATTTGAAGGACAACTTACGTTTATATTTTCTAGTTCCTTTCTTCAATCTTCTGACAAACTTAGCCTCTTCTATATTTGTGCTAGAACTTGAGCATTCTTGGTCATCTTCATATTTTCTATATGCTTTAAATGTTGCACCCCTTGATGTATATTTTCCTTTTGTAGTCTCATTTCATAGGCTATTAATGTTCCAAGTAATTGATCCATTGTTAATTTTTTGAGGTCAAATATCTCCTAAATGGCTGATAGTTCAACATTGATTCTAGAAAAAATATATTTCAATACCTTTTGAATATGATATAATCCTTTATAGTTTCATTTATACCTTTGATGTTATTTACTATTTCATCAACTTTAAAGAAAATATTTCTACATCTTCATCCTCATTAAATATTAAAGAGTCAAATTTCATTCTATAGACTTGTAGTTTGGCCTTTTTTACTTTCCATCACCTACATAGTTATTCTTTTAACTTGTCCCACATTTCTTTTGCATGTTGCGGTGTATAACTTTAACATTATTATTTGGACAAACCACTTAGGATTGCATTCTTTTCTTTGGCATTAAATGAGAACTCAAGCTTTTCCTCTCTTTCAACCAATATAATTGGATTTTCATAGCCATTCACCATTGCATCCCAAACATATGCACCAAGGGACATTAGATATGTCCTCATTCTCACTTTCCAAAATGTATAGCTTGTTCCATTAAAAACGGGAGCTTTGTTGGATTCTAGACGAACCCGCTCTTATACCAATTGTTGGAAACTAGGAAAATATTAATAAGGGGTGAACTAGAATTTTACTACATTTAACAATATTTAGTCAATTTTTGTAATAATATATAGATCTATTTATGTATTGAGCAGTTAACAATGAAATCAATACACGTTAATATTATCAACATCACACACATAATAAATGCATAGAGACATTGTAAGTACGTGGAAACCCATAAAGGTAGAAAACCAAAAATCATTTTGTTTTCATGTAAATACAAGAACCAACTTCTTTTTACATCATATTATGTAGAAACCAACTACAAGAGGTTTTGTCCTCTTTTTCTTTGCAAGCACCCACTTGCTGGAAGCACTAACTCCCATTGTTCATAAGCACTAACTTTCTTAGGAACCTACCTGAAGAAGACACCAATCCCCTGACAAATGAGGTAAATATTTGTTCTGATTCCTATGATCTTGTTTTAGCAACACTCTCTCTCTCTTTCTTATCCTCTGTACTTTTCTTTACATCAACTTCAACTTTCACCCAATATCCTCCTACAACCTTTGTTTTTGTCCTTATGTTCTTTGTATGGCTCAGACTTTTGAAAATTAACAACTTTTTCACTATATTCTCATGTCAACTATCTCTATGTGTCTCTCACGCTATTTATTTGATCTAAAAAAGAGAAAAGAAAACCTTAATTACAATTCCAAGTGCTAGTTTATATCAATATCCTCTAATCAACTCTGTCATTTCACATTCATGATTTTTCAAGAATTAAATCACTTTAGGTTCATGCAATTTGAAATTTTCTAGTCTCTTTCTTTCAAATTCACATCATTTTTAAACTCACTGACCTTTGAATTGACATCACTAGTTCCTTGTCTTCACACAACCATAAAATTTCATTTTTTGTGTTTTAACTATCTTCACCTTAGTTGACTCTTAACTGAATTTTGGCACTTGAAATGCCACATTTTATTTGAGCCATGACCTTACACTTTATCCCTTAATTTCATATGAAACCATGACCTAGAACCATGTGTTAAGAGCGGGAGGTGCTTATCTACTCCATGGTTCAAATGATCACACATTTAAGCCTTTAGTGCCTAGGTTTAATATTCTCAATGGCTAGAACCATTTGTTTCCGCCCAAATCTCTTTAATAAAAAATCTGGTATCTGGGAGCCCTTTTTGTATGGAATTTATGCAAAACATCTAAAGGCCTAGATGATCCTTAAGCCTATTCTAACCCAAAATGCCAAAAATAATTAACATGGGAAAATTCTTACATATGAAACCCCGTGGCATGAATTCCAATGCTTTTCCACGTCATTTGCTAATGTCATCACTACCATGTGGTGGTCTCGAAGTGGTGCCATGTGTCACTCATATTCAACCCACTTGGACACCCAAAAACACCAAATTTCCTACCACGCGTCACATATACAAAGTGTACCTCGTCATCACCCAACCACATCATCACCTCACCATGTCACTTCCATGTGTCTCCTTATCATTGGGCCATCTTTCCTTTTCGTTTCATCATCTGCCAATTATCTGCCACCTATCTTAGTGTAGAAGAGGGGTCTAGTCTTCAAATTTTGCAGCCATTTTCTTTGTTATTCAAAGTTCCCCAAGGCATGAAATTACCATCAACTGGAATTCTCCATTGATCCATTAAATTATCCATCTAGTGTTTTTCATCTTGTGCTAGCCTTCAATCCTTGCATCTGTTTAGACCTGGTGCAACATGTTATCTATCAGTTAACAAATGATTTTCTATCAATTTCCTTCCCATTGAGCATTTTATGTCTCCGCACCACGCTAATTGTGCCAAATTATTATAACTTGTTCATCTAGAAACTGGTGCAATGGAATGACGTGTCTCACCTACTGAGTTATCCTCCTTGCTATCAAGCATTCTACCATACGTTGCAAAGTGATTGATGTCATCTCAATGATTAACCATGTCACTACCACTTGTCATCATGTTGACATATTCAATTAACTGGCTACCACATCACCATTATACTCTAATAATCTTTCACCACCTACCATTATTTCCATGTCATCTAGTATGGGTGAAATGCCTAGGGGGACTTGTGTTTTTTGGAGAATTCCTTCATTAAGTTTAAATTAGCCCAAACATTGAGCTCCATCTTTTTTTTCTGTCCAGCAAAATTCTTGACCGAGGAATTCGTCAACTTTAGGACTATCAACCATGGCATCCATCTATCCATGCCAAAACCTTGCATTGTGCAAACAACAACTTGTGCATATCATGCCAGGAAAAATTATTATTCGTGAGCTCCAATTACCATGACTCCTATCCAATGCCTTTGTGACTTCTCAAACCAAAAGCTCTACAATGCAACATCAAATTAATAGTTAGATTATGGGAAAGTGCTTGCCTCATGCCTTCCGTTAGCCTGTCATTAGGAGAATTTTGAGGTCTTAAAGGGGTGTAATAAGGAAAATAATAAAATAATAGTAAAAATAATAAAACAAGACATGAATTTTTAAAGAAAACAAAAAATGGAAACTACTTTGTTTATTGTATTTTCGACTTATCTTCTTCAGGGTTCACTCAAATTTCAAGAGTATATCACTTTGGATGTAGAATTAAATTTCACATCTACTGAGTACCCACTTTTCATACTTATGAGTATATCCACATGAAAAAATTGAAAATAGATAAAAAAAATCTTATTGAACACACTTTTTTTTCATGTATTTTCATTTTTTTCGATGTTGATCTACTCAAAGGTATGTAGATTGGATACTCGTTGGATTTCAAATTTAATTCTGCATCCAAAAACTATACAGTCTTGAAATTTGAGTGAACCCACATGGAGATAAGCCAAAAATTCATTTAAAAAGTTGTTTTCTTCTTTTCCATCCAAAATATTTTCCCCTAAATATGACATCATCATCTTGAATCATATTGGTTCTTTTAAAGTTAATTTCGTTAAAACATTTTTGTCTTAAGGCCCATTTTAACCTAAAGTATCCCCTAATGGGAATCATGCAGTTGTGGAGCCTTGCCAAAATTCAAACCGTCATAAATCTTGAACCCTTAGATATTTTCCAAAGTGTCACACACAACTAAAAAATTATCTAGGAAGAATATCCAACTATTCACTTTGCAAAGACATTTTACCAAGTCACCTAGTGTAGACAAATTACTTTCAAATACAGGCCATTAGATCCTTCATCAACAACTTGCAAACATCACAAGACTCTATGAACACCAATAAAGACAACATTTGACATCAATGACAATCAAGACAATCTCCAACAAACTCCCACTAAACTTGACACTACTTGACATCAATGACTACTCCTTTGACAATAATGACAACACTTTTCTCAATAGGTATATGGTCATCAATGTCTCTACTAGGAATCAAACTTGAGAGAGTTCAAAACCATAAAAATAGAGAAACAAATTCACTTATTGTAAGAAAGTAGGAATGTTTTACAAAGTAAAAACACACAAAAAACATGGATTTGAACATAAACACCAAGTGGGAAAAACATGTACCATAAAACTAAAGAAATTACAAGTAAAACCTTTCCAAAACCCTAAATTGAAGGCTTCAATGTTATGCTAGAAATAAAAATAAGCAATAGTAGATTATCAATGCTCTAGTTCAAAGTAAGCTTAGGAGCACACGACCTATCAATGACTTGGTAATAACTAGATTGGGCACTAGCAGGAAAAAGCCTAGATATTTGGTTTTTTAGCACCACGGTTTCAATTTCAAACTTTTTCTATGACTCATATGTACAATATAATGTTGAGAAAATAAAAAATAAATGCTGCTACAAAGTCAAACAAAGTAAAAAAAATTGCGCTCATAGGACTCCCCAATGGAGTCGCCAACTGTGTTTAAGGGAGAAATTTTACTTACAATAGTGAGCTATTTTAGCCCCAGAAAGATTCCCTAAGACTTACCCATATGGTGGGAGTTGCAGTCAAATCATAATACAGGAAAATACAATGCATGCATTCCTATACAAGAAATTTCAAAGTGGGTAAAAATATTGTACCTCTTATCAAAAAGATTTCACTACTTGGTGCAACCAGCTTGGGGAAACCACTAGAGATCTCTACTCCTATCCTTACCCATGAATGCCTACATACAGAGATAAAATTGCCAAACTATATACCCTACAATATTAGCATTATCATAAACCCACAATCATAATCAACATGTAATACAAAATAATAACATGATAAAATGAGATAGCGGGGGAAAATCTATTCATGTTTGTATTATACTCAAGATAGTGTGTACATTTTCACACACTTCCTCCGCCTTCACCTCTAGTCTTCCCATAATCAATAACTCATTGTCCACTATACTTATACTAATTGCGTATCATAAGGAAAACTATGAGTAAAAATTCTAGCAACGCTTTGGCATATGATAATTATTACTCCTTTGTTGATCTAGGGAGAGCTTGATTTTATAGATAATATTAGGTAGTGATCACATTAAATATAGACATATTTTTTTACCATGTCTTTTCCTTTGATCCCTATCTTATTTGAGTGATAAAATTTCACCTAATATTACCTTATCCATGCAATTTCTCACTATGATGCTCCATCACAATGTAACTAGGCCATTGTTGGCTCTCTATCGCTTGGATAATGCCTTTTATCACCATCGAGTTGATTTATCAAGCTATTCAAATGGTGACTACTAAACTTGAGCCAATTTCTTCCCATAATGTTGATATCGATGATTACTCCTCACCCACATGGGTTGTTAATCATTCTAGTTCTTCTGACTTCCTTGATACTATGATGTCATCTGATGAAGCCATATTGGGAGCCATGACGATATTTGATCCACCTTAGGAATAATCCCATCATCAATCATCTTTCTTCATTTGTTTAGAACACTTAAATGATGACTTGTACAACCTTGTTTCATTACAAAATGTGAACTTGGCATGAGAACCCAAAACAACACATGATGTGTTCCCTGAAGGGCACTTTACAAACATTTCACCTATCATACCCATTGTTATTTCTATAAAACATGTGGTCATGGAAGACAATAGATTGGAGAAGATTGCACTTCAGATGAAATTACTACTTATATCTCTCTTTTCAGATAATTTTATGATGTTTTTGCTTGGTCCTACAAAGAAGTGAGTAACATCGATCCTTGGATTGTAAAGCATTAAATCATCACCTATGAAGGGGTTAAGTCTATTTAGTAATGGATTTGGTCATTCCACCCTCACAAAGTTGTTTCCATTAAGGCAAAAGTTGAGAAATCACTCAAAGAAAAGTTCATCTATTTGGTGCCCTTGACGAAATGGGTTTCCAACATCATTCTTGTCACCAAGGAATAAGTCACTATTCATGTCTATGTTGATTATAGGGAAAATAATTGGGCATGTCCAAGAGATAACTATCCAACCTCGTTCATTGATCAAATCATTGATGAATGTGCTAGAATTGAGATATTTTCCTTTATTGATGGTTTCTCCAGCTATAACAAGTCATAGATCAAAATAGAAGATCAACATAAAATGTCTTTCAATTGTCCTTGGGGTAGGTTTGATTCTAGGAAACTACTTTTTGGTCTTTAAAATGTTGGGTCAACCTTCCAGCAGGCTATGACTTATACTTTTCATAACATAAGCAAATTATGGAGGAATAAATGGATGGCCTTGTTGCTCACTCTTCTCAGTGAGTTGATCATCCTGCACATCTATGGACCATGTTTAAGACCTATCTCTACTACAATATTCATTTGAATCCCAACAAATGCATCTTTTGAATTGTTTACAAATGATTGTTGGGATTTATCATGTTCAAGTACAAAGATCATGGTTGATCCTCTTAAGCTTTAGGTGATCATCAAACTGCCTCCTCCTCAAGCTATCATTCAACTTTAGAATTTTCAAGACAAAGTGAAATTATTACGTTTATTACTTGTTAACTGTGTTGAGATCACAAAGGGTTGCAGGAAACTTCTAAAAAAGGATACATCATTTGTACGGTATGACCAATGCCAATAATATTTCTATGCCTTGAAATAGGCCTTGATGTCATCCTCGCTATTGATCCCTCCCAACTATAGTTGGGACTTCATTTTATATCTTTTTTCCTCTTATTTGACCCTTGTAATTGTTCCTTTATAATAGGATGAACACCACCATGAGCGTGATATCTACTACCTCAATAGAGCATTGGTAAGGGCTAAACATTGCTATATATGCATTGAAAAGTTGGCTCTAACTTTTGTCTTAAATGTTCAATGGCTTAGACATTGCATTCTCTTTTCTAAGACTATCATAGTCATTGACTCCAAGCCCATGTGTGATTTTCTTAGTCAACAAGTGATTAAGGGTAAGTAATCCAAATGGACAATTAACTTGCATGAATCAATGTGGAGTTTATTGTCGCGAAATCCAACACACCATTACTCTTCATATAGATGTTACCTAATGTTCTCCTTAATTCCAATGGAACAATGATTATTGATTTGTTTCCTAATGAGTCTTTGTTCCTCATTAGAACATTTTGTCATTGGAATGGCAATATCTTGATCTATATATATATATCTATATATATATAATTAAAAGTTTCGACTTGATTTTTCATGTGATGATCATCGATGCATTCACCACAACTCAAAATAGAACCTCATAATTGATTATACCCTTTATTATTGTGGAGTTTATTTCGTATTAAATCTATGTCTCACTTAGAAATATGATAAACATGTTATGAATTATTGCCATGCATTGGCATGTGGAGGTCATCTATCTAGGTTAGCCATTTCTCAAAAAATATTGCGCGTTGGGTACATTTGGCAATCAATCTTTAAGTTTTATATGAATATAGTCCAAAGGTGTCATCCTTGTCAGACTTTACCCACAAAATCTGTGCCCATCCTACTCTCCTTCATCTAGTGGTTTCTTTTAGCCCCTTTTCTAAATGGGGTATCAATTTTATGTAGTGCAAGACTGCCTCTTTGAGCAATCATAACTATCTCATTTTGGTTGTAAGTTACTTCACCAAATGGGCTGAGGCTATGCCTACCTATTCCATTAATGGTGCTATCATAACTTTATTTTTATTGAACCATATCATTGTTAGGTTTAGTGCACCCAAAGAGATTGTGACTAATCATGGAGCTCATTTTTGCAACCATATGATGCCATAATTAGTATACAATTTGGGTTTCTACCATGAGAACTCCACACCCTACTACCCTCAAGCTAACAGTTAAGTCATGGATATTAATGGTATCTTGAAGACTATGATCCATCGTATGATTAGGGATCATAAATGAATTAGCATCTAATTCTCTTGTTTTCTCTTTGGGCATATCAAACCTCAGCTAAGACCTCCATGAACTTCACTCCTTTCCAACTAGTTTATGGTGTCAAAGTGATGTTACCCATTGAATGCAAGATTCCCTCATTGAAACTTGTTTTTTAAATTCTCCCTAACACTTTAACCAAGGAAGAATGCCTCCTTTATTTGTCTTGGCTTGATGAAAAATGTCATGATGCTCTTCTCACCAATGAGGCACACCAAAAATGCATCAAAGTCTAATATCATAAGTCTATTCGACCTCTTTTCTTTTCCAAAAGTGGCTTTCTTTGGATTTACTATCAGAAACATGATCAAATTGATGCAATAAACGTAGAGCCCATTTTGCTTGTCCATACATTTTTAAACCTTGCATAATTCCTTTAATCCACACAAACTTGGCCTATCAAACTATTCAAATGGAGACTAATGACACTGTGTCAAGTTCTCCCCATGATGTTGAGTTTGATGCATATTGCTTGCCCTCATGGGTTGCCAATCATCTAGTTCCCACAACTTCCTTGATACTACAATGTCATTTGTTGAAGCCATCTTGGAAGCCCAGGCACACTCTAATCCTCCTTAGGAAAAATATTATCATTGATTATCTTTCCTCCCTTATTTAGAACACCTTAATTTTGACTTGCATAACCTTGTGTCATCGTGAAATGTTAACTGGGCACGAGATCCTGACATAACACATGATCTGTTCTTTGGAGGGAATTTTGCAAACATTTCACCTACCATACCCATCGATATTTTTGTGAAACCTATGGTCATGGCAAACATTATGATCATAGTGGATTACATTTTCGATGATATCACTACTTATATTTCTCTTTTCAAATATTTTTTTTTATTTTTTTACTTAGTCCTACAAAGAAATGATTTCCATTAATCCTAGGATTATATAGTAGTAAATCATCACCTATAAAGGGGCCATGCCTATTCAAAAACAACTATGGCTAGTCCACCCTCACAAAGTTTTTACCATCAAGGAAAGTCAAGAAATTTATTAAAGCTAAGTTCATCTATTTGGTTCCCTTGATTGAATGAGTTTCCAACATCATTCTTTTCACTAAGAAATAACATAATATTTGTATCTATGGGGATCTTAATCAAGCAAGTCCAAAAGATAACTAACCAACTACATTCATTGATCAGATCATCGATGAATGCACCAATAATGAAAAGGGTATGCATAGCCTTAAAATTTGGAAAATGAAGAGTATAATTGCAAAATTTGATCTATCTAAAGCTTATGAAGGGGTGGCCCAAGAAGGTGTACATAATCTTAAAAGTCAGAAAATGAAGGGTATAATTACAAAAATTGATTTATCTAAAGCTTATGATAGGATCAGCTGGATATACCTGCACATGCTTCATACTCACTTGGCCTTTGAAATTCGTTTTATGAATTGGGTCATGGGTTTCATCACCAATGTATATTTTGCAGTATTGATCAATGGGGTTGCTTGTCCTTTCTTTCACTTCCAAAGAGGTCTAAGGCAAGGTTTTTCTCTGTCACCCCTCATGTTCTTGTTAGTATTGGAGGGATTAAGTAGACTACTCTTGGAAGCCAAGCAGAGGGGTGATATCAGGGACATTGAGGTAGAAACAAAATTCTTTCTAACACATTTACTTTTTGTTGATGATATCCTACTATTTAGAAATGGATCAAGGAAGAATTTGAGGTGTTTGAAATAGGTTTTGTCCCTTTTTCAAAAAGCAAGAGGTATGTTCATAAACATTCAGAAATGTACTTTGGTTTATGAAGGACTAACATTGCTGAAAATTTTCAGAGCCTAATCATACTTGCCTTTTGCAGCGAAACAAATCAATGAAAGTCTTGAATACATGTCATTTCATTTAAAACCCCATTCTTACAAGAAGGATGACTAGAAATGGCTCTTGGAAAAGGTGGAGAAGTGTATCATCCACTAGAGATTTAGATGGATCTCAAGAGCGAGAAGACTAGTCCTTATTAAGTCGATGCTCCAAGCAATCTCTATGTACTGGATTGCACTAACAAATGTATCGAAAGGTATCCTTCAATCCATCAGGAAGTTGTGTGGGAGGTTTTTGTGGGTAGGTGCTAAGGAGGATCATGTACTATCTTGGGTTGCATGGGAGAAGATCACCTTACCTAAAGCATGGGGAGGGTAGGAGTTAAAGGACCTCCCAATCTTTGCAAAAATGTTGTCAGCTAAATCAAGATTGAGGCTCCTATCTGTAGAAAACCTCTGGATGATAATAGTGACCCAAGAGTACATCTTCCCTTTGTCAATGAATTAACTGGTGAGAAAATAAAACAAAAAAGTCATGAACTCTTTAGCCATCTAGAAAGTGATAGTGGAATCGTTCAAAATGGTAGGGGAAGGTCTTTCTTGGAATGTCAGTAATGGAGAAAAACTCATAATTCACATATACATTCTTAAGGCATGTGGCAAATGAAGGAAGGTCCTCCTTTTGGTTGCAAGGGTGGAAAAATGTTGAGAAACTTCATTTAAACGAGGACTTTGCAACTAGATGGCATGATTATATTGCAGGTGTCCAAATATCACACATTCAAATAAGGGAACGTGATGACTCCCTTAGGTGGATCTTTGCTCCCTTCTGAAATTACTCTCCTAAATTTGGATATAGTTATCAAATTGAAATGAGATTGCAAATGAACCAAATCTAATGGTGGAAACAAATTTGGAAGTTGGAAGGTCCACCAAAGTCCAAGCTTTTCCTCTGGTGCCTACTGAGGAATAAAGTCTCAACTTTTGATAATCTCTAGAAAATATAGAAATATGGCCCTGGCTAGTGTGTTTTATGCAAAAATGAGGACAAATATGTCAAGGATTTATTTCTAGCTTGTCCCTTCATGATTAGCACGGTAGAGGTTATAAATTGATGGTTGGGTTGCAACTTAGAATGCAGAGGACAAAGCTTTGGGGAATCTTGGAAATCCTGGTGGTATCGGGACCATAATGAAATTCTCATGAACATTCCCCCTTTACTCGGTTGGGGCATGTCGCTAGCAAGGAATAAGGTTATCTTTAGAAATCAAGCTTCAACTCCGAACCTCATTGCCTCATACATTGCTATAATTATTTCCCTTCTACCTTCAAAACTGTTGAAAAATGTGCAACAAGAAATGTTAAATTTAGAATGTGCTAAAAATAGACCTGCTAAAAATAGCAGTTTGGCCAGTGAGGTCATTGGCCACATTGGGTGAGAGGTGAAACTGCTAAAAATAGAAAGTTCTAAAAATAGCATTTCTGCGTCCCTTCCTATTTATTGCAATCCCCAGTCTATCTATATGAAGTAAAATTAATTTTGGTCTTAACAGCAGTTGGAAATATTAATTAATTAATTCAGTTGAGTTAATTAGTTAAGGAAATTTGAATTTGAAGTCTTTGTGAGCATGCACATGAGTTGTCCCACTGATTGAGGAATTTATCCTTAATTTCCTCCACTGATTGAGGGAATAAGTATGAGTTCTATAATGAGAGAATCAGTTGACTTAGTTCTAACTAGTCAAGCCTAGTTAGATTATTTTAACAAGCTGTTAAAATAATAAAATATTGTTTGTTAATGCTTGCATGCATGTGACAACTATTATTTTAGATAACTGAGAATTCACTCATGGATAACTGTTGCATGTCAGTTCTATCAGAGACCCAGTTGAGATCAGATGAAGGACAGTGTACTATCAAATGCTTGGATATTTCTAGTAAGTATTCCTTGCATGGAGAAGGATCTATTTCCAAGAGAAATACATATTATAGGAGATTGGAGGACTTTTGGCCTATATATTGAAGCCTAGGTAGTCTATGATCTTCATCTTCTGATTACAGAGAGAGCAGGATAACTATTGAGCTAATTCTTTTTGTATGTTGTTGAGGATCTCCACTTGATTGATAATAGATGATTGGGGTTTTATGTTGGTGCTTTCCCCTGGATATATCTTGTGTTATTTTTGATTATTTCTCTTGATTAGTTATGCATGTTTCTACTTGATGTTGCTCATGAATTCGATTATGCTTCCACTTAATGTTTTGTAGAAGTATAACAAGTATTATGCTTTAGGACATTGCATATATCGGTTTGTTCTACAGGTGAAATTTCTACATGGTATCGGAGCACAGGTGATCAAGCAAGAATAGTATACTAGCAGGAGAAATTCGAAGTTTATTATTCGGGATATAGATCTCAAGTTCTTATCACATCTATTTCATCAATGGCGTTCTATGGTTTGAGGCTTGAGTATGCCCTTGATGGTAGCTCAAACTATATAGCTTGGAAGGATCGCATGGAGGAGGTTTTGGAAGATAATGGCCTTAAGGATTTCATTGATCAAGAAATCCCTAAGCCTACTGACAAGACTAAGCAGGTGGAATGGAGGAAGTGTGTGGCTAGAGCTAGGAGAATTCTCTTGGAGGGAGTGCGAGATCACATTGTCTCGAGCCTCCATGGGAAGGAGACTCTGCATGCAATGTGGAAAACATTGAAAGATTTATATCAGAATAGTAGTGATCAGAGGAAGCTGACACTGAAGGACAAAATTTGAAAGATCAAGTGTGAAAGGGATGAGATGATCTCTATGTATCTGACCAAGCTCATCACATGTAGGGATGAGCTTGCAAGTGTAGGGGTCATGACATCAGATGAGGATATGGTGAGTCTAACACTCCTTGGCCTTCCTAAGAGCTAGCATAGCTACCAAGACTTGGTGAATGGAAGGGAGAAATTGCCAGATTGGGAATGATTATGGTTGGATTTGATGCAGGAGGAGATCAGACAGAGCACCAAAGACAGTTCTTCATCCATGCATGATGAGGAGAACTGTGCCTTAGCGAGTAAGGTGAAGAAGGGGAAGGAGAAGGTTTCTCTTTCCAAATCCAGTTCTTCTAATGATGGGAAGAAGGTTGACAAATCGAAAGTGCGATGCTTTCGTTGTCATGAGGTGGGCCATTATGCTGCAAATTGTCCACAGAGGAAATCCAAGAAGGGATCTGGGGAAGGATCTGAAGGTGAGGCACTTGCTTCATAGTTTGAGTTGGATTTCACACTCTTCGCATGCATGGTTTCATCCATGGTGGGAAGTTGGTTTCTTGATAGTGGAGCTTCTTTCCACATGACCAGTGACAAGAGTTTGTTCAGTACTTTGGAGGAGAAAGATCTCCAGATACTCATAGTGATGGGTAATGATGAGAAGTATAGTGTCTCAGGTGTAGGCACGATTATTTTTCAGAGGGAGCATGGATCTCGCCTTACCTTGACCGATGTCAAGTATGTACCAGGACTGAAGAGAAACTTGGTGTCGATCGCGATGCTATAAGACAGAGGCTATGATGTAGTCTTTAGTAAGGGAAAGGTTTTCCTTAGACACATCATCACTAGACAGGTGAAGCAGATTGGTTCACAGGTCAAGAACCTGTATGCTCTTGAGGTTCAAGATGCATGCAAAGCCTTGAGCAGCAAGGAAACTGATGGAGACTTGGTGGTTGAGAGGGAGGGCATATTACCTCTCAACATGCAGAGCCATAAGAAGTCTCAAATGATTGTGGAGGAGCCATGACTGGTGCAACAACTTCAGGAGGATGTGGAGCAGCCACAACAGGGGAAGCTGAGTGGATATTGAGTAAAGACATCTACTCATGCAGAGACCTCCAGTAGGTGGAAACTTCGAGCCAGGTGGGCTGAGGGATCACATGCAGCCATACCTCCAGGTAGGAGGTGGGGCAATATAGAGTGATCGTCCCAAGGAGGAGGGGCAGGATCCTTGAGGTACCCAACCTCTTGGATGAGACCTTGCTACAGGAGCCCCGATTTGGAGTAGCAGGAACTGACTGATTAGGTAGAGATAGATGCGGATGGAGAAGCAGAGACAGCAACAATGTAGGGAATCCCAGGATAGCGCATAGCTAGCAGGTTGCAGCAATGTAAGAGGCACAAGTGTTTTGCACAGTGCTAGGTGGCACAGAGAGGTGTGCAATGGTGCAAGATGCATGGAGATGTTGTAGTAGCACAGATGTCAGAGAGGGAGCACTTGTCAGCAGCAGGTAGAGCTTCAGCATCAGAGTATGTTCCTAGCCCAACAGAGTGATCAGTTGGGAGTGTTTTTGTTCCAAGTGTTGTTGGAGCAAGTGGACCGGGTAGATGTGTTGCATGCAGAACATTCCAGAGTTATAAGATCAGGTTCGAGAGAAAGCCTTTCTTGTTGAGAGGGAGTGTTGAAAAATGTGCAACAAGAAATGTTAAATTTAGAATGTGCTAAAAATAGACCTGCTAAAATAGCATGTCTAAAAATAGCAGTTTGGCCAGTGAGGTCATTGGCCACATTGGGTGAGAGGTGAAACTGCTAAAAATAGAAAGTTCTAAAAATAGCATTTCTGGGTCCCTTCCTATTTATAGCAATCCCTAGTCTATCTATAGGAAGTAAAATTAATTTTGGTCTTAACAGTAGTTGGAAATATTAATTAATTAATTCAGTTGAGTTTATTAGTTAAGGAAATTCGAATTTGAAGTCTTTAGGAGCATGCACATGATTTGTCCCACTGGTTGAGGAATTTATCCTTAATTTCCTCCACTGATTGAGGGAATAAGTATGAGTTCTATAATGAGAGAATCAGTTGGCTTAGTTACTAGTCA
The DNA here is from genome assembly GCA_031772625.1 of Pinus tabuliformis. Classification (NCBI taxonomy): domain Eukaryota; kingdom Viridiplantae; phylum Streptophyta; class Pinopsida; order Pinales; family Pinaceae; genus Pinus; species Pinus tabuliformis. Next base: position 636,098,076 of record CM062818.1, on the reverse strand, counting down.
AGCCCAATTAGATTATTTTAACAAGTTGTTAAAATAATAAAATATAGTTTGTTAATGCTTGCATGCATGTGACAACTATTATTTTAGATAACTGAGAATTCACGCATGGATAACTATTGCATGTCAGTTCTGTCAGAGACCCAGTTGAGATCAGATGAGGGACAATGTACTATCAGATGCTTGGATATTTCTAGTAAGTATTCCTTGCATGGAGAAGGATCTATTTCCAAGAGAAATACGTATTATAGGAGATTGGAGGACTTGTGGCCTATATATTGAGGCCTAGGTAGTCTATGATCTTCATCTTCTAATTACAGAGAGAGTAGGATAGCTATTGAGCTGATTCTTTTTGTATGTTGTTGAGGATCTCCACTTGATTGATAATACATGGTTGGGGTTTTATGCTGGTGCTTTCCCCTGGATATATCTTGTGTTGTGTGTGATTATTTCTCTTGATCAATTATGCATGTTTCTACTTGATGTTGCTCATGAATTAGATTATGCTTCCGCTTTATGTTTTGTAGAAGTAGAACAAGTATTATGCTTTAGGACATTGCATATATCAGTTTGTTCTACAGGTGAAATTTCTACAAAAACAATCGAATTTGATCCCTCAGGCTGTAGTGCAGGAGGAGATTAACACAAAAATCCCATGGTCATATTTTGACAGAGTGTCGAATGTAAACAGTATGTGTGGTGGAGGTTTGATAATTCACCTCGACCATCAACACTTCGTGAAATCCAAAATTCGCCTGGGTAGAGGAACCAACAATTTTTTTGAGCTCATGTCCTTAAAAACTTTTGCTATGTTAGGCCCGAGAATTAGAATGTTAATCTCTGCAAATTTTTGGGGACTAGCTAAATGTCATCAGCTGGTTCAATGTTGTTCATAGATGTCAAAATCATTTGCTATTGCCTATTCTAGAGGAAATACAACTATTAAAACAATCTTTTGACTATATATCTTATTGTCACATTTACAGGGAACACAACTCAGAGGTAGATCTCTTATCTAAGGCTAGTGTTGGATAAGATCTGAGTATCTGGAATGTGAGTGAATATCTAGAGGGGACTATTCCGAACTACTTCCATCAGCCTTTCACTACTCTATAATTTTGCTTCTTACTTATATTTTTCCTATCAGTGACATTCTACACTCAATATTATGTCTGTATATCAGATAAGATGACGATGTTTCTTGTAATCTCCATATATATGTCAAAGTCTTACAAGTTTTTGTGATAGTTCTCAAGGATACCTGATGCCTCAGGAGGACATCATCTGTGGTTGTCAAGATCAGTTTAGAGGGTTGTATGTTTATCCTAGGGGAATCTTGTTTTTGTCTTTTTGTATCCAGTTATTAATCCTTGAATTAGGTGATGAAATGCTTTGCATGTGCATATGTAACATTTTATCTCTGTAATAAAAAATTATGATTTTTCCTCCGAAAAGGAAAAGAAAAAAAGTTAAAAAAGAAAGAAAGAAAGAAAAAAGTACAATGAACAAAAGAAAAAGATAAAAATTCAATTGATATCCCTCATCTTAAAAAAAACAATAGCGGGAAAAAAATATCTCCTAGAATTGTTAAAAATAGTCTTCTCAAAGATGAGACCACTACAACACTAACAATGGTACACTTATCACTAATATTGAAAAAAATTCAAAATGTGTGGAAGTTGAAAAATATATACTTATAAATATTATATTATTATAATATATATTTCAAGGATATTACATTGAAAAAAAATTATGATCGTTTAAAAATAAATGGCAAATATTATTGCAACAAAAGTGCATTGAACAAAAGAAGATAATAAGCTCTCAATTGATCAGTTTCATCACAAAAAAAATACTTCTAAAATTGATAAAAAATAGTTTAGGGATAACCGTAATGAGATCTCATTACTAGCTTGACCAGTAATTACATAAACACGTCTTTATATTTTCGTTAAATACATTTTACTTTTACATCTGTAAAATACCAATTCTTTATTATTCAATTTTATTTATCCACCTTATGGAAACACTCTCGATTTTAAAGATTATAAACACACCAACTTTTCAATATAAAAATATCCCAACCTAGCTATTTATTATTTTGATTTACTTTATCTTTTTAAATGTTACATTATTTTTATTTTCCATATAAAAGGTTTTTTTAATTTCAAATTGTAATCAAATTAATTATATATATATAATATATAACAACGTTCACTAATGGTGCAAAGAACAACGTTGGACTGTATTTTAGAGTAGTAGGTTTGACGATAAGGCCGCAAAGACTCGATTTTCGACCACATCACTTTCGATAGGTGTGAAAGAGGATCGAGCCTGGAACCTAAAATAGTAGGCGGAGAGAGGTTAAAAGCTTTCCATCACCGACTGCATGATGTGTGCAGACGACACACGTCTATTCCTAGTAGCTGGTTGACAGTGACACGTTAATTTTTTCTCCACCCATTTGGTTGACAGACCACCGAAAATGCTGGCTGACAGTGACACGTTAATTTTTTCTCCACCCATTTGGTCGACAGACTACCGACAATGCTGGTTGACAATGACACGTTAATTTTTTCCATTGGACAAGACTACATAGCGACACCTTAAAAATGGAATCGTTTAACGAGGGGAAGAATTTCTTGGACAGTCAAAAGTAGTCGGAATCTGGGTATTTTTTTTCAAAAAATCTTGTAGAGGCAGTGTTTGAATAGTGTTTTTGATGGTGGAAATAGATTCAGCACCATCAGAAACCTCTAACACAGCTAAAATTTTGAAATTTAACAACTATAACTTGAATTTACAAAAATCCTTGCCAAATTTTCTCTAAATATAATCAGAATTTCCATAACTTTCCGGACAACTCCTCCGCCTTATTAAACTACTACTTAAAAATGTTTCGTGTCACGTGTGCAAGCCAAGTATAACCCCAGCGGCAAATTGAGAGATTCGAGGAAAATCACGTATTTTTTATCTCTATCCTTTGGCAAGGCTGAAGTGCCAGCAAAGAAGGAAAGTTCAGGAGGCATCGTCGATTAATCATAAATTACAACTATTTTGTACCGTATGGGAAATATTTGTAATGTTTGGCATGCCTGCCAACTATTTTGTAGTGAGTGCCAACATTTCATTAAAGAATATTCGTGTGGGGTAGCAGAGCTCCACTCTTATCAATATATATATTGTGATATCTATTCATCAATGTGCGGGGTAGGGGTAGTATATGTTATTGGTTGAAATTAAACAAGTATAAAATTTAAATTTAATGGGTGATATATATTTAATGGATGGATAGCTCAGAGTATATTGGTTGTTTCCACTCTTTTGTGGTCATGGGAATGTTGTACTTAGATTTACGAAGTACAATGAACTTGAATGTTGTGTTTTTTTTGTTAATTTTTTTAATTGATTTATTTCAATTTTTTATGGCTTGGTTATAACATAGTTTAATGGTTATTTAGAGATTAAGTTTGATTTCTCCAACTCTCAACAATAGTTATAACTTTGATCTTTTTAAGTCTTTTTCATAATTTTCATGTGCCTCGCCCCTTTTCCATGAGTAATGAGGATCAATATGGCATCCTCTTGAATTATGGTGGTTAATCACAATAAATCAACCTCCGTGAGGCATAACTTTTGGATATAGACTCCAATTGGTTTCTTTCTTGCACCACTAAAAATGACACATGGTGCTTAAGCGAGAAACTTTTACCCCCAAAAAATGTCATTTAAGACCTCAAGATGACCCATGTAGGTTTCATACTTCAATTATCCAAACTAGATCCCATTGATAAAATTGCTCCTCTAAGCTAGTTCCTCTAGTTTCTTCACTCTAGAAGCATTGATATGGGTGATAAAGTGTGTGTGTGTGTGTGCACTCATATTGTTCACATGTTAGATATGAAGAAAAAAACCACTAAGTCTTCCTTATAAATTTGGAGAATTTCAATCATGAGGAATTTGGTTCATAAATACAGTAAAATATGGATGATTAGGGAGGCATAAGGCTCCCTTGGCCTACCAACACTTTTAGGTTAATTTTAGAGATCAAAGGTGGATGCTCCTTAACTAGGTATTCCCACGACAATGCAAAAAGAAGGGAACATTTAACTTGGCTCCCCAACAAAAGAATTGCATACAACAAGCATCACATATGAATCATCATAAAATTTCATCACTTCTTTCCATGCCACCTACAACATATAGCTATTATCATGCTCTTTACAAAACTATTCTATAAACAAGCATTAATAGTTCCATTCACACAAAAGATGTCAGTTTTCACATGATAATCTCCCTAAGCACAAAGAATCAAACTCATATCGAGAGGACTAGAGCATGTTATACATAGTATCATTCTCTAGAATTTAGTATAATAGAAAACATAAATTTCCTTACAATTATAACCATGATTTAAGTATAATTAAGTAAACATCATAAGCACAAGAAAATTTAACACTTATCTAAAATTGTCCAATACTATCAACTAAGCTAGGCCATGATATATAAGGAGAATGGTCAACATTCATGAAATTTGTATTGGTGAAGGAAACTCTCCTTCATACTTATGAGATAATAAGGGAACTCCTACACCTTATTAAGCAAGGGGCAACCATGATCTCTAGATGTCACTTTGTTGGCTATCAAAACAATTATGGAAATTCATTCCCTATTCCACGGTCCCTAAAAAATGCAATTTCCTTCCCTTTTACTTACGTTCTTCATCTAACACATATCAAATCCTAACCCTCTCAACGCAGCTAGTTTCCAAAGCTCTTCTGCAAGTGTTTAGCAATCAAGTTCAATTTTCATGAGCCCAGAACATGCTCACAATGATCCAATTCATGATTGATTATTTTATGGTTAGATTTGGGCACCCTAATCACATTCAATTCACTTAGAATGCCATATAAAACATTCCACCTAAAATGACTACATTCTACTCACAAATACCTTCACCTGACATTCATGCACCTCTTTACTAAGTTTTGAATAACTAAATACCCCTATGAATAACTATTCCTCCCGTTTTTTCCATTTCCCCATCCCAGTCATGGGTCAACTCCCAAAATTTGAGATGGTTATTTTCCCACAGTGCCCATTGAAGTTTGAGGGAACTTCTCAACCACAACCCAACCCCCAAAATTATGGCAAATGGTTGTTTTATCTAACCACTTATTCATTCAAAGAGTTATGGAATAGTAGGAAGGTAAGACAACAATTTCAAATTGAAATTTTTGGACATAAAGATCATGGTGGCGTTTTTCTAGGAATTGTAAGCACAAATAATTCCCACAACCCCTTCACTAGCTTTTCTTGAAGAATGTAACTAGATTCAGTCTTCATAATTATACTTGTCAAAAAGAAAAATTATTATTAAAGAAAATGACTTATTAAAGGATGGGTTTCATGCTTGGGTCAAATTTTTCTAGGTCAAACCATCCATTAAAGGCTTCTAGGTTTTGTCTTGAGTCATTAGAGTCACTGTCATTTTTATTAGACTCTTATTGGGTTTTGTATCATGTAAAAAGAATTAGTTTTTAGTCAAAAGGGTAATTTGTCACCTCCACACCAAGTCGGCCATGTCCCCAAGAATTCGGCCTACATAAGGGCCATTTGACATAGTGGAAAGGCTATATAAGAAGAGGCAATTTGACCTAATGTCACATTCACTCAAAAAGTTCGATCTTCAAGTAAGAGAAGCAAAAAAAGAGTGTGAAGTAGCTGGAAGAGGACAAAGTTGTTGGGAAGACCTAAATCGAAGTTTCTGGGTTATCGATCTATCACACGTACAAAATTTATGGGCAGTTGTTGGGGCCGAAAATCATTGTTTACTATAGGTCCGAAATTATGTTGTTGGGGTCGAAGTTCTACTACATGGGGGCTAAAAGTCTGAACTGCAGTTGTTGCTGGGGAGCTATCACTTGGAGTATTTTGTGAAGATCATCTATTGTAGGGAAGGACTAATTTGGTGGTTGGAGGTCTTTCTCTATGTCTAAGAAATCTGGAAGTGTCTCATCTTGAATTGAGTCTACTGAAGGAAGAGTTCTTGACTGAGTTTTCCCCTTATAGGGGTTTTTCCTTGGTTGTGCACCTACATCTTGTGTCTCTTGTTCTTTTGATCTTCATACACATATAATTTGGTAATTATTTGATGAAATATAAACTAAGTAGGAAGTAAAAGAGGCTAACATAATTCACAAGTAATTATCAATAAAGAGGAATCAAACCCTAAATCTTACAAGTATTGATTTTTCAATAGCTCCAACTCACAACATTTGTCCATATCAATGTTCTCATTCCTAGTTAGCTATTAGGTATTTTTTAATTAACATAGAAATATTTAGATACACATTATTTTTAGTTATCTAGTTTTGATTAATTACAATGATGACACATCAACACCTATATAGGAAGTAACTAAATAATTAAGTATAGTAATGAGCATCAAGATGAGATCATTACAATCCCCACCCCCTTAAAGTGACGCCATCTTTGGTTTTTTCCTATTTACTATAAAATATTTATGCAATAAGAAAAGATGGATATGTCATTCTCATGGCATTCTCTAGCTCCCTTATAGCCTCATCTACTCCATAGGGCTTCCAGTACACCTTGATCTATCCAATGGATTAGTTCTAGAATGGGATGTCATTCATATCTAGTATGCATTGAGACTTTAACTAGAATTCTTCTTTGGATCCCACTTGGATCACATTCTAATCAATGATATGATGAGAATCATACACATATTTCTTAAGTAATGATACAAGCAATATATTATGTACTTTAATAACAGGAGGTAAAGTAAACTTGTACCACTAGTCCCACTCTCTCTAGGGTTTCAAATTATCCACAGTAGAAAGGTACCGACTTGGCATTGATTCCCATTCTTAGAAAATGTATTTTAGGATTAAACATGAGATATACGTAAATTATTCCTTTAACTCCCTATGAAATTTTCCCTTTTTAGCATAGATACGTTTCTATCGATATTATGCTACTTTCACATTTTGCTCAATCTTAACTACTTACTATTCCATCCCATTGAACACATATGGTCAAAGTGTAATATACAATCCATTGTATTATCCAAATGAATTAGAATGTTACATATATTTTTTTTCCATATAATGCCTAAAAGGGACTTATTTTCATTGATTCATAGTATCCATTATTGCACTGAGAGGTGCTCTACAACCCAGTATAGGCGAGATGTGTAGGCGTAATGTAAGTAAGTAAGTAAGTATGTAAGTGAGTATGTCAACATTTAAAAGAAATAATTAAATGTCAACTTCATATGTTATGTTGTAGTGGTATGAAGGGACAATTTAATTAGTGATCGAAGTAAAGTGAAATTTGTGAAAAATGAGAGATCTAAGGTTCAAATCCCCCTAGTTGTGACCTGTTTTATGAAGAGGATAACAACATGTCAGGTGGGCTGTTGGGTTCCTCTATGACACAAAAAAATGTTATTTTGTAGTGGTGCAAATGTTTGCAAAAAATTACATGTAGACTCAATTAAAAGGTAATAAAAGGTTAAAACCAATATAGAGACCAATATGGGAGATGTTGCTTTGTCCGTAAATGAGTGTAAACATTTAAATATTGGGTCAATTAATAATAAAAAAACAGAAGTAATAATTTTTTTTAAAATTTGTTATTTTTAAATTTTGTTTTTATTAATATTTTGGATGAAAGAAAAATATAATATACATATTACATTAAAATATGTAACATGTAAATAGTATCTATACATTAAGATTCATTTTGCCGTATAAACTAAAATAATAATTATGTAACAATATTTAAATTTAATTAATGAACACACAAAAACTTAATACTTACAATATAATAAGATTCTTAACCATGGATATTCAACCCCACTTTAAGATGAATATTATTAACTTGTAAATAGGTTTTGTTACAATACCATGGGTAAATACCATGGCATATCAATACTGCATACCCAAAAACCATAACTCATTTTACAATCAAAATATTTTATAAATATTTTATTTTAATTTAATTTTATAACATTTTTTTAGTTAAATAGAAACGAAAAAATGTTATAGTTTCTTTAGAGATATATATCCATTTCACCAAAAAAATTAAAATAATGATTTCATAGTCATATTTAAATTTAATAACTAAACACATAAAAACTTAGTACTTATAATAAACTTATAATATCACAGGATTCATGTTTGCTTGTTGGTTTCACTGTCACCTGCTTCCCCTTGCTATCACCAGATTCGCTGCAAGATGATGGACATGGAGCTTGAGGAGGTGGACTACTCCGCCGACCCTGACCCCTATGCTACCATCTGGTCGAACCCTAAACCTACACCGGAATATACACCTACTAGGTTAGTTCATCCTGTTCATGCATTCACATTGATCCACCCTCCATTTCTTTACACGGTCCATCTACATTCGGCCTCCCTTTCGCTGCTCTCTCCATTGTCTCCCCAGATCTTGACTGCCCATCTCTCTTCGGCAACCCTCCACCTTCTCACGCCCTACACTCCACCATCTCCCCCTTTTGACCCTTCACCTTCCGGAAATTTGGATCTTTTGCCTTCCTTTGAGTTTCCCTCCTCTACAGGATTTGACACAAAGACGAGTATAAACCCCCCATTGGCCACTCCTCTTGCCCCTTTAGTTGGGACTTTTGCCTCCACATCTTCCCCCTCCGACTGTTTTGAAACCCCAGTTATCAAAGTCCGACACTCCACTCCACTGTCGCATCAGGAGCACTAGGGCTCTCCGGATCCTTTGTAGGACTAGCCCATAATATCCCGCACAGGGAAATGAATGTTCAAGTGTGTGAAGGCCACGAGCAAGGTCCTTCTTCTAAAATTTGGGGAAGGGGTAACCATGGGAGAAGTGGTAGACACGGCGGGCAGGGTTCTTGTTGGAAGAGTTCGAGGTCGTGCCTATTCGACCAAGAGACTCAGGCTCTGGGTCAAAGAGATTTGGGGGAACATCTTCAAGGAACTCCCAGAAGTTCAAACGCTGGCTCGAGGTTGGTTCGCACTCTACTTTCAATAGGAGGAATATACAAACTGGGCACTTACCAGATATTGGCATATTGAGATGGCTCCGGTCATGCTTAAGCGCTAGAGTCCACTATTTGATCCAGAACGGGAACAAATTGGAGCCAGACCACTTTGGGTTAGGCTGCGTAGTCTCCCCCTGCATTTTTGGTCTGAAGATATTTTCATTCGCATTGGCAATGCTCTCGGCACCTATCTGGACTATGACAAGACATACATCCACTCGGGAAATCGGTCATTGGCCCATATACTAGTTTACTTGGATACTAGAGAAGGGTTGGAGGAAAAAATCACCTTGCAGTGGAAGAATTTCACCAGGATTCAAATCTTGGACTATGAAGGAGTGCCATTTAGATGTCGTAGGTGCCATAAGGTCGGGCACCTCTACAAGGAATGTCCGTTGGTTTGCAAGACTGCTTCACCATCCAAAGAAGCAGTAGAAGGAATGGCAAGGGATGCCACATCAACTCCTGGTCTGAATCCTTAGGCAAATACTCCCCAGACCAAGAAAGGTGTTGCGACTCAGGTTCCTTCCTCGAGTGCCCCCCGCCCTCCTTCCCCACCAATGACAAGATCAAGGGCTGCAACTACATAGCTCGATCATCGGGTACTCCTCCTATCCCTTGCTCTACAACTATTTTTTCTCTTTTAAGTTTTGCACTGCATTTGCACTCTGCATCTGCATCTTTACCAGATTATATCCCTACCATACCCTGCTCCCTGGATCCCCATCTTCTGGTTATCTCCACTACGCCACCCACCATGTTGAACCTAGATCATTCGCCCTCTCATTATGAGCCATCAACCATCTCTGGTCACTCTCATCCTTATAATATTCGCCCCCACACTTCTCAACCATATGAGACCTTTGGGAACTCTGGGTTGGGCCTGATATCCCCTTCCTACTCCTCCATGGTCCCCAGAGGGTGGAAATCCCTCATATCAAAGGCCATTAAGCAAGTTGGGGTGGATGTAGCTTTCGACAGACAATCTACTCTCAACTGGGTACTTAGAGCACAACCTACCCACCCTCAGTCTCCCCCATGAAGTGGCTCTCCTTCAACTGTAGAGGTCTAGCTAGACCTCTTAAAAAACTAGCCCTCAGACGCTTATTTGAATCTGAGTCAGTGGATATTATCTTTCTTCAATAAACACTTGGGTTGGCTGATCATAGTATACCTGTGCTACACTTGATTAAACTGGGATGGCATTTCCAACTCTTGATGTCATGTGGCGATCGGGTGGGCTGGCCCTGGGTATAAATCCCCACACAATACACCTTAAGGCCTCCTGGGGTGGGGCTGGCTTTATTGGTATGGACATCTTTTCCTCGAAACCAAGCATGGACCTCAATATTGTCAAGGTATACAACCCTTGTCACAACAAAGAGGCATTTTGGAATCATCTCCTAGGTCTTTCCATCATCAACTCTGATCAGACCATTTTGGGAGGTGACTTGAATTTGTCCATTGGATACAGGGAATCGTGGCGAAGCAATACGCAGGTGTATCCCTTATCTGAAAATATGGAACAACTCCGTGAACAACATCACTAGATTGAAATCCCTATGGTTAAACCTCAGCCCACTTGGCGCAACTAAAGAATTGGGGATGCTTCCCTAGCTAGGCGTTTGGATCGCTTCCTCATTAAGGATCCCCTGGTGAGAAGACTGTCCTTGTACAAAAAATGGGTTGGTTCTAGAGGTATATCGGACCACTCCCGCATCTTCATGGAACTCTTTGGTCTAGTCCAGAAGCCATAGGCACCCTTTAAATTTAATTTGACCTGGCTAAAGGATCACTCATACATTCACCTGGTTAACAGTTACTGGCTATCTCATCCACCATCCTTGGGGAGAACCTTAGCGAAGGGCTTTTGTGACAACCTACTTAAAATCAATCGATTATCTATTGATTAAGCTAAAGAAAAACGAGACTGGGATGAATAGATGCTTAGGTCTATTGAGCTTAATCTGGTCAATCTGTTGGATGAACAGGGCCGAGGATTCACATTTGAAGCTGCAAAGACCCACCTCATCAAATTGGAGGCTCAGCGATCGAAGATTATAAAAGAAAGGGAAGAAATTTGGTGCCTCCAAAGTTGAGATATTTGGTTACAAGCCAATGATGAGAATACAAACTTCTTCCACAACTATGCCATGGGAAGGAAAGCCTGCAATATTATCTAGCACATGCCCATGGAGGATGGTAGTCTTGCAACTTTTTTTAATCAGCTGGCTCATTTGGGAAACACACACTTCTAAAAATTGTTTAAGGCCACCCTTGGTTTGTTGACCTGGATGAAGCTAAGGAGCTCACCTCCCTAGTCACAATGGGTGAATTAGAAAGTACCTTAAAATGGTTCAAAAAAGACAAGAGCCCAGGACCTGATGGTTGGTCTAATGAGTTTTATCTAACTTTTCATGAAACTATTGTTCAAGATCTACTAAAGGTGGTGGAAGAATGCAGGACATTTAGGCGTATGTACGAGGCTACTAACTCCACTTTCATTGCCCTTATTCCTAAATCAGACTCCCTTCATCTTTCAATGACTTTAGTCCTATATCTCTTTGTAATTATCTCTACAAGATCATTGCCAAGATCATTTCCAACCACTTGAAACCTATTCTGTCCTGTCACATATCCCCAAAAAAAAATTCTTTCAGTCATAACAAACATATCCATGAGGCTATTGGCTCTACGGAGGAAGCCCTTCATTCCATGAAATTAAAAAAACTGAAGGGGGGAATTCTCAAAATCGATCTAGAAAAATATTTTGACAAGGTAAGCAAGTTCTATCTCAAAATGATTCTCACCCCCCTAGGTTTCCCCCCTCCCTTCATTGATTGGGTTATGTGTTGCATCACAACAACCTCCTTTAGTTTCCTGATCAATGGCTCTGCATCTTAATTTTTTCATGCTGAATGAGGGTTGCGCCAAGGATGACCACTCTCCCCTCTCCTCTTTTTGATTTTTATGGAAGGCCTCAGTAGGCTCATTTCTTTTGCAAAGAATGATTCGTGTTTTCGGGGTCTCAAAATAAGTAACTAGTGCATACTCACCCATCTACTCTTCATAGATGATGTATTCATCTTCCTTGATGGAGGAATTTGGGATATTACTACCTTTCCAGATATCCTTCTACTCTTCACAAAGTCCACATGTATGGAAACAAATCATTTGAAATCCACTATTACTCTATCAAAATGTTCTCCCCATGAAGCTAGGGTGGCAATGCAAAAATTTCCTTTTCAGAGCCATCAACTTGAGGATGGACTCAAATACCTGGGCTTCTGGATCAAGCATCATAGCTACAAAACTACTGAATAGATTTGGCTCGTGGTCAAGATCGAAAAACGATTACTCAACTGAAACCATAGATTCCTCTCCAGGTGTTATCGGGAAAGCTAGTGTCCATTCAGAGTTGCTAGTCCCACTAAGACGGGTAGCTATCTTAGAAACAAACAAACTAAAGTCACTTGTGTTTTCCTTTATGAGAGATAGATGAGAGAGAAGCACAGAGTACCAACCTCAGTCTTTCGCTAGTCTCCTTGCTTGTTTCCTCTCTCCTTTGATAGAGCTTTCGCCACTCCTTTCTCCCTTGTCTCACTTCAAAGAACACCTGTAGAGTCAAGGCAGCAAAATACCATCAAAGCATAGAGATCTATAACCATAAAAAATGTAGGATCAGATATACATTAACCATATAAATGCATATACAAATACAAGATTCAGAGATATACAAGCATATGGAGGAAAACTCAAATAGCTTTATTGATAGAAGTAGTAGAAGAGAGGATTACAACCAAGCTGTCTAATCCAGAATCATCCTCCCAGCATGAAAGCCCTCTTCACCTCATACAAAGAAAGATCACCCAACAATGTCTTCAAAGAGAAACCAACAACACTTCCTTGCAAGTTACAAAATTCCAGCCTTTGGATCTCTTAGATGAGGGATCCATATATAGATGTTTACAGGAGAGTGAGTCAGCTTCTGGGATTTTGATTAGTGTCATTTCACTGATAGTTCTTAGTTCCACTTGGAGATTTCAGATCTCTTACTCATCCTTGGCGAATTCAGAGAGGCAAGTGTCATATGAGTAGTTTCTAGAGGATTCTCTGGGTTTCCACCTAGCACACTGCTTCTGCCATTTGTCTGCTCTCACTCATTGCACCCTACAGAAGGGCTTTCCAGTATGCATTGTACCCCCATGTGTAATAGGTGAGATGCATCACACCCTATGCATGGAGTAGTCTATATGGTCCTGTTTTGACCAGTTCTGAGTAGTTTTTCATGGAGAACTTTTGGGAGATAATGTAATCAGCTGACCTTGTTACTTTAGGGCATGAAACAACACTTTTAGGGGTTTATAAGCCCTTGGTTTATGGACATATGTGATTGGGGTTGCAATGCCCAAATATGTCTATAACAGTTGCCCCCTAAAGCATGAGGTCGTAAATCCTTTTGATGTCGGGTGAAATGCTTTATAATGAGGATCCGAGGTTTTTCGAACTAGAAGGTGACTTGTAATAGGATACAATACAATACATTATCTTCACAATATTTTCATGATCTAGCTGAGGCGGGCATTCCCATACTCAGCTTTATAAATTCATATTCATGTACATAAGACAGACAATTGTCTATGTGGCAGACTGATGATTCTGGTAGAGCCATCATCCTTTAGTTTGGATGATTATTTGTGCAGCAATGATGTACATTAGATGTCTTTATTTTCTTGAATATATCGTGGCTCGGATGGATGAAACTAGATCTGGGGTCTTCAAACTCATTCAATCTTCACCCAAAGTACAAGTTGATCCATGTGAGAAGATGTTCTGATGTCGAACATGGAAAGACATCACCTGATTACTAGCCAATGATGTAAGTTGTTAACAGGTGCGAGAGGAATCATTGATAATGATGATGATCCTCAAGGTACTGCAGTACAATTCACGCAGTGTGAATATATGAGTTGATGTCGAACACCACGTAAAATCTTTCGGTCAAAGGCCATTGCTGTAAACTTGTCGCCAGAAGTGAGAAACTTGCCATTGAGCCATGCAAGCTTCAAAGTACTGAAAGGGTTGTCCCTAAGTCAACTTCTTGGATAATGAGTTGATGTCGACAAGAAGTGACCCATTGTAGGAGGGCCTTAATGAATCCCACATCCACGACATGGAACGAAGCAAATGATTTTGTGGATGTGAAAACGATCTGATGATACAAGGTTCAGGGTGGCGGTCATGAAAAATGGAGAGTGAAGGTATTGCAGCGGATGAGACATTAGCTAGGTTGGTGAATTCTCTGAGCGACTTCTCTTGAACATATTAGCGACACTTAGATGGATTGGTAGCATTAACCCCAAGGTGGATGGTACGGTGGACCAATGGTGATATGACCGATGAATGGAATAACCCAACCTGACTCAATCATGGTGGAGTGAAAGTGTCATGTTCAAGAGCGACCTGCTACCAATGAAACTATTCAAGTTTTCTTCCCTTTTTCCCCAGTTATTGCTGACTAGTACCTCTTTATTTTTGTCAAGCTTGAGGAGGATAACATATGCTTGTTCTATAATTTTCCCTTCAGGCAAACACGTCACTATGTTTTAACGAGCTTACCGACAGTGAAACTCGCTCTTGTCTACATGGACAAGTTTGTCGCTATTGTTTTAATGAGTTTAACGACAAAGATAACTTGGTCCTTTTCAATTTTAGAGAGTCTAAAAAGGGACGTAAAGGCAACTCCAATGGTCCTTTTTCGTAATGTAATCCCTTAAGTCCAAAAAAGTGTAAAATAGTATGAAATGGATGACTTTTCGATAGTTTAACGAGCCGAACAAGACAAACGCTCGATCTTTTTGTGTAATAATCCCTCAGGTCCAAAAAGATTAAAATCTAGAGGAGGGATGGCACTTCCGGTCACTTTAACGAGCTAGAGAGGCCAATTGCTCGACAATATTTTCATATTTTATGAGTTAGATGAAAAGATCTTAAAGGAGACTCGTTTTTTGAGGAACGAGTGATGTTTTTGGATAGCAACTGGTTCCAGGTAAGGTTTGGAACTTTTTAATCACGACAGTGGAAAGAGGGTGGCTAATAGAATCACTCATCGTAGCTGTTCCTCAAAAGGGTAAACAATCAAATGGAGGCATATGATCGGCTAAAAAAGAGTGGAGGTGATGGTAAGAACATGACCAAGGTTCAAAAGCTGATAGTCATGCAATCAAAATGGTTATTTACCAGAGGTGGGGTTCATTTTTTAATGAGCTTGAACTCTATGGAAACATTTTCTCATTGCTAGGTTTATTTTTTAACGAGCTTGAACTTCACGTAAAACTGCTCATGGTGAGGTTTATTTTTTAACGAGCTTGAACTTTGCGTAAAATTGCTCGTGATAATAGTCAGAGACGTTGATTTCACCATTAACACTATGTTCTTTTGACGGTCGTGCTGCGTATTCAATTACTCCATAAAATTGATTAGAAATGTGAATAAATATTTGAATAATGAGTTAAACAACCATATTTTACTTGAACTATTTGAATAGTAACATAAAAAATAGTTTTCACCTCTCACTTTTACCATTTCATTCGAATTTTGGATTTTTGGAGCTCTGGAGGAGTTCCCCCCTTTCATTTTCACCAGCTAATTCCGTGAGATTTTATGGACTATTTTCGGTGCCATCTGGACCAGGTAGGAGATAAACCTGAGCTCTTCAATTTCATTTTTTCCTTTTCTGATTTTGAGCATGCTTTCCTATTCTTCTGGGCCTCTGGGGTTTGAACAATTCGTTCTCTCCCCATCACACCCAATGTATATCGAAAGGTGCAATGCATACTGAGCTGGCCATTGGCCAGTTAGGATGCATCTCACCCAGTACACAGCTGGGGTGCGATGGGCGCAAAAGGGCAAGTTTATGCACTGTTTTTCATGGAAAATTTTGCTTGTTTTTTCCTGAATCAGGATCCTAATTCTTCTCTTGTTTGTTTTTCAGAGATTCATTGGATCAAGATGGTCATTACATGGCATGAACGCGAACATGAAGAAGAGGACATGGTTTCTTTACATGATTTGGGTACAGTGACTGCTTTGCGGAACTATGGTTTGCTCAAATTCTTCCGCATATCTAGCATGAGGCAACAAATCAATTTGTTGCAATATTTTCTCGATGCATGGGATCCTACCAACCAAGTGTTCCAGGTTCGAGGTAAATCCATCCCTTTGACAGTTGAGGATATCTACTTCTTGACCAGTTTATCGAGGCGTGGTGCCCCTCTCTCACTATTAGGATCCGCCCGTGGAGGTGAATCCGTGAGGGATTATATTCACCGATTCTGTAGAGATGGATCTCAGCTGAGCAGGGATGGAAAGATCAGTATTCGAGATGTCACTGACCAGTCCTTGAGGACTATCTTATTCACCTTTTCTAGATTGGCTGGTAGTGCGGCTCTTCATTTGGCCAACAGGTCCTATATGCAGTATGCTCTGGAATGCCTTGAACCAAAGGTATTCAACTGGTGTGATGCAGTACTTCCAGTTATAAAATAACAACTCTCCAAGGTGAAGAACGGAAGGTCTAAGAACTTTGGTTATGGTTCTATTCTCACTGCCTTTGCCTTGGAGAAGATCCCACTGATGCATCCACAATACATTTCACTTGGACCGCCAGTACCGACGAAACCACGTATGCAGAGATGGGTCGATCTTATTGCTAGACATGCTGGTCAGTCACAGATTTCATTCTCAGATGCCTTATTTTAGTGGTTCGACCATCAAGAGATGGTCTTTGCTAAGTATCCATATGCTGGGATGGATTTCCGGGGTGACCCAAATTTGGTGCTGCCGGCCAGCGAGCAGTGGGGTGTTATAGGTAAATGTTCTGACCATATCCCTGTTTATTGTTTTAATAATGTTCTTATGTCTTTTAATGCTATCAAGTCTAATAAAACTCATATATTCATGCAAATATTGTACTTGTGTGACCAGCAGTGCGCCCGAGGGTAGCAGCTTCCGTTCCAGTAGGAGAGGCTGTAGGGAGCACTGTTCTCGACGATCTAGATGTAGCCGAGACCCTTGCAGTATTGCAGGATCATATCAAGGGTCTCACCCTTGGTATCCAGGATGTGAGGATCGACGAGTTACCTCTGAGATTACAATTCCATACTATTGGCATGCCGAGTCGATGGACTAGGCTCTTACATATGATCGCACAAGCGGTGACTTTTTATCACCAGCACCATTAGTCTAGGGTGCTTCTCTACATTTTTTGAGTTTTTGGGTCATGTGACCGATTTTGTCTTGGACAGAGAACATCTTTGATAAACTATAAATAGTTATATATATTTTTGATTTTCAAAGCTTTATTTTGGTTAAGTTATATGATGCTGATGCAAATGTTGATTAAAATGATTTCTTTTATAAATGTTGCAAATGTCTATCTAACACATAATTTTCTAATGAATCAGTTAATGTGTTGATATTGAATAGAATCAAACTACCTTTCCAAAATACTGACCCTTAGGAACATATGATAGATAGTTGGATTCCGAACAAAATATATGCCAGTAAGTTGTAGGATGACAAGTTGTGAGTCTAGCCTGACAAAAAGTCGGCATATGCCACATGTGATGGCATCAGAGAGAAGTTCTATCAATGAGCTATACTCAACGATGTTGTTCATTGATTGACTAATACATACTCCTCTGAAACTCACTAACTCACTGCTTAGATCAAAAATGGCCCAGGCCGCAGAAGATAGGTTCCACGCACTACGACTAGCTCCGTCGGCATATCCAACGAATGATTCCAATAGGTTCAACATCTGCAACAAATGCAAGAATGGATTACCTAACCAAAAGATCACTCTTGATGAAAACAAAAATGTAACAAAAGCATATAAAGAGGTTACTATACCTAGTCAATCATAGTAACGCTTAAGGTACATCTCGTTTCGGGGTTGCACCAGTGGAATTCCATCGTAATCTACTAGCTCGTAGGCTCCTTTTGCTAACACTCATTTAACAATGTAGGGACCCATCCAGAAAGATTGGAACTTACCTGCTCCCAATTTATCGGATTCCTAATCGTAAAGCAAGACTAGGTCACCTTCTGAGAAGACACGGGGTTTGACATTTTTGTCAAACTGCGCCTTAAATCGTTTCTTATGGGCTTCATTAGCCAAGGCAGTGTCACGATGGGTTTCATCCAATTGGATTAGTTCCAAGAAACGAGCCTCTTCCTCTAAAGTTCCGGGGAGAAGGTCGACTGCGAGCTTGAGAGATGAAATCTCACATTGAATTGGTAAGACGGCTTCCAAGCCATACACCAGCTGAAAGGCTATATACCCAGTCGCATTTCTTACTGAGGTTCTATATGCCCACAAGGCTGAGTACAAGATTAGGTGCCAACTCCATTTTTGGACTCTGATCATCCTTTGCAGCATGCGCTTTAGGACTTTGTTGATGGCCTAAACTTTTCCGTTAGCTTGCAGATAATACGGAGTAGAACTATCATGGGACAATCCTAGTTTGGCAGCCAATTGGACCATCATGTGATTGTGAAAATTCGATCCATGATCTGTGACTATAGCCTGTGGAACACCGAACCTAGAGACTACATGATTAAAAAAGAAAAAAGTAGCCATTGCGCCGCTGTTATTTAATGTAGGCATCGCCTCGGCCCATTTCGTAAAATAGTCAACTACGACTATGATATGCCCATGCCCCCCAGCCGAGGTGCGGTTACATGTCATGAAATATATGCCCCATTTGGCAAATGGCCCAACAGCAACTACTGGTTGCAAAGGTGTGGGTGGTATTCTGGTTTTGCGGTTGAAGATTTGACAAGCATGGCAACTTCTGACTGCAGTTATGCAATCTTTGAACATTGTTGGCCAAAAGTAGCCTACTCGTAAGATATTTTGTGCCATGGCGTAACTAGATTGATTCCCCTCACACACGCCTGAATGACAATCATTCAGGACTTTTTCGGCCTCCTCATGGGTGAGGCACCTTCGCCGAACTATATCGATACCATGATGGTAAAGTGTATCATTGACGATCATGTAGTTTTTTGCTTGGTATCGAGTACGTCTTTGTTCAGAGCAAGAGGTATTAGGCCTGTATGTTTGGGTTTGTAGATAGATGATTATATCTCCATACCACGGATCACTTGACGATATCAGAAACAAAGATTCATCCACGATTTTCTCTTTGGATGTTGAATCGTTGCACGACGATGGGAAATCGCATAATAACTCCGCGAAAAATAAAGATTTCTTTGATTTGGACTTTACAAATTCCAGATCAAACTCTTGTAAAATAGATATCCATTTTGAATATTTGCCCCCAAGTAACTGACGCGACAAAATGTAAGTCATTGGGTTGCAATTTGATAAAATGGTAGTTTTGTGGAAGAGGATATAGTGTCGAAATCTTTGTACTGCTTGAACAGCTGCGAGAGCTAGCTTTTCAACATAAGAGTATTTTCTTTCTGTATCATTTGAGTTTCAAATTAAATAATAGATATGATGTTCGATTCCATTTTCTTCTTGAACTAAAACCATTGCGATGGTTGTATTTGTTGTAGCTAGATATAGGTTAAAGTCTTTTTGATAATCAGGAGCATACATTAATGATGCTTTTATTAGGGATTCCTTTAGAGCATCAAAGGAAGCTTGCGCAACGTGATCCCAGTTGAAGGGTACTTCTTTTTTCAAAAGATGCGTATAACCTTTGGCACGTTCGACATAATTTGGAATGAACCTCCTCAGAAAGTTTGCTTTCCCTTGGAGTTATTGAATCTGAAGTAAATTTGAAGATGGAGGCATATCTATGATTTCTTGAACCTTACATGGGTCAAGTCGAATTCTGTCCTTAGAAACCATGAAGCCAAGTAAATGACCAGAACCGACACAAAACACACACTTGTGTGGATTTAGTCGTATCTTGTAGTGTTGGCAACATAGAAATATAGCTCTCAAATGCCGCAGATGATCAGTCCGCTTTCGTGAATGAGCTGGAAGATCGTTGAGATATGATTGAATGATGTTCTTGATGTCATGGAAGGTATAATTCATAGCCCTCTGAAAGGTTTCCCCTGCGTTCTTTAAACCAAAAGGTAATTTGCAGTAGGCGAATGTGCCCCACAGACATATAAATGCAGTCTTCGACTGGTCCTGTGGGCGGATATTTATTTGATTATACCCGGAAAATCCATCCATAAATGAAAAGATTTTGCATTCGACGCAATCATCAATTATCTAGTCGATGAAGGGTGTAGGGTAGTTGTCCTTTGGACAAGCTTGATTTACATCCCTGTAATCAATGCACACTCTAATCGTTCCTTGCTTTTTCATCACAAGATCATTATTCGATACCCAATTAGTTAGAGGAATCGGGTAAATGAAACCAACATGTAAGATTTTTTCAACTTCTGCCTTGATGGCAATGGCTTTCTTCGAGTGCACCTGCTGAAGCCATTGTCATACCGGTTTGACACCCGGATACATTTTGATTTCATTTTCAACTATGCTCGAGTCGATGCCTGGCATTTCTTCGTATGACCATGCAAAGACATCTCTGAATTCATGAAAGAGAGTGCAATATATTTCCAGTTCTGAAGAAGAACAAGATTTTCTGACATGAATATTCTCTACAACATTAGGTTTGATCGAGATATTTATGGTGATAGTTTCTTCAATATTGGACAAGTTTCGCTTGGAGTCCACTGTATTTACAGTATTTGATAGAAAATCAAAAACTAAAGGATGATCAAGGTCGTTGGAATAATATTTGTTGTAATCCAGAAGATGGGAACGATGGTGGTAATCTTCCCATGGTGCCTCTCCTATCATCATCGACTGAATAATTCCTTCGTCTGTAGAATGTACATGTGATGAAGGATCTGAAGAGGTGCCATATTCCTTTGACCTATCCACCCAAACACTCGATGAGCGTTGATTTGGGTTTGTCGCCCAGGCTGAGAAAATTGATTGCTACAAAATCTCTATTAGGCTTGGAGGCAAACCCTGTTGATGATCCATGCTAACAAAATGTTCAGAAATATTCTGAATGGAAGATATCATATTGTAGGTTCCTATTGTTGCCACTTTTGCCAGATTACTCAGAGGCGGTCGGGAAAAAATACCCATCAAGGCAGGGTCTTTTAGTAGGCCTACTCTGACATTTTGAAGTGAATGAGAGCTTCCATGGATCATTGGAATGCTTCCTATAACTTGTGAACTATTAGGGAGAAAGGTTTGTCGATCAACGATTGTAATTCCTCCTTGGAAAGGAAATCAAATCTTCCTAAAGTAAGTTGATACAACAGAAACCATGGCATAAATCCAGGGCCTTCCCAGTAAGATATTGTAATCGAGGTTTCCATCGATAACTTCGACATCAATTTCTACTGTTTTCCCCCCAATTCAACTTGTAAGTTACTTAAAATCCCATACGGGGTGTATGTTCATCCATCGAACTCTTTTAATGTCGTTGATGATCTTGACAAGGGCGATGATCCTAAAGTTTTCTAGCAACTCATTGACATAATGCAGGTAGATGCCCCCTCATCAATAATTGTTCGATGAACAGTTTTGTTGAGGGCCTTCACTTGGATGAGGAAAGTGAGTTAAGATGGTAACTGAGGTTCAAATATTTTATGGTTAAATGCCACCAGATTGGAATCCACTGGGTCAATCCCACCTATTGCTGATAATAGAGCCTGCTTTTGGG
This sequence comes from Pinus tabuliformis, assembly GCA_031772625.1. Lineage (NCBI taxonomy): Eukaryota > Viridiplantae > Streptophyta > Pinopsida > Pinales > Pinaceae > Pinus > Pinus tabuliformis. The sequence continues at coordinate 636,076,281 of CM062818.1, read as the reverse complement.
AGGGGAAATTTTGTAGTACTTCAAGCGTCGACATAGCAGACAGTGATTCGGCCAGATCCTCTACTATATTATAATTCTGTGCTGCTTAGGCACGAGGATTAAACGTTGATTTTTGTACTACTCCCTTTGGTGGCATTATTGTTAGCTCAGGAATGATGGGTGGCGCAACTTTGGTTGAAGTTTTTGTCGAACTACTAGGTTGATCTGCAGCCTTGTTGTTCGACAGTTGTGGATTCCCGTAATCTTTATTCCTTGTCAATATCAAAGCATCATTTTTCTGTTTCAAAATGGACAACATAAGCACTTGGGATGGGGAAGCATTGTCACTAGCAACCAGATTGGTTTCTGGGTTTGGAAACGGGTCAGTCAATACCGCTGAAGTTCTTGAATTCTTAAAGATTTTCTTAACTTCGGCTTTATATGGACAATCTCTCATCCAATGGTCCTCATCGCATATGAGACATGGCTGATTAGGTTTCTTTTGTCCAGAAGGGTTTGCAGAAGATTTTTCAGGAGACGAATCATCCTGTTTCTTCTTTTTGCTTTTCCCTTTCTTCTTGCCCCCTGGCTGCTTCGGTTCTTTGCCTTTGTCGGTCGACACAGCATTAACCTCCGAGGCAAGAAGTTCTTCATTTTCATTTTGACCAGAAACCGTACGGGCCTTCTTAGATGTAGCCTTCATGGTTTTCATGCTGGTTGTGCCTATCACGCCATCGTCAGCATGAGAGTCTTTGCTTGATTTAGGAGGAGGAGGAATGGAAAAATCTGGTCTGGGAGCATCAGGAATTTTGTCATAGAGCATACCAGACTGAGTATAAATCAAGTCTAGATATTTCACACGAGCAATGACTTGCTCTTCAGTGACAAACCCCCCCCCTTAGCCACATCTTCTGTAATAGAAGGTAACAATGACTTAATAAACCATTAAGCTAGCAGTTGATTAGGAACATATGCTTTTAGCATTCGATGATGACGTTGCCACTCATGAATATGATTAGATATGTGAGTGGCTGTTGTTTGCTTAAAATTGGTAAGAAGCTTCATTCCTGTTTTGTACCTTATGGGTAACTGAAAATGGGTTAAAAAGGTTGTGGCAAGGGCACTAAAGTTATCGAATGAAGCTCTAGGAAATTCGATGTACCATTTTGCTGTCAGACGAGTTAATGTTCGCTGAAAAAGGTGAAGCCTAATCAAATCATTGTTGAGAGTGTTAGACGAACACCATAGATGAAAAGCCATCACATGATTTGACGGATCTTCACCCAGATTCCCATTGAATTTAGGGATATCTGATGGAAGTTTATGAGGAATCGCCGGCCACCAAGGGGCGTAAGCAATTGGATCATTTGTTAGCCGATTCAGATCTGGTAATTCCAACGTTCTGACGAAAGGAAACTGTTGTTTCAGGTTTGGCGAAGAATACCCAGGATAAGATGGGATCACCTGAGCAGTGGGTCTTTACATACCAACATAATGTATTTGATGCTGATAACTTTGATAAGGTTGATGGGCATAACCATTATGATATGATTGATGGTGACCGTTTTGTATATACGGCTGCCCATTACCTACAAAGCTTTGTTGCTCAGGTGTAGAAATTTTGGATAATATGACACTTATTCAATAGAGATTATCCCAATTATACACTATTGTGGAAAACATGCATAATACATAACCTCCTCTATGTTGATCATCAATTTACAGAATCAGAAACAATAACATGCGCACATAAAAGCATCAATCACACATATCAACGCAGTATTTTCCCGGGGAAAGCATCTCCCTAAAAACCCAAACTATCTATATATTATATTGATCGAGAACATGTAACAATAAATAGTACAATAATCCACACAAGTATCCAGCACTATCTCCACCTGTTGCACACAATACAGCTCAGATCTGATCTCCAAATCTCCTCTGCTGCTTGCCTGCCTCCACTACACAATACCTGCTGAGAATGAATGAGAATAGCTCATCCAAACTCCTATTTACCTTGTGAAAATCACCCACACTGTAAATCACGTGAGAAAAAGCTATATTTCACTTGGTATTGGCCCACACTACGCAGAGATCATTGGCATAACTCAATCCCATGCGTGTGCACAATCTCATGCACAACTGATAGCAATCTCAACCTCTAACACCTGTCTCCACTGAATTGTACATGCACTGAGTTAACTGATGTATTCTTCAGTTGCATTATGAGTTAATAATTAGTGAATTAATTAATAACTAATTCACACAACTCATCACTTAGTCTATTGATCAGTTAGACTAAATACAACTAGTTCAACTAAGTCAAATTGAACACAACTCCATTAACTCCACATCCAACTCTACCAAATTCAACCACATGAGTTCTAACTGATGTCATGCATGCAACAACTCAACTAACACATAAGAAAAGCATATTTCATTCTGTCAGCTGCATGTGCCACATCTGTAGCTCAAACTAAAGTGCTCCAAGAGAATAAGATAAAGTTTATAGTCTAAATATTATTATGAGACAATAATATTTGACTTTTCTATTTTTGACTAGTAGTCTAAAAATAGACTCTGATCACTCCTGTTATGATCACTCTTGCTGTGATCACTCTTGCTGTGATCACCCCTACTATGATCACTCCTACTGTGATCACTCCTGCTGTGATCACTCCTACTGTGATCCAAAAATAGACTTTGCACCATAATTTGCCTGTGGGCCCACTTAGTGAAGGCGACTCCTTTCCACTAAGCTCCATCATCTTGTTGCATTTTCAACAAGCATTTCTTGTTGCACAATTTTCAACACTCCCTTTGAACAAGAAAAGCTTCCTCTCAAACCTGATCCTGTAATTCTGGAATGTTCTGGATGCAACACATCTACCCAGTCCAGTTTGCTCCAACAACACTTGGAACAAAAACACTCGCAACTGACGAGTCTGTTGGGCTAGGAACATACTTTGATGCTGAAACTCTACCTGTTGCTGACAAGTGCTCCCTCTCTGACATTTGCGCTACTGCAACATCTCCATGCATCTCGCACCATTGCACACCTCTCTGTGCCACCTAGCACTGTGCAAAACACTTGTGCCTCTCGCATTGCTGCAACTTGCATGCTATGCGCTGTCCCGGGATTCCCTGCACTTTCACTCTCTCTGCCGCTCCATCCGCATCTGTCTCTACCCAATCAATCAGTTCCTACTACTCCACATCGGGGCTCCCGTAGCAAGGTCTCATCCAAGAGGTTGGGTACCTCAAGGATCATGCCCCTCCTCCTTGGAACAATCACTCTATATCGCCCCACCTCCTACCTGGAGGTATGGCTGCATGTGATCCCTCAGCCCACCTGGCTCGAATTTTCCCCCTACTGGAGGTCTCTGCATGAGTAGATGTCTCTACTCGATCTCCACTCAACTTCACTTGTTGTGGCTGCTCCACAACCTCCTGAAGCTGCTGCACCAATCGTGGCTCCTCCACAATCGTCTGAGACTTCTTCTGGCTCTGCATGTTGAGTGGTAATATACGCTCCCTTTCAACCACCAAGTCTCCATCAGTTGCATCGCTGCTCAAGGCTTTGCATGCATCTTGAACCTCAAGAGCATACAGGTTCTTGACCCGTGAACCAATCTGCTTCACCTGTCTAGTGATGATGTGTTTAAGGAAAACATCTCCCTTACTGAAGACTACATCATAGCCTCTATCTTCCAGCATCGCGATCGACACCAAGTTGCTCTTTAGTCCTGGTACATACTTGACATCGGTAAAGGTAAGGCGAGCTCCATGCTCCCTCTAAAAAATAACCGTGCCTACACTTGAGACACTATACTTCTCATCATTACCCATCGCTATGAGTATCTGGAGATCTTTCTCCTCCAAAGTACTGAACAAACTTTTGTCACTGGTCAAGTGGAAAGAAGCTCCACTGTCAAGAAACCAACCACTTCCCATCATGGATGAAACCATGCATGTGAAGAGTGTGAAGTCCAACTCAAACTGTGAAGCAAGTGAGGCTGCCTCACCTTCAGATCCTTCCCCGGATCCCTTCTTGGACTTCTTCTTTGGACAATTAGTAGCATAATGGCCCAACTCATGACAACGAAAGCATCTCACCTTCGACTTGTCAACCTTCTTCCCATCATTGGAAGAACTGGATTCAGAAAGAGAAACCTTCCTCTTCCCCTTCTTCGCCTTACTCACTAAGGCACAGTTCTCCTCATCATGCATAGATGAAGAACTGTCTCTGGTGCACCGTTTAATCTCCTCTTGCACAAGATCCGACCAAAGTCTCTCCCATCTTGGCAATTTCTCCCTTCCATTCACCGAGTCCTAGTAGCTATGCCAACTCTTAGGAAGGCCAAGGAGTGCTAGACACACCATATCCTCATCCTCAACAGTTACCCCCACACTTCCCAGCTCATCCCGACATTGGGTGAACTGCATGAGATACTGGGGCATAATGTCTCCATTCTCAGCTTTGATGTTTCTGAGTTTATCCTTGAGCGCCATTCCACTAGCTCAAAACTCAACTGCTTCTGATCTAAAATTCATGAGAACAAAGTATTTCTCGTATAGAGATCGACTGTATGGGCATTCACCAGATATCTCACCTTCTAAAAGAAGGATGAATCCAGAGGCTACCTGGCCCGATCACAGACTCTGCCTAAAGAAATAAAATGTAAACACTTTCTAAATGATAGATCTGATGATCAATACAACACTGATATCATGTAGAACTTCTTCTACAAATCAGCTAGCTCTGATACCATGTAGAAATTTTGAATAATATGACACTTATTCAACAGAGATTATCCCGATTATACACTATTGTGGAAAACATGCATAATACATAACCTCCTCTACGTTGATCATCAATTTACAGAAGCAGAAACAATAACATGCGCACATAAAAGCATCAATCACACATATCAACACATTATTTTCCCGGGGAAAGCATCTCGCTAAAAACCCCAACAATCTGTATATTATATTGATTGAGAACATGTAACAATACATAGTACAATACTCCTCACAAGTATCCAGCACTATCTCCACCTGTTACACACAATACAGCTCAGATCTGATCTCCAAATCTCCTCCGTTGCTTGCCTGCCTCCACTGCCCAATACTTGCTGAGAATGAATGAGAATGGCTTATCCAAACTCCTATTTACCTTGTGAAAATCACCCACACTGTAAATCACGTGAGCACAAGCTATATTTCACTTGGTATCGGCCCACACTACATAGAGATCATTGGCATAACTCAATCCCATGCATGTGCACAATCTCATGTACAACTGATAGCAATCTCAATGTTATGAAACCAGCTCAAGAAAAGATAGAAAAGATAGATCAACGCCTTAGAATTCAGCCTCTTCGAGGGGGCAACCTCCTTTACATTACATAAATGAACAATTCTTGGATGATACAAATGACAAAACCTCCTTTCTATATATAGGAGTCTAAGGAGTCACAATATAATCCAGCCGACCTAACAATAATAATATAAAGCCACAAAAATAACAATAGAGGGATTCTATGGGGCACAGAAATAACAATATGGGGGTAATAGGGGCACAACAATATAAATAAGGGGTATAACTACAATAGTAATGGGGTAATCACTAGTATTATAGGGACCCAACATGCCCCTCTCCTTCAAAAAAGTGTTGTCCTCAACGCTTGAGTAGTTCTGGATACTTCTGCATAAAATTCTCATCCTCCCATGTGGAATCTTCAGCGGATAAGTTCTTCCACTTGATAAGATACTCTGAAATTGATCGATTTCGTAGCTGTCGAGTTCTTGTTTCTGTGACTGCTTCCGGTTCCAATATAATTTTTCCTTCCTCGTCAAGTTCTGGCAATATTGTTTGAACTGGGAGCTTGTCGCCTATAACCTTCTTTAAACATGAAACATGGAAAACTGGGTGCAATCGAGAAGCTGCAGGAAGCTCCAATTTGTATGCCATAGTACCAATCTTTTCCAACACCTTGTACGGACCATAATACTTTGGTGATAATTTATTATCCTTCTTAGCTTGCTTTAGGGACATTTGCTTATATGGTTGTAGCCGTAGGAATACCCAATCACCTACATCAAAACTTCTTTCACTGCGATGTTGATCTGCCTGTTGTTTCATTCTATTTTGTGCCAACACGAGGTTATCCTTTAAGAGTTGGAGGACTTGTTGTTGATGTTCGATGTGATGTTCCACTGCCTGAACCTTAGAATTTTCTCTTAAATATGATGTGATGGATGGTGGTTGATACCCATAAAGTGCCATAAATGGGGTCATTTTTGTTGCTGTATGGAAGGAAGTGTTATACCACCATTCAGCCAGAGGCAACCATTTGACCCATTGTGTCTGTTTATCAGATACAAAGCAACGAAGATATCCTTCCAAACATTTGTTTACTATCTCAGTTTGCCCATCAGATTGAGGATGATAAGATGAGCTATGAGCTAACTGAGTACCAAGACAAGAAAATAATTCTGTCCAAAAATTTCCAGTGAAAATGGGATCTCTGTCACTTACAATAATCTTTGGGTTTCCATGTAGCTTTTGAACTGTTTCCATAAATGCAGTAGAAACTGTACTGGCTTTAAATGGATGTGATAATGCACAAAAGTGTGCATACTTGGTAAGTCTGTCAACTACCACCATGATGACACTCTTTCCCTCAGACTTGGGTAAACCTGTGATAAAATCCATTGAAACCTCCTCCCAACGTTGGCTTGGAATGGATAAAGGTTGTAATAGACCTGGTGTCTTAATTGTTTCAACTTTATTTTGTTGGCAAACCAAACATTCCGCCACAAACTTTTGAATATCTGATTTAAGGCCATCCCAAAAAAATTCCTTCTTAACCCTGTGGTAAGTTTTTAAAAATCCTGAGTGCCCTCCTAAGGGAGAAGTGTGCAATTCCATAAGAATCTTTTGTTTTAGCTGGGAATTCTTACAGAGGTATAAGCGATCTTTGTACCATAACGAATCATTTTGCCAGCTAAATGTATCAGAAGTACTGGAATCTTGTTGTAGCTTTCGAATAAGTGCCCACACTTCTTCGTCATTCTTCCATTCCTCCTTTGCTTCGTTTATCCAATCTGGTTGGATAATAGAAATGGCACACAACAATGCTTCCACATCCTCATCCTTTCTTGAGAGTGCATCTGCCACCACATTTTGCTTCCCTTTTTTGTAGATGATTTCAAAGTCATAACCCAACATCTTTGTGACCCACTTTTGTTGCTCTTCAGAGGATAATCTTTGTTCTAAAAAGTATTTAAGGCTATCATGATCCTTTTTTACCTTGAAGTGTCTTCCCATTAGGTAGGGTCGCCATTTCTTAAGTGCATGGAGTATTGCCAACATTTCCTTCTCATAAATAGCTTTGCTTAAAAACTTTCCCTTGATTGGACGACTTTCAAAAGCAATGGGTCTTTCATCTTGCATTAGAACAGCACCAATTCCATTTCCTGAAGCATCACATTCCACAATAAAGGTTTTTGTGAAGTCCGGTGTAGCTAAGACCGGTGCTTGGCACATTGCCTCTTTAAGATGTTCAAAGGCCTTTGTTGCTTCCGGAGTCCATGAAAATGAATCTTTCTTCAATAATGTTGTTAGAGGTGCTGCTATTCTCCCATAATTCTTAACAAACTTGCGATAATACCCTGTCAACCCAAGAAATCCTCGCAGATGCTTTATGGATGTGGGGATTTTCCATTCCTTAATGGCTTTAATTTTGCTAGGGTCTACCTTAACTCCTTCATGAGATACAATATGACCCAAATATTCCACCTCCTGGACTCCAAAGAAACATTTGGATCTTTTTGCATATAATTGTTTCTCCTCCAATAGTTGTAGCACCTTGTCAACATGTTCAACATGATCCTTCCAAGACTTGCTGTAGATTAGTATATCATCAAAAAATACTAACACAAATTTTCTAAGGAATGGTTTGAAAATTGAATTCATCAAACCTTGAAATGTTGAAGGTGCATTGGTAAGGCCAAAAGGCATGACCAAAAATTCATAATGACCCTCATGAGTTCTAAATGCCGTTTTCGGAATGTCTTCAATCTTCATTCTGATTTGATGATATCCCGAACGAAGATCCAACTTGGTGAAGTAAATTGATCCATGCAATTCATCCAGTAATTCATCAATGACAGGAATGGGGAACTTATCTTTAATAGTGAGCTTGTTGAGCTCCCTATAATCTGGACACATGCGCCATGATCCATCCTTCTTGTGCACCAATACTACTGGAGCTGAGAAAGAACTTTGACTCGGTTGAATTATACCAGCCTCTAGCATTTCTGCAACCATACGTTCAATTTCACTTTTTTGGACATAGGGATATCTGTACGGCCTGATGTTTGGAGGAACACTTCCTGGAATCAGATGAATAGCATGATCATGATCACGCATAGGTGGGAGACCTTTGGGAGTCTCAAATACCTTGGAATGATTGTCCAGGACTTTTTGGAGATCTGGAGAAATAGATGATTCCAATGTGGAAACATCTAGCGAACATAATTGTGCAATTACACCTCTTTGCTCCTTTTTTAGAAGCTTTGTCATGCCATTAGAGCTGATTATCTTTCCTGGTTTCCCTGCAATACCCCTTAATTCAACTTCCTTTCCTTCCACAGAAAATTTCATGAAAAGTTCTTGAAAATTAAAAGCTATTGTACCCAAGGATTGTAGCCATTGGACTCCTAGTACAACATCAGCACCTCCCATTGGAATGGAAAGCATTGGGCTAGTCAATACATATTCTCCCATGGATAGCTTGATATTATGGCACTTTCCAGAACAATTTATTGTTCCTCCATTTGCAATCATCACTTGACACTCTGGTGCTGGATATAGGAAGCAATTCAATTCTTTTGCTACCCTACAATGAATAAAATTGTGGGTGCTTCCTGAATCAATCAACACTATTACCTTTTTCTTCTTGATTTGTCCTTCTATCTTGATGGTTTGAGGAGTGGTAATTCCCGCCAATGCATTACAAGATATGGTCGGATTTATTTGTTCTTCATCTAGGCTTTGTTCCTGGAATATATCCTCTTCTTTTGACCTTTCTTGCTCCTTTTCTTCTTCCTCTTCACAATCTATGTAGAATAATTTCTTCTCAGCACACTTATGACCTTTTGTGTATTTGCTATCACAATTGTAACAAAGCCCTTTTGCTCTTTTTTCTTCCAATTGTTGTGGTGTCAACCTTGTAGGTTGTGGAAGACTATGGGCAACAACACTTCCGTCTTTATAGTTGTGAATGGTATGCTTCCTAGTTGCCATAATTTTGCTTTCCATTTTTCTTGCTAACCTGAATGCCTTCTCTAATGAATCAGGTTCCCAAAGGCGCACATCATGTTGGATATTATCCTTTAAAGACCCTATGAACACATCAATCCTATGCTCCTCTGGAATATCTTTTACCCTTATGTTCAATTTTTGGAACTCCTCAATGTGCTCCATTATTGAACCCTTTTGTTTGAGACTTATCAATTGGCTAAAAAAAGTGTTGCTTTTTGTATCCTCATAATGTGCTATCAATTCTTCCGTAAAAATTGCCCAAGTGATAAATTGTTTACGAGAACAAAGCCATTGATACCATACAAACTGATTTGGTTCCAAATATAAAGTTGCCATACGTACCTTTTGTGTGTTTTGCACATTATTGAGATCGAAGAATTGCTCCATCTGTAATATCCATGTGGCGGGATCCTTGCCATCAAACTTCCTCATATCGATTTTTGGAATATGGTGATTCTTCGATCCAACATTAGAGTCTATGGAATCATGATTAACATTTCTTTTGTTCTCATCATGAGTTTCCTTTACTACCTTTTCACCATTAGTAAGTATTTCTTGTAGAAAATTAGTCAAATCTGTCTTCAAATCTGCCATGCCTGTCTTCAAATTTGTGTTCAAATCTATCTTCAAATTGTCCATCTTAGCTTCCATGCCATTCATCTTAGCTTCCACGCCATTTATCTTAGCATCTGTTAACTTTTGTGAGCGTGACATTTGTTGCACTTGTTCTTGTAATTTTGATATATCATGTAGCATTTCTTCCTCTTCTTCATGAGTCATGCTAGAGCTTTCAGGTTCCTTACTAGGTGTTTGCATTTTCTTTCCTCGGGGCATCAGTTACCGATAATAATGCTCTACTATGCCCTTTGAATTCCTTCAAAATAAATTTTCAAACCAAGCTTAAGCAAAAATTTAAAAAAATCTACACACCTTTTTTCACTTTGTAGGAGCTCGATATTGCCTCTGATGTATCTCTGTACTTTCCAGTCATCTAGTTCTGAACTTGTGACCTGTAGTAGCTCTCTGTGTCCTCTTTCCAATGCCACAAGTCTGACCCAAATTGGATTCTCCAAGGAAGAGTTATGCGAAATCTCCCACAGTGACTTGATTATAGACTAGTTCAGTAGAGCTAACTTGTACGATGTGCCGCGAGTCACTGTTTCGACCTTTGGATCTAAAAAACACCCACAAGAAACTACAGTCCGTCCTCTTTCTGTACCTTTTTACGAAATTTCAATCCGATCCTCAGAGAGAAAGTTATGACGATTTTCCCCAGGTCACCTGTTTTGAATGTAATTCAGGAGTCTGCAAAAAGACCAACTTCCTCAGATCATATCTCCGAAAATATCACGCGAAAAGCTCTGAAATTCGGACCCAAGGTTCAGCGTCAATTCTTCTCAAATGGGTTTTTTTTGTGACTTCTGAAACATCACAAAAAAAAAGTTATAGCGAAAATTCCACGATGACCTGTTTGGAGCAGCAAAACCCTAGAATCCAAAGCTCTGATACCAAATGTTATGAAACCAGCTCAAGAAAAGATAGAAAAGATAGATCAACGCCTTAGAATTCAGCCTCTTCGAGGGGGCAACCTCCTTTACATTACATAAATGAACAATTCTTGGATGATACAAATGACAAAACCTCCTTTCTATATATAGGAGTCTAAGGAGTCACAATATAATCCAGCCGACCTAACAATAATAATATAAAGCCACAAAAATAACAATAGAGGGATTCTATGGGGCACAAAAATAACAATATGGGGGTAATAGGGGCACAACAATATAAATAAGGGGTATAACTACAATAGTAATGGGGTAATCACTAGTATTATAGGGACCCAACACTCAACCTCTAACACCTGTCTCCACTGAACTGTACATGCACTGAGTTAACTGATGTATTCTTCAGTTGCATTATGAGTTAATAATTAGTGAATTAATTAATAACTAATTCACACAACTCATCACTTAGTCTATTGGTCAGTTAGACTAAATACAACTAGTTCAACTAAGTCAAACTGAACACAACTCCATTAACTCCACATCCAACTCTACCAAACTCAACCACATGAGTTCTAACTGATGCCATGCATGCAACAACTCAACTAACACATAAGAAAAGCATATTTCCTTCTGTTAGCTGCATGTGCCACATCTATAGCTCAAACTGAAGTGCTCCAAGAGAATAAGATAAAGTTTATAGTCTAAATATTATTATGAGACAATAATATTTGACTTTTCTATTTTTGACTAGCAGTCTAAAAATAGACTCTGATCACTCCTGTTGTGATCACTCCTGCTATGATCACCCCAGCTATGATCACTCTTGCTGTGATCACTCCTCCTGTGATCCAAAAATAGACTTTGCGCCATAATTTTCCTGCGGGCCCACTTGGTGAAGCCAACTCCTTTCCACTAAGCTCCATCATCTTGTTGCATTCTCAACAAGCATTTCTTATTGCACACTTTTCAACATCAGGTCCTCGGTGAGCTTGCCGGAATTGTGGTTGTTGATATTGCACCATCCATGGTTGTGAAGTCATTTGCTGTTGTCCAATACTGGATGTTTGACCAAGATGAGAGGTGATAGTACCTGTTTGAGCCTGAGTCACTTCAGTTAAGGAGCCACTAATTGGCGATTATGATTGAGTCATTGAGACAAGAGGTTGTTGTATTACGACCTGAGAGACTTGAGGTTGACATACAACAGGAAACACTTGTACTTGCGACACGGTTACAATAGCTGGTGTAGTGGGAATATTCGACATAAGTAGATTTGGTTGCATTGAATATAGAATTCTTAGTTGTTAAGGAAGTATTGGCACCCAACCACTAGATGCAATTCTGACTTGACCCAAATTTTGTTGTGAACTCTCATATGGTTTTTATCCTAGAGGGAACAATGAAAAGGCATACTGCCCCCCATATGGTGGCAATCCAGTGTTCAAAGGAAAAATTGGTCCTTGTAGACTAAACTGCCCAAATTGACACTGTTGAGGAGGATCAATTTGCTGAGACTCAACATAAGAAATTCCAGATATTGTTCCAGATGAACAAACAGGAACTGACCATATTGTTGAAACAGTTCCTGGGTGGACTCCATCTAGCAGTTGAGAGCTAGTTGGGATAGATGGTACACCAGCGAACATTGTCGGAGTAGTGGCAGGAAGTTCTGCTACTACTGTATTGGATGACATAGTCCTAGATGTCGATGGTTGTTTAGACATATTGAGTCTATCCAAAAGACTTCCTACTGATTCTATAGGAACTTGCGATGAAGGTTGACTATCTTTTGAATTAGAAGGATATAGGTGGATCCCAGTTCCAAAATGTAATGGGGTATTGGATGGAAGATCCTCCACAATCTCTTCTATTGCAATCAGTCCAGGTGGAAGAGGTAGACCGTCAGGTCCGTAAAATATTTCTGGTGCCGAAGAAGGTGCACACTCTGCAGCGATAGATGTTGGAGGGTTAACACTTTCTGAATCAGTCCTAGATGGAACTGGTTCAGGAATAGATGTGTTTACCATTATAGTAGGATTAGTTCTAGTGTCCTCTTGTAACTGTGGAACTTCTTCTGTAGAGGCAGGGTTACCAGAAATAGTTGGAGTAACTGGAGTCTCCGAGGATGTTGAAACACAAGTTTCGAACAAACCAGGGGACTTTGACCCAGTTAAATGAGATCGCTTGGCCTAGAATGGTTTCGTTTCCAGAGTCAAAGATGGTTGACTCATTAGTCTCCGCGAACAATGGGGTTTTGATTGACTTTCTTCCACAATTGTGGATTACTTGATCAAATCAAAATAAATAGGGGAAAATGTTATTCCGATTAAAATAAATTTTATGATGCTTTGACACAACTTTCTTTTTCAATTTTTAAGAGTCGAGAAAAAGCTAAAGATGACTCTAGTCGCCTTCGATTTTTAATGAGCCTGAAGTGACAAGTGCTCAGATGGACCTTTTCTTTTAAGGAGTCTAAAATGGAACGAAAGTGACTACTCTAGAAATCTAGATAGAGGGATTACCAAACCCATTGCAAAACTACAGAATACTTTTTACGGTATGGCAATCAATCTTCCCGAATGCTGTGTTAAGTGCATTGCGAATGGGCGACAGACACGACTTCCTAAGGATAAAGGATGTAGCCTATTGTGGTCTCCCAATATATACTCGACGGTACATGGGAGCACAAGTCCGTACTAGTACTTGTGTCTCAAAGAGGAGGAATCACCCAACCTACGATGAGAGTGATAGTTACCAGGCTTTACGACACCAAATACGTCTCTAGCCTAGACTTCTAAATGTTGTGTGTGAGGTTCCAAAGCATTTTTATGTTCATTGAGGTTTATTTTATAGTTGATCTTTCCTAAGAAGTTTTCCTTTAAGGTTCACTGCATGATGTAGATATACAAATCCTAAATATGCAATCTAAGATGATAAACAATCATTTATTTTCTTTTTGCAATGAAAATCCTAGCTACTAAGGAAAGAGAAATGAAATTATTTCAACATAGATCAGAGAGCACACACTAGATGAACTTTTCCTAAATCAACTTCAGCATGCAGTCTTAATGCAAATGCACATGCATATATTGTTTTTCAATTTCCTTAATGTGAAAATGACAAAAAGAAAACAAAGTATAGATCTGAACTATCTTCTTGCAAAGCGACAGTACTAACAATTTTCTTTTCAAAAAAACGAAAGTAAATCCAAGACAACACTTTGCGATTTCGAATTCAAAATTTTTTTCGACACTTGAAATACTAATGATTCAAATCAAATACAATGGCAAAAGTGTATTCAACTGTCTAAAGGAGGAATGCTTTGTAATACTCTTTTTCTTGACTGAAAATGACACTTGCAACACTTTCAAATCAAAAGACGATAATTCAATTAAGCTACTATTTACACAAGAGAACTGTAAATGAAGAAAAATACATAAAAAAAGCATTCACAATTCTTTATTGATGGAGGATGAACAATGCAAAGGAATATGGTTTCAACAGAGATATAATGATCACAGACAACAAAACTACTGAATAAAGTTGAAGATAATGAAGAAAAAACCAAAATCTGGAGGTAGAAACAGTCTCATCTGATCATCGCACCTATAACACAGGGAAATAGGGATGCATCTCACCTACAACACACGGGAGGTGTGATGCATCCAGACTGCCAAGAAGAGACAATGCAATGGTCCAAGGATGAGACTGAGCTTGGCTTTTGCTCACAGTTTGTAGCTAAGTTCAGGGATTTAGGCTGAGCTAATGATTGTCAGTAAACACAAAGTATAGGGGCTGATCTAATGAGGTTATTTGAGCTACACCAAGGCACATAGGATGCTTATAAGCTAGATGTTTAGTCCATAAACCAACCCAGAGATTGACTGAAGAAGCGTTGATCTACTTTGCAGTTGCATAGAAAAAGCAGTTCGAAGGCTAGCTAGCTTAACTTCAGGCTCTGTCTGTGGTTTATAAAGAAAACAATAGTAAGGAAACAAAAAAAATATTTGCTCCCCAGTGGAGTCACCATTTTTTTATCGAGAAAACTAGTGTCCATTTAGAGCTGCTAGTCCCACTAAGATGGGTAGCTATCTTAGAAACAAACAAACTAAAGTCACTTGTGTTTTCCTTTATGAGAGATAGATGAGAGAGAAGCACAGAGTACCAACCTCAGTCTTTTGCTAGTCTCCTTTCTTGTTTCCTCTCTCCTTTGATAGAGCTTTCGCCACTCCTTTATCCCTTGTCCTGCTTCAAAGAACACCTGTAGAGTCAAGGCAGAAAAATACCATCAAAGCATAGAGATCTATAACCATAAACAATGTAGGATCAGATATACATTAACCATATAAATGCATATACAAATACAAGATTCAGAGATATACAAGCATATGGAGGAAAACTCAAATAGCTTTATTGATAGAAGTAGTAGAAGAGAGGATTACAACCAAGCTATCTAATCTAGCATCATCCTCCCAACATGAAAGCCCTCTTCACCTCATACAAAGCAAGATCACCCAAAAATGTCTTCAAAAAGAAACCAACAACACTTCCTTGCAAGTTACAAAATTCCAGCCTTTGGATCTCTTGGATGAGGGATCCATATATAGATGTTTATAGGAGAGTGAGTCAACTTCTAGGATTTTGATTAGTGTCATTTCACTAATAGTTCTTGGTTCCACTTAGAGATTTCTGATCTCTTACTCATCCCTGGGCAAATTCAGAGAGGCAAGTGTCATATGAGCAGTTTCTAGAAGATTCTCTGGGTTTCCACCTAGCACACTACTTCTGCCATTTGTCTACTCTCACTCATCACACCCTACAGAAGGGATTTCCAGTATGCATCGCACCCCCCGTGTGTAATAGGTGAGATGCATCGCACCCTATGCATGGAGAAGTTTGTATGGTCCTATTTTGACCAATTCTGAGTAGTTTTTCATGGAAAACTTCTGGGAGATGATGTAATCAACTGACCTTGTTCCTTTAGGGTATGAAACAACACTTTTAGGGGTTTAGAAGACCTTTGTTTATGGACATATGTGATTGGGGTTGCAGTGCCCAAATATGTCTATAACACCAGGGCAGGACGATTAGTGCTCATCAAATATTTCCTGGAAGCTACACTTGTTTAATAGATGTCGCTGGCTTGGATACCTAAAGGAATCCTTTCCCAGATTCAAAGGATTTGCTGCAGATTCCTTTGGAATGGCTATAAGGAGGGTAAACCCTTTGCATGGGTGGGATGGAATCATATTGCTATACCAAAGAAATGGGGTGGTTGGGGTCTGAAGGATTTATCCTCCTTTGCACATGCACTGGCTGCTAAGCTGGGTTGGAATATCCTCACCTCCCATAGCCTCTGGACTGAGGTTATCTTTTATAAATATATTTGGCCTCATCAGCTAATGGATTGGATATGTATGCCCACTTGGCAGAGAACTAGGATTTCAATGGTTTGGCGAGCGATCCTACACATGTTGCCTACTATCAGAAATGGATTAGCATGGAGAATTAATGATGGCTCATCCATTTGCATTGGTTTATATCCCTGGTCAGGCTATGGGAATATGTTTCGATTAGCCCTGGACTTAATACAATTTCTCAATAACAGGAACATTACTGTAATTTCTCATGTTGCGGATATGGAGAATAACTCTATCTTTAATCAAGCATGGTTCTCTGCAGAGCAATTAGACATCCCCGCACACTGGCAGTATGACTGGGAGGCTTATATCGTAGCCCTTAATGAATCTCACGTCCGTATAAAAGAAGGGGTTGATGATCTCCTTTGGACCCTAGTGGAACACAGTACATACTCCCCAAAGGCGAGCTATCCCATTATTCACATTAGGCACAGACTGCTTGTTCTCAAGGATTGGTGGAGTAAGATATGGAAGCTCAAAGTGCCTTCAAGAACGAAGCTCTTCATGTGGAATGTCATCTGAAATAAGACACCTACTGGCTGCAACTTAATGCAAAGATCTTTCTTTTGTTGTACCTGGTGTGTGCTCTATCAGTAGGCAGAGGAATCCAATGACCATCTTTTCCTATCTTTCCCGTTATGGGTTTAGGCTTGGGAACAAACAACTTTGCTGAACTGATCTCTCTTAGACATCTTCTTCATTTTTCACTGGCCCATGCATGCTATCAACAATAGATTTTCAGTGACTCAAAAATCATCATAAATTGGTTCATTAACGTTTCTACTTGTCATGTGCACACTCTCAGCAACATATTGGATGATATCATGATATTAAAAGCACAATTTAATTATGTTTCATGTCAACATATTTACAAGGAACGTAACACGATTGCTGACCAACTTTCCAAGGAGGTTACAACACACCCCAGAGGCCTATGGTTAATTCAGGAGCAGATTGGAGATGATCACTACCAGTACTATCATCGGCCATATATTGACAGAGCATATCCGAGGGCAGACAGGCCCTAAATTATTTTGCAATTTTTAGCAGTGATTATAACAGCTACTTGTTGATGTATTGTATATATTTTATTTCGTGCCTTTGACTTATCAGTATACCCTGCGTGGTAAATTATGTACAAATCTATATATTTTGCATGGCTACGACCAATAGTTTTTTATATTTACTTGAAGGCTACGGCCAATAGACTGCATATGCCTACGACATCTACTATATGTAATTTTTCAAATTAATGAAAAGTTAGGATTTTTCCTCTGGGAAAAAAATATCACAAGATTCTTAACCATGGATATTCACCCCCACTTTACCATGGATATTATTAATAAATAGGCTTTGTTACAATACCATGGGTCAATGCCATGGCTTATCAATACCACATACCCAGAAACCATAACTTATTTCATAATCAAAATATTTTATAAAATTGTATTTTAATTTAATTTTATAACATTTTTTATTTAAATCTAGAAGAAAAAATGTTCTAATTACTATAGTGATATATCTAAACCATAAATCATCACTACTAAAAATATTTCATGGATATTCCATAGAGGTTAGAACAAGGTTTTAATAAAATTTAAAATGGAATACTTGTATATATAGAGATGTGAAATTCATATAATACTAGCCTAGATCCATATCAACTTTAGATCTATCAAGCACTGAGAGGGATCAAATCTCCTTTCACATTAAAATAGGTTTGCATCTCAAGAGATTTGATCATTCTTGATGCTTGGTAGATCTGGAGTTAACATGGAACTAGGCCGATTGTAGGAATTCTACTAGGGGTAAGTAGTCTTCCTACTTATTAGTTTGATGAAAAGCATACACCCACAACATATACTATAAAACCCTATCTAGTCTCTCTATCTAATCATATATTTGATGGTGATATATAGATTTTTTTGAATGGCAACTAATTTTGAAAAATTACAAACAAGGCCTGATCTGTAAACTTCCATAGATATTCCACTCGACAATTCATTACAACAAATCTGATAAAATTATATTTAAACTATGAAGTTCTACACTATTATAGTTTTATTAGATTTATGGATATGTAGATTTTAATAGTGCATGAATGTGAATTCAAAATATGTAGAAAATATAGAATGACAAAATAAAATCTCACACACACATTTGACACAAGATATGGTCTAGGAAACCCTTTCGGGAGAAAAACCCAACAAGAAGGTGAGGTTGCTCTGCTCTCTTTCTCTGAATGGATTTTATGGATGTAAGGACAAAGAAGTATGAACTGTGGCTCATGGCTTTCTACAATGAACAAATCCTCTTTCTGTTCTCTATATCATATCCCTATTTTTTATTTTTGCTTAGTTATGGAACAAATGCACTCGAAAGAATGAAATCCATTTTCCTCCTAGTGGCCTAGTTATAACACAACCCAACAACCTAACAGTGGTTAGGTTTGACTACCTCAACTCTTAACCAGAGTTACAATATAGATTCTTCTATATTCTTCTACACCATAATCATGTGGCTAGCCCTTTTTACATGAATAGTTGGGGCTGACATGACATCATCCAGAATTATGGTGGTGAAAATAGGAATGTCAACTTCTAAGTGGCATAACTTTCGCATATGGACTCTAATTGACATTATTATTAAATCATTGGAAAGGTATCTGAGTGTATAATAGGAAAAAATGGTGTTACAATAAAGCAAAAAAATTTCACCCATGATAAACATCATTTGATAACTCGAAACGCTCTTGAAAGGTTTCAAACCCTGTTTTCCCAAGTCCTGCTGGTAAAAACGGTCCCATGAGATGATTCCTCCACTTTTTCCACTTTGAAAGCATCAAGATAGATGAAAAACAATATAATAATCCAATATTATTCAAATCCTTCTAAAATTTTGAAGTAAAAAACATCCTAATTTGATATGAATACCTTGAGAATCTTATGCAAGTTGAAATTTTATTTCATGAAAGTGTTAACAATACAAATTTCATTGTAGGTGGATTTCATAGTAATGAAGTGAGCTTCCTTGCTCAACGTATCCACAACTACCAATAGTGCATCAAGTTTCTTTTTGTCTTGGGAAATTTCGTGATGACGTCCATTGATATAATTTTCCACTTCCATTTAGGAATTTTTAGTGGTTGTAAAAATCATGTTGGGTGTCTATGCTTAACCTTGACTTGATGACATTCTAGACATCTCGCTTTATACTCTACTATTTAATGCATATGCTACTTGCTTTTATTTTCCTTTGATGTTCCTAATTTCAAAATCAAAATCACTAATGAGAACAATCTACATCCTACCTAACATTCAACAGAGTTGATGAAATGAGTACTTCAAACAACTATTGTTTGTCATCAACACAAACCTTGGTCTACTTAGGTAGTGCATCCATATATTCAAAGTTCGAAGAATAGATACAAGATCCAAGTCATGTGTAACATAGTTCCTTTCATGCTCATTTAATTTCTTGGATTCATAATTGATGACATGCCATTTTTACATGAGGAATCCATTGAGTCCTTCTCTATATACATATGTGAAAACTAAGAAATCCTTATTTGGATTTGTAATATTCAATATGGGTGCATTTTTTAAAATATATTTCATTTGTTGAAAGCTTGCTTCCTATCCTAATGTCCACATAAATCTCACTCCCTTCCTTTTGACACATTCACATCTGTAAATTATGGTATATATTTGTCTTTATAGTTTTTCACAAAACATCTAATAATAATAGACTAAAATCTATACTACGAGGATTAATTTCCTTATATTCTAGATTTATTAATAGTTATTTTCTACTTATGCATGTAATATATTAAATGTGGACAATAGAGGAAAATAAAGTATAATCACACATAACCAAAATGAAATGATAACAATGGGAACCCCTTACAAGAGAAAACTCAATAGAAGGTGAAACATATTTTCTCTCTTTCTTTGGAATGAAAATAATGAAAGTACAAAGGATAAGGCATTATTGGTGGAGTTACCTAAGGTTTGTGGCATAATATGATGCTACAAAAACTAAACCCCCTCTTTTATTCTCTCTCACTCCCACTCCCATGTTTTTTTTCTCTACTATGGAACAAGATATGATTGAAAATGAATGGAACCCATGTTCCTCCTCGTGACCCAATTATAACATAGTCCAATAGCCAACCAATAGTTAAGTTTGACTCTTTGAACTCTCAAATAGAGTTAGTGCTTAACTATTATGTGTTCATTTTCATAGTAATGATGTGGCTAGCCCCTATTCCATAAGTAACGAGGGTTGGCATGGAATTCTCTTGAATTATGGTGGTTAATCACAATAGTTTAACTTCTGGGAGGCATAACTTTTGCATGTGAACTATGATAGACATCTTTATTAGAACATTGGAAAATTATTTGAGTGTAGAATAATGTTAGAGGGCCTAGAACTTAATTAGGAAAGTTTTTCCCACAAAAAACATCATTTAATGCCTCAAAATACCCCTAAAAGGTTTCATACCCCGATTCTCCAGACTGAGTTCCATCGATAAAACTGCTCCCATAAGATGATACCTGCATTTTTTCCACTCTAAAAGGAATTCAGATTGATGAAAAATTATATATTGATTCAATTTGGATCACATTTTACATTATAGGTCAATCCTTCACTCCCTTAATCTTCTTAGAATTTACTATAACTCCTCTTAAAATCACATGACCTAAGTAACAAATCTTTTTTTGGAAAAAATCACACTTGCTATACATGGAATAAACTAATGTTCTCTTAGTGCTTGAAATACTGGCCCAAGATGAGTCATCACCCTCTTCTTTAGTCTTTGAATAAAATGGGATATCATCAATGAAAGAAAACAAAAATTTATTGAATTACTTACTAAGAATAATATCATTACGCACATAAATGTAGTTGGTGCATTGGTAAGCCCAAATGACACCACTACAAAATTATAGCGCCCATAAGTAGTTTGAAATGAAAATTTATGGATTTCCTTATCCTTGAGCTTGACTTGATAATAGCTACACCACAAATGTATTTTTGAAAACACTATGAACCCCTTTAGTTGATCAGACAGATCATCTGTTTGGCCAATTTAATGTCCTTAAATTGTGAATCATAAATTATCGACCAGGGCAGGTATACTGATGAAGCACAGGTGCACTATATGTGTTAGAAGTTATTTTATGTTGTTATGTTCCTATTAGAGTTTAAACTTAGAATTAGTGTGGAGATGGTATTGTTGATTATATTAGTGTATTGATCCCTAAAGTTGTTAGCTAGTTCTATTAGGAATTATTCTCTATTGAATCAGTTTATAAATGGTATGAGATTGATTCTAGACTTTACTTTTTTTAGATTGTTTTGGATTTTTATCTTGAATTTTTATGTTCTAGCCAAATCTAAATTACTATGTGCAGGAGATATCTATTCTATCAATTTATAAATGAATAATGTTTGAATTTGATTGCCAAGGAAAAGACTCTCACTCTTTTACTTATTCAACTTCATCCAAACAAAACATTCTGGAAAGCAGCTATGCTATGAAATAAAATAGTTGAACCACACTAAGTAAAAATCAAAAGAAATTGAACACATTGTACCAGATAAAAATCAAATAAAATCACAGATTTAAGCTAGGTAGAAAGCAAAGGAGATTTCTTATGCATACAACGATTCAATGGTGAATTCATCATATTGCATTTCAACACACAAAACAGAGCATCTACGATTAGGTAATTAAATAAATCTATGTGTAATTAGTTAAAGAGCTGTACTAGTCGTAGGGGCCCTCCACGAATCAGTCAACAATCTCCAATCAACGTAGCATAGAGAAAACATAAAACCAAGTCTATTACTTGCAAACAAGTCTTAACAAACTGTTCTCAGAAATTACATAAATCGGAGCGCACCCAAAACACAGAGCGGCCATAGATTTTATAATACTTCTCGGCATAACAGTATGAGAGTTTCAAGCCTACATATATTTATTTTGATCAAACTATATCGCTAAATAATCAATTTTCTATTTGGAAAAGCAAATCGATAAGATTTCATGAAAACTCAGACTTTGTCCCGGCGATAATCTTGCAGTTGACTTTGGGGTTGACCGTGTTATCATGCAACCTTCTTGATGAATTGGTTCGAGGGAATAGGAAAGAATCCATGAGGGGATTATTCCTCATCCATCTATATCTTTCTTCACTGAGCTGGAGCTTCTGAACCCTGTCAACAATGGAGGCAGCTGCGGAAATCTGGATTAGTTGTAGAAACAGGCCAATTCCATAGCTGAATGCATACTTTAACAAAACAATAAGGTATATAGAAAAATATGAAGAAGAAGACATGTAAGTTCTTACCTTTAACAAAACCTTGTGTCTATTGCATTATTTAGGTGATAAGTATAGGAAAAAGGGAAGAAGTATAGGCAAAAAGGGTGTCAAGGTAAGACAGTCCTTGGACTCTACATTCCCCCATGCTGGAGGTTTTGTATGTCCTCATACAATTCATCATTGTCAATCACTTGTGCCTTCTGATCATCGCCTCTAGGATTCATTTTCTTCTTCTTTCTGGAAACCACTGGCATCCTTGGTTTTCTCATGAGGATTTTATATTTTAGGTTGATAATTTCTCTTTGCATTGCCATGTTTTCCTTCTTCAGATTTTTGTTCTTTTTGTACAACAAACTCAAATGAAGCATGAGGTTGTTATTCTTTGCAATTTGAATCTCATTCAGTGATTTCAATGTTGAATTCTCGTTCTTAAGATATCTGTTCAATGTTTCTAGCTCAAAAATCTCTTGCTTTAAAACATTTGATGCTGAAGGTTCTTATGGCTCATTGAACTGATTGCTCCCTTCTCCAGGACTTTGGATTGACTCTTTAGTTGTTGTTTCTTTTCTTTCTAATGAATCTATGTAGTCATAAATCTCTTGTTGAATAGGATCAACACCTGGACTATGCACTGGGCTCCTTGGAGGCGAACTGCAAGGTGGTGATGACACTCTCAATGATAGTTTTGGTGATTCTCTTGGGGAACCCTTAGGGTTTTCAATTGGCTCGTTTTCCTCAAGATCAATGTATTCCATAGCTTCTGAGACTGCTTGTTGCATTGTGTTCAACCTAGTACTTCTCCTTAGTCCTGGGGTCTGTAATCCCTGTGCTCTCCTTCTTTTGGCTTTTGGCTTTTCTCCTTGAGGAAGGGTCCTAGTTTGTGGTAACTCTTATGTTCTTTTGCTAGATTTCTTTCTTCTAAAATTTCCCTTTTTCATTTTTTGTAAAATATCCACTATGGGCAGTTCATCTTTTGATAGTTATGATTGAGTCTGGGGTTCCTATTCTTTTATTGCTTCTATTGTTCACTTTCTTCCCCTAAGGGTTCTACTGCTACTAGGTTGTTTAGGAGATATTTATTCAAAATGGTTCCTTACCAAAAATTTTTCCCAGTTATCCCCTATACTTCGAAGGTGGAACTCAAACAAGATCTTTATCAATCCATGATGATACATAGTATTATCTATGAATTGAATTTTCTTTTGAATGTTCATGGACATTTTCTTAAGACTATGCAAGAGGTAATAAGGAAGATTCATTTGGTGTTCTTCAAGAAAATGCATCATTATCCTAACATGGTAGAAATACATGTATCCAAACCGACCCTCACAAGTGATGAATTTTTGAAGTACAAGTAGTAAATTCCTCCATTTACTCTTAAGGGCTGTACTAGGAATACCTTTCTTGAAGATGGTGGTGTCCATATTTGGATTTTTCAGGAAGACCTTCCAATCTTCTCCATTGATTCCCCTATTTTTGAACCATTTCTCTTCGCCTCTAGGAAATTCAATTGTTTCCGTGATCATTGACTCCATTATGGTGATTTTAATGTCTCCTATTTCAGCCTCCATTCCATCAAATGAGCATGCAAAAGTCTTCATCACTTCCCTGTGAAAACCGTTAAATTTTTCTATGAATTGAAACCATTGTTTTTTTGCAACGAATCCCTGGTCTGAGGATATCCTTCTAAGAATTTATTCCCCGCTGGCTCGGTTTGGAAAATAACACACATTATGGAAGATGCTTTGTCCTAAAGACTGGTTACTTTGATAAGAGAATGGTGTTGGTAGGGTCTTGTTTAGTAGCAGACAGTCAGAGAGGCTATGTGAGTTCAGAGAAATGCAAGAAAAAGTGGATTATAGTGAATTTTGTGGAAATGAATTTGACTGTTGGGGCGAATTTAAAATAATGATTCAGTGATTACTTCAGCATATTCGGAATGAGGACGTGACAAGGTTTTTAAGTGGTGTATTATGATGTTTTTAATAAGCAACCATCACCCTTAAATTGGAATGATTTCGTTTAATTTTTAGCAGTACTATGTCCTCTTAGTCATATATGAAATATATCAATCCCTATTGCTAAATTAAAGTAGCACATACCTTTGATTAACTTTTCTAACCTTATTTGTTGTTCTGAGATCTCCTGCAGGTACTTTTCTCTGTCAATTATCCTTCAATTCGAATCATCAAGTGTTCCTGTCAAGTAGGCTTCAAAAGTCTTATTAGGCTACAGAAACTTGTCCTAGCTACAAAAACTTCTCTGAGCCACGAAAAGTTACTGATTCTGCAGCTAAGAAAAAATTTATTAAAGGAATTTTTATTTTTTTTTGAAAGGAAAATTTAAAGTGCTAACAGAAATTGGTTTTCACTTCAAATTTTCTGTATAAACATGCCAACATCATGTTGGTTTTCATGCTTATACCTCTTATTAATTTTCTTTATTATATATATATATATATATATATTTAACATAAAACTGAGTAAAATTTCTAAGGTGGAAAAGAAGAAGAACTCTTCTTGACCATCTTCAGTTTTGAATTATCTTGGAATATTTTGACAAATTCTTCTTTTGTCAATGGCTTCTGGTAAAGTCTGAGTCAATGTCCATTTACTAAAAGAGGGATTTTCTCTTCATCAATAGTCCTGATTCTAACTGCACCATTGTCAAAGACACTTTCAACTTCATAAGGTCCAAGCTAGTGGGTTTGGAATTTTCATTGAAAATTTTTGAACTTCAAATCAAAGAGTAATTCCCAATCTCCTGGATGAAATTTTCTTTCTTTAATGTACTTATCATGCCATCTAGATCTCTGTTTTTGAACTAGGCTAGTTCTCTGGAGGGATTCTTGTCTTATTTCATCAAGCTCATTAAGTTGTCTCACCCTTTGCTTCTGTGCTTCTGATAAGTCAAGATATAACTAGACTACTGTTTTATAAGTGTGGATTTGGAACTCTATCAGAAGTAAGACTTGCTTCCCATAAAAAAGTTCATAGGGAGTATGTCCCGTAGTATTTCTCCATGTAGTTCTATAGGCCCATAAAAGTTTTGGAAGCTTCTCTACCCAGTCCATTCTGTGTAAGTGTACAGTCTTGGTAAGGATTGCCTCAATCACCTTACTTGTAGACTCAACTTATCCATTGGCTTATGGATGGTATGGAGTGGACTTCCGATGTTTGATTTTGCACTACTCCACAAGCTTCTGCACTAATCTAGATATAAACTGTGTTCCTTGATATGTTACAATTTCTCTTGGAACACCAAAATGAGTGAAAATATCCTCAAAAGGAAATGAAACTACAACATTTTCATTAGCAAAAGGAAGTGCTTTAGCTTCTACCCACTAATGACATAATCAGTATATACCAGAATATACCTCTTTTGCTTTGAAGGTGGGCTAATTGGTCCAAAAAAATCTAGTGCCCACTTTTCAAATGGTTCAATGAGTACCTATGGTTGTAATGGCATTTCATTTGAAAGAGTGGGTTTGCACATTCTTTGACAAATATCACATCTTTTAACATATTCCTTGGTGTCCATGAAAATGGAAGGCCAATAATATCCTAAAAGTAGGATTTTATAAGAAATTGTCCTGTCAAAAAAATGTCCTCCACATGGCTCAACATGGTAAGCTTTATGTATTTATGGTATTTCATCCTCTGGAACACATCTTCTGATGATCAGATTTGGTCCTGTTTTGTATAAATCTTCATTTATCCATGAATAAGATGTGCTATTGTGGAGTATTCTTCTCTTTTATCTAGGAGACAAATGAAATGGCATTTTTCTTGTATCTAAATAGTTAGAAATATCTGGATACCAAGGTGATTTAGTAGATACTACAAAAAGATATTCATCAGGAAATTTATCCTCTACAGATTGATCATTATTATCATTTTGAATTCTAGATAAAATTTCAGCAATTGTGTTCTATTTTACAAGCCTATCTAGAATGGTGATGTTGAATTATTGTAACAATAAAAGCCATCCGATTATTCTTCCATTGGTGATTGGTTTATTCATTAGGTATCTAATGGCAGAATGTTCTATGTGAACAAAATTTTCATAGCCAATTATGTAATGTCTAAACTTGTTAATGGTATGAACTACAACTAAAAACTCCTTCTCAGTTACAGTGTAATTTAACTCTGTAGGAGTTAAATTTTTACTAGTATAATAGATTGCATGAGTAAGATCTTTTTGTCCTAACACAGCTCCTAAGACTAAATCTGGAGCATCCGTTGAGATATGGAAAGGTAATTTCCAATTAGGTCCTTTTAATATAGGTGCTTCAGAAATTCTCTTTTTCAAAGTTTCAAAGGCAGCTTGACATTCAGAATCCCAATTGAATTCACAATCCTTGGTAAGTAATTTAAAAAGTGGAGATGAAATTTTTGTTAAGTTTTCTATAAATATTCTATAGTATCAAATAAAACCAAGAAATCTTCTAACATCTCGTTGGAAATTTGGCACTGATAATTTAGAAATGACATCAACTTTAAATGAGTCCACCTTAATTCCATCTCCTGGAATATGGTGAACTAAAACAATTCCTGCGTTAAACAACATGAAACATTTTTCATGGCTTAATGAGAGATTTGTTTCTTTACATCTTATTAATACCTTTTCTAAATTTTCCAGTGCTTCATTAAAATAATTCCCATAAACTGTGAAATCATCCATGTACACTTCCACACAATCGTGAATAAGATCAGAGAAAATTCCGAGGACTTCTCTTTGGAATGTTGTTGAGCATTGCATAATCCAAAGGGAAGTACTCGGTAAGCGTAAGTTCCCCATGGACAAGTGAATGTGGTTTTATCTTGATCTTCAGGGGCTACCTGAATCTAGTTATATCCACTGAACCCGTCCAAAAAGGAAAAATACTTTTTCCCTGCTAATGTGTCTAAGACCTGATCTATGAAAGGTAGTGGAAAGTGGTATTTTAATGTTGCTTTATTCAATTCCCTATAATCGATGCATACTCTCCATTTTCTGTTTTTCTTTGGAATGATTACTAGGGGTGAAACCCACTGACTGTCGAATATCAGATAGATGAAATTTACATTTAACAACTTTTGCAATTCCTCCTTAACAATTTCTTTTAAATTTGGGTTCATTCTTCGTTGAGGTTGTCTAACTGGTCTTGCACTCTGTTCAATGTAGATATGGTGTATGCAGGTTTTAGGATCAATCCCCCTCATATCAGTGTATTCCCATGCAAAAGAAGAAGAATGTTTCTGTAAAACTTCTACCAATTTAGGAAGTGTACATCCATGAAATCATCCATTTGAGTAATTAGTTCCTTAATTGTTTTTGCAAAGATCGATATTTCTTTTATGGCTTGTAATAAAGGAATCTTAATACAGAAATTTCTTAATTCATCCATCTTCCGAATTGGATTCTAAAACTCTCTATGTTTTCATGACTATTTCAAATTATGCTAAAAGATTCAAGTCCTAGAAGAGATCGAAGCTATCAGAAGGAATCCTCATAATAATTGCAGTTATGGCCAGAGCAGAGCAACGAGGACCCTCGGTCGAGCACGCAGTCCGTTGGCCCATGGTAAAGCGCAATCGCACAAAACTATCAAAACTGGATGCTAGATCAAGAAACAGAGATGGATTCTGATACGCGATTAGCGCTAAGACCCCCTTAGTGAAGGAAAGCCCCGAAACGCTCAGACCCAAAAATGCTATAAAACTCGGAAAAGTAACTGTTTCGGTTCTATAGCGCGGATTCGCAATCGCAGGGAGCCCCCCTCAGTGAAGGAAAGCCCTGAAATGCTCAGACCCGAAAACACTATAAAACTCGGAAAAGTAATTGTTTCGGTTCCATAACGCGGATTCCTCAAAATCGGCAGGATATCAGAAGGCTTCGAGGTGGTAAGCAGTTTTGACTGAGTCCCACCCACTGCCACACATCAAGCAACACGCATCTTGTGGAAGAAAGAGAAAACCGCCCGCATCAGATGGGTAAATGTTGTGCAACTTGTCCAACCGATATGAAGGACGACTATAGGATCTAGGGGGTCGAGATCAATGGCAGAGATACGTCCCGATGACTGGCCGGATTTGACATGTCAAAAAGAAAGATGACAGGGATTTGACGTCTGACGTCGATGATGAGTTGGAAAACGATTCGTGTTCATGGGCGATCTTGAAGCAAACAGATTTAACATCCATTCGAGTATGATTCAGGGAATCTGACACCCAGTTTGTTAGCAAACAGTTGGCCACCTCCCTGTGAGGTGTTACCCAGTGATGATGACGCAGAGCAGAGGAATTCGAACGGACAGAGGAAAGGAAACCAGAAGGCCAGGAAGCGGAAATGAGCAGTCGAAGAGAAAACTGGATTTAAAGCCATGAACTGATAGAAGCAGAACAAGAGGCAGACAGCGAAGAGACACAAAAAGCCAATAGCAGAGAACAGAGAGTAGAAGCTGAGCTGACCTGAAGGCAGCATCGAGCCAGACAGAGCCAGAGAGAGTCAGAGAGTCTGTGTACTCCATTGAAGGCTTGAGAGGTTCAAGCAAGCTCCTCGATATAGGCCTATCATAATACTGAGACCCTCAGAGGTCAAGTTTCAGTAAGGAGAGTCTGTGCACTCCATTCCTATTGACTTCATTCTATTAGTGAGACTCGAATCAAGCTCACTATTGTAAAACTCTACTTGAAAACATAATAGAGAGGCCACCACTAAAAGGCTGGGCCAAGAGACATAGAACAGGAGCATTGGGTGAACTCCTTATTAAACTTGTTTTGTTTACATATTTGACTGTTATGTTTTCTCTGATTGCCTCAGTGTCTATGTATTCTAGCAATCTTATCGATCCGTTGCATAAGTAACATAGGCACATCCATGCACACAAGCCTGTAATACCTTTCATTCTTTATCCTGGATAAATTATAGATCAAGTGGTATCAAAGCTTAGGTTTGCTAAGGTTAGACAAGCTTGTGCTGGATTTTGTTGTTGAATGCTAACTAGATCAAAGCTTAAATTAGGAGAAGAAGAATTGGCTGAAAATAACCTAGAAATTGGAAGAGTCTATTCTAAGAGGAAAATGTCAGAAGAAAATCCCTTGGAATCAGACCCCCAGTTCACGGATAGTTTTATGACCCTGAAATCCATGGTGGAGGAAATGTATAGGGACTATAAGAAACATAGAGATGAAGATGCATCAAGCTCCAAACAAGAAAAAGGAGTCAAAGAATCTCTCCTCCATGACCACTCCAAAGGCAAAGGGAAAGAAGAAAAACTCCTCACACCTCCTAATAGCCCTGAACATAAAAAGAAGACATCTTTGATTAAACTAGATGTAAATTTGATTTACCAATCTATGACGGAGAGTTGAATGCAGAGAAGCTGGATAATTGGATCAGATAGATTGATGTTTATTGCATAGTGCAGAGCATTGACTCATACAAGAGTAAGATTCAGCTGGCCAGTCTACGCCTTGGGGGCAATGCCTTGGTATGGTGGGAAGGTAGGACACACGCTGACATGAAGAAACATGATAAGATTCTTTCTGTCTGGAGTGAATTTGTTTCTGCAATTAAAAAGAAATTCTATCCACTAGCCTACATGTAGTAAGCCATGATGAGCTGGCAAACTCTTCGAAAACTAAAAGGGAAAAGTGTACAAGGTTACACTCAAGAATTTAGGAAAATAGATTTGATTCTAGGAATTTCTTTAGACACACCTGAGACTATGTTGAAGTACATAGGTGGTCTACACAGCTATATGAGGCACACTATCCTCATGTTTAATCTCACTAGCATAGATGAGGTATTTGTTCAGGCTATGCATCTAGAAGCTAGAGGTAAGAATGGGAACCTAGAAGTTGGGGGATCATCCCAACCCACTGCAAGCAAAAATAAGGAGAAAAGAAAACAAAAATAGAAAGAGAGGAAGACAAAAAATGTACAGAAGAGCAAGTCCTCATGCACTCACTGTAAGAAGGATGGGCATGATGATGAACATTGCTGGATTCTGCATCCAGAGCTGAAACCTAAGAAGTTCAAGGGCAAGAAGAAGAAGAATGCTGCAACTATTCAAAAGGATTTGGGGTCAGACTTAGGAGATGAAGCAACAATCGTAGCCATAGGTATAAAAGGTAAAAATTCTGAAGCATCTACTACTAAATCTGCACAATCTATTGATAATGAAGAAAATGAGAGAAAAATACGTGAGCTTTTTCATATTCGAGTTATTTCCAATCATTAAAAGATTGATACTTTGTTTGATAGTGGCTCACAAGAAAATTTAATTTCTGAAGTAATTGTAAAGAAGTTGGAATTACTAACCACACCTCACAAGAAACCATATCCATTAGGTTGGCTATGTGATAAAGCAAAGCTACAAGTGACTAGACAATGTAAACTTAAGTTTTCTTTTGGGTCAGCATTTGTAGATGAGGTTGAGTTAGATATAGTTCCTTTGGATATATGCAGAATTGTTTTAGGAAGTCCTTACTTGTATGTTAGAAAAGCTATTTTCTGTAGAGCTGAGAACAAGTATCTACTCATTAAATATGGAATCGAATATATTGTAAGAGCTCATAAGCTCAAGAATAATTATACTCTCATAAACTCAAGGCAGATGAAACAAATTGTAAATTCATGCAAACAATTTTTACTGATGGTTGTAAAGGAAAAGAAACCTGATAAAACCAATGTATTTGAGGGCTGTGATGCTAAACAACAAGCTGATTTAGAAAAATTTGTTTCAGAATATGATGTATTGTTTCAAGAACCTAAAGGTCTGCCACCCAAAAAGGAAATAGTGCATGATATTAATTTGCAGCAAGATGCTCCATTGCCTAACATCGGAATGTACAGGTTGTCCACTTTAGAGAATGCAGAAATCAAGAAGCAGGTACAAGAGCTTCTTGAGAAGGGGTTAATCAGACCTAGCACACCACCATGTGGGTCTCCAATCATTTTGGTGGAAAAGAAAGATGGCTCGTGCAGAATGTGCATTGATTACCGAGCACTGAATAAGATATCGATAAAAAATCATTATCCCCTTCCTCGCATAGATGGTCTATTAGATTAGTTAAAAGAAGTTGTTTATTTTTCCAAGTTAGACTTGCTAGTGGCTATCATCAGGTCAGAGTTACAAAACAATATGCATGGAAGACTTCTTTCAAAACAAAGTAGGGATTGTATGAGTGGTTGGTTATGCCTTTTGGCTTAACTAATGCTCCTGCTACTTTCATGAGAGTAATGAATGATGTAATCAGACCTTTTCTTGATGATTTTGTTATTGTATATCTGGATGACATTCTTATATTTAGCAAAATGTGGGAAGAACATTTAAAGCATGTTAAGAAGACACTAGATGTTTTGAAAAGAGAAAAACTTTATGTTAAACTCTCAAAATGTGAATTTGGCAAAACATCTTAGAATTATTTCGGACATATGGTAAGGGGTGGTGAATTGAAGATAGATCCCTCTAAGGTTGCAGTCATTATAAACTGGCCTAAACCCAAATCTGCTACAGGGGTTAGAAGCTTCTTAGGAGTAGCACAATATTTGAGAAAGTTTATTTCTAACTTTTCCTTAATTGCATCTCCCTTACATGCTTTAACAGGATTGAACAAAGTGTTTTAGTTGGGAGGCAAACAATAGAAAGCCTTCGACACCTTGAAAGAAAAGATTAGTACAGCACCAGTACTAGCACTGCCTGATCTTCAAAGACCATTTGAGATTGAAATAGATGCCAGTGACTATGCCATGGGAGCAGTGTTGATGCAGCACGGTAAACCCATATGTTATCATTCTGAGACATTTAATTCTGTAGTAGTTAACTATCCTACATATGATAAAGAATTGTATGCATTAGTACAGAGTGTGAAAAAGTGGAAACATTACTTAATGGGCAAAGAGACAGTTATACATACTGATCATCGACCACTTCAATATCTACACTCCCAAACTAAGTTGCAACAATCAAGATAATATAGATGGATGGGTTTTCTATGATAGTTTCATTTAGTCATCAGATATAAAAAAGGAATACATAATAAAGTTTTAGATATGTTATCTCGACCAATTATAAATGCCTCTACTATACTTAAGCATAATTCAGTATTGCATGAGAGCTACATTGAACAATATGCTCAAGATATAGATTTTAAAGATGTATATGCAACTTTAAGTCAAGGCAAACAAGTAGAAGAATTGGATTATCATATTAAGAACCAACTCTTATAATTCGAGAAGCACACACTTCTCTAATATTAAGTCACTTTGGTGTAAGTAAAACGGTTGCACGGCTGCAAAGATTTTATTATTGGCCGAAAATGAATGAGACAGTTTCTAGATATTTAAGAGGGTGTACCATGTGTGCTAAAAGCAAGCCCAACAATAGAAAACTAGGCTTGTACACTCCACTAGCAGTTCCTTCTCATCCTTGGGAAAGTGTTTCCATGGACTTTGTTGGAGGACTGCCTCAATCTAGGAAAGGTCATGACTATTTATATGTTGTTGTGGATAGGTTCAGCAAAATGTGTATTTTAATACCTTGTAAAAAATAAATAACAGCTGAACAAATTGCAAATTTGTTCTTTCAACATGTATGGGCTCATTTTGGATTACCCACTTCCATAATATCTGATCGAGATACCCGATTTGTTGAGAAATTTTGGTCAAGCTTGTGGGAATTGATGGACACTAGGCTAAAGAAAAGCACAACTTTTCATCCGCAAACAAATGGCCAAACAGAAGTGGTCAACAAGACAGTGATCCAGTTGCTCAGAGGCTATTGCAGCAAGCATCCCAAACTTTGGGATGAAAATTTATGTTATGTGCAGCATGCTTACAACCGAGCTAAACATTCTTCTACACAGAGATCTCCTTTTGAGACCTATTTTGGTTTCACACCAAGGTCTCCCTTGGATTTTGTCTTTGGTAAAGACATAGCAGTTGATGGACATAGTGATGTGGACAAGGCAACCAAGTTCATTGAAAAAATCCAAGAGATTCACCAGGCAGTACAGGAATAGTTGGAAAAGAGCCAAGCCAAGTACAAGGCAAGGCATGACAAGCATCGAATGGAGCATAGTTTCCAAGTTGGTGACCAAGTCTGGCTGTATATCAACAAAGACAGGATGCAAGGTGAAGGTAAGAAACTGAAGCCAATAAGGTATGGAACTTTCAAGATACTTGAGAAAATTGGTGAGAATGCTTTTCGCCTTGATCTACCAGCTTACATGCACATCTACTCAGTTGTTAATGTAGACAGATTAAGAGTATTTGAACCTTTGTTAATTGAAAATCCCAAAGAGCAAAGTCAATTGCCTTCTATTGATGATCTGTTACCTGAATATCTTAATGAGTTGCAGGAAGATGCAGTTCTGGACAGCAAGGTAAGAACTACATGTAGAGGTGACGCTGAGTACCTTAGGATCAGACTCAAAGGTTCAAAGCCAAGCAGTGCGAAATGGATATAAATTGAGTAAGCGACGAAGAAATACCCTCGCTTGATTGATGCTTGAAAGAAAACCAACTTTTGGTGGTCCAAAAGCTTTTTCAGTGGGAAGGCTATGATTCGAATTAGATCCTAAAACTCTCTAAGTTTTCATGACTATTTCAAACTATGCTAAAAGATTCAAGTCCTAGAAAAGATCGAAGCTATCAGAAGGAATCCTCATAATAATTGCAGTTGTGGCCAGAGCGGAGCAATGAGGACCCTCGATTGAATGCATAGACGGTTGGCCCATGGTAAAGAGCAATGGCACAAAACTGGCAAAACCGGAGGCCAGATCAAGAAATAGAGGTGGATTCTGATACGCAATTAGTGCTAATCACATATTGCAAGGCGTCCCCCTCAGTGCAGGAAATCCTTGAAATGATCAGACCCAAAAACGCTATAAAACTCAGAAAAGTAACTGTTTTGGTTTCGTAGCACGGGTTCCGCAAAACCAGTAGGATATTGGAAGGCTTCGAGGTGGTAAGCAGTTTTGACTGAGTCCCGCCTGATGCCACACATCGAGCGACACGCATCCAGTGGAAGAGAGAGAAAACCGCCTGCATTGGATGGGTAAACGTCATGCGACTTGTCCACCCGATATGAAGGACAACCATAGGATCTGGGGGGTCCAGATCGACGACAGAGATACATCCTAATGACTGACCGGATTTGATAGGTCAAAAAGCAAGATGACATGGATTTAACGTCCGACGTGGATGATGAGTTGGCCAACGATTCATGTTCACGAGCGATCTTGAAGCAAACAGATTTAACAGCCATTCAAGTATGATTCAGGGAATCTGACACCCAATTCGTTAGTAAATAGGTGGCCACCTGCCCGCGAGGCGTTACCTAGTGATGACGATGTAAAGAAGAGGAATTCGAATGGACAGAGGAAAGGAAACCAGAAGGCTGGGAAGAGGAAACGATCAATCAAAGAGTAGACTGGCTTTAAAGCAATGAACTGATAGAAGCAGAACAAGAGGCAAACAACAAAGAGACGCAGAAAGCCAATAGCAGAGAATAGAGAGTAGAAACTGAGCTGACCTAAAGGCAGCATCGAGCTAGATAGAGCCAGAGAGTTTGTGTACTCCATTGTAGGCTTGAGAGGTTCAAGCAAGCTCCTCGGTATAGGATTGTCACACTACTGTGACCCTCAGAGGTCGAGTTTCAGTAAGGAGAGTTTGTGCACTCCATTACTACTAACTTCATTCTGTTAGTGAGACTCGAATCGAGCTCACTATTGTAAAATGCTACTTGAAAACATAATAGAGAGGCCACCACTGAAAGGTTGGACCAAGAGACGTAGCCCAGGAGCACTGGGTGAACTCCTTATTAAACTTGTTTTGTTTACATGTTTGACTGTTATGTTTTCTCTGATTGCCTCAGTGTCTATGTATTCTACCAATCTTATCGATTCGTTGCATAAGTAACATAGGCACATCCATGCACATAAGTCTATAATATCTTTCATTCTTTATCCTGGATAAATTCCATATCAATCCATCATATTATAATCAGGCAGGATAATTTTTTTTCTACTCCTTCATCGATTTTCAACCATTCAGGGAAAGGTGGTCTAATTGATACCGAGGGTTGTTCTATGATAAGAGTATTTATTGGAACATTTTCTGTTTGTTCATTCTCTTTTTGAGGGAGAGAGGTCTCTCCTTCTTCCGATTGATTTTTGTGTTTTTGAAGATTTGGTCTTGTTTCCTGAATGACAACAGGGGGATTTCTTTGTAACACTCTTCCAGACCTTAATTGGACATTATTTAGATCTAGCAGAGTTATTACATAAGTTTGAGGATTCTGCCCTTCCATGTTGTACACAGGCTGTTGTGGTATTTTATTATTAGGATTCGAAAGTGGTTGAGCGGGTAGTTGATTTAGTTTTTGTGGAAATGGTAGGGAGAGTTTTGGATTTTGATTTTGAACTTGGATTTGAGGTAATTGATTAGCTTGGGGAATTTGATTAGATTGGGATCTAAATTATGGTGGAAGATAGGATGGTGAATATTGTTGATATTGAGCATAGGCCCAATAAGGATTTTTCCATCCTTGATTCCAGGATTGTGACTATGGCTAAGACCAAGGCTGCAAAGATGGATTCCAATTATTTTGTGAAGACTGAGCAAATTGTTTGGGTCTCAACCCTTGTGGTTGATTTGGTTGGGGGTTTTGCCATGGTCTCTTGGCTATAAAGTAAAGAGGGTCTACTTGTTCTAGTATTCCTTCATCATTAAATACAACCTTGAGAACTGGTAAAGAAGGACATTCCTTAGTATCATGATTATTTGCACATATGACACAAGTTTCTATGGCTTTTGAATCTAAGGGAAACTCTCTTAGAGCATGTTTCTTTCTACATCTAGGACATAAAATAGATAATGCAACATTTTCATATTTTTTCTTGTTTTGTAATTTAAGGGTGTCTATCTACTCATTTAAACTCCCTAAAATATTTATCTTAAAGGGATCAAGCAAACTTCCTAATTCTACCCTACTAACTGTCCCAGCTGCACATTTATTAATTATTGATAAGACAGGGTCTTTAGCACTCCTTCCAACTCGTGCTTTACCCCTTGAGATATGTATACATAAATCACAAATATCTACAAATGGTAATTGAGAAATATCTCCTTTCCCGATTAAGTTAAGGAGATCAATCCATTCATCCTTAATAGCTTTGAGTAGGAGGGATTTTAAAGTTTCCTCATCCAAATTGTCCATTTTTTCTCTTTTAACATTGTAGACAAATCTTTCTACTAAATCTTCAAGATTTTCATATTTTTTTTGTGTCATTTTGAAGACTTCATCTTTAAGGTTGCTAGGAATACAATAATCTCTATATTTGCCTAAGAAAGCATCTTTCATTTGTCCCCATGTTGTTATAAAATCCACCCCTAGACTCATGAACCATTTTAATGCTGAATCCTTTAAGGTAGCAGGGAACAATTTCAGTTTTTGACCATCATGCAGATAGTCATATGATCTTCATAATACCTCAAATTCAAAAAGAAATATCTCTAGGTCTTCATTTATTTTTCCATGGAAATTAGGAAGAATTGAGGGTAATATATTTTTCATTGTGAGGGTTGTATCTTCATCAAGAATAGGAAATCCAAAAGGATCTTGGTTTCCTCTACCTCTACCCCCTCCTCTGTTCCTATCTCCACCTCCTCCTCTACCTCTACCTCTACCTCCCATCCTATTTTCCTCACCATTGACACGGTGTACCTCTCCTTTCCCTTCTTCAGCCATGATAGATTCCTCAGAACTAATATAGGGTTCTTCTAATTCTTTTGGTTCTTATATCAATGGTTGTTAAAAATAATTTTCTTGCTCCCTTTCTTCACTATGAACTTCTAATTCCTCTCCCAAAATTTGTTCACCAATGGAGGATAGAAAAAATACTCCTGTAGTTGAGGATATAGGATTTTCTTCAATTACAGCTTCACTAGATGAAGTAGGCGAAGTTCTGGATTTGATTTATGATCTTGAGACTTCAGGAAGTCTTTGTCGACCTCCAAATGGGATTCGGGTTTAAGTAGGTGGTGTGGAATATCAAAATCATGGTAAAATGATTGGATTTGTGGGAATTGGACTTCTTCCTCACCCTACAAATCTACCCCTAAAGTCTCTATCCCTACACATATCATGTTTTCAGTTAATGTTTTTTTTTTCTTAACTTCTATTTGTACTTCCCTAGCAACGACACGAAAATGTTTGGCAAATTTAATGTCCCTAAATTTTCAATCATAAATTATCGACCAAGGCAGGTATATTGATGAAGCACAGGTGCACTATATGTGCTAGAAGTTATTTTATGTCGTTATGTTCCTATTAGAGTCTAAACTTAGAATTAGTGTGGAGATGGTATTGTTGATTATATTAGTGTATTGATCCCTAAAGTTGTTAGCTAGTTTTCTCAGGAATTATTCTCTATTGAATCAGTTTATGGATGGTATGAGAGTGATTCTAGACTTTACTTTTGTTAGACTGTTTTGGATTTTTATCTTGAATTTTTATGCTGCAGCCAAATCTAAATTACTATGTGCAGGAGAGATCTATTCTATCAATTTATAAATGAATAATGTTTGAATTTGATTTCCAAGGAAAAGACTCTCACTCTTTTACTTATTCAACTTCATCCAAACAAAACATTCTGGAAAGCAGCTATGCTATGAAATAAAACAGTTGAACCACACTAAGTAAAAAGAAAAAGAAAATGAACACACTGTACCAGATAAAAAACAAATAAAATGACAGAGTTAAGCTAGGTAGAAAGAAAAGGAGATTGCTTATGCATACAACGATTCAATGGTGAATTCATCATACTGCATTTCAACACACAAAACAGAGCATCTACAATTAAGTAATTAAAGAAATCTATGTGTAATTGGTTAAAGACCTGTACTGGTCGTAGGGGCCCTCCATGAATCAGTCGACAATCTCCAATCAATGCAGCATAGAGCAAACATAAAACCAAGTCTATTACTTGCAAACAAGTCTTAACAAACTGTTCTCATAAATTACATAAATTGGCACACACCCAAAACACAGAGTGGCATAGCTTTTATAATACTTATCGGCATAACAGTACCAATGTTTCAAGCCTAAATATATTTATTTTGATCAAAGTATATTGCTAAATGATTGATTTTCTATTCAAGAAAGACAATCGATAACATTTCGTGATAACTCGAACTCTGTGCTGGTGATAATCTTACAGTTGACTTTGGGGTTGACCGTGTTATCATGCAACCTTCTTGATGAATTGGTTCGAGGTAATAGAAAAGAATCCATGAGGGGATTATTCCTCATCTGTCTATATCTTTCTTCACTGAGCTGGAGCTTCTGAACCTTGTCAACAATGGAGGCAGTTGCGGAAATCTGGATTAGCTACAGAAACATGTCAATTCCGTAGTCGAATGCATACTTTAAGAAAACAATAAGGTATATAGACAAATATGAAGAAGAAGACATGTAAGTGCTTACCTTTAACAAAACCTTGTGTCTATTGCATTATTTAGGTGATAAGTATGGGAAAAAGGAAAGAAGTTTAGGAAAAAAGTGTGTCAAGGTAAGACAGTCCTTGGATTCTACATTATCTATCATGGATAATGGATGCTTGCTCCTTATACTCATTTTGATTTTTTTTTCTATAGTCAATTAATAACTAAAGGGATATTTTTTCTTAACAAAAAGTTTCAATGTTCCAGAGGGTGGAACACTAGGCTTGATATATCCTCTATCCAACATTTCCTTTAACTGTATTTTCAACTTTGCTAATTCACATGTGCTCATCCTCTGAGATACTTTAGACATAGGATTTATTCATAGCATAAGCTCTATTGAGAAGTTAATATCTCTCTTAGGAGGCAATATTGGTATTTCATTTGTAAATATATCCCTGTAGTCCCATAGTACTAAATGATCATTAATCCCTAATTTCTAGTTTTCTATTGAATCCAATGCATGAATTTTGCATAATTTGCATCCCTTCTTGCGATATTGCTTCAACTATAAGGCTAAATGCTACCTTATTAAGAAATCTTTGATATATCTTTGATAGTTATGGGTTCTCCCTCATCAT
Source organism: Pinus tabuliformis (assembly GCA_031772625.1). NCBI lineage: Eukaryota > Viridiplantae > Streptophyta > Pinopsida > Pinales > Pinaceae > Pinus > Pinus tabuliformis. The sequence goes on along the minus strand of CM062818.1, from coordinate 636,036,642 downwards.
CCTCACAACATAGGGTATTATTAGAGAAATCCAATTTGAAATTATCTGTCACTAATTAGTGCATGTTGATCAACATATCATATGACCTCAAGAGGAATATATGTAGAAATTTAATCGAAGAGACATAAATTTACTGAGAGGACAAATTAAATTAACTAGGAATAAAATACACAAAACAAAATGCACACAAGTTTACCCTAGGAATACCTCAACTTTAGGGAAAATCCCAGTCAATGGATTTCCATTAGTCCATTAGCCAAAACCCTACCTAACCCGGGCACGTGAGCCTTTACATCTCACCTCCTTGGCCCATTACAATAGAGTTCCCCCTTGCGTTTTAAAGGCTCCATTACATGCAATGCAAAAACATAAAACCATGGGAAACCAAAAACTCATAGGTCCAAAACCACTAGCTTGGAATCAGTTGACTTTGACTCTTTCCCCATGTCACGTTTACCTAAAAATCCCCCCTTAAACCTTGACTTGGGGTTTTCCTTGACCAAATATGGCCAAACCGACCAAGTGAGTCAGGCCCAATCAATTTATCCCTTACCCCCCTCTAACTTTATGCTGAGGGTATTTGTTAACCTGACATGCCCCCTATCACCTAGCTATAGCAACACACTTTACTATAATTCTCTTGGGGGTACACATGCCTTACCATGTCTTATAGTAGTATGCCCATTTTCATGCAAATTTTCTGAATCCATTCTAATAATTTTTTTCTCTTTTTTTTCTTCTTTTAAATTATTGTTGTTGTTTTCCTATTTCACTTCCAATTAACCACTATCCTCTCACTTATCACTTGTTATTCCACCAAATTCTATGTTATTTATGTTAGAATTTTCCTCAAGCATTCACCGTACAATTTAATGATTATTCTCTATAATTATGGTTAAGCATGCCTTTTATCTACATCAATGACAAGGCTACTCAGGGGCATCACTTGCACTACAATTTCCACACATCCTCTCACGTACTATAACTATGTCTATCATGCCTTTCAACCTCTGTTTTATTTGCGAAGATTGCATACTATGCCACCACGCCAAACAACTAGAGTGACTCTCCAGACTTGGTGGGTGTTTCCTTTTGAATAATGAGGAGGTGATATTGTATCCAAAAATTAAGTCATTCTTCAAGATCTTATCCTCATGGGAACTCACACATAGAGACATGATCTCTACTTCAACTTTTATTGTAGTGCTTCTCACCATTGTTGAACATACTCTCATCTCTTATTGTTTTTTTTCTTAGCATCACTCTATAGTAGATTCTCAAATACAAATTCCATAGAATGGCCCATATCTATATAAATACAACATTATTCATCACAACACAAGGTTTGAACTTGAATGAACCCTATTCAATCATAGTGAATGGGCTCCATAGCTCCCCAAGTCGACTCTGCCTAAATTTTCAGCTCATCACTTCCTTTACTCTCATCCTAAAGGTTGTGGTTTTTTCTTCCTCCATGGATCCAACCATTACACAACTTAGAGAGAAATAAACATGAACTACTAAAATCCAATAAGAGAAGCTGGATGAAAAGCCACTACAACTACAACTATGTGCCCACTTCTTACTAACTTGAGATAATATTTCTTGTACAACCACCTCTGCGAGAATATCATCTTCTCTTGCACACTATTCCAATTGTTAAAATTGCTTTCTTTTATAAATTTCTACCATTGGAGTGTCATGTCCAAGTTTAAAAGAGATGGTGGTGATGTTTGCAACCACCTGTGGCTTCCATATCATCTCTAGGTAGTTTTATATGTGTTGGTCTCAACTCCTTTCTCAAAGTCACCTAGCTCACCACCTACAAAATCTAGGGTTTTTGGGGGTATGTGCAATCTCAACAACCAAAATGACATAAGATACGATATGGTAGACCCTTTCTCATTTATACAAGATTCACTAATAGACTTACCAAATTCATCAATTATTACAACGCCGTGTATAACAATTACATATCTCAAATTTGGAATTTTCCTCTTCACGTGCGTTGGTAGATGTGATCTCCAATTTTTTCTTACCATGGCTTTCTCGATCCTTAGCACCGCTTCAATAGCATCGTCGTCCATTGCCATGGGCACAACTAAGCCTCATGTATCTAAATATAAACATGATCTTTTCTTCAAAATCTATGAATAAATAAAGAAATAAAAATATGTTTCGATCTGTCCATTCACTTGGCCAATTAAACACTTGGCATTAGAATCGTCCCCCTAAAGCTAACTCTTAGCTCTGATACCAAATGTATAAATTTAAAGAAAGAGAAAAATTTATAGAGCGGAAAAATTAAATTAACCAATAAAAAAATACACACAAGTTTACCTTGGGAAAACACTAAATATGGGGAAATACCCAGCTAATGGAATTCCATTAGTCCCTTGGAAAAGACCCTGACCAAGCCCATCAAATGAGCCCTCACTATTCACTTCCATAGCCCATTAAAATAGAGTTTCTCAAAGGCTATAAAGGCTCTGATACATGCAATTCACGAGCACAAAACAATTGGAAACTAGAAAACCCTTGGCCCAAAACCCCTAGTGTTGACCAAATTAACTTTCACTCTGTTAGGTCCCTATAATACTAGTGTAGCACCTTATTTTTATTGTTAGTGTAGCGCCCTTATTGTTATTTTTTTGTTCATGTAACCCCCATATTGTTATTTCTTTGATCCATATAAGCTCACTATTGTTATTGTTGTCCTTACATTATTATTGTTATGTAGTCTTTGATTATACTGTCACCCCTTATGTAGAAATTCTCACTGTATATTAACTTGATAATGAAATATAACTAAAGCAAAATAATTTAATCTACTTCTACAATCAAACTTGTGGAAGCTTAATAGGTTTGAGCAAGATCAAGTGGAACACATATAACCAAAAGAAGAATCAATGCACATGAAACATAGAAGAATACTCAGGGGAAAGCCTCAACTAAAAACCCCACTATCTGTATTATAATACAAGGTGGAAATATATCATAACTACACAAACCTTAGCTCTCACAGCTAGCCAGCTCTTAGTACAATCCTCCTGGATGCTCACAGGCAAACAAGGCTTCTCACAAACCTTCTCCTCGGCCCTCCAAGCCTCCTATTTTCTTGCGCAGTTTCTTTGGGTGATCCTCCTGTTACCAAGTGTAACAATGATCACTCACACTGATCTTACACCCTGTAAAATTGTGCAATCCTTAAGGAACCTTACCTTGACTGCATGGATGAGTTTCCTTTATAGGAAAACACATGCAACTGATAGTACACTATCCCTATCTTTAATCTCAACTAGGTCTTTATCGGAATAGACATGCATGAGTTAAGGATGAGAGAATCTTCAGTTATCTAGAGTACACTAGTTGGATGCATGCATGCATTAACTGAATGAACTCACGATTAGTTCCTCAAACAGTTTGGAACTAATTTAATTGAAATTAACTTAGTAAACTGAGCTAACTAATTACAACTCAAATATAAATCAACCTTATCTCCTTAATTAAGGGATAATCTCCTTAATTTAAGGGATAATTGTTGCATGACTTCACTAAGACTTCTAACTTGAATTTCTCCAACTAATTAATCCATAATGATTCAATTAATTAATTTTCAAGTAGCTAGTGAGACGAAATTCGAATTTTAATTCTCAATTTCAATTCAAGGACGAATTAAAACTGGAATATTCTAGATTCTACTTTTATCATTTCTTGTTGCTATTTTTAACACTTCCTCTCAACAAGAAAGGAATTCAACTCGATCACGATCTTGAACCTTTGGAATGTTCAGCATGCAACACTTCTCTCTAGTTTTGTTTCTCTAGCAACTATAGAAACAAAAAAATCCAACCTAAGTCAGTATGATGCATTTGTCATCAAAGTCTCTGACTGTTATTGCCTCTGTCAACTGAAAACTTTGACTACATGAATCCCACTGATTGCTCCCGCTGCATCCGTGTTGCTGTTGGTCCTTTCTCCCAGCACTTAATGCGCACTGCACCTCCTCTCATCATGTTGCATTGTGCTACCCACTGCTGCACTGCAACTCAGTTACTGAGAAGTAAGTAATTGATCTCCCAACTAGCCTCCCTGTTGGGCTAGAAACACCCTCTGATGCTGAATATCCCTCTGCCGCTCCATCCGTATTTGCCTCTAACCACTCAACCAATCTTGCTACTCCTCATTGGGGCTCCCGTAGAAAGGTCTAATCAAGGAGGTTGGGTACCTCAAGGATCCTGCCCCTATTTCAGCCTTCTTGAGACTATCACTTCACATCACCCCACCTCACACCTGGAGGTATGGAAACATGTGATCCCTCTGCTGACTCTAACTATGGCTCCTTCACAATTGTCTGATACTTCTTCTGGGACTGCATGTTGAGAGGTAATTTTCTCTCCCTCTCAACCACCAAGTCTCTAACCTTTGCCTTGCTCCTCAAGGCTTTGCATGCATCTTGAATCTCAAGAGCATACAGGTTCTTGACTCATGAACTGATCTGCTTCACCTGTCCTGTGGTGATGTGTCTAAGGAAAATATTTCCCTTACTAAAAACAACATTGTAGCCTTTGTCCTCCAACATCGCCATCGATACCAAATTCATATTCAGTCCAGGAACATACTTCACATCTGTCAAGGTGATAAGAGCTCCATGCTCCCTCTGAAAAGCAACCGCGCCCACTCCTGAAACACTATATATTTCATCGTCAACCATCTCTATGTGAATCTTGAGGTCTTTCTCCTCCAAGGTACTGAATAAAATTTTATCACCAATCATGTGGAATGAGGCTCCACTGTCAAGAAATTGACCACAACCCATCATTGATGACACCTTGCATGTGATGAGAGTAAAATCCATTTCGAACTGAGAGGCCAATGCCTCACCTTCAAATCCTTCCAAGGGTCCCTTCTTGGACTTCTTCGATGGGCAATTAGTCGCATAATGACCCATATCGTGAAAATTAAAACATATGACTTTAGACTTGTCAACCTTCTTCCCTCCATGAGAAGAATTCGATTTGGAATGAGAATCCTTCTCCTTCCCTTTCCTTACCTTACTTGCTAAGGCCAGATTTTCTTCATCACCCTTGGATGAAGAACCATCTCGTGTGCTCTTCCTGATCTCCTCCTGCACGAGATCCGACCATGGTCGTTCACAATTCGGCAGTTTCTCCCTTCCATTCACAGAGTCTTGGTAGCTATTCCAGCTCTTTGGAAGGCCGAGGAGAGCAAGGCTCACCATATCATCATCAGCAGTAGTTATTCCCACACTGATAAACTCATCTCTGCAAGTGGTGAGCTTGTTCAGATATGTGGAAATAGTATCGCTGTTCTCCATCTTGATTCTTTGAAGCTTATCCTTGAGCGCCAATTTCCTCTGGTTGCTACTATTCTAGTAGAGGTCCTTCAATGTCTTCCACATTGAATATGGAGTATCCTTCCCATGGAGACTTGAGACAATATGGTCTCAAACTCCCTCAAGGATGATTTGTCTCGCCCTCGCCACACACTTCTTCCACTCAGCCAACTCTTGTGCATTAGTTGAAGCTGTCTTTGGGATTTCTTGATCAATGAAATCCTTCAAACCATTGTCTTCTAATACAGCCTCCATGTGATCTTTCCATGCTATGTAATTCAAGATGCCATCCAAGTCATACTCGAGTCTCAACCCATAGAATGCCATTAACCAACCTGAAGTATGAGATGAATTCAATTTGCACCTACAACCCCAAACTTCAACCTTCAAATTTTCTTCTCAGTATACTGTTCACAGCTCTGATAACCTTTTCTCTGATACCATGTAGAAATTCTGACTGTAGATTAACTTGATAATGCAATATAACTAAAGAAAAATACTTTAATCTACTTCTACAATCAAACTTTCATAAGCTTAATAGATTTGAGCAAGATCAAGTGGAACACATATGACTAGAGGAAGAATCAATGCACATGAAACACAGAAGAATAGTCAGGGGAAAGCCTCAGCTAAAAACCCCACTATTAGTATTATCATACAAGGTGGAAATATATCAGAATTACTCAAATCCTTAGCTCTCACAACTAGCCAGCTCTCAGTACAATCCTCCTAGATTCTCAAAGGCAAGCAAGGCTTCTCACAAACCTTCTCCTCAGACCTCCAAGCCTCTTATTTCCTTGCACAGATTCTCTGGGTGATCCTCCTGTTACCCAGTGTAACACTGATCTCACACCTCCTAAAACTACGCAATCCTCAAGGAGCCTTACCTCGACTGCATGGATGAGTTTCCTTTATAGGAAACACATGCAACTAATAGTACATTGTCCCTATCTTTAATCTCAACTAGGTCTTTCTCATAATAGACATGCATGAGTTAAGGATGAGAGAATCTTCAGTTATTTGGGTTACACTAGTTGGATGCATGCATGCATTAATTAACTGAACTCACAATTAGTTCCTCAAACATTTTGGAACTAATTTAACTAGACTTAACTCAGTAAACTGAGCTAACTAATTACAACTCAAATATAGCTCAACCTTATCTCCTTAATTAAGGGATAAATGTTGCATGACTTCACAAAGACTTCTAACTTGAATTTCTCCAACTAATTAATCCATAATGAATTAATTAATTAATTTCAAGTAGCTAGTGAGACTAAATTCGAATTTTAATTCTCAATTTTAATTCAAGGAAAAATTAAAATTGGAATATTTTGGATTCTATTTTTATCATTTCTTGTTGCTATTTTTAACACCTTAGACTCCTAGATATACAAATCAGGTCTTATCATTTGTATCATAAAATAATTATTCATTTATGTAATGTAAAGGAGGTTCCCCCTTGAAGAGGATATTGTTTAAGTCGTTGATCTATCTTTTTGTGAGTTGGTTGCATAATATTAGGTATCAAAGCTTTGGATTCTCTGGTTTCACTGTTGCAAATAGGCCATCGTAGAATTTTTGGTATAATTTTTTTCCTATGAAGGTTTAGAATCTGAAATTTTTATCACGACAAGACAAAATAGAGATGAACTTCGTGTAAGAATTTCCGATCTTGGTTCGCTATATGTTCGGAGATAGGGTCCGAAGAAGTTAGGATTTTTGCATACTCCAGAATTTCGTCTCAAATAGGCGACCTTGGAAAAATCATCATGATGTCCTCTACGATCATCATATTTGAATTTTGTGAAAATATGATGAAATATAAATGGACTTTAGTATCATGATTATCGTTTTCAAGGTCAATGGCTGCAACAGTGACACATGGCACTCCATACAAGTTCACTCTATTGAACTAGTCCATAATCAGTCATCGTGGGAGATTCGGCATAACTTTATCTTGAAGAATCCAAATTTAATTTGAGTTGTGGCATTGGAAAGAAGACTCAGGGCGCTACCATAGTATTGAATTTAATATATTGGAGACTCGAAATCACAGAGATATAATAGTTTAAATATAAAGCTACAAAAAGGAAAGAAAATTGTGTGTATTTGTTAATTTTCCATAAATTTTGTTTGAAAAATAAGTTTGAAGGGATTCAAAGGGCATACTAAAGCATAGATATCAATATTTGGTTCTAAAATTCCTCTCAAACAAAATAATTTTACATCCATTAAGCCCTTAGAAAGCTCTACTGTGACACATGAAGAAGAAGAATTACAACATGATATATCAAAGTTATCAGACCAAGTGTAAGAAATTTTGCTCTCACAAAGAGAAACCAAAGGTGACATGTGTAACAAACCTAGTCAAAAATCCATGTAATAAAAGTTAATAAAGGAAAAATAATAATCATTGACATGGGACACTTATTCCAAGCTAAATGTTGGGAAAAATCATATTGATGGGGATCAATGGTGATTGATTAATGGCTAAGGAAATTGGCAAAGGCAATGGCAAAGGCTCTGGAAAGGCAAAATGGCATTTGGGCACATTTATTTACCAAAATAATGGAAATTACAAGAAAATGGAAGTGAAAGGTCATAGGTTGCATGTGAGGAGGAAAATGAAGTAAAATAATGGAAACTGAAGAAAATAGAGGCCTCATTAATAAAAGGGCTTATGAGGATCAGTTCACATAATTTTGTCAGTTCATTTTTGGATCTCTCTCTCTCTATTCTCTCTCTCTCATACTCTTGGACACTTAGATTTTCTTGGAGCACTCTTGGAGGAGTGTGGCATACATGGATTTTTGTAGTAATAAAGAAAAGGAAGAGAAGGAAAGTGCGATAGGACATCAGGATCAAGAACTACAACAGGTTTTTCTTGCAACTACTAAGTTGCATGTCTGTTTTCGTCATTAGTTATGGCATGCACGACATATGCATGCAGTTTATTTGTCATGATCTTTCATTGCCTAGACTTAAAGAGAATTTTCCTATCCTTTCCATTTTCTAAATAGCCATACTGTTGTGGGTTCATTTCTTTATTTTTCTGGTTGGTTCTCATGTTTCCTTTAGCTTGGGTTGAGTTACTAGTTCCTGGAAGCCCTAGTTGGACAAACGCTTTGGAAGCCCTGTAGCAACTTGGGTTGAGTTACTAGTACTAGAAGCCTTGGTTGGAAAAATGCTCTGGAATCCCTTAATGGGTTGAGTTACTAGTTCTAGAATCCCTAGTTGGACAAAAACTCTAGAAGCCCGACCACAATTGTGGGTTGAGTAACTAGTCCTAGATGCCTTGGTTGGAACAAACGATGTGGAGCCCTAGCATGCTTGGGTAGAGACCAATTTGGTGATGGTTTTGTGATGTCTGGCCGTGAGGTGGAATCAATGTTTGATGGGTTGAGGTGGTTTGGCCTTTGGAAGCCCTTGATGTTTTTGATTGATGTGTTTTATGAGATTCCACATTCAAGCTTGGAAAATGGCATGGGGATGACTGGATGAAGTGAGACTTGGCTTAGCCATGTCTATGGTCGGGTGGTTTATAGAAGTCCCGAACTGAGTTGGCCTTTGCATCATTAATATGAGGTTATTACTCCTTATTATTTCATGAGTATTATATTGGTTTATATATGTATTATATGGTTGTTGTTTCCATTGTAATTCTATTGTTATTATGTTGGTTATGAACATGTATTATGAGAGTGGATATGTATGGCTCTCATCATGTTTTTACTTATAAATGAATGAACAATGTATCTATGGCCTACTGGGTGAAACTACATCTAATGTGTTGAGGCATCAATGCTTCTTAATGATTCTCATATGAGTATGAGACCCCTATGCTTAGATCTGTTGTTTAAACATGTATATTACATAAATGTGACATGTTTGACGAAATCCCTATCATGGCTAGTAGGGGTCCAATCAAGTCCTTCAAATAATTGCATTTGTATCATTATTTTGTTGTTATATTTTAATCTGAAAGTGTCATTGAGTTATGGGAAGTGATCTGGGATCTGGGCCTGAAAAATGGCACAAATCATAGAGACACAGGCACAACACTAGACAAGAAAGCCCCTAGACACATGCATACCCATGTTGTGGGAATGTCTGGAGCCTCTTGGATACATGCATGTCCATATCAAGGGAGTGTCTAGGGGTTTAATGGTCTGAAAAATCAGTGGGACCTAGGGGCTTGTTACCTGAGTGGTTGGGATGGCTCCTGGGAGTTTTGTTGCTAATGTGAAAGGTATGTATGGTGAATTTCCATCGATTCCACTTCCTTAACTGGAACATAGGGAGATGAATTATATCATAGTAAATTTTCGTCACATGTTTACCCTAGGTGGCTAGTTACTTGGGTAGATGTGGGAGGAGGGTGTTACAGAGTGGTATCAGAGCATGGTTCACCCCTTGGACTAGATGGGATATGTGTTGGTCATGTATTCATGTCAGTTGCATATGTATTTCTTATGTTGTGAGACCATGTGCTTGTTGAATTTTTATGGTATGGGTTATGGTTGTAGTGAGGTCGCCATGAGAAGTTTATGGTGTTGTTGTGGAGTGTGTCATCATGAGTGTATGGTTGATTATGCATTTTTTATACAAGTTAGTATTCACATGTGGTAAAGTGTGTAGTGATGTGGTGGTTGTTGTCATGCATGAGGGCATGGTATGTGTAGTTAATATGGTCATGCATTGATGACTGGACTATAGCTAGAATGATGCTTATATGCTTATATGCTTATGAGTTATATTTCTATATGTTGTCATGTTTATGTTAGACATGTATTACACTAATTTGTTGATCCTACAAACGAGTTGTCATCTCCAGATTATGATAAGGTACATTGGTTTATTGTGATTTAGTTTATATGACATGATATACCTTGCAGGAAGAATATCAAAGATGACTAGAAAGATGGTAGACTACAGTTCCTGAGACTCTCCCTATGGATAAGATGAGCAACATGTTGTTGGGAACTCTTTTGATTTGGTAGACACACTAAGAAGCTTAGAGGAAGAAATAAGGAGTTGTAAGGAAGACAATGACATAATCATACATGCACGTAAATGCATTGAAACTTCAAAGATTGTCATAATTGTAGTGAAATGGACCCCTTTGGATAAACCATGAGTAGGAGGAAAAAACTAATTGGGCATATGGAAATAGGTCTCCTGGTGGGTACAGGTCAAATATAGGTGACACGATCAGAGGTGGTAGGTCCTTGGATACTTCGGATAGGAGAGGTGATGGACACAGGTACTATTCTAATTTTGGTTCTGACAGACATTATGATTGGCATCGTTACCACCCTTACAGGAGGAGTGACAGGGGATATTTTTCGGATGAGTTTAAGAAAGAGAAACCACCTACATTTGATGGAGAGTTGAAGAAGTCTCACGATGCAAAGACATAGTTGCTTGATATGAGGAAGTTCTTTAGGTTGAATGATTATTCAAAGAACATGAAATATATAATAGATACATTTAGTCTCAAAAGTAAAGAAAATATTTGGTGGGAAGATGTGAAGAATTTCATAGGTATTCATGAGGAGGACTTGACATGGAATTAGTTCGAGAGACTATTCAAAAAGAAGTACCTTCAGAGAGGTACTATGACGACATGACAAAATAATTCTATGAACTAAATATGGGATCGATGACAGATGAGGAGTACAATGGTAGATTTCTGGAGTTGTTAAGGTATGTGCCTTACTTCAAGGAGGAGGAGGCCAATATTCAGAGATTCACTAGTGGATTACTGAATGCATTCAAAGATAGGATTGTGTTCAATGAGCCTAGATCATTGGAGAAGGCCATCTGAAATCTAAAGCATTGTTATGAGGAATTGAAGTGCAGGTCTAAGTCTAAGAAAGAATGGAAGGGAAATTATAAGAACAATGAAAAATGGGATAAGAAGCAAGTAAGACCTCAAGATATAGGTAACAAAGAGAATTTCGCACCACCTAATAAGTTCAATGCATCTGAAAGAGGACAGGGACTTTGATATGAGGAATAGAACAAGGATGCAGGCTATAAGTTTATGGAGTGTTGGACTTGTGGAAAAGATAATCACGAGAGGTATTGTCAACAAAATCAGGGTGGTAGACCATAGATCTATAGTGCTCAGGAGGCACAAATAGTGGGAGATGTTGGGTAAAGTATTCCTAGGATATATGAAGCATTGGATAACAAACATGAAAATACTAAAGCATCTATCATTGAGATGAATGGTAAGATTTGTGATCAAGTTGTTTCTATTTTGATTAACCCTAGATCTAATTATAGTTATGTTAATCCTGACCTGCTGATAAGTGTGGATTGAATAAAGAAGTGCATGCAAAATATTCATTAGTGTAGTTGGTTATAGGTACCAAGAAGAGAATTCATCAGTGGATAAGAGCTAGTACATTTAATTTGAAGTATATGCCTACCTTCATGCATTTGAATGTATTTCCTTTGGGATCATACAGCATGTTGTTGGGCATGAATTGGTTGTACCTTCATAGAACCAAGGTGGATTGTTATGATAAAGCCATTGAGTGCTTGGATGACAATGGGGAACGATGAGTGTTGCAAGGTAAGAAGAAATCTACATCAATTAGAATGGTGAAAACTATGCAGGCCAAGTGTAGTCACAGGAAAGGGTGTGTGTTATTTGCAGTGCACATTTCTAGCGACAAATGTAAGGAAGTTTAGGATGCAAATGTTTTGAGAAAGTACCAAGTTCTATAGTAGTCTCAGGATGTATTTCCTACAGATATTTTAAATTTTCCACCTCACAGGGAAGTAAAATTTTCTATTGGGTTGGTTCCAGGGGCAGCTCTGGCATCAAAGGCACCTTACAGGATCCACACTCCAGATTTGGTAGAGTTGAAGTTGCAGTTGAAGGAAATGATTGGAAAAGGGGTAAATTAGGCCAAATGTATCGTCATGGGGTGCATCGGTACTATTTGTGAAGAAGAAGGATGGTACTCTCAGGTTGTGCATTGATTACAGACAGCTAGACAAAGTGACCATCAAGCACAATTATCCGTTACCGAGGATTGATGACTTGCTCGCTCAGTTGAAGGGAGCAACAATGTTCTCAAAGATTGATATGAGATCCAGATATCATCAGGTACACATTAAGGAAGAGTACATCTACAAGACAACTTTCTAGACCAGGTATGGACATTATAAGTTTGTTGTATTCCATTGGTTTAACTAATGCTCCAACTACCTTTATGTTCTTGATGAATAGCGTGTTGTGTTCGTATTTGGACAAGTTTGTTATTGTGTTCATTGATGATATATTGGTATATGCAGAAAATGAAGAAGATCATGCCAAAGATTTAACAACATTGTTTAGATGTTGAGAGAGCATCAGTTGTATGCTAATATCAACAAGTGCAGTTTCTTTCATACTAAGGTACACTACTTGGGACATGTGGTTTCCAAGGATGACATAGCAATGGATGCAGAAAATGTAAGAACTATCATGGAGTGGGAAGCTCCCAGGAATGTGGATGAGGTGAGATATTCCATGGGGTTAGCAGGTTATTATAGGAGTTTCATCAAGAACTTCTTGCAGATTTCTTATCCAATCACATCATTATAGAGGAAAGGTAAGAAGTTTAAATGGATAGAGGAGTGTGAGGCTAGTTTTGAGCAGCATGAGCAGTTGTTGACACATACATTAGTGTTAAATATTTCGTATTCGGAAAAATATTTTGTATTATGTACAAATTCTTGCAAGATAGGACTTGGTGGAGTCCTTATGCAGGATGTATGGTGCTATGCTATGATTCACAGAAACTGAATGAGCACGAGCAGAACTGCTTATCTTGAGTTGGCAGCGATCATACATGCATTGAAGATGTGGAGGCACTATCTTCTTGGCAGGAGGTTTGTATTGATGAGTGATCATAGTGGGTGGTGGTATCTATTTGACCAACTGAATTTGCATAGAAGGCGAGCTTGGTAGTTGACCATGATTAGTGAGTTCAATTTTGAGATCAATTATATAAAAGCTAAATAAAATAGGGTGGTAGATTCTCTTATCAGGCAGATATAGGTAAATCGCATAGCAGTTATGAGCTCCTCCGGGACCAATTTACAGGATAGGATCTTGTAGGTAGGTCAGCAAGATGATAGGTATATGAAGATTTTGCATAGGTTACAACAAAGTACAGGTACAGGTATAGGTAGTGGTGTAGGTATAGGTATAGGTAGTGGTATAGGCATAGGTACAGGTACAAGTAGTCATACACATACAGGAACAAATGCAGGTGCATAGGATGTGGAATATCATCTCACGATAGATTGATTGGTTAGATTTAGAAACATGATATATGTGTCAGATAGAAGTGAGCTCAAGAAGGTGATCTTCAGGATGTTTCATGCGAAACCATACTCAGGGCAACCAAGTTATTAGAAGACACTGACAATAATGAAGAAATTCTATTATTAGCCAAATTTGAGGAGAGACATATTAGATTTTGTGGCTAGGTGCTTGGATCATACATAGGTGAATGCAGAGTGTAAGAATCTAGGTGGACTACTATAAATGATTCTGATCCGAGAGTGGAAATGGGAGATCATTTCCATGAACTTTATCACAACTTTTCTTAGGACAGTGAGACAACATGATTCCATCATGGTAGTGGTGAATAGGTTGAAAAACGTAGGGCACTTCATTCCAGTGAAGTCTGCATTCTCAGCGAGTGATGTAGCACATGTCTCCATCATGGACATGATCATATTACATGGAGTTCTGAAGTGTTGGGTGTGTGTTATATTATTTCCAAGACTATCCCCACGTGTGGAGGGGTGATATCCCCCCATGTTCTTTGTGTCGGCCACAACAGGGGGGTCACAAAGGGCGTAATAGCCTCCCCTGTTGGGGGGTTTGAGGCAAGTGGTAGCCCCCCATGGGGTCTAGGGAAATTCCCTGGGGAAATTGTTTTCAACCATATATTAGGTGGGCGAACCTACCTATGGTTTTGTGCATGGTTTTCGCACATGATTTTCGGCATGATGGTTCTTTGTCCATGGTATTTTGTAGATCTAGTCAAGGGAAGTAATATTATAATACAAGGTTAATGGATTGGGATTTATTGATGCTTCGGCATGTATATATATGTATTGTAATATTGAAAGGAATATAATGGAAAATCAATCTGGTAATCTCGGTTCTAGGATCTAGGGGAAAATATCTGTGTATATATGTTTTATGTTTTATTCTCTTGCCATTGTTTATTTTTTGTTTTTAGAATTTGTATGGAGGTAATTTGCATGGGTTAAAACCTACATTTGGTATTATAGTTGTTTTAGCTTCAAGGGGATGCTTTCACTACTGAGAGATTTTTGCTCAGGCCTGTGGTAGACCCTATTTAGTGGGATATCTACAGGATCTATTCTTGTGGTGAAAGAAGATGGTGAGCAGTGGAAAGATAGAGATCGATAAATTTAATGGTTAGAGTTTTGAGTTGTGGAAACTCAAGATGGAGGATCTGTTGGTGGATAAAGATCAGTGGATCACAATATATCCAGGTACTAAACAAACAATAATGTCAGCTGAAGACTTGGTGAAGTTGGATTGAAAGAACAAAGAGCACAATACGGTTGTGTCTCTCAAATTTAGTATTGTCGAATGTATCAGGGGAATCTTTTGCAAAGGCTTTGTGGGACAAGTTAGGGACTTTGTACCAATCTAAGTTTCTGGTGGATATATTGTTTCTATGGAAAAAACTATATAACCTGAGGATGATGGATGGAGACTCGATTAAATAGCATCTAAATGCCTTTAATACTATGGTAAGCCAGTTGTTATATGTTGATATAAAAATTTTAGATGAAGATAAGTGCATCATTTTGTTGTGTTCTCTACCAGATTCGTGGGATATTCTGGTTGTTGCAATAGGTAGCAATGTGACTACCTTGTAGGTTGATGAAATAGTGTCATCGTTGTTGTTGGAGGTGATGAGACAAAAAAATATGGAGGGCCAGAATGGTGATGCCTTGTCTGTACAAGGATGGAACTAGAACAAAAAATAAAATAAAAATAAAATAAAATAAAAATTCCTCGAGTGGGAGATCTAAATCTATAGGAAAACCTATAAAGGTGTGATGGAAATGCGGAAAGGAAGGGCACTTCAAAAAGGACTGTAGATCTAAAGATCTTGAGAAAGGAAAGGGATCTGATGATTCTCCTTCTGCAGAGCTGAAAATCACCTCAGATGAAGGTGGGGATGTGTGCTTGGCTTCTTCTTCAATTACACATGTAGATCATGATGCATGGTTGATTGACTCAGGTGTATCCTTTTGCTTCACTCCCCACATGGAGTGGTTCTATGAGTATGATAAATATGATGGTGGTGGTGTCTTCTTAGTGGATGACAAGAAGACTAGAATCATCAATAGTGGAAAATTCAAGTTGAAGTTGCAAGGTGGAAGGATTATAACACTTTGTTGGGTGTGGAGCCTGATTATCTTCTTTAATCAGAGGTCTTTGTTTCAGCTGGATATATACCCCAGGAATATTATACACCCCTCCATGCAGGGGGGACTAGTCCCCCCCACGTGAGTCCGGGGGTCAACAGGGGTTCGAGGGTAGCACATCGGAAGCTAAAAATATATGTAAAATTGCCTTGTAAAATATTGTAATTTCGTATTAAATTTGGACCGTTCATTAGGTGGATGATCTGACGGTAGAAGTTATGCTTAATTTAGGGTTTTTTCTTTTTCCCTAGAAGGCAACCCCTCGCTATATATGAAGGAATTGTATTGTGGCTATGGATATGTGTATTTTGAGAAAGAAAGAGAAAGGATATTGTGTGAGAGCAAAGAGGGAATTACAATGGATCTGTTGTAGGTTGTATCTCTTCATTTTGTTGGACAATATAAAAGGAAGGATTAGTTGTTTCTTCGTGGTCATAGCCCAAATTGGGTGAACCATGTATATCTTTGTCTCTCTTGCTTTATGCATTTTCTACGTTTATATTTATGCAATGTTTTATGTGTTCCATTGCTCTGTAATATATTTCTAACACACTTTCAGGTGTTCTACATATTCCCACATTGGCCAAAAGTTTGATTTCTGTAAGTAAGTTGGATGATTCAGGTGTAAAAATAGTATTCAAGAAAGATCCCTGCAAGATGGTTCAGGGAGCACTGGTATTGTTGTGGGGAGTTCAGATTGGAACTCTATACAAGCTTCAGGGTAGCACTATTATTGATGGGTGCAAAAGTTCTATGGTTTCTGAAAGTGGAGTAGAAAATCTAGTGGCCTCTAGAGAAAGGACAATGCTATGGCATGAAAGGCTTGGAAATATTGGAGAGAAGAGCCTTTTAATAATTCATGGTAATAGTATAATAGGAGGTATGTCTTATTTCTCTCTAGATTTTGATTTCTGTGAAAATTGTGTATATTGAGAGCAGAATCAGGTGAGTTTCCCCTCTAGTGCTAAGAGGGTGAAACAGATATTAGAGCTTGTGCACAATGATTTGTTTGGACCTATGTCGGTTCCATCACTGGGTAAGTTTGTGTATTATGTATCATTTATAGATGAATTTTCAAGGAATACATGGATATATTTCCTCAGGAAGAAATCTAAAGTATTCGACAAGTTTAAAGAATTTCAGGCTCTAGTGGAAAGCTAGACAGAGAATAAGATAAAGGTGTTGAGGACAGATAATGGTGGAGAGTTTTGCAAGAAGGAGTTTGAAGATTTATGTAAGAAGTGTGGTATACCACGGAAGAATACTACTCCATACACACCTCAGCGAAATGGAGTTGCAGAAAGAATGAATGGGACGTTGATGGAAAAGGAAAGAAGCATGTTGAGTGGTGCTCGGTTAGGACATCAATTCTAGGCAGAGGCGGTGGAAACTGCATGTTACCTGGTCAATAGATCACCTTGATCAACGTTGGAGGATAAGACTCCACAAGAGGTATGGACTACTAAGAAACTCTCTCTTTTACATATGAGGGTATTTGGATGTGATTCATATGTACATGTTCCAAAGGAGGAAAGAACCAAGTTGGATAGTAAATCTGAAAGGTGCACCTTTATTGGGTATAAGGATGGTTTAAAAGGTTATAAGCTTTGGAACCCATAAACAAGGAAGGTTGTGTACAATCATGATGCAGTTTTTAGATAAGTGAAATATGTTATTAAACATGAAGTCCTACCAAAGGAACCTGAGAAGATAGAGTTTGAGCTAAAGGGGGAGGAATCATACTCTACAATAGAAGAGGAATCTAAAGATGAAGAGCCACAAAATCCACCTATGAGAAGATCAATTCGAGAAAGAAGGAAACCAAAAAGGTATAGTCTAGCTACTTTCTGTTCAAATTTTGATTTATCTATTATTGATGATGATCCCAGATTTGTTAGCGAAGCAATAGATTCAAAGGATGGAAAAATCTGGAAAGAGGCCATGGTTGATGAAATGACATCTTTGCACAAAAATGAGGCTTGGGATCTAGTGGCGTTGCCAACTGGAAGGAAACCCATTGGAAGAAAATGGGTGTTTAGAAGAAGATGAATGCATAAGGCAAGGTGGAGAAATGCAAAGATTGGTTGGTAGAAAAATTTTATTCCCAGGTGTCGGGAATTGATTTTGGTGATATTTTTTCTCCTGTTGCCAAGGTAGCTTCTATTAGATTACTTTTATTTGTTGTTGCTTCTTTTGATTTTGAGATAGAACAGATGGATTTGAAGACAACATTTCTTCATGGGGATCTGGAAGAAGAGATCTACATGAAGCAACTTGAAGGCTTTTTGGTGAAGCGTAAGAAAGAAATGATATGCAAGTTAAAAAAGCCTTTGTATGGGTTAAAACAGTCACCAAGGAGGTGGTATCACAAATTTGATACATATATATGGGGACTTGGCATCACCAGAAGAAAATCAGATCATTGTGTTTATTTTAAATTAATTGGTGACCGTTTTATTTATTTGGTCTTGTATGTGGATGATATATTTTTTTATTGGAAATAACAAAGAAGTTATCCAAGAATTGAAGTCCCAATTGTCTTCCAAATTTGACATGAAATATCTTGGTGCTACAAACTATATTTTGGGCATGGAAATTAAATGAGAACGGGAAGAGAGGAAGCTCTAGTTAAACCAAAGGAAGTATGTTGAGACAATATTGTAGAGGTTTAATATGCAGGATAGTAAACCGGTGAAGGTTCCTATTCTTGTAGGTGTACATTTTTCTGTTGAACAGTGTCCAAAGACACAAGAAGAGGAAGAGGACATGTCCCATGTTCCATATGCAAGTCCAGTTGGTAGCTTGACATAGGCAATGATCTATACTAGACTAGAAATTGCACATGTAGTGGGAGCATTGAGCAGTTTTATGTCAAAACCAGGGAAGGAGCACTACCCAACAATGAAGTATTTTTTTAGGTATTTGTTGTTGGGTTCTGTTATATTCTTTCCACAACTAGCCCATGTAGTTAATCGGGGGGTTAGAAGGGGGGTGGAGCGCCCCCTTCGTTTCACCGATTGCGTAGCGGGGGGTGCAGGTCACAGGGGGTTTGAGGGGTGTAGTTAACCCCACTCTATGGACGTGATGGTTTTTGGTCCATGGTTTTGGACGCGATGGTTTTCGGTCCATGGTATTGTATGCTTCGGCATGTATAAATATGTATTATAACATTGAAAGGAATATAATGAAAAATCAAGCTAGTAGTCTTGGTTTTTGGATCCAGGGGAAAATCTCTGTGTATATGTGTTTTATGTGTTATGCTCTCACATTGTTTGTTTTAGAATTCATATGCACGTAATTTTTGTACGAGGTTAAAACATACATTTGCATGGCACTAGTGATTATGGTCTATGCTACCAAGGAAGACAAGTATTGGACAGAGTTTTGGACATCCGTGGCTTTGTTGATCTAGACTGGGTTGGAGACCTGGATTAGACAAGATCTACAAGTGGGTATGTGTTTAACCTATTTGGAGGTGCAGTCAATTGGATGAGTAAGAGATAGTAAGTAGTGGCACTTTCAACTATAGAGACAGAATACATGTAAGCCACTCATGCAAGCAAGGAATCAATTTGTTTGCAGAGATTGTGTCCAAGTATGGGGTTAGTATAAAAAGATATAAGGATAGATTGTGATAGCCAGAGTGCAATTTTCTTGGAAAACGACCCTACTTATCATTCAAAGACAAAGCACATTAATGTTCAGTATCACTTTGTAATCGATATGGCTAAGGACAAAAAGGTGTTGTTGGTAAAGGTGGACACTTTAAACAATAGTGCAGATGCATTAACAAAGTCTGTAAGCACTGGGTAGTTCTCTTGGTGTAGAGAAACAATGGGCATTGTAGGGTTGTACCAATGACTAAGCTCTCTTGTGGCCCACCGTGGAAAGAAAACAACAAGTGGGAAAATGTTGGGTGCATGTTATATTCTTTCCATGACTAGCCTATGCATAGGGGGGTCACAAGTGGGCCGATAGCCCCCCTTGTTCATTGCACATGGTGCAACAGGGGGGTCACTAGGGGTGGTTTGAGGGGGGTGGTAGGCCCCCTCTATGGGGTTTGGGGCAGTGCCCCAAGGAATTTTTTTTTGGACCCTATATTAGGTGGGTGAAACTACCTATAGTTTTGTGCATGGTTTTCGCACATGGTTTTGGGCATGATGGTTTTTTGTCCATGGTATTTTGTAGATCTGATTAAGGGAACTATGGTAATGTTCTAATCCAAGGTTAACGGATTGGGGTTTATGGATGCTTCATCATGTATATATATGTATTGTAACATTGAAATGAATATAATGAAAAATCAATCTAGTAGTCCCGGTTTTGGGATCCAGGGAAAATTCTTTGTGTATATAGGTTTTATGTTTCATGCTCTCACCATTGTTTATTTTCTTTTTTTTTTAATTTTCATGCACGTAATTTCTGCATGGGGTTAAAACCTATAAAATAATTTTTTGTCAGACAAGGATGTAAAGTTGACTTCCAAGTTTTAGAAGGAGATATTTGCAAGGTCGGACACAAAGTTGACCTTCAACACAACTTATAATCCACAGACAGATGGATAGACTGAGAGGGTCAATAGGATACTAGAGAGCCTATGTTGCCAGGAAACGTGGGTTTAGGGACGGGGATGACATTTTTGGAAACAGGGTGCGTGGGTTTGTCGGGTAATATAATAATATTAAATTTTAATAATTAAATTTTATAAATTATAAATTTATAATTAATAATATATATGGAATTTGTATATTTTTTCAACTTTAAACAAGAAAACTTTAATGATAATCATTTAAACATGCACATCATTGAACATTCAACAATGACATTGAAATTTCAAAATTTATCACCAAAAAACTGTTCATTATTTACATATTAACATGAATCATGATATATGTCCATTGTCATACTTTAAAATTAGCCTTAAAGCATCTTCAAACATGAACTAGGAAATTTTAAAATACTAAATAGCTAAAGCCTAAGGAACAATGGCTTCCTCAAGCCATGTCTTCAACATCCATGTCATTAACATCACTTAGATCTTGAGCCAACATATTCTCCAGGTAGGAATCACTCTCATCTTCAGGCTCTCACTCATCCATAGCAATTGGAGGTAGCTCAATAAGGCCATTTGGTTGTATCTCCTCGTCCACACACGCAACATCATCTATGTGTTGGTCCCATCTCTTGAAAGGACCCTCCTTGTACCGAGGGTCTTTTTGAGATATGAGACGAAGTGTGCTATGAATGTACACTAAGTTTTCTGCCTTCTTTAAGCCCAACCTATTTCTCTTTACTGAATGAATAAAGGCATATTTGCTCCAATTCCTCTCACAAGATGAAGAAATAGCTACCTGAAATATTAGGGGGAGCCCATTAAATTAGTTATAATTAAAAAAAAAAAAACTAAAACTAAAATGAAAATTTAAAATTAATTTCCTATATTTAATTGAGAAATTTTCAAATTTTGAATAAGATGAGGAACTCCAAACTAGCTACCTGTCCAAGTAACCGTATGGCAAATTGCTGCAACTCAGGAGCATCAACACCATGAAGCCACCACCAATCAATTGGATCCTTCTTCTTGCGTCTATCTGCCAAAGATGCATGTGAACCAAAGACACCTCGGCCACGTGAAAATTGGGCAAACTGAGATCGTATGTCAGAGGCTTCTTCTGTACTACCATAAATTTTCTTGATAGTGTTCAAGAATCCTTTGAACACCTATCTATCTTGGGATGGAGGCCTCCTTCCTGTTGTGGGATCATACCATTTTGGATTAACTGCATAAGCTGCCATATGAAGAGGGGTGTTCAGTTTATTCCAACGCCCATGTATAAACTCTTTCAGTTGTGGCCATAAAGTAGGATCCTTCCTATCTGTGACGGTTTGGATCCTCTCACACATGGAGTCCATGTTCTCATAAATCTCACCTAAACATGGACCATCTGTGTCTACATAGCAGATCATATCACAAATTGGTTCTATAATTTCCACAACAAATTTGGCATCAACCCAAAAATTATCATTCAAAATCAACCTCTTCACCTCCAAAGCTGCATCTGAGGTAGATAACCTCCATTGTTCCCACATGTCATTGACGACTGTGGCAGATAAAGCCTCCTTCATCTCCACAAGCCGCCTAAGTAAAATGTAGTAATTCGTGAATCTGGTATCTGCTGGTTTAAGAAGCTCCATTTTTTCATGCTTGCAGTAAATGGCTTGTGACTGATGATGGTTGCATATAAACATTTGAATTTTGTGGCCATTTTCAATTAATGCTTGAATCCATTCAATTTTTCCAATGTCCTTCAATGCATTATTCATAGCATGCACTACACATGGTGTCCAAAAAATATGTCTGGGTACATCAAGGACAAAATTAAAATATTAATAAATCAAAATGTAATCAATGACTAAAGTTAAAAAATGTAATTTATCATTTATGTAATTTAAATATAAGATAAATCAAACTTGAAAGTTGAAACTTGTCACTTACCTGTACTCCTTCTGAACCATTGCTCCTGCTGCTTTGCACATTGGAGTTGCATCAGTAATAACTTGAACAACATTGGATGGCCCCACCTCTGCATTGGCATCACATAATTGGTCTTTTAAGAACATAGTGTTCTTTTCTTGAGCAGAATAATCAATGGCCCTGAGAAAATAAGTCCCAGACATGGAAGAGACAATGTTGTTTATTAATGGACGATTCCTACAATCATTCCATCCATCCATGACGATGGAGCATCCATATATACTCCAAGATGCCTTCAAGGGTTCCATTGCCTTCTCAAGACGGGCTTTCTCCTTGTCCACCAATACAGTTCGAAGCTTTTCATAACTAGGAGCTTTATACCCTTGAGGTCCATCATTAATAGCACAAACCATTTGCTCAAAATAGGGGGAACGAGCTGCATTGAAAGGAATGCCACATGCAAGAAAAAATCTTGCTATTGCAAGATCAACACCCTCCCTACCTTTCACATCAAACATGTCATAAAGGCCACCAAGTTTAGGCTTCTTACGTGTTTGACTGGTAGTGCTTTTTGATGCTCTAGATGACACTAACACATGCTCATCACCAACTTGAACTTCATCATCAGATGGTAATTCTTCTTCATTTGAATCATCATTTTCAGCCACATTGTGACATGGCCTAGAGATTTCCTTGCTTGCCTTACCATCAGCCTTTTGTTGCTCTCTTTGTGCACTAGGGAGTCTAGTGGGATCATTTGGGTCTCCAGTGCAAGCATCAACACCCTTCCTTGGTATCTGCATAAAATGAGCTTTAACTCTGGTATAGCTCCCTTTCCATTCAAGTTGACATAAAGTGAATTTTATTGTTGCTGTCCCCCCAGCACCTTTTGGAGGTTTTTTCCTATCCACATATTTCCAAAGTGGATATTGTGGACTTGCTGAAGACATTTTTTATT
The DNA here is from genome assembly GCA_031772625.1 of Pinus tabuliformis. Taxonomy (NCBI): domain Eukaryota; kingdom Viridiplantae; phylum Streptophyta; class Pinopsida; order Pinales; family Pinaceae; genus Pinus; species Pinus tabuliformis. The sequence goes on along the minus strand of CM062818.1, from coordinate 636,013,365 downwards.
TCGCAAATTTTGGAAGACAATTTGAATATGTTTAACAAAGTTCAAAGTAAAAGTTATGTTAATAGATGTTAATAATAAATATTAATGAGAGACTAAGCTATATTTTATGACAGAACATTCTTTTGAATCTTTTCTGTGTAACCATGACACTGTGATAGCTATATGAGAGAGCTCAAGGCTACTACTAAAACTGAAAATTCAAAATACATACTAGGGTAAATGCTAGACTCAGCTATTTTGGTGAAACTTGGGATAGATTTTGTCACACACAGCTGACTGAGATACACTAGCCAAGTTTCCTACAAACTCAGGAGTACGCTCAAAAATCCTAAAGTATTCTGAGTTCTCAAAGATTCAACATTTTAAACTTTATTTTATTGGGTTGCCTTGTGTGTTTGGTGGGACAACAGTGAAATATACGCTGCCAACAACCATAATTTATACTTTAATGTAGCCACAAGCCTTAAAAAAAACCACAGAATTTATATGTTAATGTAATGATTCAATTTTTCAAAAATTAAAATATATATACTATGAACTGTTTTACCTTTTCCTGAACAAATTCTGAACCATTTAATTTGATTTTTTTGATCCATGGTGAAATTACATTGCAAGGGCAAGCAACACCATTGTTATAGGGTAGATAATGAACTGGTTTGAATGTTGTGTAGATGATTGAGTTGAAATACATTCTCACTGAACGGTTTATATTGTAAAGAATAGCACATAGCTATATTCAGTGTATGAATGCATTTATGTAATGCCATTCATTAATGCAAAAAATGATGAAGATTTTTTGCGCTTTATTAATCTAATTGCAACTATTTCAAGTTAAAAGAACTGAAACGTATACTTCTCATATTATACTATATAGTATATAGTATAAAAAATTAAAAATTTAATAAGTCTGGGCTGAGTAGAGGTAAGTTTGTGGCATTGTCATCTCTGTTTAGGGCTTCAGTTGGGTATAGGATTCTGCATAGGGAGGCCGAGGTCTGTTCCTTAGTGAACAGTGAGCTGTTTTGTGTAAACAGTGGCATGAATCAAGCCCTACAGCTCAATGTTTGACAACAACAAGGAGGAGGGACTATGCCGCAGCTGTAGGAGGCAAATTGAGTGTATAAAAGTAGACTGACAGTTGTGGCTCATGTTGCAGATAGTCCGAAATAGCAAGAAATTGTGACATTCATTCTGGCAAGCCTTTAAAAGCACTGTATGAGTTGTCACATTATTGTAATTCTGCTTAATGTAGTTGAGCCCCTGTGGGTGTTAAGTGTTCAAATGTGTAATATAATGCACCTATATTTTTCAGAGGTGGGTCTTGTGAAACTTTTTCATGGAATAATAAAATTGAAAATGAAAACTTGTAAATACCACTGCCGTTGAAGCTACTCTGTCCACTGCCGCTGAAGCTTCCCACTGCTGCTGAAGCTGCCCACTATTGCCGAAGCTGCCCACTGCCACCAGAAATGGTAAACAGGGACGGCTCAAGCCTCAACCAAATGGAAAAAAGTTAAAAGAAATCACGTATCAGATCTTTGCTTGTGTGCGTTCATAGAGAGTTAAAGTCTTAAAGATTTATGGTTTTTAAAGTTTTTTACATTTTTTATAAGTTAAAACTTAATAATAAAATAATTTTTAATTTTTAATTTTTAATTTTTTTAATTTCAATTAAAAAATTATTTGAAAATTAAATTTTTAATATAGTTTTTTTTATGAAGAACCCAAAGAACGCAACCCGAAGAACCCAAAGAACCCAAGAACCAAAGAACCCATTAAAGGAAAAGAACCCAAATTTTTTTTTGAAGAACCCGGTTCTTCTGGGTTTTTCTAGGAAGAACCTGTACCCGAATCTGGTACTTGGGTGCGGGAACCCAGGATGTGTTCGAGAACCCCACCCCCGGGTGTAAGAACCCGTGCAACATAGTGGAGAACATGTTGAGGATGTATGTGATGATCAAGATCGGAAGTGGGAAGAGTACCTTCCACTAGTAGAGTTAACTTACAACAATGGATACGAGGAGTCACAGAGGATGAGTTCGCTTGAGGCATTGTGTGGGTAGAGTTGTAATACTCCCATCAGTTGGAGTGATCCGATGAACCTGGTAAAAAATCCATGTAATAAAAGTTAATAAAGGTAAAATAATAACCACGGTCATGGGACACTTTGTCCAAGTTAGATTTTGGGAAAAAGAATACTGATGGGGATCACTGGTGATTAATTAATGGCCAAGGAAATTGGCAATAGAAATGGAAAAGGCTTTGGAAAAGAAAATGGAATTTTGGCACATTTATTTATGAAAATAATGGAAATTAGGAGAGAAGGGAGGTGACAGGTCACAAGTTTCATGTGAGGAGGAAAATGAAGGAAAATAATGGAAAATGAAGAAAATAGAGGCCTCATTAATAAAAATACTTATGAGGATCAGTTCACAGACTTTCGTTAGTGCAGCTTTGGAGCTCTCTGTCTCTTTTCTTTCTCTCTCATACTCTTGGACACTTAGATTTTCTTGGAGAACTCTTGGAGGAGTGTGGCATACTTGGAGTTTTGGAGTAAGAAAGAAAAGGAAGAGAAGGAAAGTGCAAGAGGAAATCAAGATGAACATATACATCAAGTTTTTCTTACAAGTACCAAGTTGCATGTATGTTTTTGTCAGTAATTTTGGCATGCATGGCATATGCATGTGGTTTATTTGTCATGATCTCTTATTGGCATGGAGGATTGGCTGGATTGATAGTGCATTTTCCTAGCCTTTCCATTTTCTAAATACCCATGGTGTTGTGGGTTCATTTCTTTATTTTTCTGGTTGGTTCTCATGTTTCCTTTAGCTTGGGTTGAGTTACTAGTTCCTAGAATCCATGGTTGGACAAACGCTCTGGAAGCCAAGTAAAAAATTGCATTGAGTTACTAGTCTTGGAAACCTTGGTTGGACAAACACTCTAGAAGTCCTTGATGAGTTGAGCTACTAGTCATGGAGGCCCTACTTGGACAAATGCTCTGGAATCCTAGAAACAACTGTGGGTTGTGCTACTAGTCATAGAACCCTTGGTTGGAACAAATGCTCTGGAGCATTGGAATGCTTGGGTAGAGACCAATATGGTGATAGTTTTGTGATATTCAACAATGAAGTGGAATCATTGTTTGATGGGTTCACATGGTTTTCCCTATGGAAGCCTTGGGTGGTTTTTATTGATATGTTTTATGAGATCCCAGATTCATGCTTAGAATATGGCACGAGGGTGACTGGATGAAGTAATATTTGGCTCAACCATGTCTATGGTTGGGTGGTTCATGGAAGTCTCGAACCAAGTTGGCCTCTGCATTATTAATATGAGGTTATTTCTCCTTTTTATTTCATGAGTACTATATTCGTTTGTATATGGACTATATGGTTGTTGCTTCCTTGGTAATTCTATTGCTATTATGTTGTTTATGAACATGTATTATGACAGTGGCTATGTATGGATCTCATCATGTTTTTACTTATAAATGAATGAACAATGTATCTATGGCCTAATGGATGAAACCGCAACTAATGTGTTTGTTATAACATCATTCAACACTCCTGTAGTTTTGATGCTTTGGTATGGCCTTGGGCAGCCCCTTCAAATAAAGAATTGGTCATTTATTAAAAAACAATATTTTGAATTCTGTATGTGACTGTATTCCCCGGCAGAGTTGCTAGTTCTGTTGATGGGAAAAACTTCCATAAGGAAAGGGTTGACAACCTCAATAGATTGAAGGTAGGTAGTTAACAAGAAGCATACATTCAAGCCAGAAAACTATAAAAACTACCAAATTTGGGTTTAAGAGGAGTACTTGTAGGTCCTATGTTTGATGTTGATTATGTAGGGTCCAAACCCTCTGCTTCCTCCAAAGCGAGCATACTTGCAACTCAATTCAGAGAAGAATATGCATAGCAAGTAGTTCAAACTATGTGAATAATGAACATGTTAGATCATCAAGAATAAACATATAAATCATGACATATTACACATGAATCATAAAAACATGAGATCATAACATATCAAAAACAAGACAGTGCTTCTTTATTAATATCAACAAAGAGTAGTGGATAGGTACAACTTGATCTGACCACAGAACAAATGAAACATTCCTCTGGATCTGTCCAACCCAAGCCTTAAAGATCATCTCTCAAGAATGTGCAAAAGGATGTCATATAATGAAGGATGAGCATCAATGCAAGGAAACAAGGGTTTCCTATAACTGGGAGTACAGGAGGCACAGGGAAAATCATACTTGATCTGGGTAGAAAAATATTATAATTTTGATATCCTATCCCCTTGATCTTATTAGGCCTTCCCATGAGGTGTATAAATATTACCAGTAATCTGTTGATTCAGTTAGGCCACGGGCTCCTATAGGTGGGATTTCGGTGAAACCCGTAAACCCCGCCCGAAAAATAGGATATTATTTTATTTTTTCATATTTTAAATAATATACGCAAGTTCTATATTATGGTACCCATGTATGTACTCATTTTTCAAAGGGAAAAGTCATGAATGGAATTCAAAATATTGCTTTTTAATAAATGAGCAAGTCTGTATGGGAAGGGGTTGCCCAAGGCCATACCAGAGCATTATAACTACAAGAGTATTGAATGATATTATAACAGATGCCCCATAATATATGAGGTCAGAAGGGGTACATGATGGCCAAAATGTATTAAGTATGAAAAGAGATCATTTGAGGTCATGAGAGGAGATCACTAGATTCTAGCCCACTGAATACCTATGGAAGGAGTTAGAAAGAAGACTCATGTCTCAGGTGGGCATACCCATGCTCAGAGATAGAAAAACATGTCTATTGTTCAAGTATAGAGAGGATCCAATATGTATACATAATTGTACATAAAGGACTAAAGAATACATATTGGATCATCTTATCATAGCTACAAAGGAACACAATGGAGCTATGTCTCAATAACACATATAGAAGAAAATATTATCAATTATGCTCCAAGAATGTGTGATCATTGATGCCACATAAGTAATCCTCATAATATTACCAAGTCATAGAGGTGGAAGAGTGACTGTATAAACTTAGGTGTTAACATACATGATGTTGTTGTGATGAACTACAACATATAAGGGTGGCTGGTAACACTGGAAGAAAACTAAAGGATATGACAAGTGAACCAAGATGCTAACACAGCCTGCGGTCTTCATTGATGGTAGATGGTACATTTCTACACTATGGGAATAAATGAAATGAACTCGATCATGTGAAAAATCATTTGACTACTGTTCAATTATGTATACCGTTAAAAAATGCAAGACAACTCATTGATAATGATGATGAGAGTCAAGGTACCCTAGTACAGTCTATCAAGTGCGAATAAATGTGTTGAAGTCAAACACTTGACAAAATCTATCAATCAGGAGACATTGATGTATTCTCACTGTCGATAGAGAAGGATGCTTCCATTGATGATTGTCTGCCTTCGATTTGTTGAAGTTGTCAACCCTTACCTTAGGGAATTTTTTCCTACCAATAATGTTAAGGAATCAATGCTTCTTAGCAATTCTCATATGAGTATGAGACCAATATTCTTAGATCTATTTTTCAAACCTACAAATTACATAACTATGACATTTTTTACGAAATGCCTCTCATGGCTAGTAGGGGTCTAGTCAAGTCCTTGTTCAAGTAATTGTATTTCTATCATTATTATTTTGTTATCTTTTAGTTCTGAAAGTGTCATTGAGTTCTGGGCAGTGACCTGGGCTCTAGGCCTCAAAAAGTTTCACAAATCCTAGAGACACAGACACATGACTGGGAAGAAAAGTCCCCAGACACATCAATACCCATGCTGTGGGAGCATCTGTAGCCTCTTGGATGCATGGTTTCCCATATCAAGGGAGCGTCCGAGGGTTTAATGGTATAAAAAATCTGTAGGACCTAGGGGTTGGTTACCTGAGTGGTTGGGATGGCTCCTGAGAGTTCTATTACTGATGTGGAAGGTTTATATGGCGTGTTTCCATTGATTCCACTTCCTTTGGGGAGTCGAATCATATCATAGTAGATTCTCGTCACAAGTTTAACCTGGTTGGTCAGCTACCTAGGTAGATGTGGGAGGAGGATGTTACAACATGGATGGATTAAAAGGGGACATGGATGGTATCAAAGTAAACATGGAGGTTTTTAAATTAGACATGGATGCAATGAATGTCAAGTTGAAAGGGTTGAAAAAGTTTTTGCAAGAAAGGCTTCCTGGTGGTGACAAGGTAATCCATGAAAATCATGATGAGGACAAAAGGAATATGAATTATGATTTTTTAGAATCCATTGTGGGGTTTAAGAACTACCACATTCCAAACATAGACATGAGGAAGTTTGATGGAAAGATCTGATAACATGAATACTACAAATGGATAAATATTTTGATCTACAGGATGTGCAACCCTCACAAAATGTATGTATTGCATTGTTGTATTTAGAAGCCAATCAATTTGTATGGTATAAATGACTTTATTCTCGTAAACCACTTGTCACCTGATCAATTTTTACGGAGGAAATGATAGCACATTATGAAGATACAAAGAGAAACACCTTCTTTAGCCAATTGATAAATCTCAAACAAAAGGGTTCAATGGTGGAGCAGATTAAAGACATCCAAAACATGAATATTAGGGTAACTGATATTCCAGAGGAACATAGGAATAATTTCTTCATAGGGAATTTAAAAGATAACATCTAACATGAGGTTCACCTTTGGGAACCTTATTCATTAGAGAAGGCATTCAGGTTGTCAAGAAAAGTTGAAAGAAAAATTATGGCAACAAGGAAGTCTACCACTAATAACTATACAGATGGAAGTGTTGTTACTCCTAGTCTTCAACAACCTACAAGGTTTACACCACAAAAATTGGAGGAAAAACGTGAAAAAGGGCTTTGTTACAGTTGTGATAGAAAATACACTAAATGTCATAAGTGTGTTGAGAAGAAATTATTCTATTTAGATTGTGAAGAGGAGGAAGAAAAGGAAGAAGAAACATAAAAAGAAGAGGATATACACCAGAAACCAACCCTAAAGAAAGAAGAAATGAATCCGACCATATCTTGTAATGCATTGGAAGGAATTACCACTTGTCAAAATGTCAATATAGAAGAATATATCAAGAAGAAAATGGTAATAGTGCTAATTGATTCGGTAGTACCCATAATTTTATTCATTGTAAGATTGCCAAGGAATTGAATTTCTTCCTATATCTAGCACCAGAGTGTCAAGTGATGGTTGCAAATGGAGGAACTATAAATTTCTCAAGAAAGTGCCATAATATCAAGCTAACCATGGGGTAATATGTATTGAATATTCCAATTCTTTACATTCCAATGGGTGGTGTTGATGTTGTACTAGGAGTCCAATGGTTACAATCTTTGGGGATGATAGCTTTCAATTTTCAAGAAATTTTCTTGAATTTTTTTGGGAAGGAAAGGAAGTTGAATTAAGGGGGATCGTAGGAAAACTAGGAAATATAATCAATTATAATGGCATGACAAAGCGTGTGATGAAATAACAATGGGGTGTAATTACATAATTATGCTCACTAGAGGTTCAAACATCGAAATTCTCTATTTCTCCAGATCTCCAAAAAGTATTGGACAATCATTACAAGGTGTTTGAGACTCCCAAAGGCCTCCTACCTATTCATGATCATGATCATGCTATTCATTTGATTCTAGAAATTGTTCTTCCAAACATCAAGCCTTACAAATATCCTTATTCCCAAAAGAGTAAGATTGAATGTATGGTTACAGAAATGCTAGAGGCTGTATAATTCAACCTAGTCAAAGTTCTTTCTCTACCATAGTAGTATTAGTGTACAAGAAGGATGGATCATGGCGTATGTGTTCGAATTATAGGGAGCTCAAAAAGCACACTATTAAATATAAATTTCCCATTACTATCATTGATGAATTCTTGGATGAATTACATGGAGCAGTTTAATTCACCAAGCTCGATCTTTGTTCAGGACATCATCAAATTAGAATGAAGACTAAAGACATTCTGAAAACAACATTAAGAACTCATGAGGGTCATTATGAATTTTTTTCATGCCTTTTTGCCTTACTAGTTTCAAGGTATGATGAATTCCATTTTCAAACCCTTAGAAAATTTGTGTTAGTATTTTTTAATGATATACTAATCTATAGCAAGTCTTGGAAGGATCATGTTCATGTTGAATGGGTGATAAAACTATTGGAGGAGAAACAATTATATGCAAAAACCTCCAAATGTTTCTTTGGAGTACAAAATGTGGAATATTTGGGTCATATTCTATCTCATGAGGGTGTTAAGGTATACCCTAACAAAATTAAAGCCATTAAGAAATGGAAAATACCCACAACCATAAATCATCTTCAAGGATTTCTTGGGTTGACAGGGTATTATCTCAATTTTGTTAAGAATTATGGGAGAATAGCGACACCACTAACATTATTACTGAAGAAAGATGCATTTTCTTGGACTCCAAAAGAAGCTAAGGCATTTGAACATATTAAAGAGACAATGTGCCAAGCATTGGTCTTAGCTATGCCACACTTCACAAAAACCTTTATTATGCAATGTGATGTCTCAAGAAATTGAATTGGTGTTGTTTTAATGTAATAAGGAAAACAACTTGCTTTTGAAAGTCATCCAATCAAAGGAAAGTGTTTACACAAACCTATTTATGAGAAGGAAATGTTGGCAATACTAAATGCACTAAAGCAATGGTGACCTTACCTAATGGGAAGACACTTCAAGGTAAAAACAGATCATGATAGTCTTAAATATTTTTTGGAACAAATATTATCTTCATAAGAGAAGCAAAAATGGGTGACAAAGATGTTGGGTTATGATTTTGAAATCATGTACAAAAAAGGGAAGCAAAATGATGTTGTAGATGCACTCTCAAGAAAGGACGAGGATGTGGAAGCATTGCTTTGTGCCATTTCTATTATCCAACATGAGTGGATAACCAAAGCAAGGGATGAATGGAAGAATGATGAAGAGGTGTGGACACTCATTCAAAATTTGTAGCAAGATCCCAATACATCTGATACATTTAGATGGAAAAATGATTCGCTATGGTACAAATATCGTTTATATCTTTGTAAGAATTCCCAACTCAAACAAAAGATTCTTTTGGAATTGCACAATTATCCATTAGGAGGGCACTCAGGATTTTTAAAAACTTACCATAGGGTCAAGAAGGATTTTTTTTGGGATGACCTTAAATTTGATATTTAGGAGTTTGTGGAAGAATGTTTTGTTTTCGAGCAAAATAAATTTGAGACAATTAAGACCCCAGATCTACTACAACCTTTAGCCTTTCAAAGTCAATGTTGGGAGGAGGTCTCAATGGATTTTATCATAGGTTTACCCAAGTCTGAAGTAAAGAGTGTCATCATGGTTGTAGTTGATAGACTTACCAAGTATGCACACTTTTGTGCATTATCTCATCCTTTTAAATCTAGCACAGTTGCTACTACAGTTATGGAAACAATTCAAAATCTTCATGGAAACCCAAAGATTACAGTGAGTGACAAAGATCCCATTTTCACTGGATATTTTTGGACGAAATTATTTTCTTGTGTTGGTACTCAATTATCTCATAGATCATCTTATCATCCTCAATCTGATGGGAAAGCTAATATAGTGAACAAATGTTTGGAAGGATATCTTTGATGCTTTGTATCTCATAAATGAACACAATGGGTCAAGTGGTTACCTCTAGCTGAATGGTGGTATAATGCTTCCTTCCTTACTATAACAAAAATGACCCCATTTATGGCACTTTATGGATATCATCCACCATCTATCACATCATCTTTACGAGAAAATTATAAGGTTCAAGCAGTGGAATATCACATCAATCATCAACAAAAAATTCTCCAACACTTAAAGGATAACCTCACTCTTGCACAGAGTCGAATGAAACAATAGGTAGATCAGCATCACTATGAAAGAATTTTTTATGTAGGTGACTGGGTATTTTTACAACTACAACCATACAAACAAGTGTCTCTTAAGAAATCTAAGAAACATAATAAATTATCATCGAAGTACTACGGTCCTTACAAGGTGTTGCAAAATATTGGTACTATGGCATAGAAATTGGAGTTTCCTGCATATTCCCGAGTACAACCAATTTTCCATGTTTCATTCTTAAATAATGTTATCAATGACAAGATTCCAGTTCAAACAGTGTTGCTAGAACTTGATGAAGAAGGAAAAATAATATTTGAGCCTGAAGAAGTCACGGAAACAAAAACCCGACAACTACAGAATCGATCAATTTCAGAGTATCTCATTAATTGGAAGAACTTACCCGCTGAAGATTCCATATGGGAGGATGAGAATTTTGCACAGAATCATCCAGAACTACTCAAGCATTGAGGAAAACACTTTTTTAAAGGAGGGGGGCATGTTAGGTCCCTATAATACTACTGTATCCCCTTATTTTTATTATTAGTGTGGCCCTCTTATTGTTATTGTTGTGCTCATGTAGCCACCATATTGTTATTGTTGTGCCCCATAGAAGCCCACTATTGTTATTATTGTGCCCTTACATTCCTATTGTTATGTAGGCTTTGAATATATTGTGACCCCTTAGGCTCCTATATACACAAAGGAGGTATTGTCATTTGTATCATCAAAGAATTACTAATTTATGTAATGTAAAGGAGGTTTCCCCCTCGAAGAGGAAACTTTTAAGTCATTGATCTATATTTTTTTGGGTTGGTTGCATAGCAAAATCTTTCCCAAAGTCAAGTTTACCTAACAGTACATTCAATGTTTCTAATATACACAACACCTTCAATTCAAATTGGCATTTTTTTATCATTTCAACTACCTTTCTCTTCATTTATATGACTATATAAACTAGCCATGATTTATTATGCTTATTGTCTTTTAAACGCATGCCTTGAAAACATGAAATGCAATACAACTAAGGTTAGAAATAGGGCCAATCAAAATCAATCTAGGCAATTGCACAAGCATATCTCGAGGTAGAGGATGATTTTTTTCAATTTCATTTTTTTGGTAATTTCTTAAAAAAAATATTCACCAAATTGGTTAAAAAATAACAGTTTTTTTTTTTTTTTTTTAAATATGTTTAATTTTATAATATTTCTCTAAAAAATACAAGTTTAATAACAAATTCAATGTTTTTTATTTAAAATTCACATGTAATCTATATGTATGATATTCTCAACCAAAATAGTCACTTAGAATACTATACATATACATAATTTTTAAATCCTTGAAAAATACTCTGCCTTCCATCTCTATAATCAATGCTTGGTGTTTAGCTTGCCAATTTTCTATAGTTGCACAAATTTGAGGTATAATTCTAACTACAACATTGACAATAATAGCCCCAGTGAACAATGTAATTCCTCCTATTGTCATTCTTCTTATTAGTATAGGCCCATATTAGGTGTTGTTCTCCACATTCCCAACACTTTGGTGGTCCCTTCTTTTGATCTTTTGTCCTTTCTTTGACTTCTTGTGTTAGTATATTTCCACTATGTATAGGATAGTATTAATGGTATGTACTTTTAGTATATAAAATCTTCTTGAGATTCTTATATCATTGTGATTTGAATTTTATCCTCATCAATCCATCCTTATAAATTCCGTTTATATGTTAGGGAAATGATGATAAAATAAACATTAAATTGGTTGAAAGAACCTAAGTTTAGTTCTCACACACTCTAATTGGAGATATATAAGTCTCCAAACATACTAATCTAGGATGATTGAAATGACTAGTAGTTAAGGAACTAATACAAAATTAATTTCAACATACTCATGATGTTCATTTCAACATACTCATGATGTTCATGATTTATAGATCTATCTTTAACATATATTACATAAATCAATTTATGTAAAAATTAACCATGAAATGGGAAACATTTTTATTTAAGAGATCATTTACCCATGGTTGAAAAATAATGGAATAAATAAGTTTTATAAATGACGACCTTTATGAAATAAAATGCATCTATACCCACTCTTAATATTTTTGTTTAAAAAAATAACTATTCTCTTCTTTCAAGCTAATCTATTACCAAGTCACAAGTAACTCACATTTCATTTTCCTAAACCCATACAACTTGAATTTTATAACCATGCTTTGATACGACACTGTAACACATCCTAGATTCATTTCTAGGCATATGTCGCTAAACTTAAACCTCTGCATACATGGAGTTTTAAAATTTCCATAATATTGTTCATTAATACTCATACCATGATTAACTATGCCTAATAGGGCTCTATCACCAATTATAACATTTCCTTACACTCTGATATGACCTATAGCATGCCCATGTCCCTCTCATACAAATTGGGATTATGGGTATTATGTTTCCGCACATTTATCACCTTTATTTTTATTCCTCTACTTTTATATACTTCCAATATGCTTCCTCGTTAAATATTTGTTTATATCTCTCCTTTGTACTCTTGAAAGGATATACCCACTTATATTTGTGTGTGTTTTGGGAGGGTTCCTTTACTCACTTTTTTGTTGGTTCTGTTATCACTTAAGAATTCTAGTTTCAAAACCGCTCACATTAGGTTGATGGTTAAAAATTCGGTGCTAGTCTAAGTTTGATTTTTGTTTTTAGAGTCTTGAGTCAACTATGTATTCTCATTCATCACCGGTCATTCTCATTCATCCCCGTCTCATAGCCATGTGTCAGTTTTGTTCAAGAGTTACTATGTGTCAAAAAGCTCTTTAGGTTATTTCGTAGCTCATGTAATAATTTTGAAGTGTTTCCGCAGCACATAAATCCTTTTAACAGTTTCGCAACGCAACATGTTTTAGGTGATTTCGTAGCGGAAAACACCGATTTTGCACTAACTGCGCTACGAAATGGGGAATTCGTGCTGATCCATAGCACATCTCACCCCAGCTGTCATATTTTCTGCAAGAGTTTTACGGGGATAGCATGTGTAAGGTCTTACATGTCGGTCTTAACACGTGTTTTGTAGCCTTTTTCCCCTCTAACTAGCCTTTGTTATGAATTTTATGGCGCCCAGGAGCAGCTGTAAATGCTTGCCAGACAATCTCAGAAACATTGCAAGGCCAACAACACTGCAGCTTAAAAGAAATCCATATGAGAAGTCCTATTCTTCCCGTTGCATGAAGGAATCGCTGCCAAAGAAAAACCGTAGTCCAAGACCAAAGTTGTTCAATAGCTGTGGTCGTTCATTAATTACGATCACACATTACTGTTGCGGGAAAGCAAAAGAGTTGCCTGTTCCTTTTGGACAGTTAGCAGTTGTAATTGAAAAAACTACAAGCTCATGGATGTTGCCTGTGATTGTGTCAGTGGAGGATATGTTTCCTTGGGGGCGTTGTTGAGTATATTTTACCATCAGTTTCCGTCTTGTTTGAAAAAGCTCAGAGACTAGAAGAATTTTCTATGCAACTACCAGATATAATAATCACCACTGTGGACAAGCTTTCGGTTAGGGGAGTAGTTGGTTCGATTGTAGATTTATGAGTTAAATATGAAGCTGAAGTGAAGGAAGTTTTCTCAGACGATAATGTTACTAAAGCTGTTGTTGAGGATACCCTTGATGACGCTGAACATGGTTCTGTTGATGATCATATATTCCTTGGGAAAAAGGAATCCTCTGCGCCTCGACACCTGTGATGCCTCCATCTCTTTCAGTGTCCAATCCACCAAATCAACCGATAGCACCTGCTTCCTTTGCTCTCGGTAGTCAAACAGTCGGCGTCTGGTAGGCGATATGTGTCAATACACGGGTTTATACATTTCAGGGAGCACCGCTTTCACTCATCTTTGGAAAAGACAAGGTGTTTCTATCCGCATGTTCATAACATGGATGGCTTTTTGTCGCAAAGCTGAAAAAGATGAGCAGCACCAAACCAGTAAGGTTTTCTATTACCTCGGGGAACTTAATGATTCCTTATCCTATGCATTAGGTGCTGGAAGCTTGTTCAATGTTTCAGAGGATTCAGATTATGTGCACACTTTACTTGCCAAAGCCATAGATGAGTATGCAGCTTTCAGAACCAAAGCAGTAGAATCAAATGAAGGGACACTTCAGATGGACCCTAGACTAGAAACAATTGTAGAAAGAATGCTAGAGAAATGCATTTTGGAAAGCAAATTTCAGCAGGCGGTGGGCATTGCACTTGAACGCAGAAGGCTTGATAAGTTGGAAGAGGCGATTGTGAAGAGTGATAATGTTTCTGGAATGCTGTCTTATTGCATCAATGATCTATCCGGAAAAGCCAGATTGTTTCTTGTTCTGCCAGTTGCAATTGTGGATGCTTTCATCGTTATTTAGATTTTTACTTCTTTGTCTAAAACATTGGAAAAACTTCAGGCAAGGAGGTCGCTTGCTAAGCTAGACATTTACAGGAAGTTCACTAATGCATTGGCAGTTGCTGTATTTGTGGCATGGATTGGATATGAGCTGTATTTCAAGGCAACTGATCCGTTCAGTGAGCGTTCGCAGAGTGCATGGGTTATAAGTGCATTTTGGCATGTTCTTTCATTTTCTTTGCTTTGTGTCATCTGTGCACTTTGGGCTCCATCTCAAAACTCCACTAGCTATGCTTACTCAGATGATGTAGGAGAAGAGTTGGTGAAGAAGAGACGATGTCTTTGACCAAGTCGTTAGCAAAGGTTGACGGTGATGAAAACTCTGCAATGCCAGAGAAGAAAGAAAGGAAAAGACAAGGCGTTTAGAAAGAATTTAATCAAGATTTGAGCTCAAACATCACTGTTCCATCTCATCATCAGATGCCTAGGTAGTCCAGAATCCTTACAGAACAGGCTCCTAATCCATTTGTTAATTTGGAAAAGAATGAGACTATGTCTAACAATGCTTGTTCTCATCCTAGAACCACATCAAGGCTCTTCTTACCCGATAGCCTTACTCTTTCAACATCACCTCAAGTCTTATCATCTGCGTTATCTTCTTCACATCCAAGAAGAAATAACCTAAACTCCACTGGTCCTCCAGTATATGATCAAAGTCTAGTGAGTAGCATTAACGTTATTGGGCCAGAGGAATTATTGATAGAAAATGAAAAGGGAAGGCAATTTAATAATGCAGAAAAGCCTGAGGGGAAGAATTTTCGAATTGGACAGTTGACAGAGAAATTTGCTTCAGACATTGGTGTTAGAAATGATGAAATTATGGGCAAGATGATGCTTCAGAATAAGTTTGAAGGATAAGTCAGAGGTGGATCTTTGTGGAAATTTCATAAATAAAAAATCAGCAGGAGCTTTTTGGCATACTTGAACAGGTTTTTGGCAATGGTAACTGTCTCACTTCTGATTCAGATATTAAAAGACAAGACAAATTTGGTGCTCCTTTTTTCAGGCAATGAAATCGAAGATAAGGTATACAAGCAGAGTAGAGTCTAAGACTGTGTTTTCGAAATTACACAGCAATTTCGTAGCGCGCTACGAAACTGCTGTAGCTGCATGTTACAATTGAGCCAATCAATTATGATGGACAAATCAGCAAATCTTTTTGAAAGGTGTTGTCTTCACACATGAAATGGTGGACAGCACATCAAGGACATGGCAGTCTACTCTATTTTGGGTAATTAAAAGATAAAGAGTATGTTTCTGTACATTCGAGCATTTTGAGGAAAACCGAAGCCGAGAAGCAAGGGAAATCCCCTAATACTTCTGAGCAGTTAAAAGATTCAACGTTCAAGGTCAATATGGAACATTAAACATCCAGCTCAGCTAAATCGAAAGAGGACCAGGTGTCAAAGAACAAGGAGAGGCCATTATGCATGGAAAATGGAATTAGAGTCATAGTTAATTTAGAACTCTTTAAAAACTCCAGTCAGCACTTTAGTTGTATTTATTAGTTAGTTCAATAGCTGATAGGTGTCAGTAGAGGTAGTTATTGACTCCCCTCATGCTGGAGGAGGAAGCTCGAATTAGTTAGAATAAGGATTCTATATATAGCTGAAACAACAATGTAATGAGGGTTGGAAATTTTATAACAGAGTACTGTTTTGGCTTATGTAAAGACAGAGTTTCAGTAATATAATTTGGCTGCTTATCTTCTCAGGATTCATGAAGAATTTCCATGTTCAGAATGTGTGATTTTATTCTTTCCTTAATGTCTTTTACAGTTGCATAGATGGGTAATCACTCAGAATTCACTGATTGTGCTCTGATTTCCTGTATGCATTTATGAGCTGTGGTTCCATATGTGTTATATTCTGAATACTCAAATGCTGAATGCCCTGACTTCTATGTAAAGGCAGTATCATGGTTTACTGAGGTGTTGTTGACTCCATAGGCCCAATGGAAACTTGTTTAATGTTTTTCCAGCATCCATATTTATCACAGATATATCACAAAGAGTTAGCCATCTTATCTAAAGTAAAAATCATTAACCCATTTAGAGAGAGCCCTCTCAGGTTGAGGAGGCTAAGCCTCAACCTAAAGTAGGTCTGAAATAGTTGCTTGAAGTCTTCCTGGTTAGCAGCCTTCCAGGGCCTGATTTTGAGATAACATTTTGGTGCGTCTGCCGGGAGCCTGAAGACTATTCTTTCCCGAAATCATGAAGCTGAACTTCTGAAGGTAGCAAGAGCTCAGAAGGTTTTTGAGGCTGCAAATCTACCTTGGCGACTCCATTGTTGAAGAATTCGAAATTCATAGATTCATGGTGATTCCACTGGAGTTATGAAGGACCTAAATGCTACCATTCTTATTTCAAGGTATGCATGCATAAATTTTTCAGGAATTCATGGTTTCCCAAATCATTTTCCCAAGGATGCATATTTTCTAAGGAATGGTCCAAAATTCAACGAAGAGGATTTGAGTTTAACTTTGAAGCATATATCAGATTTCTGTCATTTTACTGAGTTTCTTAGAGTTAAACATGAGGATGTTTGCATTATGTTGTTCTATGATTCACTTCAAGGGAAATGTAAACGGTGGATTGAAAGCTTTCCTGCCAAATCCATCAAGTCATTTGAAGACTTTTGGCTTATGTTTTTGGAGGAATGGATAGATAGATCAGATGCGGTGGCAAACTCTCCTTCAGTTCAAAGTTTCAAACAATCGAATAATGATCATAGTAATGGAGAAACAAATGAATGTTTTCCTTTGTCCTTGTCCTCGTATCTAAAATCATTTGAGTGCAAGACAGAGGATAAGATGAAATTTTTGGATGAAGTTGCTGAGGACATTGAGAAAGACATTGAAGGTTTACATGGTCAAATTCAGGCATATAGTCTTCATAACCATGATCATTATTTTCATAAGCTTTCTATGGCAGAACACAAGGAGAGAATGCTGGTTCCTTTCTCTTTCACGATTGAGGAAGTGTACACTGTTGTTGAAGATCAGTTTGCACAACCAGAAAGTTACAAGAATCATCAAGCTGATCATGTATTCTGGGATCCTATAGCCAAATATATGGAAGAGTTTTACTCTCCAGTGTTTCAGTTTTTCTATGAAGATCAGAGGCAATTTCAGTGGCAGTGGTCATCACAATATCATAGTGGCTCAGAACTCTGATGCAGTCAAAGAAATCAAACATCAGATAAGACAAATGATTGGCTACATTGGAAATTTCACATTGATTGAGCTGAAAGAAGTTTGAAATTGATAGGGTAGGTAGGTAGGAAAATGCAAATAAGCTCAAGGTTGACTGAGCATTTTTTTTAGTAGATGTAGATTTCTTTCTCCTACAGTGATCATCAAGCTTAAGCCCGAGGTGAAGGCCCAAGACGCTGGAAAGGGATGTTTGTCAAGCAAATTTCTGTTTGTAATAAAAAAAAATAAGGCACTGGACCTGCGAGTTCTTAGTGTACTACAGGAGCACACTATCCCAAGTGGAGCCACTGTTATCACTTAAGAATTCTAGTTTCAAAACCGCTCACATTAGGTTGATGGTAAAAAATTCGGTGCTAGTCTAAGTTTGATTTTTGTTTTTAGAGTCTTGAGTCAACTATGTATTCTCATTCATCACCGGTCATTCTCATTCATCCCCGTCTCATAGCCATGTGTCAGTTTTGTTCAAAAGTTACTATGTGTCACAAAGCTCTTTAGGTTATTTCGTAGCTCATGTAATAATTTTGAAGTGTTTCCGCAGCGCATAAATCCTTTTAGCAGTTTCGCAGCGCAACATGTTTTAGGTGATTTCGTAGCGGAAAACACCGATTTTGCACTAACCGCGCTACGAAATGGGAAATTCGTGCTGATCCATAGCACATCTCACCCCAGCTGTCATATTTTCTGCAAGAATTTTACGGGGATAGCATGTGTAAGGTCTTACATGTCG
Source organism: Pinus tabuliformis (assembly GCA_031772625.1). NCBI lineage: Eukaryota > Viridiplantae > Streptophyta > Pinopsida > Pinales > Pinaceae > Pinus > Pinus tabuliformis. The sequence goes on along the minus strand of CM062818.1, from coordinate 635,995,042 downwards.
GTCTTGACACGTGTTCTGTAGCGTTTTTCCCCTCTAACTAGCCTTTGTTATGAATTTTATGGCGCCCAGGAGCAGCTGTAAATGCTTGCCAGACAATCTCAGAAACATTGCAAGGCCAACAACACTGCAGCTTAAAAGAGATCCATATGAGAAGTCCTATTCTTCCCGTTGCATGAAGGAATCGCTGCCAAAGAAAAACCGCAGTCCAAGACCAAAGTTGTTCAATAGCTGTGGCCGTTCATTAATTACGATCACACATTACTGTTGCGGGAAAGCAAAAGAGTTGCCTGTTCCTTTTGGACAGTTAGCAGTTGTAATTGAAAAAACTACAAGCTCATGGATGCTGCCTGTGATTGTGTCAGTGGAGGATATGTTTCCTTGGGGGCGTTGTTGAGTATATTTTACCATCAGTTTCCATCTTGTTTGAAAAAGATCAGAGACTAGAAGAATTTTCTATGCAACTACCAGATATAATAATCACCACTGTGGACAAGCTTTCGGTTAGGGGAGTAGTTGGTTCGATTGCAGATTTATGAGTTAAATATGAAGCTGAAGTGAAGGAAGTTTTCTTAGACGATAATGTTACTAAAGCTGTTGTTGAGGATACCCTTGATGACGCTGAACATGGTTCTGTTGATGATCATATATTCCTTGGGAAAAAGGAATCCTCTACGCCTCGACACCTGTGATGCCTCCATCTCTTTCAGTGTCCAATCCACCAAATCAACTGATAGCACCTGCTTCCTTTGCTCTCGGTAGTCAAACAGTCGGCGTCTGGTAGGCGATATGTGTCAATACACGGGTTTATACATTTCAGGGAGCACCGCTTTCACTCATCTTTGGAAAAGACAAGGTGTTTCTATCCGCATGTTCATAAAATGGATGGCTTTTTTGTCGCAAAGCTGAAAAAGATGAGCAGCACCAAACCAGTAAGGTTTTCTATTACCTCGGGGAACTTAATGATTCCTTATCCTATGCATTAGGTGCTGGAAGCTTGTTCAATGTTTCAGAGGATTCAGATTATGTGCACACTTTACTTGCCAAAGCCATAGATGAGTATGCAGCTTTCAGAACCAAAGCAGTAGAATCAAATGAAGGGACACTTCAGATGGACCCTAGACTAGAAACAATTGTAGAAAGAATGCTAGAGAAATACATTTTGGAAAGCAAATTTCAGCAGGCGATGGGCATTGCACTTGAACGCAGAAGGCTTGATAAGTTGGAAGAGGTGATTGTGAAGAGTGATAATGTTTCTGGAATGCTGTCTTATTGCATCAATGATCTATCAAGAAAAGCCAGATTGTTTCTTGTTCTGTCAGTTGCAATTGTGGATGCTTTCATTGTTATTTGGATTTTTACTTCTTTGTCTAAAACATTGGAGAAACTTCAGGCAAGGAGGTCGCTTGCTAAGCTAGACATTTACAGGAAGTTCACTAATGCATTGGCAGTTACTGTATTTGTTTCCGTGGCATGGATTGGATATGAGCTGTATTTCAAGGCAACTGATCCGTTCAGTGAGCGTTGGCAAAGTGCATGGGTTATAAGTGCATTTTGGCATGTTCTTTCATTTTCTTTGCTTTGTGTCATCTGTGCATTTTGGGCTCCATCTCAAAACTCCACTAGATATGCTTACTCAGATGATGTAGGAGAAGAGTTTGGTGAAGAAGAGACGATGTCTTTGACCAAGTCGTTAGCAAAGGTTGACGGTGATGAAAACTCTGCAATGCCAGAGAAGAAAGAAAGGAAAAGACAAGGCGTTTAGAAAGAATTTAATCAAGATTTGAGCTCAAACATCACTGTTCCATCTCATCATCAGATGCCTAGGCAGTCCAGAATCCTTACAGAACAGGCTCCTAATCCATTTGTTAATTTGGAAAAGAATGAGACTATGTCTAACAATGCTTGTTCTCATCCTAGAACCACATCAAGGCTCTTCTTACCCGATAGCCTTACTCTTTCAACATCACCTCAAGTCTTATCATCTGCGTTATCTTCTTCACATCCAAGAAGAAATAACCTAAACTCCACTGGTCCTCCAGTATATGATCAAAGTCTAGTGAGTAGCATTAACGTTATTGGGCCAGAGGAATTATTGATAGAAAATGAAAAGGGAAGGCAATTTAATAATGCAGAAAAGCCTGAGGGGAAGAATTTTCGAATTGGACAGTTGACAGAGAAATTTGCTTCAGACATTGGTGTTAGAAATGATGAAATTATGGGCAAGATGATGCTTCAGAATAAGTTTGAAGGATAAGTCAGAGGTGGATCTTTGTGGAAATTTCATAAATAAAAAATCAGCAGGAGCTTTTTTGCATACTTGAACAGGTTTTCGGCAATGGTAACTGTCTCACTTCTGATTCAGATATTAAAAGACAAGACAAATCTGGTGCTCCTTTTTTCAGGCAATGAAATCGAAGATAAGGTATACAAACAGAGTAGAGTCTAAGACTGTGTTTTCGAAATTACACAGCAGTTTCGTAGCGCGCTACGAAACTACTGTAGCTGCATGTTACAATTGAGCCAATCAATTATGATGGACAAATCAGCAAATCTTTTTGAAAGGTGTTGTCTTCACACATGAAACGGTGGACAGCACATCAAGGACGTGGCAGTCTACTCTATTTTGGGTAATTAAAGGATAAAGAGTATGTTTCTGTACATTCGAGCATTTTGAGGAAAACCGAAGCCGAGAAGCAAGGGAAATCCCCTAATACTTCTGAGCAGTTAAAAGATTCAGCGTTCAAGGTTAATATGGAACATTAAACATCCAGCTCAGCTAAATCGAAAGAGGACCAGGTGTCAAAGAACAAGGAGAGGCCATTATGCATGGAAAATGGAATTAGAGTCATAGTTAATTTAGAACTCTTTAAAAACTCCAGTCAGCACTTTAGTTGTATTTATTAGTTAGTTCAATAGCTGATAGGTGTTAGTAGAGGTAGTTATTGACTCCCCTCATGCTGGAGGAGGAAGCTCGAATTAGTTAGAATAAGGATTCTATATATAGCTGAAACAACAATGTAATGAGGGTTGGAAATTTTATAACAGAGTACTGTTTTGGCTTATGTAAAGACAAAGTTTCAGTAATATAATTTGGCTGCTTTTCTTCTCAGGATTCATGAAGAATTTCCATGTTCAGAATGTGTGATTTTATTCTTTCCTTAATGTCTCTTACAGTTGCATAGATGTGTAATCACTCAGAATTCACTGATTGTGCTCTGATTTCCTGTATGCATTTATGAGCTGTGGTTCCATATGTGTTATATTCTGAATACTCAAATGCTGAATGCCCTGACTTCTATGTAAAGGCAGTATCATTGTTTACTGAGGTGTTGTTGACTCCATTGGCCCAATGGAAACTTGTTTAATGTTTTTCCAGCATCCATATTTATCACAGATATATCACAAAGACTTAGCCATATTATCTTAAGTAAAAATCATTAACCCATTTAGAGAGAGCCCTCTCAGGTTGAGGAGGCTAAGCCTCAACCTAAAGTAGGTCTGAAATAGTTACTTGAAGTCTTCCTGGTCAGCAGCCTTCCAGGGCCTGATTTTGAGATAACAGGTTCCATAGTCAATAGTTCTGAGAAATGCATCATAGAATGTGGTGTGCATTGTAGATTTTCCTTGCATGCAATTAAGTCACATTGTATGCTTAATGTGTTGCACTATACACCAATTGTTTTGCACTATGATATTTGTAATGTAAAGCATGTGTGCCAGCTATTTATGCTACACATAAACTAGTTTTTGTTACACTACGAATTTTATTTTAATCTATAGTGCACATGCTAATTATTTTTTATACCGTGTGTCAACTATTTTGTACAATGCCATGAATTGTATCGTAATGTATAGCATTCATGCTAACTAATTTGTACTATGTGCCAAATTTCTATTAAATAATCTTGCAAAGGGCATGAGGATAGAGCTCCACTACTTATAATGGCCATGGGGACGGTCACTCTCAAATTTATGAAATAAGTTGAGCATGAACACTTCAGAAACCTAACTAGATAGGAACTTAGTTTATTGATTCACATGGCATGATAAATGAAGATAATAGGCATGGGAAGTATATCATATCACTTTTGTGCTACCGGTTAGGCATTGTAGCAATCCATTTCCCACATTTTGGAAAATAAAGGTCCTTATTGGGGAGAATAAGCAAGCAAGAGTAAGGAGAGCTCATGTAACGAGGTGATCTAAATTAGTGGTTAAATTTCCATTTTATGCTAACTATAAATTTTCATAATTTTATTAATTAAATGGACATAATAAGTTTAATAAGCATTTAAAATATGGAATTGTAGAGTAAACAATAATAAGAAATAAAAATAACAAGAATTTGTAATTGAGGTCACCTCTTCCAGGCTACGTATCTAGGTCCACTTCAAATAAGCATCCAATCCATTAAAGAAATGAAAAAATACATCAAAATGTCTTCTTACATCAAAATGATCTCCAACTATAGTAAACATTTCTTTTAGACTCTTCTAGGAAGATGATAACATTGCTAAGACACTCTCTCGAACCACTTCATAAAAATCAATAGGCTTTATATCTTTTATCCTCCAAAATATTGCAAAATTGCACCTTCTAATCAATTCTAGGCATAATACTTTACATGGAAGAGTTGTAGCCAAATGACACAAGCATTGATTTATATATAGGATGGAAAATGTTTGACTCATGTTGGTAGCATATTTTATGGGATTTAACATATTTTTTGGAATTATGATATCCACATAACATGTACTTTGGGATCTAATTTAGGTGATATTAATTGAAAAGTGGCCACTTAAACCTAATATGATTAACCCAAGTAACTATGGATCAATTGGATTAATTAAAACAAATATGAATTAATCCAGATAATGACATGTAGTGCCATGTTGGATTCTACCACTACCATGCAATGCTTCTAGATGGTACACATATTGCCATGCATTGGTCAATGGTTAGTTCACATGGTGCCAAAATGCAACAATGCATTTAAGTGTCCTTCATCCCACCCTGGTACCACATGTTCACCTATCATTAAAACACATGTCAATATATCTCCATGCCATGTGTCATCCATAATTGTGCCACTTTTCATCCTCTGAATGTGCCACATGTCTATTTCTATGTGCCTTATTTTGTTGGAAATCAAGTTTATAAAGAGAGGGGTGTTATGTATCCAAATCAAAATAACACGGGAACATAAGAAAACATAAATCAATGACTTGATAATAAGCCACTTCGAGGGGGAAACCTCCTTTTACATCATGCAAATGAATGCTTCAAATTAAAATACATCCTTGGTACATATAGGAGTCTAAAGGGTCAAAATATAATTAAGGACTAGATAACAATAATAATGTAAGGGCACAACAGTCCTGGCGGGCAGCTCAACTAGTGATCGAATTAATGTGAAATCCATGAAAATGAGGAGATATAAGGTTAAAATCCCCTCGATTGTGACCCAGTTTATGGATAGGAGGATAGGTTGTAGACTCCTAGAGGTTTACTAGTAGTTGCATGTCAGGCGGGCTACTAGGTTCCTCCGGGATACAAAAAAAATTGTAAGGGCATAACAATAACAATAGTGGGCTTCTATGGGGCACACAATACTAATATAGGGGATACACTAGTATTATATGGACTTAACATGCCCATCTCCTTCACAAAAGTGTTGTCCTCAAAAATTGAGTAGTTTTGGATGCTTTTGTATAAAATACTCATCCTCCCATTTGGAATCTTCAACACATAAGTTCTTCCACTTAATGAGGTACTATGAAATTGATTGATTCCATAGTTGTTGGATTATTGTTTCTGTGATTGCTTCAAGCTCCAATATGATTTTTCCTTCCTCATCAAGTTTTAACAATATAGTTTGAACTGGGATCTTGTCACCTATAACCTTGTTTAAGCATGAAACATGGAAATCTGGGTGTACTAGTGAAGATGAAAGAAACTCCAATTTGTATGCCATAGTACCAATCTTTTGCAACACCTTGTAAGGGCCACAATACTTGGGTGATAATCTATAATACTTCTTAGCTTGCTTAAGGTACTTTTCTTTGTTTGGTTGTAGCCACAAAATACCCAATCACCCATGTCAAATATTCTTTCACTGTGATTCTAATATGCTTGTTGTTTCATTTGATTATGTGCCAGAGTTAGGTTATCCTTTAGAGTTGGAGAACTTGTTGTTGATGCTTGATATGATATTCCACTACTTCAACCTTATAATTGTCTCTTAGAGATGATGTGATGGATGGTGGATGATATCCATAAAGTTCCATAAATGGAGTCATTTTTTTTGTTGTTTGGTAGGAAGTGTTATATGTCGGAAATAATACTAAGAGAGGGGGTGAATCAGTATTATCAAATTATTTTCAATATATCTTCCAGATTTATACTTTAATTTATTCTTCAGATATTGATCATTAGTTTGTATGTCAATACCATATACTAATGAGCAAGAACAAGAAAAACAGATAATCACACTAAAGAACACCAGATATAAGGTGGAAACCTAATGTGGGTGAAAACCACCTGCTGCAATATGTCTCTATCTTCTTTCAATTAGAAACTTCTTTTACAATGATTTTGTACTAGTGCAATCCTTTACCAGTGCGCAGGCTGCAACCTGCTGAGAGCTACAACCCTCTCTCATTTTCCAGTCTCTCCTGGAAGGGAGCTACAACACCCTTAGCTCTTGTACTAGCTAATCTACTAGTACGTAGGTGCTGACCTACTTCTTTTCTTCCAAGGACCACTTTTCATCAAATAATCATCAAGTACATGTGAATCAACCAATCTCCTTTTTTAATCAACCAATGAATCAACCAATAACTTCTCAGAATGCAGTAACCAGAACAGCAATACCAGTAATCTAAACCCAGAACTCTTCAGCAATAGATAAAAGGCAGCCAACAAATATTTCAAGAAAAGTCCGCAACTTCACCAATAGAAAACTGTGAATATCTGCAGCTCTTCTGTGTCTAAACTGCGCAGATCCACACCTGGTCCTTCTTCTGCTCTGCGTACCTCCGCACCTACTCCTTCTGCTGCACTGCGTACCTCTGCTCAGATCCACACCTGCACTGTCTGCCTGACAGTGTACCTCCGCACCTGGTCCTTCTGTTCCTCTGCGTACCTTCGCACTGTGCCTTCTGCTGCGCTGCGTACCTCGCACTAGCGCCTTCTGCTTCACTGCGGACCCCCGTACCTGTACCTTCTGCTACATTGCGGACCCCCGCACCTGCGCCTTCTGCTGCGCTGTGGACCCCTGCACCTGCGCTGTGGATCGCCTGTGGACCTCTGAATAGAGCCAAATTAACAGTCCTCCAATGTGCCACAGACAGTCAGATCCACAGATCTGATCATGCGCCCGAGAGATCACGACCTATCAATAGATTCGCCTTAAATTTCACCTTGATTTAGATCTAGCTTTTCAAACCGATCACCCAAAATTTCAGATCTTAAGATATTCAAATTTCACAAGTGACTAGCCAAGTGATCTCCTTTCCTTTTTATAGGCAAGCCCTTATTCACACCATGGGACAAAACCATCGAAAACCAATACAAGGGATCCAAACCGGGGTTCAATAATTTAGATCCTATACCACGGGCCAAAACCATAGGATCATGAACGTCGGGCTAAATACCATGGGCTAGACATAAGAGTTGCCACGTGCGTGTGCTTTGTCTGCATTGGAGTGAGTGGACTGGGGTCCGCACCTTCTGTTCGGATAACCTACGGACATGACCGCACTTGGTGAACGGCGTGCCTGCAGGCCCGCACCTTTTGAACGGTGTACCTGCGAACCCCTTATTTTCCATCATTTTGAGAGCCGGAACAAGGATTTGCCACTTGAGTGAGTTGCCATCAAGTACAACACCTGTGCCATAGCACCAAACCTGAATCATAATGCCAACAATCTCCCCCTTTGGACTTGATGGCAACATCAAAGTCATTCTCCCGCTTTGACATCAAGGGCAAAGGGCGGACCAAGATATTCTCTTCCTTTGCTCAGTGGTAGAGCATTTGACATCAAGGGCAAAGGGCGAACCAAGATATTCTCTTCCTTTGCTGCCCATACGCCCCCTGAGTGCCTGCTGAAATTTCTGAATGAGCTCCCCCTGACTATAGACCAGATCTGCAAAAGAAAAATTCTTCAAGAAGAACCATAATCTACTATACACCATACATGAACTTGACAAGAGAGATAGAGACATATTAGCAGCAATATTCAGATCAGCATCCGTGTTCTCCTTCTGTACTTTCTCCTCCAATATCTTCTACCATAATGCCAACAATGCATTATTAGAAGAATATATGCTGCCCCTGAACCTATGCCATTCGATCTTCGACCAATCCATAACCCAGCAAATGTACGCGTATACCCCATATGAAACTCGCGTACAACCAACAATCTTTGAAACAGATGAGATTCAACAACAAGATGATGCATCAACTACCCCCAGCTTTTGCCTGAGGTATTCAAAGGTCTCCCTGGGCAATGGCTTGGTGAGTATGTCAGCAACTTGTTCCTTAGAAGGAACATACTCCAACTTGACCTTTTGTTCAAGCACTTATTCCCGAAGAAAATGATATTTGATAGGTATATGCTTGGTCTTTGAATGCATGACTAGGTTCTTAGAAATGCTGATAGCACTTGTATTATCACATAGGATGGAGATAGGTGGTGTACAAGTGATTTGAAAATCCTGCAAGGTCTGCATCATCTAAAGGAGTTGAGTGCAGCAAGATGCAGCAGCCACATATTCCACTTCAGCTGTAGATAAAGCAATCGAACTCTGTTTCTTGCTGAACCAAGATACTAATCTGGAACCCATAAATAATGCACCACCACTTGTGCTCTTCCTGTCATCCACGCTTCCGGCCCAATCTGCATCTGTATAAGCATGAAGTGTGAGATCTGTATCTCTAGGATACCATAAGCCATAGTTTTGAGTTCCTTGAAGGTACTTGAAGATTCTCTTAACTGCTTGAAGATGAGTTTCCTTGGGATTGGATTGAAATCTTCCAACTATTCCCACTGCATGCATGATGTTTGGTCGGGTACCTGTCAAATAAAGTAGACTTCCAATCATGGATCTATAGGTTGGTTGAGGCACTGCTACTGATTAATCATTTGCACTAAGGCTGCATCCTGTAACCATAGGGGTACATACTAGTTTTGAATCTTCCATGCCATACTTCTTCAAGATCTTCTTGAGGTATTTGGTTTGAGACAAAAATATACGGCCTTCATTTTGTTGGATTTGTAGACCAAGAAAATATGTCAGCTCTCCAAGTAATGAAATTTCGAATTCTTTCTGAATCACCAAGGCAAAGCTTTGACTCATAGTTTCTTCATTGCTGCCAAAGATAATATCATCTACATACACAACAAGTATTAGCAATTTGTCATTTTCAATTTTTATATAAAGATTGCTATCTGCTGATCCCTTTGAAAAGCCTTGTTGATGAAGATATTTGTCCAAACGATAGTACCAAGCCCTTGGAGCCTGTTTAAGACCATAAAGAGCCTTTTTTAGTCTGCATACAAGATTTGGATCATTCCCAAGAATGAAACCATCTGGTTTCTCAATGTACACCTCTTCTTCTAAGTCTCCATTCAGAAAGGTTGATTTCACGTCCATTTGAAATACTTTGAACTTCTAAAAGCTTGAGAGAGCAAGGAACATTCGGATGGCCTCAAGTCTAGCAACGGGAGCAAAAGTTTCTTCAAAGTCTATTCCTTCTTGTTGAGCATACCCTTTACAAACAAGTCTGGCCTTGTTTCTAATTACTTCCCCATTTTCATTCAACTTATTTTTGAAGATCCATTTTGTCCCTATGACATTCTTATCTTTTGGTCTAGGAACCAACTCCCAAGTGTTGTTCTTTTCGATCTTCTCAAGTTATTCATCCATTGCCTTGACCCAGCATTCATCTTTGCATGCCTCTCTTACATTTTTTGGTTCAGTGGAGGAGAGTAATGCCAAATAGCTTGAAGCTTCTGCAATTGTTCTTCTTGTTTGTATGCCTGCCTCCTTTTGCCCCAAGATTTGAGATTCTGGATGATTCTTTTGAACATACCTGGATGGAGTCTTCTCTTCTATCCTTATCTATTCCTCTGGTGCCTCTTGAGGTTCTTCTTCATCATCAGTCTGATTTGAAGGATGATCTTCATCCTCTTTGATATTTTCATAATTTACTTGCCTAGGAATGTTTCCTTCTTCATCAACCACTACATCAACGTTGTCAACTATTCTTCCAAGTATTTTGTTGTAACACTTATATGCTTTGCTGTGAGGAGAATAACCAAGGAGAATCCCTTCATCTGCTCTAGGTTCAAACTTGCCAAGATGTTCATCATTATTCTTAATATAACATTTGCTTCCAAAGATTTTGAAATGTTTTACCGAAGGAGTCCCACCATACCAGAGCTCATGAGGAGTTTGAGTGTTGTTCACCCGGACATTTTTTTGTTGAGAATAACGACCGCAGCAAATGCAGCTTCACCCCAGAAGGTTGCGGGAGTTCTAGATTCATCAAGCATAGCACGAGCCATTTGTTGAACCGTTCTGTTCATCCTTTCCACTACTCCATTTTGCTGAGGAGTCCTTGCTGTAGAGAATTCCCTTCTTATTCCATGTTCTTCACAAAAATCAAAAAATTCATTTGAGTTAAAATCCCCACCTCTATTAGACTTGAGGCACTTAATTTTGTGATCTGATTCATTTTCAACCAAGGCTTTGACAGATTTGAATTTTTCGAAGGCTTCGTCTTTGTGCTTCATAAGTCCTATCCAAACCATCCTATAGAAGTCGTCAATGAATAATATAAAGTATTCTTCTCCTCGAGGTGACCTTTTCCTAGATGGTCCACATACATCTGTATGGACTAGCTCAAGAGGCCTGCTAGCTGATCCTTCCTTTTCAGGGAAGTTAGTTCTGGTTTTCTTATCAAACTGACATGATTTGCATATTGTATTGTCTGGAATTCTGATGTCTGGAAGACCATGAACTGCCTGGTATTTGCATGCTTTCCTTATCTGTGAAAAGATTACATGCCCCAACCTCCGGTGCCATAACAAGTGTTCATCATTCTTGCTCAAATAGCATTGTTGTTGTCCTTCTTCAAATATGTATAAATTATTTGGAGTTCTTATGCCTTTGATCACTGTTTTTCCTGTATCAAGATCACGAACACTACATCCATTTGATCGAAATATTACCTCAGTTCCTTGATCGCACATCTGACTGACACTCTGTAGATTATGCTTCACGCCATCAACATACAAAACATTTCCAGCCTTGACTTTCTCTTTCAACTGAACATTGCCTTTTCCTTTTATGACTACAGGGGTATCATTTCCAAAAGAAAGTTTATTTCCTTTTTCTAAAGCACTATATGATTGAAGTTTTTCTTTATCACCTGTCATATGCTTCGAACATCCATTGTCGATGTACCATTGATTTTCCTATCCTTCTGCATATAAAGCTATCCCATATCTTTCTGGTTGTGGTTCCTTTATTCTCCATGTTCTGGCATTTGAGGTTTGTTCCTTTTGAGTTGTCTTCCGAAACCTGCTCTTGCATTCAGACTCTTCATGACCGAAGTTATTACAAATAGAACATTCAATTTCACTTTCAAGGGCGGAAAAGTTGTTATAGGTCCTTTTCGTGATTACAGTCATACTTCTTTGTTTTTGAGCTTCTCTAGTCATGATTGTCTTATAGGCAACACATTGAGTTGCTTTATGACCAAACTTATGGCAAGAGAAACATTGGCCATTGAAGAAAATCCTGCGATTATCCAACTGATTGTAGTTTCTACTAACATCCATTCTTGAGGCAAATTGGGAAGATTTTACCTGTGGCTAGTTGTAGCTTCTGTTTGTCCTTAAGGTAGCTTGCCCCCGATTTTCTTGATAGTCTTTGTTCGCTCTTGAGGTAAAATGTCCCTGATTTACCTAATGATTTCTATTAGGCCTTTGCTCGTTCCTCCTTGCTGCATCAAGATAACTTTTGGAGGTGGATGGTTGAGATGCTTCTCCATTATATCCCAGACCTGTCTTGATTAGTGGAGAACGATGCACATTGATAATCTCATCCAGAGTTTCAGATCCTTTAACAAATTTAAGATTAAGAGCTTTTGTTTTCTCAATCTCTTTTCTAAGACTAACAATTTTACATTCCAATTTTTCATGATGTTTTTCCCTTTCAACCAGTTGACGTTGCAGAGAATAAATAATCACATTTTTCTCTTCTAAACAAATTTTGAGATTAGAAATCTCTTCATAAAGACCTTCTTCATCTACAGCATCCATATAGTCATCATCTTCAAAAGCCATTAAAAGTTTATAATTATTACCTCGTTCATCTTCATCACTATTTGAAAGTCCATCACTATCTTCATGAGTGTAATAGCTTTTCTTATTTGCATTTTGTTTCTTGTTCCATCTAACAAGTTCCTTCCCCTTATCAATCTTATCCTTATGAGGACATTTGGCAGCATAGTGACCGACTCTTCCGCAAGCAAAGCATTTGAAAGGTAACTTACCTCGGAATCGTCCAACACCCCGTTGAAGGTTTTTGACAAAATTTGATTCTTCTTCTTCTTTTGACACGTGTCCTGACTCATATTAATCTCCTTTACCGGAAGCCTTGAAGGCAACTTCTCTCCTGTCTGATGGTCCTCCTTTCCTCATTTCATAAGCAGTCAGAATTCCGTGCAGCTGAGACATGGTAAGGTTTCGTAGATTCTCCTTTTCTTCCATTGCAGAAACTTTAGATTCAAACCTAGGGGAAAAAGATATTAGAACCTTTTTCAACCACAACATCCTCTTTTATTTCTTCACCCAAATTTTTCATACAATTAACAATCTCATCTACAAAAAGGAAATAGTTAGCCACACTTTCATCATTGTGCATTCTGAGATTTTCATACTGAATTCTGAGGGTTTGAAGTTTTTCTCGTTTTACCTGATCATCTCCTTCATAGCTCAGAACAATCTTGTCCCATATTTCTTTTGCGGATTTATACTGCATAACCTTCATGAATTATGATTGAGATAGACATCCTAGTAGAGTATTGACAGCCTTTGCATTTGTTTCATATTTCTTCTTCTCAGCAGGATCTGTAGGAGTTGCTTATGGAAAAGTGTATCCTGTATCTATGATATCCCAGACTTCTGTACCAAGAGATTGAAGATAGGAAGTAACTCTTACCTTCCAATATATGAAGTTTGTCCCGTCAAAAATTGGTGGCCTGATAGATGCTTCTCTCTCGTAGTTGCTCATGATGATGGATCTTCCTTCAAGCGATCAAGCTTCTTTAGAAGGGCCTGCACTGATACCAATTGTTGGAAATAATATTGAGAGGGGGTGAATCAGTATTATCAAATTCTTTTCAATATATCTTCCAGATTTATACTTTAATTTATTCTTCAGATATTGATCATTAGTTTGTATGTTAGTACCATATAATAATGAGCAAGAACAAGAAAAATAGATAATCACACCAAAGAACACCAGATATAAGGTGGAAACCCAATGTGGGTGAAAACCACCTGCTACAATATGTCTCTATCTTCTTTCAATTAGAAACTTCTTTTACAATTATTTTGTACTAGTGCAGTCCTTTAACAGTATGCAGGCTGCAACCTACTGAGAGCTACAACCCTCTCTCGTTTTCCAGTCTCTCCTGGAAGGGAGCTACAACCCCCTTAGCACTTGTACTAGCTAATCTACTAGTACGTAGGTGCTGACCTACTTCTTTTCTTCCAAGGACCACTTTTCATCAAATAATCATCAAGTACATGTGAATCAACCAATCTCCTTTTTTAATCAACCAATGAATCAACCAATAACTTCTCGGAATGCAGTAACCAGAACAACAATACTAGTAATCTAAACCCAGAACTCTTCAACAATAGATAAGAGGCAGCCAACAAATATTTCAAGAAAAGTCCACAACTTCACCAATAGAAAACTACGAATATCCACAGCTCTTCTGTGTCCAAACTGCGCAGATCCGCACTTGGCCCTTCTTCTGCTCTGCGTACCTCCACACGTACTCCTTCTGTTGCACTGCGTTCCTCTCCTCAGATCCGCACCTGCACTGTCTGCCTGACAGCGTACCTCTGCACCTGGTCCTTCTGTTCCTCTGCGTACCTCCGCACTGTGCCTTCTGCTGCACTGCGTACCTCGCACCAGCACCTTCTGCTTCGCTGCGGACCCCCGCACTTGCACCTTCTACTGCGCTGCGGACCCCCGCACCTGCGCCTTCTGCTACGCTACGGACCCCACACCTGCACTATGGATCGCCTGCGGACCTCTGAATAGAGCCAAATTAACAGTCCTCCAATGTGCCACAGACAGTCAGATCCATAGATCTAATCATGCACCCGAGAGATCACGACCTATCAATAAATTCACCTTAAATTTCACCTTGATTTAGATCTAGCTTTTCAAATCGATCACCCAGAATTTCAGCTCTTAAGATATTCAAATTTCATAAGTGACTAGCCAAGTGATCTCCTTTCCTTTGTATAGGCAAGCCCTTATTCACACCATGGGACAAAACCATCGAAAACCAATACAAGGGATCCAAACCGGGGTTCAATAATTTAGATCCTATACCACGGGCCAAAACCATAGGATCATGAACATTGGGCTAAATACCATGGGCTAGATATAAGAGTTCCCACGTGTGTGCACTTTCTCTGCATTGGAGTGAGTGGACTAGGGTCCGCACCTTCTGTTTGGATAACCTATAGACATGACCGCACTTGGTGAACGACGTGCTTGCAGGCCCGCACCTTTTGAATGGTGTACCTGCGAACCCTTATTTTCCATCATTTTGAGAGCCAGAATAGAGATTTACCACTTGAGTGAGTTGCCATCAAGTGCAACACCTGTGCCATAGCGCCAAACCTGAATCATAATGCCAACATTATACCACCATTCCACTAGAGGTAACCACTTGACCCATTGTATTTGGTTATTAGATACAAATAAAAAAAGATATCCTTCCAAACATTTGTTCACTATCTCAATTTTCCCATCAAATTGAGGATGATGAGTTGAGCTATAAGCTAACTGAGTACTAAGACAAAAAAACAATTTTGTCCAAAAATTTCTAGTGAAAATGGGATCTCTATCACTTACAATAATCTTTGGGTTTCCATGTATCTTTTGAAATATTTCCATAAATGCAGTAGTGATTGTATTGGCTTTGAAAGGATGAGATAGTGCACAAAAGTGTGAATACTTGGTATGTCTATCAATTACCACCATGGTGAAACTCTTTCCTTTGGACTTGGGTAGACTTGTGATAAACTCCATTGAGACCTCCTGATAATTCTAAATTGGAAGGATAATGGTTATAAAAGACCTGAGCCTTTAATTGTCTCAAGTTTATTTTGTTGGAAAACCATACATTTTGCCACAAACTTCTAAATATCATATTTAATACCATCCAAAAAAAAAAAATTCTTGACCTTTAGGTAAGTTTTTTAAAATCCTAAGTTCCCTCCTATAGGAGGGGTTTTCAATTCCAAAAGAAAATTTTGTTTGACTTAGGATTTATTACATAGATATAAGCGATCTTTGTTCCACAGTGAATCGATTTTCCAAATAAATGTATCAAATGCACTAGGATCTTAGTGCAACTTTTGAATGAGTTTCCACACCTATTTTTGATTCTTCCATTCATCCCTTGCTTCCGTTATTATATTATGTTGGATAATAGAAATGGCACAAAGAAATGCCTCCACATCCTCATCCTTTCTTAAGAGTGCATCTGTAAAAACATTTTGCTTCCATTGTTTGTGGATGGTTTTAAATTCATAACCCAACATTATTATGACCCATTTTTCCTACTCTTCTGAAGATAATATTGTTCCAAGAAGTATTTAAGACTATCATTATCTATTTTTACCTTGAAGTTTCTTCCCATTAGGTAAGGGCACCATTTCTTCAGGGCATGTAGTATTTCCAACATGTACTTCTCATAAATATGTTTGTGTAAATACTTTCCCTTGATTTGATGACTTTTAAAAGAAATGGGTCTTCCTTATTGCATTAAACAACACCAATTCCAACTCCATTTCCGAAGGCATCACATTCCACAATAAATGTTTTTATGAAGTCTAGTGTAGCGAAGACCATAGCTCAACATATTTACTTTTTAAGATGTCCAAAGGCCTTAGTTTCTTCTAGAGTAAAAAAAATGCATCTTTATTCCATAATGTTGTTAGAGGTGCTACTTAACAAACTTGAGATAATACCTTGTCAACATGAGAAATCCTCAAAAATGATTTAAGGTTGTGGGAATTTTCCATTCCATTATGGCTTTAATTTTCTTAGGGTCTACCTTAACACCCTCATGAGATACAATATGACCCGAATATTCCACTTAATGTACCCCAAAGAATCATTTGGAGAGTTTTTCATAAAATTGATTCTCCTCAATGGTTTGATCACCCTATCAACATGTTGAACATGGTCTTTCCAAGCCTTGTTGTAAATTAGTATATCATCAAAAAATACTAACACAAAATTTCTAAGGAAGGGTTTCAAAGTGGAATTCATCAAACCTTGAAACGTGGAAGGGGAATTAGTAAGGCCAAAGGATGTGACCAAAAATTCATAATGATCTTCATGAGTTATGAATGTTATTTTCATAATATTTTTTATCTTAATTATAATTTTATGATATCTTAAATGAAGATCCAACTTGGTGAAGTAAATTTCTCCATGTAGTTCATCCAACAATTCATTAATGACAGGAATAGGAAATTTATCTTTAATAGTGAGTTTGTTGAGCTCTCTATAATGTGGACACATACACCATGATCCATACTAATTGTGCACCAATACCACTGGAGAAGGGAGAGAACTTTGGCTAGGTTGAATTATACCATCCTCTAGCATTTCTACAACCATAACTTCAATTTCACTCTTCTGGGCATAGGGATACATGTAAGCTATAATATTTGGAGTAACGCTTCCTTGAATCAAGTGAATATCTTGATCATGATCATGAATAGGTGGGAGAAATTTGGCAGTCTAAAATACCTTAGAGTGTTTGTCAAACACATTTTGGATATTTGGAGAAAAATATGACTTAGATGTTTGAACATCTAGTGAGCATAATTGTGTAATTACCCCTAGTAGTTCCTTCTTCAAAATCTTTGTCATGCCATGAGAGCTGATTATATTCCTTCAAACCTTCCATGTTTACTTTTAAACCTTCCATTTCCTCTTTTATGTTTTCTTTCATCGCTTTCATTTTATCTTTGGTTTCTCTTTTTGAGAGGGAAATTTTTTCCACTTGGTCTCATAATTTTGATATATCATGTTGCATTTCTTCCTCTTCTTCATTCATCATAGTAGATCTAACTGAGAGATTAATGGGGGTGGAATATTTTTTTGGGAAGAATTTTTAAGCCCATTAATGATATCTATGGTTAATTATGCCCTTTGAATCACTTCAAATTGATTTTTCACAAAAAATTTATGCAAAATTAAAAATACACAGCTTTTAAGAGCTTGATTTTGAGCTTGTCAATATGGATGACCTTGAAACTATTCTGTCTCTATGATTTCATCCTCCCAATATCTAAAATTTCACTTGTGGTATCTCTCTATCTTATTTCCAATGCCACAAGTTAGAACAAGAGTGTATTCTTCAAGGAAAAGTTATGAAAAACTCCCATGATGTCTTAATTATGCACTCATTCAATAGAGAAAGCTTGTACAAAATTCCAGTTTTCATTGTTTCCACCTTTGGCCCTGAAACTTGTGCCCAAAATACTAAACACTATGAAATTTCAGTCATTTTTTATGGAATTCAAATCTGATTCTTTATGAGAAATTTATGATGATTTTCCCTGGGACACCTTGTTGAGATTGAATTATGGAGCATAAAAAAATACAAACTTCCTTGGACCATATCTACAAAAATATAGTGAAACAAGGTCTGAAATTTTAACCAAATGTTCATCAAGATTCCACCTCCAAGTGGTAAGAACTTCAAGGTTTTATGCTTCACAAAAAATAAAATTATAGTGAACATTCCATGATGACCTGTTTGAAGAAACAAAACCCTAGGATCATGAGCTCTAATACCAATTTTTATGTACCTAGATCAAAATCACACAGAAACACAAGAAAATGTAGATCAATGACTTGATAATAAGCCATTTTGAGGGGTAAACCTCCTCTTAAATCACATAAATGAACAATTCGTAGATGATTCAGGTCACAAGATCTCCTTGGTATATATAGGAGTCTAACGTATCAAAATATAATTAGGGCATTCATACCAAAATAACAATAGTGGGCTTCTATGGGTCACACAATAACAATATAGGGGCTATACTAGTATTATAGGGACCTAATAAGGAGGGCTTAATTTATATAAATAATTTTTTAAATAATTTAAATAATTATAAACATAACCATAAAATAATCATGATACACAATGTTTGAAAACATGATATATGTGGAAACCCATCCGAGAGAAAAAACTCAAAACATGTTTTAATTATATGGAAATGCAAGCACCAACTTTAGTTACATCCAAATTTGTAGGAACCAACCTACAGGAGACACCAGTCCCCATTTCTTTGCAGGCATCAGACTGTTGGAGACACCAATTCACACTTGTTTTCAGGAACCAACCTACAGGAGACACCAATCTCCGTGATATTTTTAGGGATATACATGAAGGAGACACCAACCATATTTTATTTATAGGAACCTACCTTCATTGCCACGTAGATCCCTTTTTCACACATTTTCTGACTCACATCCAAAGGTACTTCAATTTAATTTCACTTAGATCAATCTTTAATTTCATATTTTCTCTCTTTCTATGATCTTTCTCAGCAACATACTTTGTCTCTCTTAGTTTTTTTAATCCAAATGATATTCCACCATATCTATATCGTCTACACCTTTTATCTCTTCCAAATACTCTTGCACTTACTCTCTCTCAAATTTTAACAAATACCAACACTCATTTTTCTTTTTCCTTTGTAGCAAAACTTCCTATCCTTATTTTTCATGAAATTCTGCAAGTTAGATTGGCCACTATAATATTATGCACACATTGCATGAGAAAACAGACAATATCTAATCTTTGCCTCAATCAATTATTTTCACTTACTCTTCATTGGCTCTACACTGGCTTAGAACTTGAGTGAATCTTCTGCATCACTTCTACATTCAATATAAGTACTTTATCACTTAACTGTAATTTTATATTTGAAAATAGTGGGAGAGGGATTTAGCCCTATTTCATGACTTGGTTCCACAAAATTTAGCTCACTTCATCATGATCTAGTGTGGTGACTTAAAACTTTCTCATCTAAGCACTTGATTCTTATCAGGTGTTGAATGGTAATATACCTTTTCCTAACAAAAACCTTCCAAACCCAGGACCCATGTCCTACACCTATTACATCACTTAATGGTTACTCTAGATACAACATACAAATAATTTTCCATGATACTGAATTGACTCACACACAGAGATGATTTTCCAATCTGTATTGTCCTCTTGGGGCTTGGTAGCCCAATATGGTCTCATAGGGCTAACACTATTTTTGAATAAAAATTTAGTTTTCGTCCATTTTTCCCAAAATCATATAAACATAAAAGCCTCACCAAGCACATCCCTAGAGGGAATCTCGAGGCTCTTGGGTCTACCATGTCATTCTGTGATGGAACAACCACATGCCACCACATGGTCTTCTTTGTCATCACATTAATTCCATGTTGTACTCTTTCATGCCAATATAGGCATGGCCTCGAATTTTACATTAAAATGGAACTTTTGTGTCCAATTCCCTGATATCCCAAGTATGGACCCACCATTTCTACATCACCTGATAAGTCATTTGTCACATGTTTTTTGTGACCAATCATAGTTGGACACGTGATGTGATTTTCAAACTGGTTTCCACTTTACTCATCACCATGTCATGTCAGTTATTGGGTGGTGTTCAGATAGGCTTGTTGATCATGTATTTGGTGGCCGATATCTCGATGATTTAATACGGGTCCCTCATGCCATCTCATATACCATTGTTTCCTATACATAATTCTTTACTCCCAATCAAAGCTTGCCACATGTCCAAATGTTGATACATTTCTGCCATGTGTCACTCACAAGCTCTCCATTTAACTGACCAAAAGTGCCATTTCTTCCTGCCACATGTCA
Organism: Pinus tabuliformis; assembly: GCA_031772625.1. Taxonomy (NCBI): domain Eukaryota; kingdom Viridiplantae; phylum Streptophyta; class Pinopsida; order Pinales; family Pinaceae; genus Pinus; species Pinus tabuliformis. The sequence continues at coordinate 635,974,806 of CM062818.1, read as the reverse complement.
TATCTTGAGGTTACCATGTCATCACTTGAGTCATGTCATTGCCACTCTATTATCCATGTGGACTTGCCATGCAATACTAGTGCTACATCATATCGGATTGGGGGTTCAAGTTTCTTGGTATAATTAGCCTCACTTAATTCTCTCAAATAACTGACTAACTAAGATTCATTTGCACTAATCATGGGATAATGGTCATGACTAAGATAGGCTAGGTTCACAATGAATCACGATTCTCCATTATAAAAAAATTAGTTTTTTTTTTCCAATTTCATATACGAGACCATATTGTGCACCTTTCTACCAATCCCTAGCCCACCTGCATCTATGGGATCTTCTATTAGGTCAGGCTCATACCAGTCCATACTTCCCAAGAAGTCTATCACCCCCATGCCTCATTCCAATTCCCACTGCTTAGGGAATTTTGTTGACCCCTGACCTAATAGTAGTCTCTACTTCCTAGGGAAGTCTATAGTGGCATTTTGACTAGCTTATAACAACCATCACACTTGTGTGGACTACTCTACTAGGTTTTATACATGCTATCCATTCATTGTGTGTTTGTGACTACTGCATCCATGTGGACTACTCCACCGAACGCTGCACATGTCCTGTTGTGTTGTGTGTCTTTGACAGATTTGGGACTATTCCATTTCCATTTTGACTTGAGACTCACTTCCACCCTCTCCCTCTGCAGTGAAAGAATCTTGACACAAGTAACACTAATCACTCACCAAGCATGTGAACCTCATTGTTCGAAGACAAAGCAAATCACACTAATGTGATGACAAGCAAGAGCTAAGGAAAACCTTTAAGATAATGCCAACTGGGCCATCGTATCGGATGGGACTCCTACACCAAACGGTGTGAGGTCTAGTTTCGAATTCATATCAAGGAGACCCCCTGAATGTTGGCGGGTCTAGCACCATGAACAAAATGTTGCAAGAATCTCATCCACTAGAAATAGTGTGACTGCTGTAGCCTGGACTGCAATTGAAGATAATAAAAAGGTTGATGATCCATATGGATGATTGTCTCTTTGCTCATCAAACAGTGTCTCCACTTCCTCACACTCTAACCCAAAGCATACAATTTTTCTCATGGGTAGGATAGTTTCTTAATACAATAATGAAGATCTCATATTGGTAACAAATTGGTTTCCTTCATTGTATTAGCACTACACCAATGGCATAATCACTTGCATTGATTTCAATCTCGAATAATTTTCATAATTTGGAAATGTTAGAATTGGGGTTTTACTTATCTTCTGCTGCAAAATTTTGAAGTTTTTTTTCTATCCACCCCACCCCCCCCCCACCGCCCATTTAAAAGACTACTTAGTACTTATCAAATTATGTCATGGACATGCAACAAATTAAAGGTTAGCAATGAATTTCATCCAATACTGAACTACTCTTAGGAAGCACCTAACTTTTGTTACATTATTATGCTTAGGCCATTTCATGATGGCTTGAACTTTAGAGGGATCAATTTTCAATTCACCACCACCTACAATATATAGCCTAAAAAAAAATCTATTTTAATAAATTCACATTTCGACATCTTTAGACATAATTTCTCCATTTTCTTAACATGCATTTCATGATCTTCCCAATTTTTACTGAAAATTAGGATATGATCTAAGTATACTATTACAAAATCATCTACGAATGACACAAATACATTATTCATAACTCACATGAAAGTAGCAGGAGAATTATAAATCCTAAAGGGCATGACTAGCCATTCAAATAGGGCTTCTTTTGTTTGAAAAACGGTTTTCCAAATATGACCTTCAAAATTTTTAATTTGATTATAACCACTTCTTCAATCTAAATTAGTGAAATAGAATTCATTATTTAACTAATTTAACAAATCATCAATTCCTAAAATTCCACACACATTATCTCTTTACCATCTTTCTTTGGCACCAATACAATGGGTGATCTGCATGGAGAAGTACTTGGTTGGATGACTCTTTTATTGAGAAACTCTTGGAATTGAATCTTGATTTATTCATTCTCAATAATCGATAATTTATACATTCCATTGTTAGGTAGAGGGAATCTTCCTGCAATCGGATCCCATGTTATATCTCTCTTGGGAGGTAATATTTTATATTCCTAGAACACTTCATTATATTTAGAAATAATATTAGCTAATTCATCTTCACTTTTAGGATCACATCGTTCGAAATAATTATATATATCATCATCTTTATCATTTACAATAATGAGTACAAAATGTTTCCTAGAATTTACAAGCCTTTTCATATGCCTTGTGGTAACAAAATACAATTGGTCTTCATTCGATGGGCTCTCATGATATACATGATCCCATATCTTATAAGATGGTATATATTCTCCTCCCTATAGAAGATAATTTCCCTATCATACAATTATGGACCTGCCAAAAAATCCCACAAATATCAAGTGGTATAGGTTGAAGGGAAAATTTCCCAAGGGTTAGGGTTGAGAGCCCCATAAAGAGAAATAAAAGATAACAAACAGAACTCATACAGTTGTGCGAAGCACTTGAATTCAAACAAAGTAGGTATTTTAAGCATACTCAGAGGTCCTACATTTGAAGTACATTGCATAGTGTCTAAGCCCTCAATCTTATTTTAAGATATGCATACTTGCAAATAAATCATAGAGACACAAGAAGATCACCGAATTTAAATTAGAAGTACATGCACACACACACACACTCTCATCTATATGTGTGTGTGTGTGTGTGTGTGTGTGTGTGTGTGTGTGTGTGTGATAAACCATCATAAACATCATCACAAAGTAACATTCATAGAAAAATAATGCAATTTAGAAACATGACACGAGTTTCTTTATTAACTAAAAGCAGCAAAAATAAGTGAAGCTACAACTTGATCCTAACAAAAGGTATTAATGAAACCTTCATCTGGATCCATCCAACCCAAGCCATTAAATAATTCATCTCCAATATATGAAAAAATATTCTAGATAAGGAGGTTGAGCATCACTTCAAGGAAACAAGGGTTTTCTGAAGACTAGGAGTGCAAGAGGCATGAGAAAATTGCAGACCTAATCTAGGGAAATTTGGGCATAACAATGATATATCTCATTAGGAATGAATTTGGCCTACTCAAAGGGTGTATATATACCACCTCAAACCAGTTAATTTAGCTAGGCCATGGGCCCATGTAGGTGGCCTTTCGGTAAAACCCATAAACCACACCTAAAAAATAACTTTTTATATTTTTTTTAAATATTAAAATAGTGAGCCCATGGGGTGTAGCTCAATTGGCGATCACCTTGTTATAAAGTAGTATGTAAAGCATGATATTCAATGTTAAAATCCATATGGGTTAGACCAACAAAAAAATAAAAATAAAAATTGTACACGATCATTGCTCAAAAGGACCAAATATGTATGTGTTATTATAGTGGGAGAGTCGCATATAGATTTTCAAAAGCACTTGTTTTGAAATGAGGACGGGTCTACAAGGTGAACAGATCTTCTGAGGCCATATAAACTCATATAGTGTACATGAGTGCTAAAATATGTTATAATAGATGCCCCATAATGTATGAAGTCAAAATGGAGACTAATGGCTAAAATACTTAAAGTATAAAATGAGGGGTCATTTGAAAATCCCAAGAGGAGATCACCAAATTCCAATCCATTAAATACCTCTAGAAGGATTCAGAAAGAGAAATCATATCTAAGGTGGGCATAACCATGCTCAAAGATAGTAAAGCATATTCATTTATCAAGTATAATGCAGATCCATGATGTATACATAAGTGTGATGATGATGAGAAGAATATACAATAGAACAACATATCATAGTCGCAAAAGAACACAACAGAGTTATGTCTCAATATCATATAAGAGGATATTTGTACAAAAGATGTTGTATAATTGATCCCCACAAAAGTACTAGTCATATATATGGAATAGTGGTATTGTACAAAACATATAATATGTTGTTGAAAGAGTGTGAAACATATAAGTGTGTATGTCACTGACAAGAATTTGAAGGAATTGTCAAGTGATATAAGATGTTGGCACAACTCGAGGTCTTCATGAACGAGAGATGGTTGATTTCTACACTATGGGAATAAATTATTTGAAGTTTACCATGTGAGAAATCGTTTGATTACTGTTCATTGATGTATATTGTTAAAAAATACAAGGCAACTCACCAATAATGATAATGAGTGTCAAGATACCCCGGCACAATATAACGAGTGTGCATAAAAGAGCTAAAATAAAACACTTGAAAGAATATATCAATTAGGGGACATTAATGTATTCCCTTTATCGATAGTGAACAAATTTTCCACTAATGATTGCAAACCATAAGATACTAATAAAAAAATCTAGATATTCTTATGAAAGAAATGAGTTGGAGCCAATGGGAAAAGATATGCTAGAAGGAAGGTATTAGAGAATCCCACATCAACTAGCATGAGCATAACTTGTAGGCCAATAATTTGGAAGGACTTGGATGGATAAGAATGAAGTAACCACCACAAAGTACATTTCTGGTGTCCACAAGATGAAATTAGCACACGAAATAAATCTTGTGAACCAACCAATAATGAAAGCTAACAAAGAGGCAGGGAATTTTCCAACAAGGCCAAATGGAAACCAAATTACTGCATGAATCCCAATGTGTGATAATGCAATGAATTTCTACATCATATCAGAGAATAATTCAATTTTGTCTTTGCAGGAAGATTGAACTTGCAGGATCATTTCTTTAGAGCTAGCAGGATGGATTCCTATGTGTAGGTTTTAACTCCATACAGAAATTACCTGCATACGAATTCTAAAACACAGAAAATAAACAATGCGAGAACATAACACATAAAACACATATACACAGAGATTTTCCCCTGGATCCCAAAACCGGGACTACCAGCTTTATTTTTCATTATGTTCCTTTCAATGTTAGAATACATATTTATACATGTCGAAACATCCAATACCATGGACCGAAAACCATCGTGTCCAAAAACATGTATGAAAATCATGCACAAAACCATAGGTAGGTCCACCCAACCTAACATAGGGTCCAAAACCAAATTTTTCTGGGGCACTGCCCTGGACCCCATAGAGTGGGGTTACCTGCACCCCTCAAACCCCCTATGACTCCCCCCGCTATGTAATCAACGCAACAAGGGGGGCTCCGCCCCCCTCGTAACCCCCAGTTAACTACGTGGGCTAGTCATGGAAAGAATATAACACAACCCAACATTCTCCCACTTGTTGTTTTCTTTCGACAGGGGCCACAAGAGAGCTTAGTCATTTATCCAGCCCTGCAATGCCCATTGTTTCTCTACACCAAGAGAACTTCTCAGAGCTCACATATTTTGTCAATGCATCTGTAGTATTCTTCAAAGTGTCCACCTTTACCAGCAACACCTTTTTGTCTTCTATCATATCCCTCACAAAGTGATACTAAACATCAATGTGCTTTGTCTTTGAATGGTAAGCAGGGTTCTTTGCCAAGAAAATTGCACTTTGGTTGTCACAGTCTATCCTTATAGCTACCTGTAATAACCCCATACTTGAACACAATCTCTACAACCAAACTGCTTCCTTTCTTGCATGAGTGGCTGCCATGTATTCTACCTATATAGTTGATAGTGCCACTACAGATTGTTTCTTACTCATCCAACTGACTGCACCTCTAAATAGGTTAAACACATACCCACTTGTAGATCTTCTTTGATCTAGATCTCTAGCCCAATCTGCATCAAAAAATCCATGAATATCCAAAACTCTGTCCAATCTTGGTCTTCCTTGGTATCAAAAACCATAATCACTAGTGCCACGCAAATACCTAAAAACCCACTTCACTGTTGTCCAATGCTCCTTCCCTGGTTTTGACATAAACCTGCTCAATACTCCCACTGCATGTGTAATGTCTGGTCTAGTACAGACCATCACATACATCAAGCTACCAACTACACTTGCATATGGAACACGGTACATATCCTCTTCCTCTTCTTGTGTCTTGGGACACTTTTCAGCAGATAACTTTACACCTATATGAATAGGAACCTTCACGGGTTTACTGTCTTACATATTAAACCTCTGCAATATTGACTCGACATACTTCCTCTAGTTTAACCAGAGCTTCCTCTTCACCCGATCTCTTTTAATTTCCATGCCCAAAATATAGTTCGGAGCACCAAGATCTTTCATGTCAAATTTGGAGGACAAATGGGTCTTCAAATCCTGGATAATTTATTTGTCATTTCCAACCAGCAACATATCATCCACATATAAGACCAGATAAATAACACGGTCACCAATTAATTTAAAATACACACAGTTATCTTCTTTCCTTCTTGTGAAGCCAAGTCCCCATATAAATGTATCAAATTTATGATACCACATCCTTGGTGATTGTTTTAACCCATACAGAGACTTCTTTAACTTGCATACCAGTTCTTTCTTACCCTTCATCGCAAAGCCTTCTGGTTTCTTCATGTAGATCTCCTCTTCCAGATCCCCATGAAGAAATTTTGTCTTCACATCCATCTGTTTTACCTCAAAATCAAAAGCAGTAGCAACAGATAAAATTAATATAATAGAAGCTACCTTGGCAACAGGAGAAAAAATATCACCAAAATCAATTCGTGGCACCTGGGAATAACCTTTTGCTACCAAATGAGCTTTGTATTTCTCCACCTTTCCTTCTACATTTTTCTTCTTCTTGAACACCCATTTGCTGCCAATGGGGTTCCTTCCAGCCGGTAACTCCACCAGATCTCAAGCCTCATTTTTGTGCAAAGATGCCATTTCATCAACCATGGCCTCTTTCCAAAGTTTTCCATCCTCTGAATCTACTGCTTCCTTCACAGTTCTAGGATCATCATCAATAATAGATAAAGCAAAATTTGAATAGAAAGCAGATGGACTATACCTTTCTGGCTACCTTCTTTCTCGAATTGATCTTCTCACACTCAGAGTTTATGGCTCTTCATCTTCTGATTCCTCCTTTGCTATAGAGTCTGATTCTTCCTCCTTTAGCTCAAACTCTATCTTCTTAGGTTCCTTTGGTTGGACTTCGTGTTTAATAACATCTTTTACCTCTCTGAACACCACATCTTGGCTATACACAACCTTCATTGTTACTGGGTTCCAAATCTTATAACCCTTTAAACCATCCTTATACCCAATAAAGATGCACTTTTCTAATTTACTATCCAACTTGGTTTGTTTCTCCTTTGGAACATGTACATATGCATCACATCCAAATACCCTCAGATGTGAAAGTGAGGGTTTCTTACCAGTCCATACCTCTTGTGGAGTCTTATCCTCCAACGTTGATGAAGGTGATGTGTTGACCAGGTAACATGCTATCTCCAATGCCTCTGCCCAGAATTCCTATCCTAACCTAGCACCATTGAGCATGATTCTTGCCCTTTCCATCAACGTCTTGTTAATTCTTTCTACAAATCCATTTTTCTCAGGTGTGTATGGAGTAGTCTTCTGCCATGCTATACCACACTTCTTACAAAATTCTTCAAATTCCTTACTACAAAACTCTCCACCATTATTTTTCCTCAGCACCTTTATCTTCTTCTCTATCTGGTTTTCCACCAGAGCCTTAAATTCTTTAAACCTATCAAAGACTTCAAATTTCTTCTTAAGGAAATATATCCATGTATTCCTTGAGAAGTCATCTATAAAGGATACATAGTACACAGACTTACCCAGTGATGGAACCTTCACAGGTCCAAACACATCACTGTGCACAAGCTCTAATATCTGTTTCGCCCTTTTTACCACCAAAGGGGAAACTCACCTGATTCTGCTTCCCATATACACAATTTTCAAAGAAATCAAAATCCAGAGAGATATTACTCATAACTTCTACCATACCTTTACCATGAAGTATTCGAAGGCCCTTCTCTCCAATATGTCCAAGCCTTTGATTCCATAGCATGGTCTTCTCTCCAGAGACCGCCAAATTTTCTGCTCCACTTTCAGGAACCACAAAACTATTACACCCATCAACAACAGTGGTACCTTGCAGCTTGTACAAAGTTCCAATTCGAACTCCCAACATCAATACCAGTGCCCCCTGAAGGTATCCTTCTCGAACACTATTTATACACCTACATCATCAGCTTGCTTACAGAAATCATATTTCTCGCTAATGCAGGAATATGCAGAACACCCGGAAATGTTCTAACCCTTCCACCTTGCAACTTCAACTTTACTTTTCCACGACCAACGATTCTAGCCTCCCTGTCATACCCCAAGAAGACATCACCACCATCATATTTCTCATACTCACAGAACCACTCTCTATGGGGAGTGAAGTGAAAGAATGCACCTGAGTTAGTCAATCATGCCTCATGATCTACATGTGTACTTGAAGAAGCCAAGTACACATCCCCACCTTCATTTGAGGTGTTTTCGCCTATGCAGAAGGAGCATCATCAAATCCCTTTCCTTTATCAGGAGCTTTAGATTTACAATCCTTTTTGTATTTCCCTTCCTTTCTGCATTTCCAGCACACCACCTTTACAGGTTTTCCTGGAGATTTAGATCTCCCTCTAGATTTAGACCTCCCACTCGATAACTTTTTTTTGTTTCTATTCTGGGACCATCCTCGTACAAATAAGGCATCACCATTCTATCTCTCCATATTTTTCCGTCTCATTTCCTCCATCAGCAAGGATGAGACTATTTCATCAAATTGCAAGGCAGTTGCATTGCTACCTATTGCAATAACCAGACTATCCCACAAATATGGTAGAGAACACAACAAACTGATGCACTTATCTTCATCTGAAATTTTAATATCAACAGACAATAACTAACTTACCACAGTATTAAATGCATTCAGATGCTCTGTCAACGAGTCTCCATCTTTCATCCTTAGGTTATACAACATTTTCTGCAAGAACATTTTATTCACCAGAGACTTTGATTGGTACAAAGTCCCTAACTTGTCCCACAGAACCTTCACCATAGCTTCCCTTGATACATTCAGAAATACTGAATCTAAGACACACAATTGTATTGTGCTCTTTGCCTTCCAGTCCAACTTCTTCCATTCTTCATCGGACACTCCCTTTGGTTTAGTACCCAGATCTACCGTGATCCACTGATCTTTATCCACCAAGAGATCCTCCATCTTGAGTTTCTACAACTCAAAACTCTGACCATTAAATTTCTCGATCTCTATCTTTCCACTGCTCGTCATCTTCTTTCACCACCCGAATCGATCTTGCAGATCTCCCACTAAACAGGGTCTACCACAGGCCCAAGCGAAACCCCTCAGCAACAAAGGTGTCCCCTTGAAGCCAAAACAGCTTCGATACCAAATGTAGGTTTTAACCTCGTACAGAAATTACCTGCATGAAAACACAAAAAATAAACAATGTGAGAGCATAACACATTAAACACATATACACAAAGATTTTCCCCTGGATCCCAAAACTAGGACTACCAGCTTGATTTTTCATTATGTTCCTTTCAATGTTACAACACATATTTATACATGCCGAAGCATCCAATACCATGGACCGAAAACCATCGCGTCCAAAACCATGTGCCAAAATCATGCACAAAACCATAGGTAGGTCTACCCAACCTAACATAAGGTCCAAAACCAAATTTTTTCATGGCGCTGCCCTAGACCCCATAGAGTGGGGTTACTTGCACCCTTCAAACCCCCTATGACTCCCCCCGCTACATAATCAATGCAACAAGGAGGGGCTTCACCCCCATCCTAACCCCCCAGTTAACTACGTGGGCTTGTCGTGGAAAGAATATAACACAACCCAACACTATGGACTAAGATTTTGAGTATGCCCTTGAGGGTAGCTCCAATTATATTGCCTGGAAGGCCCACATGGAGGCAGTGCTAGAAGATAATGGGTTGAAGGAATACATTGATAATGATATTTAAAAACTGATAGCAACTGATGCTCAGACTCTAGCAGATTGGAAGAAGTGTGTAGCTAGAGGCAAGAGGATCATCCTCGAGGGTGTGAGAGACCACATAGTCTTGAAACTACATGAAAAAGAGACTCCCTTTTCTATGTGGAAGACTCTTAGTGAGTTATTTGGTAATATAAATGAAGTGAAGAAACTTGAAATGATAAAGAAATTGTATATTAAAGACAAAGGGTATGAGCTAGTCTTCAGAGATGGGAAGTTCTACCTCAAGCATATTTCTTCATGTCAAATCAAGAAATTTTGTGTCAGGATCGAGATACTCTACACATTAGAGGAAGATGCATGCATAAACTTGAGGAGCAAGGCAGGGATTATATATGTTTTGGTTGAGAGGGAGCATGATTTAGCTCTCAAGAGGAAGCCTCGACTAGTTGGCAGTTGGGCCGACTAGGAGGATGATGATGAACAGGACCATTCAGAGACCTGCAGTAGGAGGAGAGTTCAAGCTAAGTGGGAAGAGGGAGAACATGCAGTCATACCTATAGATGTGAGGTGGGGTGATGTGAAGCAATAGTCCTAGGAGTTGTATAATTTTGGGCAGGGTCCATTGAGGTATTTTTGTCTCATGGATCATTACCTTGTGATGAGGGCCCATAGTTTTCATTAGCAGGAGGGTCAATGCCTATTAGATACTGAGGACTGTAGAGCACAGTTAACATCAGAGCATGAGGCTCAGTAGGAGAGTCAACAACAACATAGTTTTCCCAGTAGATAGTTGCAATTTGATTCAATGATTATATTTACTTATTTTTTAATCTTAGTTGCAGATGTTGCATTTGCATCAACAACAATGAGAGATTTTGCAAGGTTTTGCATGCAATACATTAGAAATTTTCTGGATTGGGGTATATTTGAATCCATTTCTTGTTGAGAGTGAGTATTGAAAATGGAAACAAGAAAAATCTGATTTAATTTTTCCTTGAATTAAATTAGGAGAAAATTGTAATTCCACATCACAAGACAATGAGAGTGAGATAACTAAGTTAATTTCACGTAGTTCAGTTAATCTGAGTTGAGGACCTAAATTTATTCATGTAGAGTGTCTCTTGACTTTTAGGATCCTGGGTTGATTTTAATTTGAGTTGTAATAGTTTAATTCAATTCAAATGAGTTAATGTTAGTTAAACAAGTTCCAGCTATTGGAGGAACTAGTAGGAGGTCTAGCACTGTGGTGCAAACTTCATGTGTTCAACCAGTTAACTAAAAAATCAACAATAATTAACTCATGAATGCATGAAATTAGAGTTACCCAATTGAGATTGGAGTTCAGTGGCAGTGGACTATCAGTTGTATAATTTTTCGAGTTGTATAGGTGGTGCATGTAGTCAGTGAAGGGCCTATAGGGATTGCATAATTCTAATTGGGAATAGCCCTAATTAATAGGGGGATAATTCCCAAGGAAACAATGTAAGTAAATAGGAGCTTGGCAGGCAATAAAATTGGCTAAGTATTGGCTAGAGTTAGCTTGTGAGGCAATGAGATAGATTGTACAAGTGTAGAGGTTGCTTATGCTTGAGAAAACATTGTATTTTCTTCTATATTTTTTTATCTAATGCAATATACAGATAGGAAGGGGTTTTGTGCAACAATATTTCCCCTTAGATAAATGTTTGAGCATATGTGATTGAATCTTGTCTCATGTTTTATGATTGCTCGATCTATTAATTTTTTCTGCTGATGAGTAGAGTAGATTCAAGTCTTTTGTTTTAGCATATTACATAAGAAGGTTGAGTATACAAGGAATTTCTATAAACCACTTTACCCATTGTGTTTGTTTATTAGATACAAAGCAACAAAGGTATCATTCCAAACCTTTTTTTGCTATCTCAGTTTTCCCATTAGACTGAGGATGCTAAGACGAGTTATGAGCTAATTAAGTACCAAGACAAGAAATTAATTTTGTCCAAAAAATTCTAGTGAAAATGGAATCTCTGTCGTCCCAGGGTGGAGCTCAATTGGTTAATTTAAGAAATGTGAAATCATTGAAACTCGAAACCCAAGTTCGAATCCCCCCCATTGTGACCCAGGCTACATGCAGGAGGACATATTGTAGCCCCCTATAGGTTTGGTGGTAGTAGTAGTTAGTTATCTTTGGGTTTCCATGTAGCTTTTAAATTATTTCCACGAATGCAATAGCGACTATACTGGCTTTGAAAGGATGAGATAATGCACAAAAGTTTGCATACTTAGTAAGTTTATCAAAAACCACCATGATGACACACTTTCCTTTGACAATGGGTAAATCTATGATAAAATCCATTGAGACCTCCTCCCAACGTTGACCTGGAATGCTCATGGTTGTAAGAGAATCGGGGTATTAATTTTTTCCACTTTATTTTCTTGGAAAACAAACATTCTACCACAAACTTCTAAATATTAGACTCAAGGCCATCCCAAAAAATTCCTTCTTGTCCCTGTGGTAAGCTTTTTAAAATTTTGAGTGCCTCCTATAGGAGATGTGTGAAATTCCAAAAGAACCTTCTGTTTGATTTAGGAGTTCTTACATAGATATAATTGATCTTTGTACCATAATGAATCATTTTTCCAGAAAAATGTATTCGATGCACTGGGATCATGCTACAACTTTTGAATGAGTGTACACACCTCTCCATCATTCTTCCATTCATCCCTTGCTTCAACTATCCAATTAGGTTAGATAATAGAAATGCAAAAAATAAATGCTTCCACATCCTCATCCCTTCTTGAGAGTGCATCTACAACAACATTTTTCTTCCCTTTTCTATAGATGATTTCAAAGTCATAACCCAACATCTTTGTGAGCCATTTTTTCTTCTCTTCTCAAGAAAATATTTGTTCCAAGAAGTATTTAAGACTATCATGATCTGATTTTACCTTGAAGTGTCTTCCCATTAGGTAAGCGAGCCAATTCTTTTAAACAGGTAGTATTGCCAAAATTTCCTTCTCATAAATAGGTTTGTGTAAATACTTTCCCTTGATTGGATGACTTTCAAAAGTAATAGGTATTCCTTCTTGCATTAAAACAACAAATTGGAATTTCTTGAGACATCATATTCCACAATAAAGGTTTTTTTGAAGTCTGGTATAGCTAAGACCAAAGCTTGACACATTTCCTCTTTAAGATGTTCAAAAGCCTTAGTTGCTTTTGGAGTCCAAAAAAAGGAATATTTCTTCAACAATGTTGTTAGTGGTGTTGTTGTTTTCCCATAATTCTTAACAAACTTGAGATAATACCCTATCAACTCAATAAATCCTCAAAGATGCTTTACGGTTGTGGGTATTTTCCATTCAATTATGGCTTTAGTTTTGTTAGGGTTTACCTTAACACCCTCATGAAATAGAATATGACCCAACGATTCCACTTCCTATACCCCATAGAAACATTCAGATGGTTTTTCATACAATTCTTTTTCCTCCAATAGTTTGAGCACCCTATCAACATGTTGAGCATGATATTTCCAAGACTTTCTATAGATTAGTATATCATCAAAAAAATACTAACAAAATTTTTCTAAGGAAGGGTTTTAAAATGGAATTCATAAAACCTTGAAATGTGAAAGGTGCATTAGTAAGGCCAAAAGGCATGACCAAAAATTCATAATGAACTTCATGAGTTTTGAATTTTTTTTCATAATATCTTTTGTCTTCATTCTAATTTTATGATATCCCGAGCAAAGATCTAGCTTTCAGTGAAGTAAAGTGCTTCATATAGTTAATCCAATAACTCATCAATGATAAGAATGGACAATTTATCTTTAATAGTGACCTCATTGAGCTCTCTATAATCCAAACACATATGCCATGATCCATCCTTCTTGTGTACCAATACTACTATAGAAGAAAAATAACTTTTTATAAGCTGAATTATGCCTCCCTCTAGCATTTTTGCAATCATACGCTCAATTTTACTTTTAAGGGCATAACAATATCTGTAAGGTCTAATGTTTGGAGGAAAAATTCCTAGAATCAAGTTAATAGCATGATCATGATCACAAATAGGTGGGAGACCTTTTGGAGTCACAAATACCTTGGAATAATTATCAATGACTCTTTGGATATCTGGAGAAATGGATGAGTTAGATGTTTGAACATCTAGTGAACATAATTGAGCAATTACCCCCCAACATTTCTTCTTCAAAAGATTTTTCATTCCATTAGAGTTGATTAACTTCCCAAGTTTCCCTGTGATACCCATTAATTCAATTTCCTTTCCTTCTGATAAAAAAATCAAGAAAATTTCTTAAAAATTAAAAGTTATTGTCCCCAAAAATTGTAATCATTAGACTCATAATAAAAAGTCTATGCCACCCATTAGAATGGTAAGCATTGGATTATTCAATACATCTTCCCCCATCGCTAGATTGATATTATGACACTTCCTTTAGAAATTTATAGTTTCTCCATTTGAAACCATCCCTTGACACTCTGGTATTAGATATAAAAAGCAATTCAAATCCTTGGTTATCGTACAATGAATAAAATCATGAGTACTACCTGATTCAATCAACATGATTACCTTTTTATTTTTTATTCTTTTTTCAGCCCCCTGGTTTGGTTCCTGTCATATATCTTCTTCTTTGATGTTTCTTGTTCCTTTTCTTCCTCCTCTTCACAATTGATGTAAAATAATTTCTTCTCAAGACACTTATGAGCTTTAGTGTATTTTTTATCACAACTGTAACAAAGCCCTTTTTCTCTTTTATCCTCCAGTTGTTGTGGTGTCAACCTTGTAAGTTGTGGGAAGTTAGGAGTGGAAACACTTCCATATTTATAGTTGTGAGTGATAGACATCCTTGTTGCCACAATTTGGATTTCAACTTTTCTTGCCACCCTGAATGCATTCTCCGATTATTGAGGTTCCCAAAGGAAAATATAATGTTGGATATTATCCTTTAAATTCCCTACAAAGACATCAATCATATGCTCCTCTAGAATATCAATTACCTTGATATTAAATCTTTGGAAGTCCTCAATGTTCTCCCCAAATAAACCCTTTTGTTTGAGATTTATCATTTGGATAAAGAAGGTATTGCTCTTTGTATCCTCATAATGTGCTATCAATTCCTCAATAAAAATTTCCAAAGTGACAAGTGGTTTACGAGAAAAAAACCATCGATACCATACAAATTGATTTGGTTCTAAGTATAAAGATTCGATGTGTACCTTTTGTGTGTGTTACACATCGTGTAGATCAAACAACTACTCCATCTGTAGTATCCATGTTACCAAATATTTTCCATCAAAATTCCTCATATTAATATGTGTAATATGGTTGGTCTTCAACCTAGAGTTAGAGTCTCTAAAATCATGATTCACATTCCTTTTGTTCCCATCATGGGTTTCATGGCATACCTTGTCACCACTAAGAAGCCTTTATTCTAACAACTTTTTCAAACCTTCCAGTGATTCTTTTATTTTTTCTTCTAAACCCTCAATATTAGCTTCAAATTGATTGTTGGTTTCTCTTTGTGATAACAAAAATTGTTGCACCTAGTCTCGTAATTTTGATATAACCTATTGCATTTCTTCTGCTTCATGTGTCATAGTAGAGCTTTATGAGATCTTGATAGGTGTATAATTTTTTCATTTGTGAGGAATTTTTGAATCAAATGATAATATCTATGCTTCATTATGCCCTTTGAATCACTTGAAACTTAATTTTTCAAGAAAAAGTTACGCAAATTTTAAAATACACACCTTTTAGAGCTTGATTTTGATCTTGTTGATAGGTTGATCTTGAAACTATTGTTTCTCTATAATGTCAGCCTCCCAAGGTCTGAAATTGCACCTTACAGTAACCCTCTATGTCTTATTTCCAACCCCACCGGTTAGGATGAGATTGGATTCTTCAAGGTAAATTTAGGCCAAATCTCCCAACATGGCCTTCTTATGGACTTCTTGAGTAGAGAAAAAGTGTATATAATTCCATGTGTCATTGTTTCAACATTCAGCCCTCAAAATATTACCAAAAAAACTAAAGTCTTTGCAATTTTATCCACTTTCAATAAATTCAATTTGGATGATTGAAACAAAAGTTAAGACAATTTTCCCTGAGACACATTCTTAAGACAGAATTCTGGAGCATACAAAAGCCCTAACTTCCTAGAACCTTATATTTTAGAATACATTGAACAAAACTCTAAAATGTTTACATAATGTTCATCAATATTTCAGCTACACTTGGTTGAAATTTTAGCTTTTGAAGCCTCACATAGAAAAAAAATTATATCAAAAATGCCAAGATGACCTATTTGAAGTAACGAAACCCTAGGATCCAGAGCTCTAATACCAAATGTTATATAAAAAAGTAACAAAACATAAGAAATAAGGGATCAACGACTTGAAAATATTCCTCTTTAAGTGGGAAACCTCCTTTACATCACATAAATGAACAATTCTTGAATTATTCAAATGACAAGACCTCCTAGGTATATATAAGAGTTTAAAGGGTCAAAATATAATTAGGCCTACATAACAATAATAATGTAAAGTCTCAAAAATAACAATAGTGGGCTTTTATGGTGGACAAAAATAATAATATGGGGCCTACACTAGTATTATAGAGACCTAACATTCTTCTTCTGTGGCTCTTATGCCCATGATCTCTTTCATTGCCAATGGATCATGTCAGTCACCTAATCCTTAAGTGATTCCTTCACCTTAGAAAGTTGATCTGTATAGTGAGCATATGCCTCCTTTGCTGGAAGATATTTCCTCTTTTATGGTCTTGTTAGTAGCTCTTGATGTTGGTTAGAAACTCCATCCCAATATGGAACTTGATCATGATTATTTTCCCACATGGGCCATCACTCAACCTATTGTTGAATATAGCAACAAGAAATGCTAAAAATAGCATTGCTACAGATAGAAATTCGGGATACATTCCAATTTTAATTAGTCCCTAAATTAAAATTGAGAATTAAAATTCGAATTTGAGCTTAGAAGCTATTTGTAAAATAAATAATTAATTCATCTTGAGTTAATTAGTTGGAGAAAATCAAACATGAAGTCTATGTGAAGACATGCAACAATTATCCCTTTGATTGAGGAAGTTATCCCTTAATTAAGGAGATCAGGATGGGTTGTACTTTGAGTTGTAATTAGTTAGCTCAGTTAGCTAAGTTAAGTCCAATTAGATTAGTTCCAACAGTTTGTGGAACTAATTGTGAGTTCAGTTAGTCAACGAATGCATGCATGCAACTAGTGTACTTCAGATAACTGAATATTCTCTAATAAATAACTCATGCATGTCAGTTAGACAGATACCCAGTTGAGATCAAAGGATGGGACAGTGTACTATCAGTTGCAGGAACATTCCCATAAGGATATCTCTTTCATGCAGAAGGAATTATTTCCTTGAGGATTGGGCAGTTATTTCAGAGGTTAGTGAGCAGTGTGTGAGGTAATTACACACAGGTGGTAGCTTGAGGACCCAAGAGAAACTACACAAGGAAATAGGAGGCTTGGAGGACTGAAGGAAGGCATATGTGTTGTGTATTCTATCTATGAGCAGCAGTGAGGGATTATACTGAGAGTTGGATAGCTTGTGAGCTAAAGCTTTGTGTAATCCTGAGATATTTCCACTTGTATGATAATACAGATAGCCGGGTTTTTAGCTGAGTATTTCCCCAGAGTATTCTTTTGTGTTTCATGTGCAATTGATTTCTTCTTCATCTGTTATATGTGTTCTATTTTATCTTGCTCAAAATCAATTAAGCTTCCGCAAGTTTGTTTGTAGAATTAGATCAAGTATTTTGCTTTAGTTACATTGCATTATCAAGTGATCTACGGTGAAATTTCTACCTGGTATCAGATAAAAGGTGATCAAAGCGGAGAATGGTATACAAAGAAGGGAGAAGTTTGAAGTTTGAAGTTCTTGATTGTATAAATCGAATTCTTATCACATCTCAAAGTTCACCAATGGTGTTCAATGGTTTGAAACTCGAGTATGGCCTGGATGGCAACTCAAATTATATAGCCTAGAAGGATCACATGGAAGCGGTATTAGAGGACAATGGTTTGAAGGAATTCATTGATCAAGAAGTCCCTAAGCCAGTAGTAGCTAATGCCGAATAATTGGTGGAATGGAAGAAATTTGTGGCTAGAGCGAGGAGGATTTTTCTAGAGGGAGTTCGAGACCATATTGTCTCGAGTCTCCATGGGAAGGAGACACCATTTTCAATGTGGAAGACATTGAAGGATCTATATCAGAACAACAGTGATCAAAGGAAGTTTTCACTAAAAGACAAGCTTCGGAAGATCAAGTGTGAAAAGGGTGACATGATCTCTACATATTTGAACAAGCTCACCACCTGCAGGGATGAGCTTGGAAGTGTAGGAATCACGACAGTCGATGATGACACGGTGAGCCTTGTTCTTCTCGGTCTTCCTAAGAGCTAGCATAGCTACCAAGACTCAGTGAATGGAAGAGAGAAACTGCCAGATTGGGAATGACTGTGGTCGGATCTGATGCAAGAGGAGATCAGGAGAAGCACCAAAGATGGTTCTTCATCAAAGCATGATGATGAAAAAAATCTAGCCTTAGCAAGTAAGGCAAGGAAAGGGAAAGGGAAGGCTTTCCATTCCAAATTGATTTCTTCCCATGGTGGGAAGAAGATTGATAAATCTAAAGTGCGATGCTTTAATTGTCATGAGGTGGGCCATTATGCAACAAATTGTCCACAAAAGAAATCCAAGAAGGGATCCTCGAAAGGATCAGATGGCGAGGCACTGGCCTCAAAGTTCGAATTAGATTTTACCCTCATCGCATGCATGGTTTCATCGATGGTGGGTTGTGTTTGGTACCTGGACAGTGGAGTCTCATTCCACATGACCGATGATAAGAGATTATTCAGTACCTTGGAGGAGAAGGACCTCCAGATGTGCATAGAGGTGAGTGATGATGGAAAGTACCATGTTTCAAGTGAAGGTACAGTTGTGTTTCAGAGGGAGCATGGAGATCCTCTCACCTTGACTAATGTAAAGTATGTGCCTAGACTGAAGAAGAACCTGGTATCCATCACAATGTTGGAAGACAAAGGCTATGATGTAGTCTTCAGTAAAGGAAAGGCGTTCCTGAGACACATCGCCACAGGTCAGACTAAGAGGATTGGGATTCGAGTGAAGAATCTCTACAAGCTGGAGGTAGATGACTTTGTTGCATTGAGTTCCAAAGCAGAGTTGGTGCAAAGCCAAGATATTAGCGAGATATCGCATAGAATATTGGACCACTTGCACCATGGGGCCTTGAAGATCATGTAGCAGATTTCTACTGGACTTCCCACGGGTAAACTTGAGCAAGTGGACACATGCAAAGATTCTACCTTGGGTAAGTATTCAGAATCTTCCTTTCATGATCGAGACATTCAAGCTGAAGAAATCTTAGAGTGAGTTCATATAGATGTGTGTGGACCATTCTCAATAGCCTCCACCGTTAAACAAAGGTACTATGTGATTTTTATTAATGATTTTTCTCGTAGATGCTGGATCTATTTCATGCAGAAGAAGGATCAAACCTTCTCAAGGTTTTGTGAGCTCAAAGCCTTGGTTGAGAAAGAATTTGGAAAGAAGATTAGGGCCCTGTGAAGCGACAATGGTGGAGAGTATGTCTCTAAAGAGTTTAAGGACTTATGTGTAGCAGAAGTAATTAAACGGGAGTTGATGGCATCCCATAACCCACAGTAGAATGGGGTGGCCGAGAGGAAGAATAGAATGATTGTGGGAGCAGCTCAGGCGATGCTACATGACCAAGGCCTACCACTTCATTTGTAGGCTGAGGCATGCAATACAGCGATATACTTGTAAAATAGAATCTCGTATTGCATACTTGGGATGAAGACACCAGAGAAGGATTTCTTCAGGAAGAGACCAGATGTGAGTCACTTCAGGATCATTGGCTCATCGGTATTTTTCCATGTGACCAAAGATGCCCCGAAGAAACTTGAGCCAATAGCTGAGTTGGGGATACTTGTGGGGTACATTGATACACCCCACAACTATCTGGTGTTCCTGCCTACCAGTCAGAGGATAGTGGTACGCAGAGATCTAAAGTTTGACGAGCAGAAGGCCATGCAAGTTTCCCTTGAGAGGGAGCTCAAGTTGCATGAAGAGGAGGAACTTTTGGTTCCTAACGAGGAGGAGCCTCAGACTAATGTGGAGCAGCCGCATGCAAAGGATCCAGGAGTGGAGACATCCACTCATGCAGAGTCTTCCAGAGATGGGTGGAAATGCTCAAGGGAAGCTAGCAGATTGTTGATGGACGTGAGAGAGAATATGGGAGAGCCATCTTCTCAGCGCAGACAGAGGAGGTCACTTGAGTTGTACACTAGTTACATGGACCTTGTTGGGAAATGTATAGAGATAGAACCATCTTCCTTCGAGGAAGCAGTACAACAACCAGTTTGGGTTGATGCTATGGTGGAGGAGTATGACTCCATAGTTCGGAACAGTGTTTTGTATGTTGTTCCAAGGCTGGAGAATAAGTCAGTGGTGAGTTCCCGTTGGCTTTACAAGGTAAAGCAAGCAGCTAATAGTAGTGTGGAGAAACATAAGGCAAGGTTTGTTGCACGTGGTTTCTCACAGGTTGAGGGGATCAACTATGATGATAATTTTGCTCCTATAGCAAGGTACTCATCTGTCAGATCAATGTTGGCACTATCAGCATAGATGGGTTGGAAGATCCATCAGATGGGTGTGAAGACTGCATTCCTCAATGGCAAGATTGAGGAAGAGGTGTACATAGAGCAGCCAAAAGGATTTGAGGCCTTCGATTATGAGTCTCATGTGTGCCGAATCAAGAGAGCTTTGTATGGGCTAAAGCAAGCATCTCATGCTTGGTACACTAGGATCGATAGTTATTTCACTGGGTTGGGCTTCACAAAGAGTGAAGCAGATGCAAACTTATACCACATCATGGTGGAAGGTAAGCAGTTGATCATTGTTCTTTATGTTGATGATCTGATATTGACAGGTGATGATTAGTTGATAATGCCTTGCAAGTATGACCTTTCAAGAGAGTTTGAGATGAAAGACATGGCTCTCATGCACTACTTTCTAGGCATGGAAGTGTGGCAGAAGGATGGGGAAGTGTTTGTGTCTCAAGGCAAGTATGCTAATGAGATACTCAGGAGATTCCACATGGAGAAGTGCAAGCCCATGCAGACTCCTCTAGCAGGTAACTGGAGGAAGGAGGATGCTACTTCAGGTGAGGTAGTAGATGCTACTGTGTATCGGGAGCTTGTGAGTTCATTGATGTATTTAATGAACACATGAATAGACTTCTGCTTTGCGATGAACCAGCTGAGTCAAGTTATGGTTCAGCCTACCAAGTTGTTTTTGAAGGCAGCTAAGCATGTGCTAAGATACCTCAGAGGCACATCTCAGAATGGATTATGGTACAGATGGACAAAGGGAGTGAATCTTCAGGGCTTCACAGATGCAGATTGGGCAGGGAGTCCATCAAATCAGAAGAGCACTTCAGGAGGAATTTTCAACCTTGGTTTAGCCGCAATTTCTTGGTACAGCAGGAAACAGAGGTGAGTTGCACTTAGCTCAATAGAGGCTGAATACATGGCTACAAGCCAGGCAGCATGTGAGGCCATTTGGATGCAGAAAATTCTAGTTGGGTTGTTTGATCAGAGGATGGATCCAACTATGATCTATTGCAATAATCAAAGTTCTATCAAACTCTCTGAGAATCCAGTATTTCATGATAGGTCCAAGCACATCAATATCCGGTATCATCATCTTTGAGGCTGTGTGGTGAAGAGGATCATGTTGTTGCAGTATGTTTCGACCGAGGAGCAGGATGCAGACATTTTGACTAAGGTATTGTCAAAATGCAAATTAGAGTTCCACAAAGACAGGATCGAGGTGACAGATAATGCCTTTCTTGTTGAGAGGGAGTGTTGAAAATAGCAACAAGAAATGCTAAAAATAGCATTTCTATAGATAGCATTTCAAGATTCATTCCAATTTTAATTAGTCCCTAAATTAAAATTGAGAATTAAAATTCGAATTTGAGCTCAGCAGCTGTTTGTAAAATAACTAATTAATTCATCTTGAGTTAATTAGTTTGATAAAATCAAACATGAAGTCTATGTGAAGACATGCAGCAATTATCTCTTTGATTGAGGAAGTTATCCCTTAATTAAGGATATTAGGATGAGTTGTACTTTGAGTTGTAATTAGTTAGCTCAGTTAACTAAGTTAAGTCCAGTTAGATCAGTTCCAATAGTTTGTGGAACTGATTTTGAGTTCAGTTAGTCAATGCATGCATGCATGCAACTAGTGTACTTCAGATAACTAAATATTCTCTCATAAATAACTCATGCATGTCAGTTCAGACAGAGACCCAGTTGAGATCAAAGGATGGGATATTGTACAATTAGTTGCAGGAATATTCCCATGAGGATATCTCTTGCATGAAAAAGGAATTCTTTCCTTAAGGATTGGGCAGTTATTTCAGAGGTTAGTGAGCAGCGTGTGAGGTAATTACACATAGGTGGTAGCTTGAGGACTCAAGAGAAACTGCTTAAGGAAATAGGAGGCTTGGAGGACTGAAGGAAGGCATATGTGTTGTCTATTCTTTCTATGAGCAGCAATGAGAGATTGTAATGAGAGTTGGATAGCTTGTGAGCTAACGCTTTATGTAATCCTGAGATATTTCCACTTATATGATAATATATATACCGGGGTCTTTAGCTGAGGCTTTCCCAGAGTATTCTTCTATGTTTCATGTGTGATTGATTTCTTCTTCATCTGTTATATGTGTTCTATTTGATATTTCTCAAAATTTATTAAGCTTCTGCAAGTTTGTTTGTAGAAGTAGATCAAGTATTTTGCTTTAGTTACATTGCATTATCAGGTGATCTAGGGTGAAATTTCTACACCTATTCCATGTGACTTCCTTGACAATTAGTTTCATTCTTAGTAAGTCATCTTAGAGGTAACATATTCACTTGTTAATCCTAAGGTGACTATTCCTTTTGTTGCATATATTCTCCTTGAATTGGAAATGGTAGAGATTGGCAAACTGAATCTTGAATCAAACTAGGGGGAATTTTCTAGGCCATTGATGAAAGTTCCACCATTGGACCGAGTTACGTCTTGGGTTTCTAATACTAAACTTGCTAATGAATTGTCTTATACCCCTTCCATTTGTTGATAGTCATTGTCAAGGAGCTGAATTAGCTCATAAGACCAGTCACCTTTTATTTCCTTGGTCTTCCAAATAATCATAGACCTTTGGGAACATTGAAATTCAAATCTATGTGGCATGGCCATAACATGTTTTTCCATATGATGCTAACAACATCCCATGAGTTCGTATACATCCAAAGGAATCATTAGCCTATGCTCAACAATGGACACTACATAATGTAACATATTAGCTAACTACATAATGTAACATATTATCTTGCGTCACACCTAGTACATGTGTATTTTAGTTTTATTTTGGTGTGTGATGGGAGCACTTTCTATTTTCGAGTGTGGAGTTTTTTGGTTTGATGCTTATTATGCTTGGTGCTTGATTTGAATTTTTTAGTCACATACTCTTGGCTCATCATAGGCACACCCATGGTGAGTCCAATATGTTACATATATTAGTCATATAACTATGTTGTCATTTTTCATATTAATTAAGTATTTATACAATCACACACATCTATACAATCTGGATTTTGAATCACATCCTATAATGTCATAAGTAAGAGCCAAACTAGACCTAGATAATACAGTGTTTATGGTAAAAATTCCCAAAAATATTAAACTCAAAAAACCAAAAATATATGGTTATATTTTTCCTTGATCTATGTTTTATTTATTTCATTCTGTGATTTAGCAATGGGTCTAGTCTATCAGGATAGTTTTTACAGGATAGGGTGGCATTTTTATTGTGACATCCATTGGACCTGAGGTGCATTTATCTTGAGCCTAGTATGTAGGGGTACGTTTTTCCCTGCCATCTTTGTTTCATCATTAATAATAATTTCCATCTTCATTATGCCTTGCGTCTAATCCCATTAGGTTGTGATATTAGCCACTCTATATTTAGAAACCATAGCTTATGTGGTAGAGCCTTCCTTCACATGGATGTCATAATTTAGCACCTCTTTTCCATATTTGTATCCATGCTACATATTTTTATCATCCTCTAATCCATCATTTTTACCGCCATGACATTGAATCTTAAGCCTCATGTCTTCTTTGTCATCTTCTGGCTATACCCTAGGAGGATTCCATCATTAATTTTTACCATGCAATGACTCTTATGCATGTTTATTTTATCTAGTCTCAATTTCATCATGGAAATCACATTTCCTTTAGCCTTCTTGCAAGCCTTCTCTTGGTGTGTTCATCTTTCCTAGAGGGATATTTACGATGAGTGGTTCTCCTTTCTAGTCTCTTTCCTTCTCTTTACTTAGAGTAGTTTTGCTAGCTCGAAACAAATATCTACCCTTTATACCACTAATTCTTCCAATATGAGCCTCCTTTGTGTCCTTCTAATTCTCATTAAACATTAAAGGGTACCAAACGTAAGGCTTTTACTCAATGAACCTCTAAAATATGATGTATGTTCGTGGCATACTAGACAATACCCCTAATTTGACTGTATATTGGAAAATACTTGTAAAAGTCACATTATTTAACCCCCTAGCAATACAAAATAAATAAACCTTCCAAATTAAAAAAACCCCTACTTTCACTTGATATTGTAGCTATCCATTTTCATTAACATTTTTTATACCCCTTTATATTTTTTCATTAACTTTGAGATCCATTTTTTATACCTTCCAATATTAAAACCCTTTATCCCCTATTATAGGCTCAATATATTATCTCATTTTCTCCTCAATATATATCTCCCAATATGAATGCACGTGGTAGGGTATTGTTGCCCCAGTGAAACCCCCGTGGTACCAAGCATCCTTTTACCTTTTTTTTGAGCTCATTAACACCTCACACAAAATACACTTTGTATCAAGCACACAAATATCTCGTCTTCAATCTTGTTAAACCACAAAGAAGACACCTTATTGAGTATCCTTTTATCTCTTTCTTGGTCTTGTCAAATCTAAACAAAAAATCACTATCAAGATTAATCTTTTTCTCTTTTTTCCTCACTAAACTATGAGGAAGATACCAACAAAGAAGAAGAGAAAAAGTGGGGAGATAACTTTGCTTAATCCATAGGGGATTCACTAAGGGAGCAATACCATATCACGTGCATTCATATTGGGGGATATTTATTGAGGAGAAAATGACATAAGATATTGGGGATATATAAGGGGTAAAGGGTTTTTGTATTGGTAGGTATAACAAATGGAGCTCGAAGTTAATGAAAATTATAAAGGGATATAAAAAATGTTAATGAAAAAATCGATACCTACAATATCTCATGAAATTAGGGTTCTTTTAAATTGGGAAGGTGTATTGGGTTCATATTGGTAGGCGGTTAAATAATGTGATTTTTAGAGGTATTTTCCAATATTTAGTCAAATTAAGGGTATTGTTTAATATGCCACGAATGCACGTGATATGTCGAGGTTTATTGAGTGAATCCCCCATGGCTTAATCAATCAATCAAAATGGTAGTGTTAATTATGTCATGCTTGAAGATGGCACCTATTTGCATCATTGCCTTACAATTGGGTTTTAGATTACCTAGGATTCCTACCATACATATGAGTCATTTTACTCATCCAGATGGTTACTCTTCTAGTCATTATGGAGTGTGCTTCAATGCCTCCTACTTTTTTGAATGATAACACATGGTCCTCATCAGTCAATGTTTCCAAGTCACTTTTGTGTCATGTCATTACATGCTTAAGGAAATTATAAACCTTAGTCAACTATTTTCAATCCTTGATTGGCATTTTATGTCGGCTATCCTTATGTCAGTTGTACTTCATGACTTCATCCATTTGTGTCATCCCATGTTGTATTCCATGTCAATTGATGGGGGATACGGCAAGGCCCTGTTTTGATGCATACACTCATATCATCTTCAACTCATTATCCAAGAATTTGATCTAGGAAAAAGTAGTACCTTAGAGTCTGTAGACCTAGATTCTAGGCTTCCTCAGGGTTGACAGTCATTTTACCTCATCAGCTCGTGATCGGCTCAATCCACGAGTGTTAAATGTCAACGCATTTGTTCACACCATATTGGTTGTTATAGGTACCTTTGGGCCGATTTTCATCATTGGTGGGTCTCGTTGTGTTTATTAATGGTATACTTGATCTAGGTGGATGTTGGTGGCCACCCACCTATCCCACTTGGACCCCCACAACTGTCTCTTTCAACTTTCTAGTTTCCTTAATTGTAGCACAATTTACTATTTTTAGCAGTTTTTTGGGTCCTGAACTCTTGGAGCTGTTTTGAGGCCCTCAATGAAGTTTTTTTGGAAAATTTGGGAGCAACATGGGTCATGGGCTTATGATGATCTTCCCAAAGTTATAGTCCTCGAATAGATGTTTCTAACAAGCTATTGTATGCGTCAAACGAAGATCGGGTGCCAAAGTTACGATCACAGGAAGTTGATGTACCAATTTACCTAAAACTGGGCCCACAGTTTGGCTTTTCATCTTCTAGGGTTAGGTTTTTGGATGTTTAGGGTTTTCCATTGTTTTTCAACAATAAATAGGCCTTCGAGCCTCATTGTAACATAGTTCAGAGGCATGTAGCCGCCACATCTCTTCTCAAAGATAAGCTACCATTGCACTAGATAGTTTATTTCCATTGTTGTTTGTAAGCATATTTCAGTATTTTGCATTAATGAAATGAAGTATTATTTCTGCTGCCTCTTTTTGTTTATGGTTATCTCTGTCATTTGTTGCGTTCCTGTTTAAATCCGGATCAATACCTCATTGAGTAGTAATTACATGGTTTCTACCATGCTTGACATCAACTCGTTTTTTTGCATGTATAGATTTGTACCATTGGGGTTGAGTAGAAGAGTTCAAGATAGGGGCATCTTACTCTTATATGACACCCTTCCTAAGTGGTGTTGGAGGTATATATCATTTTATGTACTTTTAGGGCTACTTTGGGGAACCTCTCTTCTATGTGTCCATAGTCCTACTGATGTATTTTGTGACATAGATCCACATTGTATTTTATAGTGGCTATGATATTTTAGTTTGTCACATGGATCCATTATGTATGTCTCATGTCCATGTACTAGCATTTCATGTCATGGATTTGAATTGTATGATTGGTGGCCATGTTCAGTTTCTCTTATGTCAAGCATGGGTATGCCTACCTCAGGGATGATCATCTTATGACCGAGACTTGAGAATTAGTATGAATATGATAATTTCCTTTGCTATTTACTCCTTCCATAAATTTAGGAAAATGTTTTTGTAATGAATTTTGACCATCGGTTTCTCTTTTATCCTCATGCATTAGGGGGCATATATTGTAGCCCATTTTTTCAACTTAATATGATGGAGATAAACCATATTCCTATCCTCTAACTTTTTGGCCTATGTGTTTTGGAGAATTTGGTATCTACGGATAAATACTAATTCCCTAGATAAGTAGCCATATCTAGAACAATAGTTTAAAGCACTTTATCCTTTTCCTATAAGGAATAGATAAGACAAAGAATATGAGAAGACCCGGTTTTACTTCCACTTCCCTCTTGTCTCCCTTGTATCGATCCTATCGCTCCTTCCTGTAGTTAACACACTTGAGAAGTACCTGTAAACACAAACAGAAGACAAAGAACCGATCAAATAAAAAGATCTTTTGAATACAAGTAAATGGAATCAGATACATTCACACACATATAAGCATCATATATCAATATAAACACATAGGAAAAAGGTTCAAATACTTTATTGAATAGAAGAAGGAATTACAACATCATGTTTGATTCAAAGTCATTCCTCTAGCTTGGATCCCATCCACATCACATCAAAAGCATGACAAACTTGTAGCATAACAATACTTGTCTCAAAGCCAATTCTCATAGCAACAATGTATCCTTACAATTCAACATAATCCAACCCCTAATCACTTAGATGAGTGTTCAACTTATAGGAGGATGAAGGAGGTTATGTCATAAATGGGGGTATTGAATGGCCTTCCATACCTAGAATTAGTTCAATGGAGGAAGGGATGAGAGGATAGGATGCATCTTAACTCATTCCTCATCTATTTTCAAGCTCATAGGAGTTGATAAGTGAGGGAAAATTCTAGATGACTCCAAGAGATAAGAATATTCCCCCAACCCTATGTTAATTTCGCTCAATCTCGCCTAGTGCAGGTGAAAGAGGGCCTGAGTGCTCTGCAGAGCACCCTGGCATGGACTCAACTGCTCTACAATGCACCCTTACATGGGCCTACCTGTGTTGGTCCCTTTAGAGGTCATTTGAGGATGTCTTCAAGTCATGAAACTGTCTAGGAAGGAGGCATTCAAAAGGGTGACTTATTTAGGGCATGTAGCAACTGAAATTAGGGTTTGATGAGCCCCAAAACAATGATCTGGATGATGGGAGTGATGTACCCAAATGGATCTGTAACACTATGTGTAGCCTTATCCTTTCTTGAATGAGCACTTTGAAAACCCATTTCTCCCATAGGCTTGTCATATTAACATCCATCTTTCCCTTATAGTGGGACAACTTGACATTTGGGTACCCTTCTTGCCTTTAGCATGGAAGCAATGGAGGTGATTCTACTAGAATAAGTTAATCTTGAGGAGACCACTTTAACCCAATTATTCATGAATTGGTTAAGGATCAATTATTATGGTGGTTTCATAGATTCTCATGGCTCTAGGTGTCTAGATACATTGTCTAGGGTTTTGGGAAATTATATATCTATATATATATATATATATATATATATATATATATATATATATATATATATATATATATATATATATATATGTATATATATCTGTATATATTATATATATATATATATATCTGTATATATATATATATATATATATCTATATATATATATATATATATATATATATATAGAGAGAGAGAGAGAGAGAGAGAGAGAGAGAGACCTTGTCGAGAGGAAAGGAAACAAAGAGAGAATATAGCTCACTTATGCTGGTGGATTTCTATTATAATTTTCTTCCCATGTGGTGTGAACCAAATATTACAGTAAGTTGAGGCAAAAATCATGTTAAGGATCGATGAGGTGTTCATCTATACATCAAGGTATAATGTATTTTTTCTATTTTGATTGATGAAAGAATTGGTATATTTTCTCACATATTTCATATCCTTTTATATGTATTTGGTTTTAATTACTGCTACATGCTGACCTACCTTCTGTGGAGGCAGGACATCATCCTATATAGCTATGCTTTTGTGTAGGGGATTGGATTAGGGAGCAAGGAGTGAGATCTTCAAGCTAAAATAGGGTCTCCAAAGCTAACCAAAGTGTCTACAAACTTCAATGACCTCGGAGGGATTCATGTATGCACCTAGAATCTTATTTATTGAGATGAATAGTATGTAGTTTACATTAATTCTTGAGGACTCATGTGTGCTTTGTAACATAGTTTTTGATAGATATAAGAGTAAGATTTATGGAGCAACATCTCCTTACTTTTGAGAATATTTAGAGGTAATATCAAGTTACATAAAATATCATTTTCTAAAACTTAATAGAGTGAAAACATAAATTTCTTTACAATTACAACCATCATTTAAGTGAAATTGAGTAATCATCATAAACATAAGAAACAAAACCTATTTGAAGTTGTCTAATGTTGTCAACTAAGTTGGGTTGGATCCTATTTCTCTCAACCATATGCTTAGTTGCACATAAGAATCTCTATCATTGGCCACACCTTAGCTAGGCTATGATACCAGAAGGGGAATGATCAACACTCATGAAATTTGGGTATGTGAAGGAAATCTCCTTCAAAGTCATGAGATAATTAGGTAACTCCTTTCCCTTACTGATCTTGTGGCCTCCATTATCTCCAGATGCCTCTCAGCTAGATAAGAAAGTGATTATTGAAATACCTTCATTATTCCACAGTCCCTTAGTGATTTTATTTCCTCTTGCTTATCATGCTCACATAACACAAATCAAAACACAACCCATTGTCTCAATTAGGTTCAAAATATTTTCTACAAGTGTTTAGCAAGAAAATTCAGTTTTGGTGAGCCTAGAACACACTAACAATGGTCTAACTCATTTGTTTTGCTTGTATTTGGGCACCCAAATTACATTTGATACAATAATAAATCCCCAACAAACATTCCACTCATGAATAACTACATTCTACTAAAAAATTCCTTCTCTGAATGTTGATAAGCCTCTCTATTGAGTTCTCAATGACTAAATTCCCCATGAATGAATATTTCTAATGGTTTGAACCGCATTTCACAACTCCATTGATTGACCAACTCCTAAAATTTGAGATGGGTTTTTTCCAATACTTCCTATTGAAATTAGATTTAGCTTCTCAACCACCACCCAATCCCCATGATTATGGTAAATAGTTGCTTCAACTATCAAGTTCTTCATTCAATGATATGTGGGATGGTGGGAAGGTAAGACTACAATTTCATATTTAAATTTGTGGAAAAAAAAATTTGCTAGAGATTTCCTAACAATTGTAGCATGAGTAATTCTCAGAACCCTAAAAATCCATAACTAATTCTGAAAGCAATAATTCATATCTACTTATTACTAAAAATATTACCTAAATATTGTATTAAAATTAAATATCCATAGTCCACTTAATTTTTTCACATAATTAAAAAAAAAATACAACCCCTTAATTTACTTTTTAATATAAATAAATATAAAAATATTTTTAATTTAGTTTTTAATATTTTTTCATGTTTTAATTCCATATAAATGATTTTATATATATATAATTTAGATAGAAATATAAAAATATGGTTCTAAATAAAATATAAACTCATAAAAATAACTTATTTATATTAACCTAATAAGAAAGAAGCTTTATTTTAAATAGTGAAACAAAAAATAATATTGTTAAAACTAACCTTCATTTAATTATAAAAATAAAAATAAAAATAAAAAATAAAGATTATATATATATATATATATATAAAACATTAAAAAGTTAAATAACTATGTTTAAATATAATCCATAGATATAAAATTAGAAACAAAAATACTTTGAAATATAAATAAATTATAAATAGTAGCTATAAATTAAAAGTTATTTTTTCATACAACTTAAAATGATAAAATAATATGATATTTCAAAATTTCATATTTATATTTAATTTATAAATATATAAAAATTTAATATTTGTAATAATCTTTTTTTCTAAATTTACTATATTTTTTCTTTTAATAAATCAATGTTATATATCACATTGTAAATTTATAAAATATGTTGAGAGAAATACCAAATTTATTTGAGTGTAACTAAACATAATATTAAAATTTTAATCAAATTAAAATTAAAAATTAATTTTATATATAAAGATGTGAAATTTATAGATAATATAAAAAATATTATTAAAAACTAACCAAAAAAAACTATTTTATCTTCAAATCTATCATCCCAAAAATCAAATCTGATTACTAAATCTATCAGGTTTGGAGAAAAATCTATACAAAATTTTTCACAAACTTAAAACTCAAACAAACATCAAAATTTTCTTTCTAAGTTTACTATATTTTTTCTTTTAATAAATCAATGTTATATATCACATTGTAAATTTCTAAAATATGTTGAGAGAAATGCCAAATTTATTTATTTGGATGTAACTATACATAATATTAAAATTTAAAATTTTAATAAATTAAAAATAACAATGGTAAAATTTATAAATAATATAAACAATATCACTTAAAACTAACATAAAACTATTTTATCTTCCAATCTACCATACCAAGAATCAAATCTAATCATCAAATCTATCAAATTTTGAGAAACATCTATATAAAATTTTTCAAAAATAAAAATAAAAAATCTATATAAAATTTTTCAAAAATAAAAATAAAAAACATAAGAAATTTTATCTCTTAATTTAAAATCAATCTTTATTTTATATATATTTAATTTTAATTTTAATTTTAAAATCAATCTTTATTTTATATATATTTATTTTAAATTTTAATCTTAATTTTCTAATTTATCTCAGTACGTAAAGTAAAAATTGAGATGGATTTGTGACTCGATTTTATTCGTCTTTCGTTGTATAGATTTAGACAGATTTTATGCAACGACAAAAGGCAATCTCTTTTGACTTATTATTAAGTGGTGTTGTCGCAATCAACTTGCCGTCCGATATTGTCGACGTAGGAAAATTTTACCACTTATGCCGTCGCAACCAACCATTACAACGGACCTGTCAAATAAAAATCCGATTCTGCTATAAAAATTTGATCCGCGAATCTAACCAATCTGTATCATGGAGATATGTGGAGGAGTAGGCAGCAGGTCACAGTCACTGGGTTGGAAACATACACCCTGGTCACGCACAAACCACAAGAGCAACCAGCATAAGATTTTTCTGGTGAAGGCAAGTTGGACACGCTTCTAATTTTCATTCAGTGACAGTATTCAATGCACTAGAAAATCAGAAAATTAATGCTACAAGTTCAACTTTATATAAGGCCATGCCTTCTGGGCACAGCTGAACTCGGCACAGACGTAGTTATGGCGACGCACATGAAATCAGCGCTTGGCAGTGTGTTACTTATAGTGACTCTAGCTGGTACGTGTATGCGCTTAGCAGTTGCTGATCCAGAGACTCCCACCGTCTGGAGCAAGTGTGGAGAGAGCGGCAATTATACATATAGAAATGGTAGCCCGTTTCAGCTTAATCTGAACAAGCTTTTGGATTCGCTGGTGAACAATGTTTATGCCACCGGATTCAATACATCTAGTGTTGAAAGCCAAAACAGCAATGGTGCTGTTTATGGGCTTGTCCAGTGCAGGGGAGATTTAGATTCTGCCGATTGCAAACAGTGCGCATCCACGGCCAGGGAAAGTCTTGTTCGGGCATGCCACAACACTTCTGGATTCATTCAACTAGACGGCTGCTTCTTGCGTTATGACTATCATAACTTTTACAATGACCTTGAGAGTAGGAAGAATACACCAATAAGTGTTCTCTGCAACACTGGTAACAGCAGTCGGCCACAGCAGTTCACTGATGCTATTAAGGCCCGCCTCTCAAATATTACCCTTGAAGCTGCTCAGAGTCCCAAACTTTTCGCTGCAGATGCAGCCGATGAACCTTCTAGTTTAACGGGGAAGATCTACAGCTTAGCGCAGTGTTGGAGAGATCTGTCCCACACAAGCTGCGGATCGTGCCTAACCTATGCCTTAGAAAATATATTCAAATGCCAAAGTGGAGCTCTTGGGGCACAATTCGGATCTCAGAACTGCTATTTGCGTTACGAGGTTTATGAATTCTTCGACAATTCCGTGATCTCGCAACCTCCAGCAGAAAGTCCTCCCGTATCCTCCGGTATATTATTCACCTACTTTAGGATGATAAATAATCTAGTGGTTTAATTCTTGGCAACTAACACACAAACATACTAAGAATATTTGTGCAATTTTGCAGAACGTAAAAAATCTAAGACACTTGCGATAATTCTGGGCGCAGTAGCCGTCGGTATCCTTGGATTAATTGCTGCCATGGTGATTTTGAGGAGGAAATATTTCTCTAATCTCAAAGGTACGGAAGAGAAGCCTGTAAAATGAGTGAGAAAATCTTCCCTCTCCCACAAAGCCTGCTTTCATAGATTTGGATAGTGTGGTGGGGACGGTACATGGCCAAGTTAAACGTCCTAGAATTAATGTAAATACTACTCCGAAGACCCAGACAAAACATCAAGCAGTCCAGCAACTTCTCCAACCGGACCTTCCGATACCCAATCTGGAGGTGCTGACCCTTCGTCATGTGTTCTGGACGCGAGATGACTGACGAGCAAGGCCTCTCAGTATTATCTTTATCTTCGTTTAGTATAAGATGACGTTATTTTAGCTTTTGAATTATGTTATAAAGATCTTTAAATCAGGGGAATTAGTGAAGCACTTCAGAGTCATTTAAATCCAGTGGGATGCATAAGCTGACGGAATTGTACGCTCTAGCAGAGCATTAGCCCTTTTGGGCATTTAGAAATCTTTGAAAGTTCAGTTATCCGCCATTTTAAAGGCTAGAGTTGAAAGCGGCCTTCAAACTCAAATTGTCACAGTATCTGTAAATTATCTTATTGAACGATCGGGACTTGTGTAACTAGTGCAAAACCTATTGAACTTGTTTATCTTTTATCGCCGCAAGCAAAATGGCAAAAGAATAGTATAAATGTTTCCTCTGTATATAATTCAGTGCTCTCAACGTGTTTAGTTACCATAAACTTTAAAGTGCATAATTTCTAATTATTTCGGTCTGTAAGTCATATGGACTTTATTGTTCTTAAAATTGTTGGTGTACATGCACTAGCTGTAGACTAGCCGTAGACTTAGACTAGCTGTAGACTAGTTGTGTTGGTGTACATGCACCTAGATTAGCTCTAGTTAACTTATTGCTTGCATGCATGCGGCACAGCACACTTAGCTTTAGTTAGCTTTAGTTATTGCATGCACAACTAAGCTTAACTTAGTTGCTTTTGTGTATTTATTCTAAACCTCATAATGTAGAATTTACTTTTCATTCTTTCTCAATTCTTGCTCGCTTTCTTCCTTGCCTTGCAAGCTTGTTATTGTTTTGCAAATCTAGATCTATCTGTGTTTCTCAAAATCTTACATGGTATCAGAGCACAGGGATTTGTAATCAGTGCACAAGCAATTTTATTTGCAGGTTCAGAAGATTGAAGCAACAACAAAGAATGGAGTCTAAATTGGAGTTTCCACAATCGGCAATTCTCACTCCATATAATTATTTCGAATGGAAGCCAAAGATTCAACTTCATCTCAGAAGTAGAGGCTTATTTCGAATAACCATGGAAACGGAAGTTGAACCAACATCGGCAGTGGAGAAATCAAGATATTTCAATCGCATGGACGAGGCCTTCGGCATCCTATGTTTATCTATTTCTCCAGAACTGCTATTTCATGTTGAATCATGTTCAACTCCAAATCAGGTATGGAAAATTTTGGAAGAATTGTTTGGAAAACAAAATGAAATGCTTAGAATAGTAGAGGATTCGATTGCAATTTATAGAAATAGCCGTGAAAACTTTAGCTTAGAACCGGAGGACCCGCATGTCGCCAGCCTGTACGCCACCAACTACGTCCAAGGTCTCCAAGAAACCGACGATGGTGACCCTAACCAGTCGGAGGGCACCATCAGAGGCACTGGCTGTGCAAACGTTGCATGCACGGGAAATGAGCCAAAGAAGGATAATGGAGCAGCCATGGCCGCGTCCCTCGCTACAGGATCTGGTCAGGCCCAAGCTATGAATCCGGCTTTGACCTCCATGGGTTCTTTACATTCTCCACTGCAAACCCTCAATCCTCCCCTAAACCCTGGATTGAGTTCGGCTTTGAACCCTGCTCTGAGCAATTCATATTGGAACAGCAGCAGGAGCGGTAAAGAGAATGATCCTTTTAGTATTTCAGGTGGTTTTGCGGCCGGATCGGTGCCGACGAGCGGTTTTGGGCAGGTCCATAAACCGCCTTCGAGGACCGGTGGTGGTAGTTTTGCGGAGAGATTGGCTGCCCGAGGGGGATTCAATGCACCCAGATTGAATACAGCCCGGTTGAAGTCTCCTTATTTGACCATCCCCCCCGGTCTCAGCTCTACTACCTTGCTGGATTCCCCTGTTCTGCTCTCCAACTCTCAGGCAGCACAGTCGCCAACAACAGGCTCATTCCCTCTGCCGCCTTTTTTGCATGAAAGTTCTCCATTAAACTCTGGCTCCGATGGTTTAAAGGATAAGAGTTATGAGGATGGTACCTCGTCCTCATTCCCCTTAACTAGCCCAACAACGCTTATTGCTGTTGCCTCTACGATGGCGGAAGACTTCGGTTCCCGGTCCTTCTCTCAGCTTTTCGCAGCACCGCAGATCGAAACGCCGCAAAACCTGAAGCCGTTATCACCTGCGGGCTTTAATGGCAGCAACAGCAGCCAGAGCTACGTGCTAACCAAGGGGTGGAGCCGTTTTGCGAAGAAAAGATCAATGGAATTCAGGTTGCTGCACTGCGTTGCATATGGAGAATCGTGGTACGAGCTTGGGGGTTCCTGTGCTGTTGAGCACGTGCCGGACAAGATTGCTGTTGTAAGTATCGGCGTTGTCCACGGTGGCGTCGGGCTCGTTGGCGTCGCCCATGGAGGGCCAACCGGTCTCTGTCACGACCACAGGGATGTTTGTGAAGTTCAGCGAGGCCATGGCGTAGTAGGCCGCGTCGACCACGGCATCGAAGACGTTGGTATAGTGGAGCAATGTGTTGGGGTCAACGGCCTCCTTGATGGGCGGGAGCAGTCGGAACAGAGCGTAGTCCAGCGGCACCACACCGTTGCCCTGCATGTAGACACAGAAGGTCTGAGCAGAAGTGTCGTTGCCCAGAGTCGATCCCGCGCCATTGAGGTGAAGGACATACACGGGCGTAGAATTGGCGCTGAAGAGCCCCCAGTTTTCCTCCGAAGTCCCACCAGGCCTGAGGTCCTCATTGAAGAGCTCGTAGATGTAGGTGTTGACAGCCAATACGGTCCAAGAAATGGTGGAGAACCGGCTGGTCCGATTGCTGGGCAGCACCACGGACAGCGGCGCGGTGATCGATTTGCAGCGCTGAGTACAGTGGCAGCGTTGACCAGAAGTTTCACTTCCTGCGTGATCGACTCCGGGTGAAGACACGACTGCCTAGCAGTTTTCTTTTTTCAATTTTTGCATTATATTTTGAGGGGGGTTTTCTTCCCACTGGGTTTTTCCTCTTTCTTCATTTTTTGTATATGGGTACCTAAAATGGCCGTGTTGCCGGGACTCATTCATCACACTCACCTAAGTTATGCTTAAGGGGGGGTGTTGGTGTACATGCACTAGCTGTAGACTAGCCGTAGACTTAGACTAGCTGTAGACTAGTTGTGTTGGTGTACATGCACCTAGATTAGCTCTAGTTAACTTATTGCTTGCATGCATGCGGCACAGCACACTTAGCTTTAGTTAGCTTTAGTTATTGCATGCACAACTAAGCTTAACTTAGTTGCTTTTGTGTATTTATTCTAAACCTCATAATGTAGAATTTACTTTTCATTCTTTTCTCAATCTTTCTCCTTGCCTTGCAAGCTTGTTATTGTTTTGCAGATCTAGATCTATCTGTGTTTCTCAAAATCTTACAAAAATCAGTCTAGATCCAACTTAATTTGGATCTATTAAGAGTTGAGAGGGATCTAATCTCCGGATGTGAAGATTTTTTTTTTGAGTGTAAAATTTGAGGACAAGTTTGCACCTCCAGAGATTTGATCCCTCTTGGAGTTTGTTAGATCTGAGTTAAAATAGATCTAGGCTGGTTATATAATACTATATAATATCTATATTTGTATCTCTGTGTCTCTTTCTTATTCTCTTTCTATATTTCACTCCCCAAACATTCACACTCTCTCCCTCCCTCTTCTTCTTGCCTCTCTCTCTTCCCTTTATCTCTCCCCTCTCCTTGTCACTCCCCCTCTCTCTACCTTTCTCTCTATGTCTTTTTTCTTCCTTCTCTTTCTCTTTCCTCTCTCTTGAGTCCTCTCTCTCCCTTTCTCTCCCCATCACTCACACATGCACTCTCTCTCTCCTCCATTTCTATGCCTCCCTCTCTCTCCCTTTCCCGTCCCTCCCTATCTTTATCCCCAATTATTCCCTCTATTCCCTCCTCTCTTCTCTCCCTCTCTCTCTATCCATCCATCCCTTATCATCCCCTCTCTCTCTACCTCTATCTCCCTATGTCTTTGTTCATTCCTACCTCTCTCTCCCCCTCCAACTTCATATCTCTCTCTCTGCCTCTCTTCTTCTCTCTCCCCCCTCTTTTTCTTCCTACCTCTCTCTCCCACCGCCCTCTCTCCATCTCCCCCCATCACTCTCTCACTCTCTCTTTCTCTTTCTCTCTCCACCCTCCATCTTTGTCACTCTCTCTCTCCCTCTTTCTCTCTCCCCCTCTCTTCCCTTCAATTTGCTTGTTATCATCACTTGGATCCTTAGTTAAGATAGATCTATGTTGGTTCTTACTAATATTTGTATTATATAAATTTCACATCTTTAAATATAAAAATATTCTCATTCTTTATTTTATTAAAACCTTAATTTAATTTATAGGGGAATATTTTTAGTAGTCATAGGATAGAAGGTTTATATGTATCTCAAAACTAATTACAACCATTTTCCTATTAGTAACAAATAAAAAAAGTTATAAAATTAAATTAAAATAAAATATTTTTATTGTGAAATAAGTTATGGTTTTTTGGCACGTGGCATTGATGAGCCATAGTATTGGCCCATGGTATTGGAACAAAGTCTATTTACAAGTTAATAATATCCAATGATGGTAAAGTGGGGGTGAATATTGATGGTTAAGAATCTTGTCATATTGTTATAAAATATTTAGATTGTAAAATAAGATATGATGTTTTGGCATGTGGTGTTGATAAGTCATGGTATTAGCCCATGCTATTGTAACAAAGCTGATTCACAAGTTCATAATATCAATGACAAAGCATAGGTGAATATCCATGATTAAGAATATATTGTTATAAAATATTTTCATTTTGAAATAAGTTTTGTTTTTTTGGGCATGTGGTATTGATAAGCCATGGTATTGGCACATGGTATTGTAACAAAGTCTATTTACAAGTTAATAATATCCATGGTAAAGTGGGGATGAATATCCATGGCTAAAAATATTTTCATATTGTTATAAAATATTTTGATTGTGAAATAAGTTATATTTTTTTGGCATGTGGTATTGATAAGCCTATAGTATTGGCCCATGGTATTATAACAAAGCCATATTTTTACAAGTTAATAATATCCACTGTAAAGTGGGGTGAATATCCATGGTTAAGAATCTTTTCATATTGTTATAAAATATTTTGGTTATAAAATAAGTTATGGTTTTTGGGATTGATGTATTGATAAACCATGGTATTGGCTCATGGTATTGTAACAAAACCACATTTAGATTTTTAAACTCATTTCCATACTTTTCTATATTGGGTTGTAAATGTGCAATAATAAATGTGTTATATATATATTAAATTCATAATACATGATATATATTTAATTTTATATAATATTTATTTTTTATTAGTGATATAATTATATAATTTGAATCTTTCATAAATGTTTAAGGTCATTAAAATATTTATATTTTATTTGATTTATTAGCTATTTATGTAAAGTTGAGAATATGTAATCCCATAGACTTTTTGATTTCATCCACCAAATTATATATATAACCAAGACTATTATGATATTTGAAATCTAGATCATATATATATATATATATATATATATATATTAAATAAAGAATAAAAATTCTCGAAGCCTTACTAGAAAATAAATCGCATCTAGTGACATAAAAAAATATTTATCATATTTATTAAAATAAAATAAAAAAAGGATGTAAATTAATAATGTGTTAAAGTTGAACCTGTTACGTCAGGACTCTGGAGTTCAGAGGCACGATCATGGAAGCTACGATTTTTTTGTCCAATTGCAGGACCCATTGAGCTACCATCTTTGAATGCCGAATCGGCTTCGGAGGTCATGAAAAGCAAATCCACCGTTGTGTTTTTTTCTACAAAGGCGTCGTTTTATGGACTCAACTCGGAGCTTTCCGATCAAAGATTCAAATTCTCCTAGGGGCTACCAGCGCGAGCCTACTACAACTCATGCCAGATTGGGTGTGCAGTTCTGCAAGCGATTTTTGGAATTAACTGGGGCTCGAATTGAGGCAAAAGACCCTGGATCGGACGGAATGAAAATGGTTGATCCGAACTTTCTTCAGTCAAGGGTTTTTTGGTCGGACGTGCATATATGGACAGCAGTTTTGACTGCTACCTACAGTTCATCATCCAGATATAGTTTCCTTATGTGTAGCCTTCCCCCTGCTGCCTACAGTTCATCATCCAGATACAGTTGCCCTATGTGCAGCCTTCCCCCTGCGACTCTATGGAGTTAAACCTCAAATCAATATCTCGACGTCAAGGATCTGTAAGCTCTTACATGGGTT
The DNA here is from genome assembly GCA_031772625.1 of Pinus tabuliformis. Lineage (NCBI taxonomy): Eukaryota > Viridiplantae > Streptophyta > Pinopsida > Pinales > Pinaceae > Pinus > Pinus tabuliformis. Next base: position 635,934,718 of record CM062818.1, on the reverse strand, counting down.
CATCTAGGAAAACAGACCCTTTCTCTAGATCTGGGAGAGTTTACATGGATCCCACCCAAATCTTTGAATTTGTGGAATACGTCAAAAATAAATAAAGGAAAGCAATACCCGTTCACGAGATCCGACAGTAAAAATTCTAGATCTGTTTGTTGGAGAAGACCTTCAATTTTTTGTCAAAACCCTAGCTAGAAAATCATTAATAATAAAAGTTTGGGTTGGAGATCTGGTTCAAGATCTTGAGTATCATATTCAAGCTAAGCTTGCTGTTTCAGTTAACCTCCAAAGTTTGATTTACGAACGGAAATCAATGAAAGATGATTCCAATATGCATAATAATGGCATTAAAGATGATTCATCCATTATTTTATCACAAAAGGAGGAGGTTGTCTTGGATCTAGTAACACAAAAGGTCCAACTTCTTTCAAAGGATGTAGTAAAAGGAAGGGTTGAATCTAATATCAAATATGATCAAACCTCCACTTTTCCAAGTCTCTTTATTGTGGAACAAATGAATCAAGTGTTGGCTCTAACATTAAACCTACCAGAGGTTAATGAATTCTATTATAATTTCCATTCAAAAGGAGTCATATGCTGATATAATGGTTTTGGCCCAACACGAAGGACCTATATAAATGGATCTTCTTCACTTGGATTGAAAACTGCGATATTCATCTATGTTCGAGGGGTTTTTGATCCGAATAGAAAATGACGTTCACCCATGGTATTCATCCACCCATGGCATTGTAAATAGCATCAACCCATGGTATTTTCCCATGATGTTGTCAGTGGCATCCACACTTGGTATTCATCCTCCCATGGTATTCATTCACTCATGGAATTTACCCCTGGTATTGTAACTTACATACACCCATTGTATTCATTCACCCATGGTATCTACCCACCCATGGAATTTACCTGTGGTATTGTAATAAAAAATGACTAGAAGTAAGAAGTCACATTTTGTAACCAAGATCTGGATCAGTGGTATCAGATTCAGGTTGCAGCGCCATGGGAATGAGAGTTTGAAGCATATTTCAGTTTCAAATTTTTGTAGCAATATTCAAAAAAATTCATGCAAGTGATATGACCTCACAAGATAATTCTAGAAGGTGTAAAATAGTTCATTCGAAATTATTTTCTGTTGGCTTAAAAGTTTTTTTACGAAATTTGATTTCGTTTCCCGGTTTGAGAGATATGAGCAATTGAAGTTACACATGTCTAGAACATTACATGACCACGCGTACCATGAATTTGTGGAATTATTTTCTCACTCCACATGTCATCAAATTTTAAGTGTCTTATATCAATGGAAATATCTTTTCAATACGTCAAATGGGTCTTTGACAAAATTTGATTTCATCACCTATAGAAAAGTTGCAGCAAAAGGTCTATAATGTGAAAGAAATCTTTACAACATCTCATTGGATAGGAGAATCTACTAGAGAATCCACCATGGTTTTTCCAAGCAGACTGACAAGCATCATGGTTAAAAGTCACCCAAAAACTCAAGTTTATGGGTCAGCTGCAAAAAACCCTTGTCATCAAAGTCCATTTGCTAAGCTGCACATTGTTAGTATCACAGTTGGTCACAAGCATTACATGGTATCTCTATCCTCAGATCTTCATTTTTCATGGTTATGGGTCATCTAAAAACCCATGCTTCATCGAAATCCATTTCCTAGCCTGCACATTATTAGTATCATTGTTGGTCACAAGCACTACAAGGTATCTATATCCTTAGATCTTTGTTCATCATGGTTATGGGTTAACCACACAAAACGCTTCTCTTTAGCAGCTCTTCATATTCAACAAAGGCTTCTTAGAAGGAAACTTCACGCAATGGGGATCCTGGTCTATAATTATTGGATGGAGATTATCCTCAAGAGACTTATGGGGTAGAAGGGGAAATGCAAGCTCCTCCATAAGCACAGACCCCACTCCACCTTCCTCCTCACAAATTCAATTCCAAATGATTGCAAGACAAGCTATGGCTTACTATGCCAATGTAATCCATGAAGTAGTCAGGTGCACCATCGTAGAAGTGGAGGAAGAAGTTCAAATAGAATGCAAATTGTTCCTATGACCATCGGTGCTACAACGCAATTTCATTGTTGTTAATAAATTCTCTAGTAAAATGATATTTAGTGTCAATGTGCTTGCTCCTCTTGTGAAAAACAAAATTCTTTGATAATGCAATTGTAGAATTGTTGTCACAATAAATAGTTGTTGTTCCCTCTTGTTCCTGCCATAAATCCCTCAACATTCTTTTCATCCAAACTTCGTAACACATTGTTGTTGTTGCGAAAACATGTTCAGCTTCTTCTGTTGACAATGAAACTATTCGACTTTTTCTTGGAGGACCATGAAATAGCTCCCAAACCCAAATGAAAAACATATCATGATGTGCTCTTTCTATCATCAACACTTCTTTCTTAGTCACTGTTAGTGTAACCACGCAACCTAAAATCATTTTTTTGATGTACAAAATAACATAACCTTTTGTCCCATTGACATACCTTAAAATTCTTTTGGATGCTTGTCAATGCGCCTCCTTGGGTGTTTGCATGAAATTTGACACCAAGTTTACCGCACACATTATATCAGGCCTAGTTGCTATCAAATACATCAAAATGCCCACCATACTTTTGTATAATATCAAATTGACATTTCTGTTGCAATATTCTTTGCTCAACTTCAACCCCACGACAATTGGAGTTGGTGTGGGATTGTTGTTTAGCATATTAAACCCCTCTAAAATGTTTGCTACATACTTTGCTTGAGAAATAAAAATACGATTTTTTGTTTGATTCACTTCTATGCCCAAACCCTAACATCCCCAAGTCTGTCATTTCAAACTCACTTTTCATGATTTTTTAAAAACCAACAATGTGTAAATCATCAATCCCTATAAAAATCAAATCATCTACATCTAAAAAAAATAAGAAGCTTACCACCACTTTCTTTGATGTAGAGAGTAGGCTCACCGTCACATTTGTCAAAGCCATTGTCCATCAAGTAAGAATCAATTCTACTATACCATGCATGCGGTTATTGATTCAACTAATAAAGAGTTCTTCAACCTATACACTTTGTCTTCTTGTCCTTCTAGCTCATAACCAGGTGGTTTTGCAACATATTCTTCCTCTTTTAGCACTCCATTCAAGAACATTGACTTCACGTCCATTTGATACACTTTCCATTTATGTTTTGTGGTAATTGACAGTAGTGTGCGCACTATCTCCATCCTCGCGAGTGGTGCAAGCATCTCCACATAATCTCTTCCATGTTGTTCTTTGTATCCTTTAACAACTAGCCTTGCTTGATGCCTTTCAATCTTTCATTCAGCATTACTCTTGGTCTCATCGACCCACTTCACTCCAATGGCTTATTTTCCTTGGTAGAGGCTCCACTAACTCCCATGTGTCATTCTGTTCTATTTTTCCTATTCTTCATCCATTGTCGCTACCCATTTTTCTTCTTTGACTGCATATTCAAAATAGATTAGGTCATCTACATGACAAAATAATGCAAATAAGGAATTTAGACTTGCGCTACTATCAACTTCATTTTGCTCATAAATTTCACTTAAATTTCTAAATTTTGTCTTCTTATGCTTTGCAGAATTTGGGATTGACATGTCATTTTATGTTGTGCTTGAACTAGATGATGTTGTGGGTATGTGTGGTGTACTTGGAGTAGTATTTGTTTGAATTCGTGACATAGTCCTATTATTTGTTGATGGTGTCACATGTTGACTAATTTGTTGAGTTTGAATAGGAGTAGGAGGAGTCACCATTGAGGAATTACTTCTTGTGGTCAATTCCTCTTTGTTTTCTTGTGGTATGCATGGTTTCACATTGATTGTCTTCTCGAAACTTCCATCTCATGCTTCCTCTTCTATGAACTGCACATCTATGTTGATTATGACCTTCTTGGTGAAAGGATTGTAGAGTTTGTATGCCTTGGATTCATCACTATATCCAAAAAAAATATTTATTTCTCCCCTTTGATGTCCAACTTCTTCCTTAATTCATCTGAGACATGTGCATATGCCACACACCCAAACGCTCTCATGTGAGTGACACTATGATTTCTTCCATTCCATACCTCTTCAAAAACCATATTCTTGACACTTTTGGTTGGACATCTATTTATGATATATGTTTCCCAAGTAACAACTTCAACCTTATAGTCATTTGGAAAACGCTTTGCCTTCAACATAATCCTTTCCATTTCCATAATGGTCCTATTTTTCCTTTCCGCAACACCATTTTGTTAAGGTGCATACCTTGTTGTAAATTGTTTGTGAATTCCATGCTCCCTACAAAAACGTAGGAAGTCATTTGAGATGTATTCGCCACCTCTGTCAGTTCTCAAAACTTTGATGTACTGTCCAATTTTCTTCTTACCAAGAGCTTTGTATTGACGGAAGCGATGAAAAACTCCACTTTTCTAACTTAAGAAGTAGACCCGTGTCTTCCTCATGTAGTCATCTATGAAAGCCAAGATATAATAGTTTCCACCAATTTATGGTGTTTGCATTGGTACACAAAAATCTGAATGGACAATGTCTAAGGGTGACATTTCCCTTATTGACATTCATGCTGGAAATGATTCTCTATGTTGTTTGCCCAAGATGCATCCTTCACATAGGTTGTCCAATTTTTCTATGAGTGGCAGTTCCTTCACCATGCATTTCCTATGCAGCGAATTCAAACCTCCAAATTTAAGATGACCAAATCTCAAATGCCATAACCATTTTTCATCTTTGACTTCTGCTTGAAAGTTTATTTGTGTGACAACTGCAACTTTTCTTAAGAAGAAAAGTTGCACCAAATCTCAAATATCTTTAGAAAAAAATAGAGTCCTCATTGTAATAGCCCAATATCCATATTTTTTCCCATTAAATTGAGGTATTTGAGGATTAGTCAAGCTTGATACTACCATTTCTAAATTAGTAAACTTTTGCACCATCTCTGATACCAAGTGATAGTCGAGACAAAAAGATTTCTTTCACACAAAAGTCGTGGAGAGATTTCTTTCACACAAAAGTCATGTAGATTAACTCACACTATGACTTGAGCAATAAGACATAATTAAAACTCAAACATTATGCGCAACAAAACATAGTAAAAAAGTGGTTACACCATAAAATCAAACATGAAATTTACATAAAACATTGCAAAAAAATATACTTTAGATTATGATTTCAAAACACAAGAAAATACATTTGCATGAGAAATGGAGGTTGCAGTTCCATGAGGTTGCAGTTGCATCACCCAGTGAAAATAGGAATTTAACAGAGATTTACCAGGCTCTGTTTCTTGCGCACTAACATACAGTACGACACAATAATAGGCTGATGGAGGTTGTAGTTCCATTTCCCAGTGAAAGTAGGAATTTAACAGAGATTTACCTGTTTCTGTTTATTGCGCACTAACATATAGTAAGACACATTAATAGGTTGTTTTAGGCGCCCACCAAAATTCCCTCCGCAAGTTTCTCTCTACATTTCCTACCCTAAACAAAAGACTTCTATATATTTTATATATAAATACATTTTTAAACAAAAGACTTCTATATATTTTATATATAAATATATTTTTTAATATATTAATATATGACAAAGTCAAATTATTAAGACACAAGGTGGGCGATTGTACAAAAAATAATTTTCTATTATGCCGAGTCGGAATAAATGTCTGGACTATATGTTTCACGACAAGGGTTAACCAGCCTGTCATAGGGCATTAAATGCCCCAGGTATATGCATGCTTTATAACAAAATAACACACAGCCTTTATTTTTAATTTATGTAGTCACCAAGGACTCTGTGTTATTTTGTTATAAAACATGTATATAGCTGGGCATTTAATGCCCTATGGCACGCTGGTTAGCCCTGCCTATGTTTTACCAACCCTGCATTAAATGTTCATTCCTTCTTAATTATATGATGTGTTTCTAAAATGGGAAGTTTTTACTTGTACTCATAACTTCATTTAATCCATATGATATGTTTCTAAAATGAGAAGTTTTTACTGGTACTCATAACTTCATTTAATCCATGTCCTTCAGCGCGTGCAAACAAAATTCACAACCTGCCATAAAGACCTACTTGGTTGATTTGCTCGTGTACCAGAAGTATCGTTGTTGTCGGTTTGTTTAATGAGACGTTGGGAGTAATTTCCCAACAATAAAAAAAATCTCTCTTCCACATCACTTCATATCTTCCGCATTGCTGATCCATTCACCTCTTATGTAAAATGGTATGGTGCATCTCACTGCTTTTCCATAAACCCATTCATCTAACTACGACCATTCCTCTCTTTTTGTAGACCGAATCATGTCACTGTAAGGATGTGGTTAGAGGATAGTAAGTTACAATTTTATAAATTAATCTCAAGAGAATTGAATTGAACAATGTTTCATTGGCCAATATAGCTGCATAAAATATGTCTTATCAAAAGCAAATTATATAAAAGTAAGTCGATAATTTATCGATGAATTTTTTATAATTATTTAGAATTTTAAATTTACTTCATTTAGAAAAAGGTATAGGGTGATCGTTGATATCTGTGATATCAATGTGCTTCACAAATATATATAAGATCCATAGAGGAAACTTGAAATTTACACTTTGATTCTTTAACTCTTTATGAATATATTTTTTAATAAAAAATAACTTATTAATCACGAAAACAAAACAAACCATATTTTTGCAGTACGTCCATAATTAGGAATTCCTAGACTATGGAATGATGTAGAATTTCAAAAGTGTCATGTTTTAGTTTATATATGAACTTCGTAGTTTCGAATCTTTTTCCCTTGCCTTTTTTAAGATATCAGTCACATTTTATTAAGAAGAAAGTCAGTTACTTTTGACCATTTCTCTAAAGGTTTATAAAGTCATCCTTCATTTGTTTAAAACTAGCGATTGCACAGAGAAGTGCAAAAGAACGTTGATAGGAAGAAAGAGTGGGAAAGGTGGAAGGAAACTTTCACCTTGTGATGATATCTGTGGTGGTTTTGCAAATGTGACGGTAGGGTGTTTCTTTCAACCCTTTTTGTAGATCTTCAGATGACGTATTTCTGCAATACAGCTATGTGACACCCCTGTCTTCTTAAACTTCCATGAGCGTCGGTCCCGCATACCGTTAATTTGACTAGTCAACTGGGCACTTAGCATTTTGGGCAGTCGATCCTTCAATAGTATAAGGAGGATTAACTGGCTCTGTAATGGCTCCCACTGTCATCTAATTTTTTTTTGAACCATTCTCTGAGGCATTGAATTTATGGCGGGTGCGATAATGTTCTTTCCATGATTTTCAGCATGATATATGCATGTTATATTTCTTCTAATTGCACAAAACCATGTGTCTTATCTCTGTAATGGCCACTAATTATTGCAGTTGGAACATATTTTTCAACTTCTTGCAGCCTGTCACTAATAATCAAATCCTCCCTACATACAATACATACTGTCATTGACAATCAAATCCTCCCTGCATACAATACATACTGTGTAAGCACTTGAGGGACCTAACAATTATTTAAAAATAGAATCTAAGATCAAAACCTTCTCAGGTGTGATTGACACAAGGAATTTAGTCAAACACTTGAGGGACCTGACCACGATTTGAACGGACTCTGAGATTAAAACCTTATGAGGCTGTTGAGATAAGGTAGTTAGACAAACATTTGAGGGACCTGACCATGACTTCAACATAGACTCTGAGATCGAAACATTCTTAGGTGTGGTTGACATAAGGTATCTACGCTTATGCAATAAGCATTTCATAACACACTTGTGGTGCAATTATGAAAAACACTGAATGAAAACCATGGACAACTCATTGGCGGGGTAAAGAGCGATGTGAAAATCACTCTCGAAAAACATTTCCACGAGCCTGCAAAGCCCCAAATCACAACCGTCGCTAGCCCTGCAAAATCCCTAATCATAACCGTCCCCTATATAAGACATATCTGGCTTTTGCTGCTTCACACTATTATAATTCCCGTTTCGGTTGATTATGTTGTTGCAGCTTCACAATATTATAATGCCCATTTCGGTTGATTCTGTTTATTTCTTACTGCCCAAATTGTTCATCGCTCTGATCAGTCTTGCTCAACTGAGCTTGAGCATGAGAAGCAATCCTGATTTGTGCGGCCATCCATCTTATCAATTATGTCGAGGAAAGCCATGAGGTTGGCGTCCTATGTGAGCAACCCAAGTTGGTTTCCGGGCCTTTGGGAGAAATATTACCCCAAATGCATAGTGGAGAAAACCTTCTCCATTACATCATGTGATTCATCCCTCGCTCTCTTTCAGGGTGCATCTACTCATCGGAAATGGCCATTTTCTGTGATATCCTCGTCTTGGTTCTTAATTAAAGAAAAAGAAAGGAATTGGTTCTTAATTAAAGAAAAATAAAGGAAGTGTACATGTTTATGTTGGAGTTGGTGACAGATTGTGCCTCCAATGGAGATATTATACAAATAACGGATAAGAGTCGGTGACAATTGAGATATTACATAATAAAGTATAGAAGGTTAGAGATTGTAACTATGAATGAGAGATTTTATAAATAAAACATTCAACAATAACTTAGAAGGGATTTACCGTCCCTACAATTCTCACTTTCTAATTTCAGTTTACCCCATGCCTTGCTTTGTTTTTGTGCCCTCAATCACATTTCCTAATATCAGTTTGCCCCATAGTTGGCTTCGTGTTTGTGCCCTCAAGCACAAATTCAATACAAGTTACTTACTAATAGCAACATTCTTGTCCAAAGCTTCGAGAGGTTGAAGCACTAAATAGTCGAATTTATTTACAAACCTTTGTAGGTGTGCCGCACTCTGGCCATTTTTTGAATGGAAATAATACTTCAAGACAAAGAAATGAAATTGTCAAGAAATTAAGGTATGCCTTTGTGCAAATACTCTTGGGAGATTGTTAGGAAATGGTAAATTCATATGAAGTTACCTGAAAGATAGTTGCTCGATGATGAAATCAAATTGTAGGGGAATTTAATCACTATTCCCATGTCTTACAATACCTCAAAATCTAGAGCATGTTATGTGAATATTTGTTCTACAAAGGCTAAAGATGAAGAAATTAGATTGCAGAGGAATTTGATTAGGTATACTTCAAGCCAAAGAAATGTAATTCTAGAGGTTGTCTAACCCCATTGATGTTACAATGATCCTTCAAGATGAAGATATCAGGTCCTATAGGACCTCAAACATTGTTGCAATACTCTGGAACTTGGTTTCAATACAATTTTCAATTAATGATTAGTAGACCAAGCAACAATATAAAGTGCACTTGTAAGGTGCAAGTCAACGACTATTATATTTTTATTTTTTTCACTGGAATTTGATCATTTTTATTCATAGCTTGAATGAATTCAAAGCCTTGAAGGATCTGGGTGAAATTTGAAATTTCAACAATTTAAATATATTTCAAACAAAACTTATCAAAAAAGAAAAAACCTGAAAAATAATATGAATGTTTTATAAAAGAAATAATAAAAATATAAATATTTAGACTATGCTGAAATGTTTGAAGTTCGATTCATCCCATGTTTGAAGTTCGATCCATCCCAAATTTATAGCAAGCATTGCAACTACAATAATAGGAAAAATTGGTAAAACTAACATCTAATTGATTAGAACTGGTAAGCTTCTACTGGCAATATTATAATAATTAATGTAATTACACTAACAGAACAATGCTCAAACATAACCTAGGCAATATTATGCATATATGCATAAACTGAACTGAGTTTGATATATTACAATAGAATGAACCCAATGAACCAAGTCAATCAAACATAAAGATAAATGGATTGTTGTAACAAATCCATAAAGATAAACATTGATTTGAGAAAGGAAAAGGCAGTTGATGGAGCACGATTAGGGTTGGAGTCATGATGCATGATGATCTGTAACATTTGGAGCATTGGAAGTAGAATATGTCACATATCCTTTTCTTTTGATAACTATAGGAGAGGAATTCTTGTAGCATCAACACGAAAAAAGGGCATTTTCAAACAAATCAAAAAGAGGGTTTTTTTTCATTTGGAGGAGGTGGTGTTTCTGAAAGAATGAGGATGAGAAGAAGCTACAAGCTCAACATCTTTTCCTTTTTGAAAGTTGGGAAAGTTGGGATCTCAAAGCTACAAGCGCAACAACTTTTCATTTCTAAAGGTTGGGAACTCACTGCGAGAGCGGATAGTTGTAGATACCCAAGAAATAGAGTCTACTACCAGCAACCAGTCACACCTACTAAGTCATTCAAATAAAATTAAATGTTAGGGAAGATGTTACATTTCAACTACATATATCCACTTGCAAGATGAGAGTTGTCGCAACTCCATCCACTAGAATGTTCTTGTAATTGTAGGTAGTTTTATGGAAAAAAGTATAAAATTCTTTAGTCAAAACAATACTATAGGAATGAGGTTGTGGATAGAAGGAAATGAAACCCCATTAGAAACTTGCAAACCCTGAACTAGCATTGTTCTCTTAAAATACGATTTTCCTTTTCTTTATTTAACCGGAAGGCAAGGAAGGATCAACAACAACCACCACAAACACGAAAGTAGTCAATGTCAACATTTTAACAGACACAAACACCACCGTGCCTAAGATGTTATTTTTGGTTGTGGAAAAGACGTTGTTTACCACAAAATTTTGATTCTATGACTTGGTAATGTTCAACCCTATTTTCTCTCCACATAATGAAATGGCCATTGATGAGTAAGCAAATGAAAGTAGCAGTTATGAGGTGAAGGGGAAAAGGGAGTTGAGGTGATAATGCTTTTACTAATTAATTAGTTTCCTTGTTCTATTAGTCCAGGTCCAAAGAGAAGATGATCAATATTCACCTATTAATTTACTAAAAAACGTGTTAACATAACATATTGTAGAAGAGGGCCCTGAAACTTCTTTAAACTTCCAATTAAATGAACTTATACAACATCCATATACATATGTAAACCAAAACTTGACTGCACAAATTGTTCTGAAACTGGAGAAATGATGGCTCCTATCTCAAGTTGTACAAAAAAACCTCAAATTCAAAAAGACCAAAAAACTAACATTAATATAAACTGAAGCCAACTTCAAAAGTTTACGTAAAAAGTTATATTAATATATATTAACCAATGGTACATATTAAATCCGTCAAACTCATTTCCGTCACCTCCTAACCAATAATTCATGGATTTATGCAGACCATAGTTTTGAACATGCAAACACAGTGTCTCAACAAAAGAACCCTAACACTAGTAAACTAAAAGAGCATTTTTAAAAAAGAAAATAAAAATTACAATAATGCATCAATCTACATGTTTTGCATCCTACCTGATTCTTACCTAAACTTACATACTGTGTGATGTGAATGCCTCCTTAGCTAATGAAGGTCCTCAATTCAACAAAATCGTACCACTCAATGAGAGTATTTTACATGCATGAACATAAAGCGCAAGGATTAAAGACTTTCCAAGTGTTACATGCGAAGATCCTACATATCCGAAGCCACTTTCCACATGTCGCATATTTGACATTTGTAAATTGTTTCACATGCAAGCATTTTTACATGCATGAACATAAAGCAAAGGGATTAAAGACTTTCCAAGTGTTCCATGCAAAGATCTTACATTTCCGAAGCCACTTTCCACATGTCCAATATTTGACATTTGTAAATTGTTTCACATGGAAGCATTTGAAAGTAGGGCCTTGGAATTATTGTCATTAAAGATATTGATCAAAGTAGGAATGGCACCCAACGCTCCTATTTTGGCCTTGATTTCTTCCATCGATGGAAGACTGAACAGTGCAACTGCAATGTTTCCTTAGGCCTTCATGATGTCGTTGTATCACTATCTGAGATCCCGAGTGTTCGGTGATTTCCCCGAAAGATGGGTGTGAAAATGTGATGTTTTATAACCACCTAAAATATGTAGTATTGCTGACGAATGCAAATTGCAAGCCATATCTATCTCAAGATTGAGGAGGTTGGCTTATTCAAATAAAACTACTACTAGAGAAACATGCACGCAACTGGGACTCCACCCCCTACTTCATTGATGTCCAGTCATTGAGAGGAATAAGTGTTTCCAAAGGCGTAAGGCTAGCACAAAGAATAGATAGACCATCAATGATCCAGATTTCTCAGTGCCAAGAAACTGTTCGGTTAGTTTCATTAATTCTTTAGTTGTTGTGAATCAGCCTGAATTGCTCTATGGTTTGGTCTTTTTTCTATAAGAGGATAAGGAAGTTGCTTGCAAATTGTCTTTACTTATGGTAGGGGATGTCACTAAACCTTCCTTATATAGTGTGGTGAATTGGCTTCCATTGAATTTCTCTATAGTTTGGTCATTTTCTATCCTTATAGGATAAGGAGGTTGCCTGCAAATTGTCTGATTCTGATTCAGTTTTTAGTTTTAGTTTAGTAAAGCCATGAAAAAACTGAAAAGGATCAGTCCAGTGTAGTGAAATAGTGAAAAAAAAAAACAAACCATAGATATCCCATCAAAGTATCAACAATATGAGCAACCTTTTCATAACTAGTTAGTGACCTATACAAAAGAAATAGTTTACTTGTGCTTCTTCTCATTGTGAATCCAAGAAGCTTTGGACCGGGACTTGTGGCAGTTCATAGAATATATCTATATAAGGAGGTTTCTTGCAAATTGTCTTTAATTACGGTAGGGGATCTCACTAAACCTTCTTGCAAATTGTCTTTAATTACGATAGGGGATCTCACTAAACCTTCCTGATATAGTGTGGTGAATTGGCTTCCATGGAATTTCTCTATAGTTTGGTCATTTTCTATTGTCATAGGATAAGGAGGTTTCCTGCAAATTGTCTGATTCAGTTTTTAGTTTTAGTTTAGTAAAACCATGAAAAAATTGAAAAGGATCAGTCCAGTGTAATGAAATAGTGAAAAAAAAACAAACCATAGATATCCTATCAAAGTATCAACAATATGAGCAACATTTTCATAACTAGTTAGTTACCTGTACAAAAGAAATAGTTTACTTATGCTTCTTCTCATTGTGAAGCCAATCTCATTGTGAATCGGAGAAGCTTTGGACCAGGACTTGTGGCAAGTCATAGAATATATATATATATATATATATATATATATATATATATATATATGTATATAGAGAGAGAGAGAGTCAAATCTTGTTTCGTACATAGTGAATTTAAAACCATTACATCTGCTCTCATCAAAATTTTGCACGCCTTTCCAGGTATCCTCCATACCTATTACCCAACAATATCCTTCAATTCACAGAAAACAAATTGAAAACATGCAACAGTTTGCATAGAAATAGGAATCCTAGTGCTTAGTTATGGTTGCGTTCTGCCCGACATTTGGCAAATCTTACTGGCATGGATTGGTTTGTCACTTGCTTGGAGCATTCGCTCCAGTTTCGGCTTTTGCCATGGATTGGCTTGTCACTTGCTTGGCGTGCTCGCACCGATTTTGGCTTGTGGCATGGATCGGCTTATCACTTGCTTGGGGTGAGCTGACATGGATTGGGTTGTCACTTGCTTGGAGTGTTCGCCTCAATTTCGGCTTGTGGCATGGATCAACTTGTCACTTGTTTGGAGCATTCGCCCCGATTTCCGCTTGTTACACCCGAATTGTTCACCATGATTTGCCTCACCAATGGAAACATCAGAGTTAGCTACTATAAAATACAAAAGAATCACAAGCACAGGTTGAAACCCCAAAATCATAAGCTGCATGGATTATCTTGTCACTTGATTGGAGTGTTCACCTAGATTTTAGCTTGTTACGCCTAAACCATTCGCCTTGATTTCCCTCACCGATGGTGACATCAGAGTCGACTGCTATAAAATAAAGAAGAATCACAGGCACAGGTCAAAACCCGAAAACCATTAGCCACTGATGGTGACATGAGAGTCGACTGTTATGAAATGCAGAAGAATCATAAGCATAGGTCGAAACCCCAAAACGATAAGCTGAAGAATCATAAGCATAGGTCGAAACCCCAAAACGATAAGCTGAACCACAACCATAGGTCAAAACCCCAAAACTGAAAAAGGTATGTCACGTGTAAATTTCTAATTGAGCAAAAGATGATGAAAATGAAGCCATCTTATTGGCTGGGAAAACGAAAAATGAAGCCATCCTATTGGCAGGGGTGAACAATGTCTTCTCACCCCAAGCCCGTAGTGAAAATGCCTATCGACGTAAAGAAAGAAAGAAAGAAATTATTTTAACGTCCACGAGGCTAAAGATAGCCTATGGACAGATTACTTCATCATCTGCTTGATGTATTCGACCCTTTTTCTGTGAAGCTTCACAATAAATGCTCCTAGCATCTTGACAAACCCATCGCTAAATAGATTATCCCAAGACCTAGCTGTAAGCATACCTGCATAATTTTCCCTGTTGTCTTTGAAGGCCTCACATTCTAAAATGAAATGTTTTTGTATTTCCACTTTTCCGGAAGAACAAAAAATGCATATCATTTCCTCCCACACTTCCTTTGGCCTTTTTCAGCGCCCTATTTCACAACGGAGTTGATGAGAATTAGTCCTTAATTGAGCAATAAGAATTTTGGCTCTCCAAGAGATATTGGCCTCTATGTATGCTTTTGGTTGATGATTATGAGTGGGATTAAACACTTCAATATAGTAAGTTTTCTTTCTTCCTAGCTCCTTATCCCAAGTATGTTTGTGGAACTTTTCCATAACAAAAGCTTTTATCTCTTCGCTGTTTATGGGACACGCATTCAAGAAAATACCCCATTTACTAAACCATTTGTTATTTTGTTGCATCCAAGGTTTTTTTCTCTTGCACAATCTATCATTAAAGACAACCTTAGGCCATTTACCCTCTTCCATTTGCCCAATTTTTTTTAAATACCTTATGACTCGCACCATAGCAATTGCTTCAGTGGGAGCAATCCTTATTTCAGTTAACAAAATATCATAAGAAACTGCACTTTTAATCTTAAATTTGTTTGTAAATATTATTACTAAACCTACGGAGTTAGTGTTTAATTCTTCTCACATTCCCACGTTCAAATTGATTAAGTGAACGTGACAAGAAATCTGCATAAAATAAGTTTGAGTCGTGGCTGAATAATATGTAGATTAAAGATTAGAAAAATATAAGGTTTTTTAAAATAATGTAATTTTCATTAGGATAGTGATTCGGTCCTTGCGTATATTTGCCTTTCAATTGTTTTTGATGTAATTTTATCATGATGTGATTTAAAATAATTTTTTTTTTATTTTTTATTTTTAGTAATAATTAAAAATTGTTGTTAAAAAAAAAATAAGTTTTTAAAGAATTAGAAGTTTTTTCAGTTTAGTAGGGAGAAAATGTTATAATTTCATATTTTGTCTTATAAATATTTTTATTGGAATTAAATTAAATAATTTAAAATTAAAATAGTTTATTGTGTAGAATAGATGGTGATGAGATGTAATATTAAGGCAATTCCTGATGTGCATTGTCATAGAAAATCCAACTAGTTTAAGGGTTGATGTGGTCTAGTATGAGTGTGATCTCTTGGTGATTTTGATGACTTAGATGCTCTTGGGTTGGGGTTTCCCAACCCAAAAGTTAAGTGTGTGCAGTCATCTGGAGACTCTTTCACACACACACAATATATATATATATATATATATATATATATATCTTAAGCTTTGAGAAAGATCAAATCTCTTTAATTGTAATTTTTTTCTCAAAATTTTTACTAATAAAAAAGAAGGCTTGTACAAGATTTAATCAATCACAACTTAATAAATTTAGAACTAAAATAAATTTACACAAATTAAATAATAATAAAATTTGTTGAAATAAAAAAAGGAAATAATATAAGTATAAGTTTTGTTTGATAATAATAATATTAAAAAAAAAATCATAATTAAAGCATAGTATTTTTTCAAAAATCTTCGAAAACGATAATATTTAACAAAGAATTAATTCATTGTTAAAGCATGATATTTTTCCAAAAATTTTAAATGAAAATTAAAGCAAGATCCAACAAAATTGTGCCCTCTATTTCTTATAAGTGATTTTTAAATTAAGTAAAATATCTTTAATTTTCACTTTATTATTTTCGACAACTTCGGCCTAGTATAATGAAACTTTTAAAATAAATTATATAAATGAATAATTTAAATAAATTGCATACAAATATAAAATAGAAGTAAACATTAAAAAAATAAGGTTATAAAAAAAATTATGATTTGTTTTATTTTTTTATTGTATTAAGAGGAGTTTTCCAACCTAGTATGTATGAGAGGTTGATGTTAAAACAAAATTTATATATTATTATTATTTTTTTATCAATTTTTGCTGGGTAGTTAAGGTAAATTTGAAATAAAATTAACCTTGTGTTAAAATAAAAAATTTAAGTTAATAATTTTTTTATTAATTTTTGTTGTGTAGTTAAAGTAAACTTAACTTTCCCTGATTGGGGTGGGAAAACAAATGATAACTGTGCATCAGGACTATCCCCTCACAACACACGACAAACATGCTTGGAGTTAAGTTTGGTTTAAGGCGACGTTACCATTACGAGACAAATTCTCCAAAAGCAAGGTCTTGTATCTTAAACGCAACTATGGTAAAGGGTGTTGGCACAAAAGAGTCATCAGAGGGAGACCCTGGGTTTAGGTGCGGAGGCCCAACAATGGCTCATTGTAGTCTAGGACAACACCGACATTTTCAACTTACCCAAAGGATAAGGAGTCTCACCCGAGGCATGTCGCGACTAGAACGAAGAAGGGTTCGTCATGGGGTGAAGGGTATGTCAAACATTAATATATAACTAGCATCATACATGCAACTAATAAAACAACATATCATTTAATCACCGTGAAGCCACTACATGCCTATACTTTCAGAATAATTTAAAATTTAAGTGGGTCCATACATTATAAGCAATCATGTGCATTGTATAAAGAAACCAATCTAGATCTTACTTCATATTAAGTCCATGTAAGACAATACATAATAGACTAGCCTTAGCCACAAATGATTACAAGGAATAACTGGTTATAGGCTCTATCTGCCTATGCTAGATTCAGAGGTTCAATCTTCGATCCAGAGGTCCTACTCGCCTGCATCCTGACGCTCCTGTTCTATCACCCTACAACCAGCCAACCCACTAGCAACAACAACCTTTTTCCTTACGGGTTTCTCCTTTTGTATTTCCTCTGCCACTTGGACTATTAGTTCCCGCTCCGTTGTTCCTTCCCTTGGATGCCTCTCCATCCTTATCATCTGCTCAGCTACCTTTGCCTTTTGCTAACACTTTGCTGCAACCACCCCACAATTGCTTGTTCCTCCTTCCCGCTCTCACTGTCTTCATCGAAACCTGATTGTTGCTACCGCCACCCATTCCCTCTCCGTTCTATGGAAAGCCAAAATAATCAAAATATTTTACTATCAAAACGAAGGCCCAATAAGCCCCAACCACCATTCTTTGACTCGTCCCTGAGTCAATTCATTTCAAGCTCTTCCGGTCATGTTGGTGTCTCGGTGGGTGCTCTTGTTGGTGGCTATGCTGACTCTGCTGGATGCTAAGCTAATTCTCCCTTTCTCGGCCGTCACTTGTGGGGTGGTGTCTGCTCCTATTGCACCTTCCTCTTTCTTCTGCCCTTCCTTTTCAAACGAAGGGTCTAACTCCAGGACAATAGTGGTCGTTTTCTGCATGAATTCATTGTAATTCTGGAGAGCAGTCTCCCATCCGGAAATGATCACGTTGGCCTATTGTGTGAAGTCTTCGGCCATACTGGAAGTTAATTTAGTTGGCCTTTGACTTTGCAGATGGTCCCACTATTCCCCATTGTTGTTGCAAACTTTTCTTAGAGCCAGAACCTGTAGATGAACTGGTGGGCACAGGTCTCTTATAACCTTTTTAGCTTTTGCTGATTCTTCCTCAATCTGATCCACTTGCACTTGGATGGAGGTGATCTGCTCACTAATCTGTTGGAGTTGGTTAAAATCCATGTAGTCCTTGCCACTTTTGAATAATACCTATATCTATTCTCTCATAGGGTATACGAGATGATTTTTCATGGATAGGCTTCCTAGACAGTCGTGAACTCTGTTCATTAAGGCATACCCATTTGCTAGTGCATCGGTGAGTGCTTGCTTCTTAGCTTCTACCTCGCTGATCTTTCCCTCAATTGTCCTCGCATAGATATCGATGGGGTCTGGTAGCACTGATCTTCCTGTCCCTAGATTCTTCCTCATCTCAACATTGGTTGCTATCAGATTTGAACATGCTTCTTAGATATGGTCACAACAACTCACCAGTGTGAAGGCTGTAATATTCTCTGGAACTTTCGTGTTGCATATGTGACTGTCAACCATAATGAATGGAATTTCTCTGTTACCTGATCAACCTGTGCTTGAAAATGTGTATTTTCTCGTCGAAGTTGATCTCTCTCCTCTGTCACCTCCTGCCGTTGTTTTATTTATTTATCATGTTCTTGGGCTAGATCATCATGTATCCTCTTGGCCCTTTGTGCTGCTTGCTGGATAAACGCAAACAACTGTGTCGAAGACCAGTGTTGCAGGGTGTCAACTTGCATTGTTCTAGGTTTTGGAAAAATTTGCTGTATTGGTAGGCTACTGGCTATGGATTTGTCAGAGTGGGAGGTGGGCAAATGAATGGGCTATGAATGTGGAGTGAACGGGGTGGGAGGGACGATATTAGGGTTAGGGACCATTAGGAAATTTATAGGGAAAAACAACTGGTATGGTTTATCCCCTCCCTCCTACGAAATAATTGTGGTTGGTCCTTTCTCCTGGAGTTGGTCCGACCCAAAGAGTAGAGACATTAGCGATGTTTTCTAGGTGCCGCTGGTAGAGGTGGCCCCTCTAGCCTACTCTGTTGACCCAACTTCCATTTCTACAGTTGCTCATCATGTGCTAGAATGGAGCATTTTGGACAGGGTTACAGAAGTGGAGGCCGTGTGAGGGAAAGATTCCCGTGACTGAGGGAGGATGGTGGAGGTAGTGGGGGGGATTTATTCAACTACGGGGGATGTGGAGATTGAGTGTCCTCCCTCATTAGTAAGGTCGACGATTTGAATTTTCGGGGTAGTTCTCGGCTTTTTAACTGCTGGGTTCCGCATGACTCTTTTCTTCTTGGGCTTGGGGACTTTTGGCTAGGATGGCATGCAAGCACCCCTAGTGGGGATTGCCATAGCCAACAGAGTTGTGATAATTGGTGAAAACATATTGGAACCTTGAAATTGCAAGGGTTGGTGAGCCTCATGTGATTGGCCATCGAAACTTGCAATTTTTTGCCTCAACATGAACATCTTCTCTTCCATTTGTAGCACCATCGGGTGGAGGTCATCTTCAGCTGGCCTCTTTTGATTTCTTTCCCCCGCTTCTCCCTCTTGCAACTAAGGCTTCAAGCCCCTGAATAAATATTTGTACTTCCCTTCAGTAATTTCACACGTGACCCCCAGCCACGATCCAAGCTTGTTGTGGAGTGCCTCTTTAGTTAAAACAAATTTTTGTGGCCTCATATTGAAGGTGTCATGATGGATGCACTGTGGTCAAAGGTAGGTATGCCCATGCAAGGATCCAAACCAGACTTCTTTAGAGAAATAATCTAGCAGAGGTTTGGGTATCCTCTGCATCGACCTGATTGTAATCAAGATCATCTCATACCACTCTTTGAAAGCTGCTTCATTTACTTCTTTAGTGCTCGAATCCCCCAAAGCTCTCCATGGATTGTACCGAAGTGCTAACGGTTGTCATTCAACGATATGCATCATCTCCCTCCGGCCTGGTGGCCATCATTTCCACATCGCTAGAGAAATCAATATGTACCCAAACAGGAAATTGGTACTCCGCCTGTAAATATCTTCGCAGGCCTCAAAAAGCTCGTTTAAGTCGAACACAGACCAATTGAGCACCTCCCTATTGCAGCAATGCTCCATAATAAAAATTGCATATAAATTGCATTCATTTTTTGAGAAGTGCCTCATGGTCTTACTTGTTATGATGTTGCAGGTGAATCTTATGCCAATTTTGCTGATGATGTCAATTTTTGCTCCCCTTCCGCCTCGTTCCATTCAATATTTTGCATAGTAATTATCCTCTCCATTCTTCTTTGCTCTCTTGGCACTTGCCTAGAATGTTGTGTTAACTATATTTCCTCCGGCTGACAGCCTTGTGAGATTATGAATATCGTCTACGTGAATTGGGTACTCCCTTTCGAGCCAGAGGGACCCCCCATGAATTCTCCTAGCCAGTAATTTGGTATATTACATTATAGCTAGTTGGGTGTTGAATACTAGTAAGATTCTCAAATTGAGTAGTGTCGACCTTTGTAATACTCTGAACTCCTCCCTGACTCTGGATGTTCTGGTGCCATCTTCCCTCTAGATTTCTTTTGCGTAGACCTCCCTCTTTAGAGTCAGAAACTGGAACCAGTTAGTTAGGTCATTATCGACCTGGATCGCCTTGTCGTATTTCCCATATAGATTCTCCATCGGCTCAATTCTTTCATCTAGCTTATCTTGTGGAATTGAGATAACTCCTTTCGCCATCGCTCTGCGTCTTTGATAAACAATTGCCACCTGAGGCTTTGCACTGTTGTGTTTCTGTTGTTGTTCTTCTGAGCAGACCTGGATTTTCTCTGCTATCTGTAATTGAAATTATGCAGCGTTCTTCATTATCCTTTGCAAATTAAGTATCCGGGCTTAACACGACGTTTCCTGGATGGACTTTGGCAACTAATTACTACGAAAACCTTCCCCATGTATCCTAACCCTGCTTTGCCATTGTCGGTTGAACTGGACCTAACATTTCTGACGTGGACTGGGAACGTATAGAGTGGGCCACATGGCTTATTAATTTTGTCGTGATGGGGGTATTTATTAACTAAACTTGTTCCTAACAGGAAAATATTTTATGGCTCCCAGTTGAAAGTTGTATTATTGGTTACTTATTATGGAAATGACTACTGGTATGACGAAAATGATGGATACAACGTGTGACCATAAAGATTGAAAAAGAGACTACCTACGTGTAACTTAAGAGCTCGCAAGCATGCACCTACAAGTGACTGTTAACTTTACCTATTCCCTCCCCGACCACAAATGGGTTGCGGTACTATGACAATGCTGCCGCAACCTTATTGACACTATAGCCTATTCTTATTAAAATAATGTAAAAGACATAAAATCAAATGGATGCTGAAAATTATTTGACTATACTTTATTAACTCCTACCTACTTGCGGGCTCGTTTTCGAGACCCTTTCAACTAGAGATTGTGTTCCTTGGCATGTGGAAGGGCTTCAGAAGTGCGTCGTTTACCTAAGCTTCTAGCATATCTGCATCCAATTGCACCAACCTCACCGCTCTGGAATCTCTGATTTCTGCAACTATGAACGGGCCCAGCGAGTGCATCTATAGTTTACCTAGGTACTTTTGAAACTTGATGTCATAGAGAAATACATTATCTCCAATTTTGAATGTTTTCCTCCTAATGTGCTTATCATGCCAGGATTTTTTCCTTCTCTGTTCTACTGACTGGTGAAACTCAGACAAGAACCTGGATTCGTCAAGTTCCATTAGTTGACTTAGCCTTTCTCTCAATGTGACATTGTCCATCATTCTCGTTGCCTCAGAGATGAACATTCTCGGTATTATGAACTCTGTTGACACCGTTACTTCCTTCGCGTATACTAGTTGGAACAGGGTTTGTTTATGATGTATTTTTACCGTTGTTCTATATGACCATAGAGTTACTATTAAGTGTCACTTCTTTGTTATTGTATACCCCTCTAGGCAGTGCGCTATTGTCAACAACACAACAATCTCTTCTAAGTAGTCCGGGACTGCTTCTATTATGAATAAGTCAGCATCAGGTAGTTGATAATCCAATGCTCCTTTGCTCTCTTCGGTCCCCAACCATGACAAGTGATCCAGCCGCACATTCAATCTTCCAGGTTTGATGACCACCTCAAAAGTGAATTCTTGGAAGAGTAATAACCATTGGCATATCCTGCCTTCTAACATTATTTTGTTCACTAGATACTTTAGCGCTGAGTGATCTGTGAAAAACTTGAATGGCACCCCCAACAGGTAATGCCTGAATTTTTGTAGAGAGTAAACCATGGCCAATGCCTCCCTCTCTGTTTTTGTTTAATTCCTTTCCGCGGTTAACAACTTCCTACTGGCATAGTACATTGGGTGGTCCATATTTATTTCCCCTACTTGGGCTAAGACTACTCCTAACGTGATCCCTGATGCATGAATGTGTGCGTGAAACATCTTGTTCCAATCTGGATAGACAAGGATCAGGGCACTTACCAGTTTCTCTTTTATTTTATCCAATGCTACTCGACAGTCTTCAGTCCTCTTTAGTAGCTTCTCCATCGACGTCATTATTGATGCATAGTTCCTCATGAAGCGCCAGTTCCTTTTAGCTCCACTACTGACGTGGGAAGAGGTCTTGGTATTCCTACAACAGGTTAAAAATTTCTTTTGTCATCTGTTCATCCCAATAATCTCCTACAAATTGCATCTTAGGTTTATCCTCTGTTTCAACATTTTTCTTCCTTAATTTCATTGGTAGAAGGTGGGTGGCTTCTCCAGTAGGAATTTCCCATATATCTCTTTGTATTCCCCTTCTATTTCCCCAAAGGTTAGGTGTCTCAGTCCTTCTAACCCATCCTCATCTGGTTCTGCATCCACCATGTCATAGGCTACGCATTATGGAGAAACTGTGTCATAGAGTTACTGTAAGAACTTTTCATTGACACAACCTTCAACCACCTTTCCTGAGGTGAACATGATCCTTTTAATTGCTTGCAGTATGTGAGTCATGCGTATATCATCATCCCTGAATGAGAAGCTGCTAATGAACTGAGCCGCCATAGTATCCCAATCTGTCATTTCTTTACGGAGCTCCTCTTGCATGTACCAAGCTTGGGGAATGGTACCTAGGGTATGTATGAATACATGTACCATAGTTCTTTTAGAATCCCCTATCTTTCCCAACTTCTCATGCAGGCATCTAAGTGCTTCCTAGGATCTGAATTACCTCTCTACCTCATATTATCTTGAGGGCTATTTTCCTCCTCATTGAACCTCTCCCTCACGGCTTTCTTTATAGTTCCCCATTCCCACAACGTGTTGCGATGTGTTATCCACCACCTGGCTAGCATGGCAATGAGCACAATATCTATAAAGGGAACTTTGTGATCCTCCCTTACCTCTCTGTCCACTTTGTTTAAGAATATGTCCACTGGTTCGATGCTGTGTAATTTTGGATAGTCACTTACCTCTGCTCCTATCCAATTTATCCATCCTATCATTGCACAACGTCTGGTATTGAGTTCATATCCACATTGCTACCATGCATCCCACATAGCTTTTGAACCAGTTTCCAAGCTTTGAATACTCCTCCAGCTGACAGATCCTCCTGCTGTAGGATTTATGTAATCTTCTCTTTTACCTATTGTTAGGGTGTATAACTGGTCTAACATTCCTAGATCGTTCTTGTCATCTACATGTTCTCTGAACCTAGATCCTTGATAGGGATCCAAGGGTTGTATCACTCTAATCCCTTCTGCTTCAAAAATCATTAATTACTTCTTTAGATCGATGAAAACATAGTTTTCATAAGCCCAGTCGATCCCAATCAGCGCTCGATATGGGTCCTTATCACCCATTATGTCGATTACTTCAAATTCAGTGTACGCCATCACTCCCACCATGCCCACTTCTATATTCTCTAGCCTTCCAATGGGTAGAATGTAGTATTGGTTTTCCATTCTCAATTGTATCGGTGAACATCTTTGTTGCAGCTTCCCCATCTCTTCCCATGTTTCCTAGGAAGGATGTTTACATCCGACTCTAAGTCTAGCATTGTGTCCTTGATTTGGAATCCCGCAACATGGGAATTGATTCAGAATTCCTTCCCACTTCTCTTCTTATTTCGCCACACTCTTCTAGTACGCTTTTCTGGTAAGTTGGCAGATGGTCGTTTCACTTCCCCTTCCTCCTCAGACAATGCTGCCTTTAAACTTTTGGGCAACTCCTTCAACATGTATTCATCCTCAACGATATTTAGGAAAAACTTAAACCATTCTTCTATCAGGTGAGCATTGTTGAGCACGTGGCCATTCTACCTCTGATTCTCCCTTGTCTTGGTCATCCCTTCGAACAATTTAGCTGCCTCGTGGTAATACTATTTTTGTTGCTCAGGCTGGTATGATTTCTTTGGGGATGCTGCCTTAACGACCAAGGGTGGGTCCACCATACTTCAACCTTCCCCCATCCTCTTTCCCCCTCTTGTGACTATATTTATATTGGTTACAGGAAAACCGTCATCAGTACAAGGTTCAACGTTTACTAGGTTAGCCCCTCT
This sequence comes from Pinus tabuliformis, assembly GCA_031772625.1. Classification (NCBI taxonomy): domain Eukaryota; kingdom Viridiplantae; phylum Streptophyta; class Pinopsida; order Pinales; family Pinaceae; genus Pinus; species Pinus tabuliformis. Next base: position 635,910,307 of record CM062818.1, on the reverse strand, counting down.
CTATCTAGTCCTTTCTTCCCTCTTTGCAATGAGGTCTGGGAAATCCTCCATCTCGTGAGTATTGATTCTGCATTGCGAACACCATCATCTTCTAGGGAGCAAACATTCCCTAGCGATGTGCCCCTCTTGGTCACAGTTGTAACATCTCACGGGACCTCTTCCTCCTCTCCCATTTTCTCCTCATACTCCCCAGTTGGACTCATTGATCATGAATGTCGACCTGTCCAGTCGTTCTGCTAAAGCATCCAATGCTCTGCACTGGTCAGTGTGATGCGTTGTGGATACAAAAAACTCACAATAGTTGTTATTGGGGACATTGGAGTACTTCTGAAGTATCGAGCACATCTGCGGTAGATGTCCATACATCCTACAGATCTCACAATATTCCTGATTATTTCGTCCAGGGAAAAATCCTTGGGCTCCTACTGCCACAACTCTTGCTGTTGGTGGTGTTCCTAATGATCTTGCAATTCCCTGTGGATGATTAATTTCTCGCAACACTCTGTCATGACATGTCCCTCCACCATGCAGTGCGTGCACCATACGTTGGGTCTGGATGGTCGCACTGGTCCTTCAATTTCTCCGTTAAAGTTGCAATCTGGTTTTGAAGTCCCATAATCGATGGATCTTGTAATACTGTCCCTCCTCAGTATTCATGAGGATATCCAGCCATAGCCTCTATGTGTGACACTTTCTCTAGAGCATCTTGGAGGTTCCCGATCTTCTATTATGTCAACGACTTCCTTGTAAGGGGCAAGGGCGCCTTTATGAACCAATCTCTCTGGTGATTAGGATCTAGGGTGTAACTCAGCTTAGTAATGGCATTCTTGAATCTTTGCATCAGCTCCCAAGCAGTTTTTCCTTCCTTATGCTTGATTTCCCATAGCTCTGATAGCCCTTGCTGGTCAGCCTGAGGTACTTTGAATTCTTGTACAAACCCCCTCTTGATGTCATCTACCGTGGGATTCTGGTTTTCTTCCACCCATTTTATAAACCAATGCAGAGCTCTCTCCATTAGCATAGTCTGGAACTCAACTATTTTTACATTGTCTGGAGTCTTTCGTGCTCTCCATATAGCTTCGCAGAGATACTAGTGCTATTCTACGTCTTCATTTCCCTTACCAGCAAACTATGGGTATCTGGTAAAATATCCCGCCATGTTTACTTGAGTATGCACCAATAAAACAAATCCCCTAGTTCCAGGCTGTTGAGATCCTTGTAGTCCCAAGTTACTAATACCACTAATTCCCTTGTTGTTTACTATATTGAAACTTGCCTTATATCTCTCGTGCACATTGTGTACCCGTATCGCTTTATCTAATTTAATAACAATTTTTTTTGGATTATAGTAATGTATCACGGGAAGGTCGGGAGGAATACTACCTGTACCTTGAGGACATTGTTGCTAATTTCTTGGGGATGCTTCTTCTTCAACAAATAACCTTTTCATGACACTGGCCATTTCCTCCTCCCTTTCCTCTTCACAACCGCTCGGCATTTGTTCCTCTACTATCCTTCCCGTAACCTATAAGGAAGGATCCTCTTTCTCATTCTGGCTTCTGTCTTTCCAATCACCAATCTTGCTTTGTTCGACATCTCCCTTTTCTCTCCCTTCCTCATGGGTTTTCCCCGGCACGGATCCTACTTGGTGGGGTCCCATATTTCTCTTCTTCAGAGTCTAAACTACTCTTTCTTGACACTTGTCAACTAACAATGCTCTCCTGTGTGCTCTAACATCTCTAGCTTTCTGCAACCCTTCTACATCCATTCCTTTAGCAACATTTCTATTCCCCAACCAGTAGAATTCTCCCCTTAGGTCCTTCCCCCAGTACTAGGGTTTTATGCTACCATCTTTGTGGTAGGTGAGGGCAGTAGTCCTTCTTCTACCATGAAAAATTTAATCCACAATGACACTTCCTTCACCAACCTTCCTCTTAGCCGGAACCCAAACACTGCTTCCGCCCTTGAAAAAGATTGATAACTTTCTGCGGCAAACTCGACTATATACCCCTCCACTATAGTCTTTAACTAAAATTCGACTGCTTTAGTCAGATCACTCTGTATCTGTTGTAGCAATATAATATCTGAGGAAGTCCAGCTACGACGAGCTGACGGTATCCATCCCGATCGATTCTGCTCTTTCAGCCTTCTCAACCAATTGTACAGGTCTTCTGGGAACTTGCACCAGAATATCTCATACTGTTCACTAGCACCCTCAGCATACAACATCTCTTTGTTGATTTTGGTAGCCAGTTGTTCTCTTTTAGTAGCTTGTTCCACTATAAATTCATCTACTCCGTTATCCCACCAATCTTTAATCTCTTCCTTGAATATCCTCGACAGCATGTTCTGAACTAGTTCTTGTAACTTCAGGTCCCGGCAACGGAACCATTTGTTGGCACGAAAGAGTCATTAGGGGGAGACCCTGGGTTCAGGCGCAAAGGGCCACCAATGGCTCATTGTAGTCTAGGACAACGTTGACATTTTCACTTTACCCAAAGGATAAGGAGTCTCACTCGAGGCATGTCGTGACCGAAACAAGGAAGGGTTTGTCATGGGGTCAAGGGTATGTCAAAATTTAATATATAACCAACATCATACACACAACTAATACAACAACATATTTTTTAATCACCCTGAAGCCACTACATGCCTATATTTGTAGAATAATTTAAAATTTAAATGGTTCCATACATCATAAGAAATCACGTACATTGTATCAAGAAACCAATCCAGATCCTACTACATATTAAGTCCACGGTAGACAATACATAATAGACTTGCCTTAGCCACAGATGATTACAAGGAATACCTTATTATAGGCTCTATCTGCCTATGCCAAATTCAGAGGTTCAATCTTTGATCTAGAGTTCTTGCTCGCCTGCATCCCTACACTCCTGTTCTGTCACCCCGCAACCAACCAACCCACTAGAAACAACAACCTTTTTCCTTACAAGTTTCTCCTTTTGTATTTCCTTTGTCGTTTGGACTAACATTTCGCACTCGGCTGTTCCTTCCCTTGGCTGCCTCTCCATCCATCTCATCTACTCAGTTGCCTCTGCCTTCTACTAACACTTTGCCGCAACTACCCGGCAACTGCTTGTTCCTGCTTCCCGCTCCAGCTGTCTTCACAGCAACCTGATTGTTGCTGCCACCACACGTTCCCTCTCCATTATGGAAAGCCAAAATAATCAAAATCTTTTACTATCAAAATGAAGGCCCCAACAAAGAGTCACGTGTTGGAACCTAGGTAATGAGCATTGGGCATAAGGAGAGAAGTTAGGTCATCGACAGGAACCATGCTTGCTCCCTTGGGTGTTGGCTCAACTGGGGAAACGCGGTAGCTGCCCGTCTTGTAGTAATGTGGCTTAGTATTAACCCTAAGATTACTATTTGGGACCCTACAAAATTCTTAGTGGAGCGCTTCTTCCTTGCGGCTGGCCTGGTGGGGAATTCAGGAGTAGTGAATTCAATTTCATCCATGGGTTCAGGATAGATTAGACCTCAGCTTTGTGCAAGTAACCCTTATGTATCTTTTTTGGGTCTCTGGTTGGTTCCTAATTTGTGAAGTTGTCACACTCTGGGGTTATTTCTATTTGCGGTGCGCATCATGGAATTGGGCCCAGGAGGGTGGACTCAGTAATTTTCTCGAAGGACATTTTTGGTGTGTGTGTAAGTGGGCCTCAATTTCTCAAGCCCTGGATAGTGTTTTAGCTTCTTGTATGGTTCCGTATCTACTTGGGTATCTTCCTTTTCTTTGTCCAATCCTAACTCTTATGACCACCTTTTTCTTTGTTTTGGCTCTGTGTTTCCTGAATTCTATCTTTTGCCCCTAGTTCTCTCTATGTTGGTTCTAGCCAGGGGTCTGTTCTTCATTGTTAGGATTTTTGGATAGATTGGTGAAAGGAGTGAGACTCTGGAAGGTAGTCATTGAAATTGTGAAGGGTGTTTCTGTTAATGATCTAGTTATGCGTACGACCATTGATACCCTTTTTGGAGTTTACTCCTACTATGGGTCTAGTGCTCATATGCAAAGAAGGTTACCTTGTGCTTCAGGTTGGCCTTTCTGTGCCTGTTCAGATAGGCTTCTTGAGGCTCCCTCTCAGCTTAAGTTCATGAATCATTCCCATCTGGTGGAAATTCCATGCCAACAAGGGTGGCCACGTCATGGAGGCGACCATCATATCTTTGCATGTCATCCGACCAATAGTCATAGTTCTCCTTTGGATAATTCAGTAGGTGAGGAACGCGAAGGGGAGGTAGCTCATGCTCCAAGTCACTCTCCAAGTCGTCTCAATGCTCCAAATTCTTTGGAATCCATTGCAGATTAGCTTAGAGGAAATCAAGAAAACATGGACATTCTTAGAGAGCATAGGTATGAGGACCGCAATGAATTGGTAGCTTACATGAACGATATACAGTTCAGCTAGAACGAAATTGTTGAGCAGCTGGAAAATATTCGCCAGAGCCAACGGTGAACCAATGAACGTCTTCACGATCTGCAAGAACGAGTTGAAGACATCGACTTCCACATGCATGATCATGCTAAATTTCTTGTTGCACCTCCTGTATTTCCTCCCCAACATCCTCCTTGATATGTCGTTGTCAGTGTGTATGATCATTTTGTATCCTTTTTGTGTTTTATGTCTCTTCAGTCTGGTGGCAATAATGACTATATGGGTCTATCTTTAGAAAACTCTAGCTGCCCTTGGCAACAAGTCTAGTTGGAATGAGGCTCGGAGAGTTGTAGAGAAGCATTTTGTACTACCTATTTTCACTAGCAGAGATCCATCTCAAATATGGATCTAACATGAGCCGAGATGGGTCTAATTTCTTCACGTGCAAATTGTTTTATGAGCCAACATTATTTAAATATTTTGTATAGTTATTAATTTAATTTTTATTTTTAGATCTTTTAAAATGTTTATTTTGGTTGACATGAGAAAAACTTCAATTTTTATGATGGAAGGACGCCCTTACACATCATACTAGGCTGTAGAATGAGCCTATCAGCTCAATCATGAGAATATAATAGAAGAAGTTTGACAAAAAAAAAAGTAAACTTGACTTGGTTAAGTTGCTCATGGTTTTTGAGCTCCAGGTTTATGATAACCCATGGTATCACCCATGATATTCATGTAGAATATAACCTATTTAAAGGGGAAATAAAACTAGCATAGGTCCCATGATATTTCCCATGATATTCATGTGGAATATAGGTCATGGTCAACTATGGTGCAACGTTGCATTGTGACAAGACTGTCAAGATATGGAAATCAATCATCGTCAAGCATGATCAACCAAGGTCCAACTTCACATTGACAAGGATTGTCTCAATATGGAAATCAACCATGGTCAACCATGTTTATTTTAGGGTTTATAATATTTATATTAGGGTTTATATAACTTGGGTTTATAATTTTTATCCCTTGGGCTTACAATATCAATCCCTTAGGTTTATTAATCTAAGGGTTCATATTCCTAGAGTTTAGTATTGTTCCCTTAGGTTTATAATTCCTTGGGGTTTTAGTATTAATCCCTAGGGTTTATTATTCTCTTGGGTTTATAATATCGATCACTAGGGTTTATTATTCCCTTGGGTTTATAATATTGATCATGATCAACCATGGTCAATCATCTTTTATAAATTCAATCATGGTCAACCATCTTCAACCATATTTTATAAAATCAATCATGGTCAACCATGCTCCAACGTCGCATTGTGACAAAGATTGTCTCAATATGAAATTTAGCCATGGTCCAACATCACATTATGACACAGATTGTTTCAATATGATAATCATGGTCAACCATGATCAACCATGGCCAATCATGGTCAAGCTTGGTAAACCATGTTCAACCATGTTTTATAAAATCAAACATTGTCATGCATGGTCAACTATGGTCCAACGTCGCATTCTGACAATGATTGTCTCAATATGAAAATCAACCATGTTTATTTTAGTGTTTATAATATTTATGTTAGGGTTTATATACCTTGGGATTATAATATTATATGTTGGGTTTAATATTATTCACTTGGGTTTATAATATCAATCCCTTGGGTTTATAATATCAATCATGGTAAACCATGGCCAATCATAGACAACCATGATCAAATGTCACATTGTGACACTTATTGTCTCAATATGAAAATGAATGATGGTTAAGCATTTTCCAACATCTTGTTGTGACAAATATTGTCTCGATATGAAAATCAATCACAGTCAACCATGGTCTAATGTTGCATGGAAATCAACCATGGTCCAACATTGCATGGAAATCAACCATGGTCAACCATGGTCAGTCATGTTTATTTAAGGGTTCATAATATCTATCTTAGACTTATATACCTTGGGTTTATAATTTTTATCCCTTGGGTAATTATTCCCTTGGGTTTATAATATCAATCCCTTAGGTTTATTAATCTAAAGGTTCATATTCCTAGGGTTTAATATTATTCCTTTAGGTTTATAATCCCTTTGATTTTTAATATTAGTCCCTAGGGTTTACTATTCCCTTGAGTTTATAATATTGATCATGGTCAACCATATTTTATAACACCAATCATGGTCAACCATGGTCCAACGTCACATTCTAACAAATATTGTCTCAATATGAGAATCAACCATGGTCAAAAATGGTCCAATGTCGCACTCTAAGAAATATTTTGTTGATTTGAAAGGAAATCATGGCCAAGAATGGTCAATCACAGTCTAATGTCACATTGTGACAAGGATTCTTTCAGTATGGAAATCAACCATGGTCAACCAAATTTATCTTAGGGTTTATATACCTTGGGTTTATAATATTAGTCCCTTGGGTTTAATATTATTCAACCATGGTTAACCATGGTCCAATGTCACACTGTGACAAAGATTGTGTCAAAGATTAATAATTAAAGATTATTATATTCATTTAAAAATAATTATTGTTAGTATTAAATAATTATTGTTATTTATTAATATTACTGTTATTATCAAATAGATATTATTATTAATAATTTATTTATATTACATAATTTAAAATTAAATAATATTAAATAAAAAATAATAATTAATATAAATTAATGAGAATAATTATTAATGATGATGATGATGATGATGATGATGATGATGATGATGATGATGATGATGATGATGATGATGATGATGATGATGATGATGATGATGATGATGATGATATTTTTATTGTAATCGTGTTTTTTAAATATTATTTCTATTACTATATATTTATCAATGGTAGATATAAATGAAGCCTTCGGCGTATCACTTGTATTTATTATCCCTTGGGGTTTAGAGTATCCAGGGTTTTATTATTAAACCCGATGAATTGATATTATAAACCCAAAGGATTAATAATAAAAACCCAAGGGGTTGGTATTATAAACCCAAGAGAATATAAACTGAAGGGATTAATAGTAAAACCCCAGGGATAATAAAGGTTTTTGCTATTAATCCCTTCTTATTTCTATTGTTATAAATTTATCATTGGTAGATACAAATGAAACCTTTGGTTATATCAACCACATAAATATTTTTAATGTGGTTTTGTTAGTGCATTAATGTATGTTAATATACATTACTATTCATCAATGTACTTTAATTAATATACATTAGTGTGCATAACAGTAATGTACATACAGTAAAGTACATTAATGCATAGTTATATATATTTAAATACATTAATATACTAATTTACATTTAAATACATTAATAGACTAATATGCACAATAATGTATACTTCATATATATAAATGGACAATATTGTATATGGAGGTTCATATAAATATATATAAATATTAATGTGTATTGATATGTATTTATAAATGTGTTTAATATACACATTTTATCAACCACATTTATTAATGTAATTGTGCTAGTAAATAATATAAATAGTATTACTAAAAACTAACATATAACTTTTTTAGCTTACCAAATTTACTTTCAAATCTACTAAGTTTTAAAAGAAATCAAATCTAACCATTAAACCTATCCAATTTTGAAAAGAAACACATATCTACCATGCAACTTTTCTCAAATTTAAAACTCAAAAAAACATCAACTTCAAAATTCTATCTCTTAATTTAAATTCAATCCATATTTTTATATATTTATTTTTAATAAAGTAAATATATTGGCTCTTTATCTCATTTTATTTTATTTTATATATATTTATTTTATTTTAAATTTTAATCTCAATTTTCTAATTTCTCTTCGTACTTAAATTAAAAATTGAGATGGACCAGGTACTTAGCTGTGAAACTCAAATAAATTTACTCCCTCATTTCAAGCACCAACGAAAATAAGCTCTTTCAATTTAAAATATGATTCGATTTTATGCGTCTTTCGTTGTATGGATTCACACAGATTTTACGCAGCGACAAAAGGCAGTCTCTTTTGACTAAGTAGTGTTGTCGCAATCAACTTGCCGTCCGATATTGTCGACGTAGGAAAATTTTAACCCTTATGCGGTCGCAACGGACCTGGCAAATAAAAATCCGATTCTGCCATCAAAAATTTGATCCGGGAATCTAACCAATCTGTATCATGGAAATATGTGGAGTAGGCAGCGGGTCACAGTCACCCGGTTGAAAACATACACAGTGGTAACGCACAAACCACAACAGCAAGTTGGACACGCTTCTAATTTTCATTTTCAGTGATATTATTCCACGCACTAGAAAATCTGAAAATTAATACTACAAGATCAACTTTATATAAGGCCATGCCTTCTGGGCGCAGCTGAACTCGATCGGCACAGACGTAGTTATGGCGACGCAAACGAAATCAGTGCTTGGCAGTGTGTTACTTATAGTAACTCTAGCTGGTAAGGGTATGCGTTTAGCAGTTGCTGATACAGAGACTCCCACCCTCTGGAGCAGATATGGACAGAGTGGCAATTATACATATAGAAATGATAGCGCGTTTCAGCTTAATCTAAACAAGCTTTTGGATTCGCTGGTGAACAATGTTTATGCCACCGGATTCAATACCAAAGCAGCAATGGTGCTGTTTATGGGCTTGTCTAGTGCAGGGGAGATTTAGATTCGTCCGATTGCAAACACTGCGCATCCACGGCCAAAGCAAATCTTGTTCGGGCATGCCACAACACTTCTGGATTCATTCAACTAGACGGCTGCTTCTTGCGTTATGACAATCATAACTCTTACAATGACCTTGAGAGTAGGAAGAATACACCAATAAGTGTTCTCTGCAATACTGGTAACAGCAGTCGGCCACAGCAGTTCAGAGATGCTATTAAGGCCCGCCTCTCAAATATTACCCTTGAAGCTGCTCAGAGTCCCAAACTTTTCGCTGCAGATGCTGCCGATGAGCCTTCTAGTTCAACGGGAAAGATCTACAACTTAGTGCAGTGTTGGAGAGATCTGTCCCAGACAAGCTGCGGATCGTGCCTAACTTATGCCTTAGAAAACATATTCAAATGCCAAAGTGGAGCTCTTGGGCACAATTCGGATCTCATAACTGCTATTTGCGTTATGAGGATTATGAATTCTTCGACAATTCCGTTATGTCGCAGCAGAAAGTTCTCCCGTATCCTCCGGTAAATTCTTCACCTACTTTAGGATGATAAATAATCTAGTGGTTTAATTCTTGGTAACGAACACACAAACCTACTGAGAATATTTGTGCAAATTTGCAGAACGTAAAAAATCTAGGACACTTGCAATAATGCTGGGCGTAGGAGCCGTCGGTACGGTTGGATTAAACGGTGATTTTGAGGAGGAAATATTTCTCTAATCTCAAAAGTACGTTCTAGAATTAATTTAAAACTCCTTCTGAAGACCCAGACAAAACATCAAGCAGTCCGGCAACTTCTTCAACGGGACCTTCCGATACCCAATCTGGAGGTGTTGACCCTTCGTCATGCGTTGTGGACGCGAGATGACTGACAAGCAAGGCCTCTCAGTATTATCTTTATCTTTGTTTAGTATAGGATATTGACTTCATCATGCGTTGTGGACGCGAGATGACTGACAAGGTAAGACCTCTAAGTGTTATCTTTATCTTTGTTTAGTATAAGATACTGACGTTATTTATAAAGATCTTTAAATCATGGAATTAATGAAGTTAGCAGGATAGAAGCAAAATAAATGCAATCTCATTACTAATTTTGGCTCTTGGAGTTTTGGTGTTTGGAATTGATTTGTAGTAGTTTTATTCGTGTTCAAATTTCTTGGAGGCGTCACCCATACACCTATAATATAGGAGGATACAAGCAAAATAAATGCAAGTCTCATCACCAACTCTGGCCTCTAAAATTTTAGTGTTTGGAATTGATTTGCAGTAGTCCCACTCGTCTTCAGAGTCATTTAAATCCAGTAAGATGCATACATTGAGGGAATTAGCTCCTTTGAGCATTTAGAAATCTTTAAAAGTTCAGTGATCCACCATTTTAAAGACTAAAGTTGAAACCAACCTTCGAACCCAAATTGTCACAGTATCTGTAAATTATTTTGGTGAAATAAATAAGAATTTATTGAACAATTGGGACTTATGTGGCTAGTGCAAAACCTGTTGAACTTGTTTATCTTTTATCATGGCACACAAAATGGAAAAAGAAAAATTTTGATTTACGCAAGGAAATCAATGAAAGATTATTCCAATCTACATGATAATGGCATTAAAGGTGATTCATCCATTATTTTAAATTTGAGGTTATTCGGCCTGTTGTTCTCGATCTAGTAACACAAAAGGTCCAACTTCTTTCAAGGATTCGGTAAAAAGAAGGGCTGAATCGAATATCAAATCTGATCAAACCTCCACTTTTCCCTGTCTCTATATTGTGGAACAAATGAATCAAGTGTCGGCTCTCATAGTAAACCTGCAAGAGGTTAATGAACTCTACTCTGATTTCCATTCAAGAGGAGTCATGCAAATTTAATTGTTTTTGGCCCAAGATGGAGGACCTATATAAATGCATCTTCTCCACTTGGATTGAAAATTGCGATATTTATCTATGTTTGAGGGGTTTTTTTATAGTAAAATTTGATACAACAAAAGATCTAGATTATGTTTTAAATGAAGGACCATGGTTTTGGGGCAGTGCGGGCCTTTTTATGATCCCATGATCCCCGGGTTTCTATTACCATGGTGTTTTCCAAAATGTAGTGTGGGTCACCTTACATAATCTCCCTTTGCATTTTTGGCATCACAAAGTGTTAGAAGGAATCAAAAATTCTTTGGGGAAGTTCCTAAAGGCGGACTCATAGAGTCACCAAAGGAATTTTTACCTTTAGCAAGATATGTGTAGATGTTGACCTCATTAAAGGTTTACCATCTCACATTATTCTGATTCATAATAATATGCAGTGGTCCTAGCTTCTAGATTTTGAAAACACGACATTTAGATGTCATATTTATTTTCAAACTAGACATTCATAAAACTCGTGTCCTCACGCAAAAAAACATCCCGAAAGAAAAAAGAGACAGACCCATAAGCCTAAGGGATGGTAGTTCTCAGATTCCCAGGATGTCGAAGTAGAGGAGGAAGAAACCTTAGTGAATGCTACAAATATTGTTGAACAAAATTCCCAAGAAATTATAGAGAAGAGGGGGATTGAGTAGGAAAGTTCAACAGTTCAACCGTTCAAGTAACAACAGACCCAACTTTCTAGCAGTAGAATGAAAAAAATATATCTGAAAGAGAGGAAAGTGGTAGAAAAAGAATTAATGCATGAGATAACTCAGACTCTTATAAAGAAATTTATATAAATGTAACACAAAATCAAATGGCTATTGTATCTTCCACTCTGGAGGAAAAAATGGTAGAAAAGAGTAATGTTTTTTCTTTTTCTTTTTTAACTTGATAGCAAGTCTGATTATCAAACACATTTTAGCATCTGCAAAATGTAACTGTGTTCTTTTGAATAAAATTGTGATTTTTCCTTGGGGAAAAAAATATAAAATGAAAAAAGAAATAAATTAATTAATTGCAATATTTTTTTATTATAAAATATTATTATATATTTTTTAACAAAATAAGATATCTTAATTCTATATTTATTAAATGTTTAGAGAATCAAACTTTTCAAGGTGCAAACCTTTCTTCGAATTTTCTAGTATAAAAATGTTTGCATTTTGAGATATTTGATCTCCCTAAACACTTAATAAATTTAGCATTAAAATGAATCTTATTATTTTAATAAATATAAGAATATTTAATAAAGAAATTAATGTTATCATTCACTCTCCCACTGAGGGTGCCTAAAAGGAAGCAACACTTCTAAGCAATGGGATGAGAGCCAATATAATTTATGAAGGGTGTTGTAGGCTACCCAAATGGAACACTACATGTATTTGGCAACACATTTTGGTGGTGAAAGGAAAGGTTTATCCATGTAAACAAAGTTTCATGATGAATCTAGGGGAGTCTATTGCCATGGAAGTAATTCCACAACATGGAACAACATTCAACCCTTCTCTGAGTATGATGTAATAAAAATCCACCAGAGAGTTGGGGAATTATGGTAAGAGGCACAGGAAAACACTAAGGAAGAGAGAACATCGTTTAAATTGGGTTCATGAGTGGTGGAAACTACAACAGAGAAGCTTATTTGTTAGCAATACAATTCATTATAGTTTGGTTTTTCTACTTTCTTACTACTTTTCACGGCATTGCTTTTGGAAGCTATGAGCTATATGGTTTGGGTGGCAAATATGTTCTAGGAAACTAGCCCAGAGAGTCTATGTTAGCAGTGATGTCCTTGCCAACAATCATATTTTGAGCCTATGGAATTCTAACAGTTTCTTATGGTTTCAATACTATCATATCAAGATCTAGATGAGAAGAAATTCACAACTTTGGTCTCAAGGTAACCTTGATATTCATCAATCTTAGAGTGAATTTTTCATTTTCAGATGTAAATTTAAATACCTAAATATTTGGAAATTTGTTATCTTGTTAGCACCTCAGTTTATCAAAAATTTCATGTTTACTTTTCTGGCCCTTTTTCTTCCCTACCCCACTTCTAACTCTCTGTCACACTCCTCCTTCACCTATCTACTCGCTCTTGGACATCCCTCTTTGCCTCCCCTCTATAGTTTCCCCTTACCTATCCCCTAACCACCTACTCCTGTACCCCTTATTCTACCAATGCCCCCCACCCCCCCACCCCCCCCCCCCCCCTTGAAGCTTTATGGTCTGTTAGACTTCTATTCTATCTTTTTTCTCCATCTTCACTTCAAATATCACTCTCCCTAATTTTACGTGTTAATCCCTTCCTCATTTATAAGTGCTAGATGAAGATTATCCTTAGTACACAGAGGTGGTAGAAGGGGAAATGCAAGCTCCTCTACAAGCCTAGACCCCCCTCCACCACCCTCCTCACAAATTCAAGTCCAAACTACTGCAAGACAAGTTATGGCTTACTATGCCAATGTAATCCATGAAGTATTCAGGTGCACCATCGTAGAAGTGGAGGAAGAAGTTCGACTAGAATGCAGTTTCATCCCTGATCAACACATTAAGAGGAAGACCAAGCCCTGGATTCCTAAAATAGTTGCCTCTACTACAAGGAGATCTGGTCTGCATGGAAAAAATATTGGACAAAATTGAAAGGCTAAACGAAAAAGTTTCTATCCTGGCCAAAAAGTAAGCAAAGATCATCTTCTCCCCTTCTGATGACAACATTGACTCTCCCCCACCAATCTAGCTAGACTCTCCTTGTTATCACTTAGAGGAAACCCAACTATGGGAAAACCTCCAAGGTAACCTCAAACCTCTTTTTGGTTGAAAGCTGACCCTTCAACTTGGAGAGGGATCTCTCCCTAAAACTCAACTACTATAGGTCACCGTAGGAGTAGGTTTTGCAATTGTGTTATGTGGAAAGATTTAGTTTGTAGGATGAAATTTGGTTGGGTTGTATATAAAACACACCATTGGGCATGGAGTCCAATTTTATAAAATGATGTTACAAATCTAATGAGCAGGACACAAAAAGCAGGGTAGCAATAACTCTTTTGACTATTTGAGAAATTTGGATGAAGAAAACTGAAGAAAAAAATATTATAATTGATGGAAGCAACAAGTAGTAGTGACTGACATATAACAAATCCAGAGCATAAAGAATCCCAATTTCAGATACTAAAGTTTCCCAACACAAAGAAGATTTTTCATAACAGAGAAATAACAGATAGGGAACCACAACACATGATTTTTTTGAAAATGCTCATCAAACTATAATATATTTAAGATCTACTCAAATACACTAGAATGCTAATGTTTCTACAATAAAATCCAAATTTTTTCCTTTCTTCAAAAAATTGTCTTTATAGGAGGGATTGCAAACTAAAACAAGTTTCTAGCAAAACTTAATTACAAAATCTGAAAATAATAACATAGCTTATCATATACATTCATATAGAAAACTTCATAATCCTATCTGTGTCTAAATATCATGCTTTTGTTGGAGTCATGGCTAGAGATAAGGATCAATAAGTTGAATTTGGTGAGGTTGCACCAAGTCAACAACTGTCCATGAGCTTTTTCCTCACGAAATCTTAAAAAATAGAGTCCAGTGATCCCTTTGGAAATCCAAAACCGTGATATCTATTAGAAAACCAAGAGAATTTTTTCTAAATGGGTCCATTTTGGACAAAAAATTCTTTCAGTTCCGTAAAATGTGTTCTCATTTTTTTGGGATATGATTTTGAAAACAATTACTAAAATAGGAATGCAAATTTCTGAAAAAAAACAACCTTTCAAATATCCCTTCGAATATTTCAAACCGTAACACTTGTTAGAAAACCGAGAGAGGTTTTTCAAAATGGGTCCCTTTTGGATAAAAACCTCTTTCAGTTTCGTAAAATTAGTTCTCATTTGTCTGAAACATGTGCCCAGAATTATTGCGTTGTATAGGAAAAATAGAGTTTTTAACTCGCCATTTTTATAGAAAAACGTTAATAAGCCCATTTCCAACGAATTTCTTTAGAAAAAACTATCGGAACATTAAAGCACTAATAGCCCCGTTATAAATGATCTCTCGGTTTATTACAACTAAAATGCTGACATTGAAATTGTCAACATTTTCTGAATTTTTTTAAAAACAGAGTTAATATGATAATAGTTGGCTTCACGTGGATGTTGTCGATCATAGATGGCAGCAAGAACCTTATAGACTAGAGGCCTGATCCATTGGGCGACTCCAAATGAGTAACCCTACATCCTGTAAACCTTACCACACTGAAGTCCATATTGAAACTTCAAACTAAAAACTATACAGAAATGTGAAAGATGATTTTTTCTTTTTTTATATTACAGTTGAATCCACACTCGAACTCTAGTTTCACCCTGAACACCAATTGTTGAAAACTTAAAACTGAAATTCATGCTTTCAATTTCCTACTCTAAGTTGAAGCATGAGTTTTTGTTAGGTGAAGTCAAACGCTGAGTGAAACCATGCAAGCATCTTGTCCATTGATTTAAAACCTTGCATATATATATTATGGAGTAAACTAAAAAGGCTATTTAATGATAACTCAAAAGCAGATCTGAAAATAAATTTGATATATACAAAATTTGAAAATGTGGGCCTATTTTTTGACTCTAAACCTGTTGCGAAAGGATATTTATAAGAATCGAAAGTGATTTTATAGTTTTGCCAAATTTTGTCACTCTGATATGGAACTCATCCAACTGGATTTTCTTTCTCAAATGCCTCCATCTGATAACTGGCATATTGTTGCATACAAAAGCTTTCTGGACAAGAAAAGATTGTCTACAACATTGATTCTTCATAATTTTCATGTTTATAAGAGAAAGATGAGAAAGCCATGTCCTTCAAAACATGATTGATTGAGGATGGTTGTTCATATGTTTGAACAAAAACATCATCTTGATTTCCTATATTTTCTAATTTTATATCCTCAAGAGAGGTGAGATCCTGAATGATCTCTCCATTTTTGAAACAGTCTGGAAGAACTTGTTCTTCTTTCATTAATGAAACAAGAGGTAAATAATCTATAGAAATTACTGACTGAATATCATTACCCCTTTCTTAGTCACTTAAAATCGAAACATTTTCATCAACTTCAAGGGAAGACTTATAATTTTCAAATTTAAGATCCTGATCTAATTCTCTTTCATCCAAGTAGGAAACTTCCATTTATTTTTAGAATGAATATTCACATAGGTTTTCATATATTTTCTCATCCATTAACTCTTCGTTACCATGCACATCTTCTATATACTGAATGAAAATTTCATAGTTTTCACAACAATCCTCAAATATCAATAAGGGAGGTAATTTTATCTATAATGGTCAAAGAATGTTGTGTGGAAATATTTTAGAGAATACAAGCTACCAGGTTGTAGTTTTTCATACCATGATCTCGCGTCATCTTCTAGGGTAGCCATGAACATCTTCATGAGGCAGTCATTAGGCAAGTAAAATCCTAACTTATGAATATGTAAATGAAATTTGACCAAATGTAAACCAACAACATCCCTTTCCTGATCATTAAACTTTGGCAGACAAGTTTGCTAATCTATGTGAGGGATACGATTAAGAAAACCAGGAATATGAGAATGATTCATAGGAGAATACTTTGAAGAACGGGGATCCATCTCGAGACAGTAGAGTCGCCAAAATATTCTTCAGACAATTGAGTCTTTGACCAGTGGAGTCGTCATGAAAGTTTTGAGCTCTAGATTCACTTGAGAATGGAGTCTCCAGGTGAATGGTGCACAACCTTCCGTGTTTGTCCTCTGTTCACCATCAGAGAGAATATCTGATCTTTGTCATTCTCCCAAGGATGATTTGACATGAAATTTTGTGTCCCCAGCAACAACACCAAAATGTTATCACTTAGAGGAAACTCGGATATGGGAAAACCTCCAAGACAACCTCGAACCTCTTTTAGGTTGAAAGTGGGCCTTTTAACCTGCAGAGGTATCTCTCCCTAAAACTCAACTACTCTAGGTCACTGTAGTAGTAGGTTTTTCAATTGAGTTATGTGGCCAGAATTAGTTTATAGGATGAAATTTGGTTGGCCTATATATAAAACACACCATTGGGCATGGGGTCTAGTTTTATCAAATGATGCTACAAATGTAATGAGTAGTACACAGAAGGCAGGGTAGCAATAACTCCATTGACTATTTGAGAAATTTGGAAGAAGAAAGTTCAAGAAAACAATATTATAGTTGATAGAAGCAACAAATAATAATGAATGATAAATAATAAAAGCAAAGCATAAAGAATCCCAATTTTAGATACTAAAGTTTCCAGACATGAAGAATATTTTCCGTAAGAGATAAATAATGGACAGGGAACTACAACACATTAATTTTTTGCAAATGCTCATGAAACTGTAATATATTTAAGTTATGCTCAAATACACCAGAATTCTAATATTTTTACAATAGAAACTAGCCTTTTTCCTTTCTTCAGAAATTGTCTTTATAGGAAAGACTGCAAACTAAAACATGTTTCTAGCAAAACTTAATTACAAAATCTAAAAATAATAACATACTTTATCAAATACATGCATATAGAAACTTTCTAACCCTATATGCATCTAAATACCATGTTGTTACTCGAGTCATGGATGGAGATAAGGATCAACAAATTGAATTTGGGGAGGTGGCATTCAACTCAACAACTGCCCATGAGCTTTTTCCTCATGAAATCCTGAAAAGTAGGGTCCAGGGATCCCTTCAAAAATGTAAAACCATGATATATGTTAGAAACATGAGAGATGTTTTTCTAAATGGGTCCGTTTTGGACAAAAACCGCTTTGGGTATTGTAGATTTCATTTTCATTTGTCTGAGAATTGATTTTGAGAATAATTGCTAAAACAAGATTTCAAAATTCTTAAAAACAACCTTTCAAATATCCCTTTGATAATTTCAGATAGTAACATGTGTTAGAAAACCGAGAGAGTCTTTTATAAATTGGTCCGCCTTGGAAAAAAACCTCTTTTGGTTTTGTAAAATGCATTCTCATTTGTCTCGAAAATGTGCCCAAAATTATTGTACTCTACAGGAAAAACAAAGTTTTTAACTGCCCATTTTTACAAAAAAATGTTGATAACCTTGTTGTTAGCGAATTTATTTAGAAAACATTATCAGAAAATTAAATAGTTGATACCCCTAGTATCAATGATTTCCCTGTCTATTACAACTAAAATGATGACACTGAAACTGTCAACATTTTACGATTTAAAAAAAACAGAGTTAATGTGATAACACCGCCTCCACCACCCTGCTCACATTATCAAGTCCAAACTAATGCAAAACAAACTATGGCTTATTCTACCAATGTAATCCATAGAGTAGTCAAGTGCGCCATCATCAAAGTGGAGGAAGAAGTTCGACTAGAATGCAGGTTCATGTCTGATCGACACATTAAGAGGGAGACCAAGCCCTGGATTCCTAAAATAGGTGCCTCTACAATAAGGAGATCATGGTCTGCATGGAAATAATGTTAGATAAAATTGAAAGGCTAAATGGGAAAGTTTTTATCGCCAAAAAGTAAGCAAAGATCATCTTCTCCGTTTCTGATGACAATATTGACTCTCCCCCACCAATCTAACTAGACTCTTCTACAACATGACATGATCGAGCAAGCCAACCCTCCAATTTATATTTTGATTTATAATTTAAGTACTACTTACATTTTTTCCATGATAGTTAATTATAAATTATGTATCAGGTATAACTGATTTTGTAGTTTAAGTGACACATTGGTTGCCTCAATGATAAACAACGTAAAAAATTTCACTTGGTTTTCCAAGTGACAGACTAGTAGTAAAAGAAAAATGATCATGTAATATTCTTGATATTTTTGAAAACCAATATACTCTCCCTACTCTTACAAAAAAAATGTTACGGTTCGCTCATTTATTTAGTTTTTTATATTTAAAAAAAATTATATCATTTTAATAAATACAATAACATTTAATAATAAAAAATAAATATCATATAGATTGAAATATATATTATGAATTCAAAATAGTATATATAATTTTTTTTCAATTACTTATTTTTTTTTATAGAAAATTAATATAAAATATGTTACCATAATATTAACATTAAATTGTTTTCTTTAAATATCATAAATAATTAGACATTGCCTTCATAGTAAGTTCTAAAATTAATATTATTTTAAATATTATATGTCAACTTCATATTGAATACTGAAATATTTTACTTAATATCAACATTAAAATATTTTTACGCCGATAGGTGTCCCCCCTATCAAAATCGACAAGTTAATTGTTTTCTTAATTAATCTTTTTGATCGGATGGCCTGAATTGAAAGATGTCGGTATATTCCTGTAGCCGTCAGTAAATTAATGGATGAAATTAGCTACAATAACTTTCTTGCATGTCAAGAACACATACATAGACCATACTTAAATTAATTTTTTACAAAGCATGATTAAAAAATTACTGTGCCTCTCGTTGATAACCATGTATGTAGGATTAAGAAAAAATGAAATAAAAAAATTACTATCGAACATCTGTCTTTCACAGTGGCTTTGAAAGTGGTCTCTTTGGATTCTGAAACGTATGCATGGTTGAAGCATAAGGACACGTTTTGATCGATTACAATGACAGTTGAAGGATTTGTGCCCAAAAATCATCCATAACCATGACAATGAGGTATGTAGGAATAAATTTGAGTAATAAGGAGACGTTTCATGCATTACAATTAGGGTTGAACCATTTGTGCCCGAAAATCATCAATAACCATGACAATGAGGTATGTAGGCATCGATCGATGAAAAATTTCTTTAATTCAGTTAAGTACAGTGAAAATCTGAAACGTTCTGCCTATTCGTATTCTCCTCGACCAGGCGTTTTGAGCTTTTAGTTACATTACAAAAGTTTGAATCTCATACTATGGCCCATTTGATATATTATAATCAAACGCTTCATGGATGCATGCATTTCTTTGTTAGCGCTTAAGGTTGTTGGAATTTTTGAAGGATAACTGGAATGTTGGCTTCTCTTGGCTTCTATATGGTTAAAAAGGTGGCAAATCTCATTGTGTTTTTAATTGTTTCCAAGCTCTCACGGTTGTCTCTGATTGAATTATTGCCTACTATTTTTTCAGGTTTCAGCATTGGATAAACGCTTTCTTAGTGATTGTCAAACGCTCCATGGATGCATGCATTTCTTTCTTAGCACCTAAGGTTGTTGGAAATATTATTTTCTTCAGGTTTCAAAGGCATTCAGAAATCGATCTTACAGGTATGTACAATTTTTCTTTCCGCGACTTTTTTCCAGTTTAATTCAAATGAGATGACTAGACCGTGCAAAAAAAAGAAGGGAATCGACTGTGTATAAACCATTTACAAAGGAAAATTCCCACATAAACATACCTTTCCACCCTTCCATACAACCTTGTCACATTTCCCGAGGTTTAACCTCATCGCAATTGACCATCGTTCCTAGCACAATCATACATACATATATGTATCTTCATCGTCTCTTCCACTTCGATATGTGATATCAGAGCGTTAATGTATGTTTTAGCATTAAACCACTTTAATAAAAATATATGGGTTGCACAGGAAACCCGCTCGGAATCATATATATATAGCGGATATCAAATTTTATAGATTTGCCACTATATGCCCATCGGTTCTGGGTCTCTGAGGCTTTTCATTGTGCACTTTGATCTACGCTTCCTCCGATTGTGATTTGCGATCAGATCTTGACCGTCGATCCGATCCGCGATCCAATGGTTGAGGTTAAGTCGCGCGATCACATATCGCTCAAGATCAATGCCAGACTCCTTCCGCTTCCACACATTGATGCGATGTATTTATGGACCCGATAGGGATATAAACCATTCCCTATAATATTTCAAGTCCGACAGTTGATTCCTATTGTGTTTTTCACCGTTTGTTTGTGTAATTGGGTTTTCCACTTGCGGGAGTTAAACTGTATAATGAGCCTGCCGATGCGATATTTCGCCTTCCCGATTCGATCTGCGATTCGACGGTTCAGATTAACTTGTGTGATCACATATCGCTCAACCTCAATGCCTTCGTGATATCCTGGCCCGTAGAAAAAAGAAGGTTCTGGTCTTTTTTTTAAATGCTCTCCCAAAATTTATTGCTTCTCTGGCGTTGATCTTCTCCCAAAAGATCGAGACTTAAAACCACTTCACAACCTTTATAAAACCTTAAATCACACATATATAAGCTTCCCCTTACAAAAACTTTGGTTACATATGTTTTTAACACATAAATCTCTTATCGGCGCATATTTCCTTATAAATGATTCACAATGAAAAATGCTCACATAAACATAGCTTTCCCCTGTCCCGTACAGCCTTGTCACGTTTCCGAGGTTTAACCTCATCACAATCAGCCATCGGTCCTTCCACGGTGATACGTATATATATGTATGTTCATTGCCCCTTCCGCTTCGATATGCGATATCGGAGCGTTAACGTATGTTTTAGCATTAAACCACTTTAACGGAAATATATGGATTACACAGGAAACCCGTTGTGAATCATATATATAGCGGATCTCAAATTTTATAGATTCACCAATATACACCCATCGGTTTCGAGTCTCCAAGCCTTTGCATTGCGCACTGCGATCTGGGCTTCGTGCGATTTCAATTTGTGATCAGATCTTGACCGTCGATGTGATCTGCGATCCGACACTTGAGATTAAGTCACGCGATCGCATATTGCTCAAGCTCAATGCCAGACTCCTTCTGCTTCCATATGTCAATTTGATTTCTTTACGGACCTGATAGGGATATAAACCATTCCCTATAATATTTCAAGTTCGACAATTGATTCCTATTGTGTTTTTTCACCATTTGTTTGTGTAATTGGGTTTTCCACTTGCAGGAGTTAAACTGTATAATGAACCCACCTATGCAATATTTTTCCTTCCCGATTCGATCTACGATTCGACGGTTCAGATTAACTTGTGTGATCGCATATCGCTTAACCTCAATGCCAGACTCCTTCTGCTTCCATACGTCAATCCGATATCTTTACAGACCCCATAGGGACATAAACCATTCCCTATAATATTTCAAGTCCGGCACTTGGTTCTGACTGTGTTTTTCACCGTTTCTTAGTGTAATTGGGTTTCCACTTGGGGGAGTTAAACTGTATAATGGCCCCGCCGATGTGATATTTTTCCTTCCCGATTCGATCTCAGCCGTTGATCTTCCCAGATCTAAGGGTTCCTGAGCATCTATCTTCACTCCTGCGCTCATTCCTTTAACTTAGAATTTATGCTAAGTCTTCATTTTTGCTCTTCTTTAAAGGTTTTGTCCCGCTGTTCCTGTGTTGTCACAGTTTCAAATATCAATGTATTATCAAATTTTTTCTGCTGCAATAAATCACTGCTTGTCTCATTTAACAGACATTCTCCATCCTCCTTTACTTCAGAGTTTTTTATCTTCTGAAAGATACTTCTGCATACTTCTGACAGCTTCAAAAGATTGGTCATCCTCTATTAGTGTTTGTTCTCCCAGGGTTAAATCATCTGCATAGGTTCCTTCCTTCTTAAGATCTTTCAGTAGAAAATGGAAAATTGCTTTGCAAAATGGAAAATTGTGTGTGGTAAATTATGTATTTATGTTACTTTTAATTTTATTCAACATTAAATTGTTTTGTTGATATCAAATGCCTTTTTTTTTTACTGTTAGGTGGTTTCATTGTTTCATCATGGATCCAGCTATTTGGAGTTCTCTTCCATTCGAAGTTCTTGAACTTGTGTTGTTGTGGCTCCCTTTATCAGTTGTGATAAAGTTTGGCACTGTGTGTAAAAAATGGAAGAATGCTTTGCAGGACCCTTCTTTCTTTTTATGTTGCAAGAATGTCTCCACGAACCAATTTGGATTTCTTGTTCATTTTCTCAATAGTGAAGACAATTGTTTTGCTGCCCAATACCTTAATCAAAATGGCCACATATATCAATTTCATTTGGGATTCATAGATTCAAGATACATAGTAGAGTGCGTTGTTGGACCAATGGTGGTTTAATCCTTACCAATAGAATTCTCCCAAACACACAACTATTTTGTAGCAAATCCATTTACAAAGGAATTTAAAAACATAGGGCCAATACGAATTGGAGACTTGGGGTTCTTTTCATTATTAGAAAATGTAAGGAGTAGAAAATATGACTGGGTTGTTCTAAAACATATCTATGATGGAATGCAGTCTAAATTTTATGTTTGTAGTAGTCTTGATAGGGTATGGCAAAGAGCTGGTGTTCCATTTGGTGGCACTTCACCCCCCAAGAATGTGGTGTTTTATAAATGTAAAATGTTTTTGCTGTATCTCAACAAGAAGTATGGATATTATCCTCGATACAAGTATAAAATCTACTGGTTTGACGTAATAAAAAATGAGTGGGACTTTTCATTTGTTCCAATCACTGACATACGTTGTATGTCGTTCGCAATATACATGAATCAGTTGATATGCCTTGTCAATGATGGGTCCATTTCTGTATGGTCAATTGAAGAATTAGATCATTTCCAATTTGGCCAACCATGTTTTGAAGGAAGAATTGACTACTTTGAAGATGATTGGGGTTTCATATGGAAGTTTTTGGAAGAAATTTTTGCAGATATAAATAGCAAATGTACTAGTTATCTTCCGTTCCGAACCGTCCATGGTCTGGTTCTTATGTGCAACAACAGTGAAGTTCCTTTCCTATTATATGACATGGTGACTCGCATCTGTTTTCCAATAGGTATTGATAGTTCAACTAATGGGCAGATGTCTCGGTTTTGGTACCCAACACAAGAGGACTGCAATGATCTGATTGGGTATGGAGATGTTTTTGCAATTACTGCCCGTATGGATTCTATTGACGAGATTCCACCATTGGATATGATGATGGATTCTTAGGATATTAGTATTCTTAGGGGTTCTTGTAAATATTTCCATTTTATATACTCTCTGTGGTTGTGGAAAATATTTCCATTTTTGCCTCTATACATACTATGTGTCTTTATGGTATTACTTTAAAATTATGTTTGTATCAATCTTTGTGATGTAAAATATTTAATATTGTTTCCACTAAAGTTTTCTTATTTACATGTAGATGTTTGTCAATGTTATGTTTTTTTCTTTGTTTCTATAATGATAATTTCTATGATTTATGATATACATTATATTTGTAAAGGTTTTTGTCATTGATTCTCAAACAGTTTTATATGTTTGTGTTCATTTTAATATTTATATTTATATTTTGATAGTATATATAGTTCCAAATTTTTAGATTCTTGTGTCGCAATAGTGTGGGTTCCATTTTCATTATAATATGATACATGGAAATTTAGGCTTCTTTTTTTGTTTGGGCCATTTGGAAGAATTCATTTGTTTTTTTTTCCATTTTGAAATTATTTGTTTTTGTTTTTAGGCATTTGGAAAAAGCCTTATACATTTTCATAAGTTTATATGCTTGGAAAAAAAAAAAAAGATATACACTTTTTATGTTCGATGTTTATGATTGCATAATGAATACTTATTATTCATTGTAGACATGTCATCTGAAGGCACAAGCGTGCGTGCAAGAAAAAGAACTTTGTCATCACAGTCACGTGAGAGGTCTAATGAAAGTCATCGTTTGCGGTATCAACAAAATAAGGATGTGATAAATGAGCGTAGGAGAGATGCATATAAGAGAAAAACAAGTGAAGCCACTCTTCAAAATGATTCTATAGTTCCTTGTAAGTATCGTAGTATGGACGATATAATGGAAAGAACATTTCCTGTTGATAGTTCATTATCAGGATATGCTCCTCCTCAGCATAGCCTTGTTGTTCGATGCTCATCTGAAAATGTTCATAACATTGGGGAAACATCTTGCAATCAAGAAGAATGCCATATCAATATTGTGCATGCAAATGTCCACCCTAACCCTTTCGTGTGTCCAATTGCATGTTCTGATGGCCAAAGGTTGCAAATAAGTGATGGTCGAGGTAATGATGACATTTTGTGTGATGATTTGAATGATAGTTTACTTGGCCATTTGTTTGATAATTTGGATTCAGCTGCTCGAAACAAAAGACCTTCAAATCCCACTTCTCAAAGTAATGTGGTCCCACCAAGAGAATCAGTCATCCCTAATAGCATTTCGCATGGCACAATGGAGGTAACACAATTATATTTTTTTTTTCGCTGCAATAGTGGTTGTTCAGCTACATTCCAGGCTGATGTAAATTTTCAGTGTTTTTTGATTTGCTTTTCGTTTTTTATATTTCTAATTTCTTAGACAATGAATGTTATTTTCTTTGAGCAGGACATAAGTCATTCCAATAGAGGCATAGAAATTAACTTTGTAGATGTTACATTTACTGATGTTAGAAGTGAAGAGGAACTATCTCATAGCATTCATCCACATCACCAAACAAATGTAAATGTTGAGTGGATTTGATATTTTTCTCATTTTCTCATTTACAGTTGCCTTGAAATTGTGTTTTCTAACATTTCATGGAGAAACCATGATGTCATCTCGTTAGGTTGGCTGATTGGATTCCAAAAGATCAAATTGTAAAACTATTGTAGATGTATTTCATTTAGTTTCAATTTTTGAATCTTTATTTTTTGGAAATTTAGTTTTATAACGTATTTTATTTCTTTGAAACAGGAAACAACTCATTTGAATAGAGGCAAAGAAACTACATGCAAAAATGTTTCGTCCACTATTCTTAGAATCCAAGAGCAACCATCTGATAACCCTCATCCACATGAAGACAGAAATGTAAATTTTGAATGCATTTGATTCTTTTTCATTTTCTTCATTTATAGTTAGTTGCAAATTAAATTTTAAAGTCTTTTATGATAGAGAGACCTTTACATCCTCTCAGATTCACGAAATGCACACCATAAATTTGGAAACACATTCTCATAGATGCATTCCACGTGGTTCAAATTTGCGAAGGGAATCTCATGTTCTTGAAGATGAAGTAAATGTTAGAAGAGATTTTACTCATCGAAATGGTTTTCAACATGGTTTGGCAAGTAGATATCATATTCATTTTGATGAAAACATGATTACAGTGCATAAAAGGTTTCGAGCAAAGATAGATAGTTTGTCAGTTGTCCAGATGTGCCACATTTACCAATAATCATATCCCAGAATCCTTGTTGTCATACATTCTGAAGGACCTCTTTGCAGATGATGTAAGAGTGAAAGAGGAGCCCATCGTTTTTGTCGGTATAATAACATGGATCCTGATGAGTAACCTCATATTTTAAGAATTCTTACTCAAGTTGAAGAAATGCTAATAGCACGTGTGAATCCCATTTTGCAAGTGACACATGCTCGAGGTGGGCAATATAAGTATAGTGGTCATACAATTAGCTTTCCTCAAGATATTTCTACAATTGTATGAAGCCTTCCCCGACGTGTTGAAGATATTGACTTTCTAATTATGAGGAGACATGGCACTGAGTCTAAATATTATGAATGTTATGTCAAAATATCTCGAGTGATGGATGCATTGCTTTTCAAAATCCAGCGTGATCAATACTATCGAGATGTTGTAATTGATTATGATTCACTGAATGCTCTGCCCGAAAGATCAACAGATGTCTCCTCCAGGCTTAAATTTGTTGATTGTCATATTGAAGAATCTGAGGTCAATGAAACTAATAATGAAGAGTTTCATGCTAAGCATTTTCCCTCTCATCCTTCTTCCTTTGTTGCTCACCTACCAAATGAACACAGAGAAGTGGAAGAAATTAGAGCATTTCTTGATAATGTTCATTCTTCACATGTTCAAGACATGGATTGGCCCACTATTGGAACCTCTCCTGTGAATGAATATAATACAGAGGGGTTGTTCGATATGGCATTCCAAACATTGTTCCCCACTGGTGATGCTGATTGGTTGCAACCACGTGTTTGTAGTGTTGAAGTTCATGAGTATGCATTGCATCTTCTTAGGTACTATGATAAGAGATTTGGAAGCCATCCTTGGTTTCGATATTACCTATTAAACATGATAATGTGGCATCGGAGCCAAGGAACTGCTGATTTTTTTGCAAAGAAAAATTTACATGATAACTCACCTACAACAATTGAGGAGTTGCGTCACCAACTATCTGATTTACCAGATAATAAGTTGGTTGAGCATCTTATGCGGTTTGGTTCTTCTCTGAGAGGTACAAGGGCATAATGGACTAAGTGTCGATCTGAATTGATGGACATGATTACCTAGTTAGGATGTCCATCTTTATTTTTTACTTTGAGTGCAGCTGACACAAAGTGGCCAGAGTTGCATAACCTCATGCCCATGCATTCACATTCTCGTTCTTCAAACGAGCATCGTATGAAAATTGAGAATGTTATCCAGTACCCTCATATTTTTGTGGCATTTACGCACCATAGACTCAATATATTTCGAGAGGAAGTTATCCATAAATACCTTAAAGCTAAAGACTTTTGGTACAGGTTTGTGTTGAATTTTTCTTCTTTGATTTTTCATCTTTTACTGTGGTTCTATTTATGTTGTTTGAAGTAACTATATGTTCATTTATTTTAGGTATGAGTGGCAACAGAGAGGTTCAGCACATATCCATCGTTTCCTATGGTTAGAAGGTGCTCCTGACATGGAAATACTTGATTGGTCAAATAGTTCTAATGTATAGATTGCAAAGATGTTCTTAAACAAATATGTAACTGCATGGAATCCACGTGACATCCATCGTCGCAACATAATGGTTCCACGAGGCCTCAATGATGACCCTTGCCTATTGAATACTGGTCAGGTTTTCTCTTGTGATCCTCATAATGATTACAAATAATTGTTAAACTGTGTCCAAAGGCACACAAAGTGTACTGTGGGTTCTTGTTTGTGCAAAAAGGGCGTTATTCTAACATGTCGGTACAATGCTCCATGGGATCTTTGTGGTGAATCAAGATTGTTCATAGATGATCAGGGAAGAAAAAAATATGAGCCAACAAGAAATGATGACAGGCGTAATGTACATAGCATTAACCTTCTAACAATGTTGCGTGCAAATGTTGATTTCCAGCCAGTGCTTTCTCGCTATGTTGTGTTGAAATACATTGATAAGTATGCATCGAAAGCAGAAAAGAGGTCTGAAAGTTATGATCATATGTTAACTATAATTTCAAATTCTATTGGCCCTGAGGATCCTGCTTTATGTGCATATAGAAAGTTTCTTGCAGAAACGATTGTTGACCATGACATTGGAGCACAAGAAACATGCCATATGTTGCTTAAGCTGCCTCTTGTTGTTTGTAGTCAGAAATTTGTTTCCTTAAATGTTGGAAGAAAGGTTTTTAGGAAAATATCAAGGGATGGCTTGCAATGTTCATTTGAGAATACTTTCATTCAACATTATCAGAAGAGACCTTTTTTCCTTGAACATCTATCTTTGATAGAAACAACAAGATCTTGGACATTTGATAGCAGCCGTAAACAAGATCAATGGAAGGCTAGAGATGTTCATGCTATTGTTTGGGTTTGGCCACAGTTTTATTCTATTCTCGGTGAGGCTTTAGAGGAATTTGAAACCTTTTGCTGGTCAGAATTTCTATTGTACAAGCCATTTCGTGACATTTCTGCAGAAATTGGCCTTTCAGTTGAAGTTATTATTGAAATTTGGAGGAATTTTCGATATTGAGCATGGCATGTTGATCGACAGCCATCAATTATAGACAATATTGAAGATGAAGAAGATGGTGATTTTTCTAACCACGAAATGAATGTTGAAGATGATTTTCAAGAATGGTAGATTTTCTCTCGTTTGGTTCCACCAAACGATGTGAATGTTTCTGATCTTCACACCCTTGGTCGAAGGGACTTTGATATATCCTTTGACTGGGAAAGTACAACTATTTCTGATGATGTTGTAGAGGAAGCTACTAATTTTATAAGGATTGCAAAATCAACGGGTGATATTGTTGACCTTTCAAACAAAACATTTTCATCTCCAGGTTCTTTGTCGGAAAAACAATGACTTGCTTTTGATATTGTGTTAAGGCACTTTGCTGAATATGAAATTTGTGAAGCTATTCTTATGATTATTCAGGGCACTACGGGCACTGGGAAGTCTTTCCTTATCCATTTTATTTTTGAAGCTCTTTCTAATTCGTCAAGAGATGGAAGAAGCCTTTTGCTTCTTCTTGCGCCAACAGGAATAACTGCTTTTAATATACATGCAAAAGCAATACACTTGGCTCTAAAAATCCCAATTAAATATATGCAACCACTACAGGGGTAGTCACTTGTAGTATTCCAAGAAGAAACGCGACATCTTAGATATATATTGATTGATGAAATGAGCTTTCTGGGATCAAGGTTGTTTATGCAGATAGATGCTCGGTTACGAGAAGCATTTCCAGAGAAAAAGAATTGTTCTTTTGGTGGGATATCCATCATCCTTGTGGGTGACCTTAGCCAACTGCCTACTGTGAGAGATAAGCCTTTGTATGCAGGTAATATAGAAGGGAAAGTCTTGTGGAACAAATTCAACATTGTTGTCACTCATGACACAATCTTTCACCAACAAGGGAATAATCAGAAACAATCTTGTTTTCATAGAGTCCTCAATAACATAAGAAACGTAGAACCTATTCTTGAAGATTGGGACTTTCTTATGTCTTGGGTTGATATGAGGTTGCATCCTACAGAAAGAGATTTATTTAATGCAACAGTTCACATGTTTCCAACAAATAATTTGGTGTCCTTGCATAATAGGCATATGTTAAAATCATTAAATTCTCCAATTTCACGATGTGTTGCTGAATATTCAAGGCGTTCAAAAATCAGTGGTGTTGATGATGATCAATTGGACCGTGAAGTTTTGTTGTGTCGTGGTCAGCGTGTTATGTTGACATGTAATTTATGCGTTGAAGATGGCTTGGTGAATGATGCATTTGGTTTGGTTAAGGATATATTTTATGCGCCTACCTCTAAGCCACCTGCACTTCCAATGTTCACAACTTTTGTTTTTGATAAGTATGTTGTTGTTTCATTTTATGCAAGCAATAAAAACATTGTCCCTATTACCCCAGTGATAAGAGGAAATCGAAGACAAATTCCTTTGAAGATGGCAGGGGCTCTTACAATCCACAAGTCACACGGATTGACTTTAGAACGAGCAGTTGATATCAGGAATAAAGAGTAGGAAGGCCTTACCTTAACAACCATATCAAGAGTGAAGTCAATAGATGGTTTATGCATTGCACCGCCTTTTACATTCCAACATTATGCCAAGATGAAAGATAATGCATATGTTACAATTAGGAAGAAGGAAGAGGAGCGATTGAAGTCCATATCACTATGAAATACAACTAATAACATTGTGGCCTTCTTTATAGTTTTGAACTTCAATTTTGTAGTGGATTACTTGATGTAGACAAAACAAAAAATATATGTTAAGGCTCAATGTTCTTTCTGTGGTTGCAAAGTTGGTTAAATTGTGAATATTTTAAACACTAGTGTTGTTTTTATGTGCAAAATTGTATATATCTAGTCTTACAGTTTACTATTATGTTGTTCTTCTTTAAATCCAATATGTCCAATTTAGATGTGTTTTTTTCATTTATATCGCTTTGCTCCAATGGGAGTGTTACTATTATAATATTTTTCTTGCATTTCTGATTGTTGTGGTCTTCTGTGTGGATCCCTTCGCTTTGTTCACCGGGATCCATAAATGAAAATATTGTTTACATTTACACTATTGTTGTTGTGATTTCATGTTCTAGGTGTTTATATCAATATTATTGACATTTATAGTATTAATACATTCATGTATTGATATCAATGTATTTATGGTCTGAATTCTATTTACTGTTTACAATGTAGTGATATAAATGTGTTATTATTAATGTAGTCATGGTTTATAATTATCGCATTCATCAAAATATATATATCGCTGACATATATCCTTTGAAATATAACAATTATGAATGTTCATAAATTTATGATAAAGAATTATTTAAGAAAAAATAGATATATCAACAATAGCAACTCTTAAAGAAGTGTTCATTCACATAAGGAAATAAGACAAAAACGATGATAGAAGTACCACATGCATTTGAATCCTTCCGATGTGGACAACACTTCGATTCCACTTTCCTATTTGAGAAAAAACTCCAGAAGATGCAAAAGTGCAAGTCTTGAAAAGGCTTCTCAATTTGCAATGTGTTCTTATATTGGTTTTGGTTTAGATCACTATCGAACTAATCTATTCTGACTCTTCTATAGGAAATATTAATATTTTCACAAGCATCTTAAACAGCAGAGTAACATTTAGTTCATTTTCAAGAACATGAGATTCGCTTCGCAAATTTGAAGCATGTGGAATCGGTTTATGACAATGTATTTATCCTACAACTGGAAAATATATAAATATTCTTATCTAAGCTAGGTGATTTATAAACAATGCAATCTTTGATTATTCCTAAAAGAGAAATAAGCATATAGATGGCTTACTTATCAAATAGACAGATGCATTCATATAATGGTTACTTTTCTTAAGAAATTAAACAAAGTAGCTATAAAAACATTATCACATTCATCACTATATATATATATATATATATCTATATATATATATATATATATATATATATATATATATATATATATATATATATATATATATATATATCGCTTACATATATCCTCTGAAATATAACAATTCTCAATCTTTAGAAATGATATGATAAAGAATTATTTGAGAAAAAATGCATATATCAACAACAACAATTTTTAAACAAGTGTTCATTCACATAAGGAAATAAGACAAAAAGAGTGATAGAAGTACCGCATGCATTTGAATCCTTCTGGTGTGAACAACACTTAGATTCCACTTTTCTATTTGAGAAAAACCTCTAGAAGATGCAAAAGTGCAAGTCTTGAAAAATCTTTTTGATAAAAAAATGTGTAACCTTGATGCACTTTTTGATAAAAAAAAAAAATATTTAGAAGTAAAGCATATAGATGGCTTACTTATCAAATAGAAAGATGCATTCATATAATGGTTACCTTGTTTAATAAATTAAACAAAGTAGTTATAAAAACATTGTCGCATTCATCAATATATATATATATATATATATATATATATATATATATATATATATATATCGCTGACATATATCCTCTGAAATATAACAATTCTCAATCTTCAGAAATGATATGATAAAGAATTATTTGAGAAAAAATACATATATCAACAATAGCAATTTTTAAACAAGTGTTCATTCACATAAGGAAATAAGACAAAAACAGTGATAGAAGTAGTGCATGCATTTGAATCCTTTCGGTGTGAACAACACTTCGATTCCACTTTGCTATTTGAGAAAAACCTCCAAAAGATGCAAAAGTGCAAGTCTTGAAAAAGCTTCTTGATAAAAATGTGAAACCTTGATGCAGTTTTTGATAAAAAAAATATTTAGAAGTACAGTAGTGAAACTTCCCAAGTCAAAATTTTATACAAATTGAGGACCCTTTCTAAATACATGAAAGGGTCTTAAATAATAAAAATAAAAACTACTATCAACAAAAATCGCTATAAGGTGTTCAAACTGTGACATAAAAATTTGGGATTTGGTATAAAATTAGCAGTGTGATGGCGGTTGACCTAATTCATTGAATCGACCTCTTCTCTTGTGCTTGCAGCTCACAGATTGCTAGCATTAGCTGGATTTCCGGAGGCTGGCTCATCCTAGAATGTAGTTGGGCTGTGTAGGTGGAATCAGAGAGTTCGGGAACCATGCAGTTGATTGCGTCAGACATGCATTTCATGGCCATCTACTAGCTATGAGGCTTGACTAGAAGAAACCATAATGCATCCCATGTCAAGTTTTGAACTTCTCCGATCT
Source organism: Pinus tabuliformis (assembly GCA_031772625.1). Taxonomy (NCBI): domain Eukaryota; kingdom Viridiplantae; phylum Streptophyta; class Pinopsida; order Pinales; family Pinaceae; genus Pinus; species Pinus tabuliformis. The sequence continues at coordinate 635,877,475 of CM062818.1, read as the reverse complement.
ATTTTTCTCTACTTGCCAGCTCCTGTCTCCATTGATGTTCTAGTTCCTTTGCTTTTGGGAGTTTGCCTGGAGAGCAATCGGAAATCAAATTAGACATATATAAACTGTTATTTACTAATTTGATTATAGCATTCATTGTAGCTCCGGCTCTAGAAGTTGCCCTTTTGGCTTTCATTAGCTGAGATTCCGACTCTGATAATAGGATTTCCTTGTGCGATTCTTGTGTTTTTGGTAGATTTGCAGCCTTTCCTTCCTCTGAATTTTGCCAAGAGAGAAAGTTTGTTATTTTTTCATTTGCTTTCTCCACTTCCAATCTCTTGTCAACTGCCTTGTCAATCAATGATGCCGAGATGTCATGCAATGGGTTGGCTAATGATATATTATGGGAAACGGCTTTGGTTATCTCCAAGGCTTCCTTTTTGAATTCAGTAACCTAAGGATAACCCTTGTATTTTTCTATTTGTAATTGTAGTCGTGCAATTTGATCATCCTTGGCCTTCTTTTCTTGCTCAATCACTATCTGAAGGATGCTTAGTTCTTGAGACAACTTATGTTGTTTCTGGAGAGCCTGCTTATCAATTTTGCGTTTCTCCATGTTCAACTGTTCTTTAAGTTGCTCATTTTGTTGTCTTTTTTTTGCTAGCTGCTGTTCTAGTTTATTAATCTTTTGCTGTTCTTCTGCCAATTACATCTCAAGCTCAGTGATCCTTTGATATTTATCCCTGATTAGTTGACTAACCTCTAAGGCTTTGTCCATTGTTTCTACTGTGTAAGCCCCTGTATACTGAGATAATTTTGTTAAATCCTCGGAAGGATTGACTTCTGACTTCCATACCACATTCATGATTTCATCGTGACGAGTTAAAAGAGGTGCTTGATTGGTTTTCCTCTCTTTCCTCTGTCTTTTAAGTACAGTCCTGTGCTTTGGACTATAGAATACATCAAGGGGTTGTATTTCCTCTATTTTTAGTACAATCCCTTATGTGGGATTTCGGGAATGATTTCTATATCCTGCTGGATTTTGGGTGGGCCGCTTGTCCTTTCAATTGGAACACTAAGAACCTTAGACTGTTGTGTTGTGGGTGATTTTGGTGTAGTGAGGTTTTGGGAGTCCTTTGGGCTTTTTATGATTAGCTCGAATTTCTCCCATTCCTTGGTTAAAGTTGGCTCAATATTTATATCAGTATGAAGGACCTCACTAGTTCCTTGCTTTGTCCTCTGCCTTTCAGGGCTCTTCTTCTTTTCAGGACTATTTTGGGTAGTTTTTCCTTCACATTGCCCTTCATGTTGCAATGTAGGGGTGGTATTTAATAAGTGCATCGGTAGAGTTTCCAACCTCCTTGTTCTGAACTGTAAAAATGCTTCTACTCCCTCTGCTCCCAATTTGATTTTCGAAAGTTGTTTTACATGAGAAAAGAAGTCAGTTGAGGTGAAAAAATCGTCATAATCATCTTTCTCATGTTCAAACTTGGAAATTTTGACATGAGAGGTTAAGTTATAGGCTATTGCTTTTGGATCATATTGCATCTTTGGAATGGTTGCTAACTTTAGCGCTTTTATTTTCTCTGCTTCTTTCTCTGCATGTTTGAAGTCATGCAGTGTGAAAGTACCACATGGGAGGGGGAATGAAGGCCACATTTGCTTTTTGGAGTCCTTTAGGTTTCTGGACATCCCTGCTTCTGTGATTTGATAAGCTATTTCCCTGGAAAATAGTTTATCGGGAATGTATAAGGGGAGAACATGTGGAGTAGCAGTGCTTCCAAAAATTCTAATGTAGGTGAAGTTTTCTTCACCAAACCAATTACCAATTGATGTTAAGTCGACAATGGCTTCATCGGATAACCAAGGAGCGGGTTTATTGAATATAGCATAATGAACAAGCAAAACAAAACCATGACAGATTCTATAAAGATGGTTTTTATAATGGGTTTTCCACAATTCCTTATGATAGATGTGAATGGGGTTTGGGTCTTGTGGAGTCCATTTCCAACCTAGAGTGGGGTAATCAGAATTGGAATAGATAGTGTCCATAATGTAGGCACTCACATAAAATGGGGGTATTACCCTGGTAGTCACAAACCTGTTTCTTCTATAATCGAGGATATGGTTGGCCATTTTATCAGACAAAATGGTTGCCCAATCCATGATATACGAATTAACCGCTGCCTCCATTAAAGGAACCATTTCGATTGAAAACCTAGTAGAATCGAAGACTCCAAAGAGTCTACACATCATAGCACCAGCATAGCAGTAAGGAGATGCTAAGGAGTCAATGGAATACATACCTAATGATTCATGCTTGTGTTTGTTTGGGTAATGCCTCCACTGCCTGATAGGATCTGATTCCACGTCATTTTCTTTGGCAAAGGCTTCGACAAATGCCTTGTTGTAATGCTTCTGTGGTTCCGCCAAATGGTACATCTTTTTGATATCTTCTACTCTGAATGACCCGAACATCCTTCCATCAGCTGTAAAAAAATGCTTTGTCTGTAATTTTGATACTCTCGATTACCCATCTAACTAAGTCATTGTAGGGTAATGTTCTAGCGCGGGCAACTACTCTATGGAGAAAAGAGTTGGCCAACTCCTTGAGAGTATTCTCTGATTTCTGAGTGGAGTTGACTGTTCCCTTTTCTTCTTCAATTTCTTTTGGCTCTTCACCTTCCAATAAATTTTATATGCTTTCCCATGAAGCTTTGCCCAAGTTGACGCAGGTAGTATCACCTATCAAGACCTTCTTTACTGGTTCCTCTTTGGGTAAGACTGGAATCTTTACTTTCTTTAATTTCTTCAACATTTCTACTGAATTGATGAATTCAAACTTACTCTGCAAAATAAATAGATGACCGAAACAGAGGCGAAAATCCGTTCCAAGATAATGCACAATACAGAAGATTAACAGCAAATAAGTGCAATAAGTGATATGAATTTGATATATTATGTTATCCAAGATGAAATCCTCGAAGGATTCAACCATAACTGCTTTATTAATGATTTTGGCAACTACCAATCGTGATCATTAAATGCCATAATGATATGTCACATCACACATATTAATAATGGTTCTTTAAAGTAAATATCATGACTTTCCTAATGAGCGATTAGCAATAATCGCATATGGCAGATCGATAGGCCCAACTTTATGCTTTAGCCATTTCCTTGGTATGGCTCTGATTGCGATAAAGAGTGAGTTGTCATAGGGAGGTGGGATAATGTTTAAGAAATCAATAAATCGTTTATTTCTCATTTACTAATGATTTATGCTCTTAAAACCTGCAAGCATTCATTTAACCGTCCTATTTCCACTTTATTGAAAAGTGCGCCTTTATTTATCATGATGAAATCGCATCAGCAGATCTCAAATGGGCATTCGTTATGTGTTTCGGGACCTTACCGATGCGCGATTGCGATCGGCTTGTCGCATCGGCGGAGTTGTATGACCCCATGGAATGTTTCCTTAAGAAATTTGTGATATGCACTTTCCGATTGTGTTATTGCATCGGGGAATGCCAAAGGAAATGTTAAGTCCATATTTTAGCTAAGGATGTTCGCGATGCGATATGTTTCATTTATAGTTTATCTTATCACAAGGTTTTTGTTTCGCGTTTACATTGGATCAAACTTCATCATAAGGATTTTCATGTACCATATGGATTTTTTGCAAAATGTGATTGTTATTGAAGTTATCCTAAAAGCAAAAAGACTTATTATTTAGAACTATTGATTTTAGCTAAGTTTATTAAAAAAGGGACCCATTTCTTGTTAAAATTTTTATATAAAAATTTTGAAATGGGGAGGGTTGTTGTATAGCACAACAAGTTTCTAATATTTTTCCCTTGGGTTTATTAATTCCCAATGGTTTATAATATCAAATTATTGGTTTTCTTTTTTCTTCAACTTTTTAATATTAATAATTCCTTGGGTTTATAATCCCTTGAGGTTTTATTGTTAATCACTTGGGTTTATTATTCATTTGGGTTTATTATATGAATCCCTTGGGTTTATTATTAGTCCCTTTTGTTTAATAATATTGCCTTGGGTTCATAATCGCTTGGGGTTTTAGTATTAATCCCTTGGGTTTATAATATCAATCGCTTGGTTTTATTATTCGCGAGTGAAACATGGTTTATTATAATGTTGACCATGGCGCAACATGGAATTGTGAAAGGAATTGTCTCAATATGTAAATCAATGATGGTCGACCATGTTTATTTTAATGTTTATAATATTAGTCCCTTGGATTTAATATTATTCCCTTGGTTTCATAATCCCTTGGGGTCTTAGTATTGATCACTTCGTTTTATTATTCCTTTGGGTTTCTCATATTAATCCCAAGCATTTATTATTCCCTTAGGTTTATAATATCGATCATGGTAAACCATGGTTGATTCTCGCATTCTAACAATGATTGTCTTGCCATCAAACTAAATCATGTTTATTTTGATGTTTGTAGTATTTACATTTGGGTTTACCATTGTTGGGTTTATAGTATTAGGCCCTTTGGTTTAATATTATTCCATTGGGTTCACGATCCCTTCGGCATTTAGTATTAATCCCTTGGGTTTATTGTTCATTGGGGTTTTAGTATTAATCCCTTGGGTTTATTGTTCATTTGGGTTTATAATATCAATCCCTTGGGTTCATTATCCATTTGGTTTATAATATCAATCATTGTAGTATCTACATTTGAATTTACCATTCTTGGGTTTATAGTATTAGGCCCTTTTGTTTAATATTATTCCATTGGGTTCATAATCCCTTGGGCTTTTAATATTAATCCCTTGGGTTTATTGTTCATTGGAGTTTTAGTATTAATCTCTTGGGTTTATTGTTCATTTGGGTTTATAATATGAATCCCTTGGGTTCATTATTCCGTTTGGTTTATAATATCAATCATTGTAAACCATTTCCGATCATATCCAAACGTGGTCAATCATGGTTGAATGTCGCATTGTGACAAGAATTGTCTCACCATCAAAATAAACCATGTTTATTTTAGTGTTTGTAGTATTTATATTTTGGTTGACCAATGTTGGGTTTATAATATTAGTCCCACGCTTCAATGTTGTTGGGTCTATAGTATTAGGCCCTTCGGTTTAATATTATTCCATTGGGTTCATAATCCCTTGGGTTTATTGTTCATTGGGGTTTTAGTATTAATCCCTTAGGTTTATTATTCATTTGGGTTTATAATATCAATCCCTTGGGTTCATTATTGCATTTGGTTTATAATATCAATCATTGTAAACCATTGTCAATCATAGCCAAACATGGTCAATCATGGTTGAATGTCGCATTGTGACAAGAATTGTCTCACCATCAAAATAAACCATGTTTATTTTAGTGTTTGTGGTATTTATATTTGGGTTTGCCAATGTTGGTTTTATAATATTAGTCCCTTGGTTGAATGTCGTATTTTGACAGAGAATGACTCACCATGAAATTAAACCATGTTTATTTTAGTGTTTGTAGTGTTTATATTTGGGTTTGAAAATGTTGGGTTTATAATATTAGTCCCATGGGTTTAATATTATTTCCTTGGGTTCATAAACCCTGGGGGTTTTAGTATTGATCCCTTTGTTTACTATTCTTTTAGGTTTATAATATCAATCCCTTGGGTTTATTATTCTCTTCGGTTTATAATATCGATCATGGTAAACAATTGTCAATTATAGCCAACCATGGTTCAATGTCAAATTGTGACAACGATTGTCTCACCATGAAAATAAATAATAATCCCTTGGGTTTATTATTCCTTTGGGTTTATTATATCAATACCTTGGGTTTATTATTCCCTTGGGTTTATAATCCCTTGGGCTTTTAGTATTAATCATTCGGGTTTATTGTTCATCGAGGTTTTAGTATTAATCCCTTGGGTTTATTGTTCATTTGGGTTTATGATATCAATCCCTTGGGTTCATTATTCCGTTTGGTTTATAATATCAATCATTGTAAACCATTGCCAATCATAGCCAAACATGGTCAATCATGGTTGAATGTCGCATTGTGACAAGAATTGTCTCACCATCAAAATAAACGATGTTTATTTTAGTGTTTGTAGTATTTATAAACCCTTGGGGTCTTTTCCCACTTTTAATACTATTAGCATGACTGTCGAGGCATACCCCTCATCGCAATCGACAATCGGCGTTTCCCCATATATATATATATATATATATATATATATATATATATATATATATCGTTGATATGACGGACCCGCCACAGTCATGAAATGTAATACATAGGCTTTCAAGTCCAGCTTACCCATATCACAATCAGAAATCATTTCTATTATAATCTCTTTATAATTGAAATATATAAAATGTGCAATCATAAAAAGACTTTTCGACATGCCGGACCTAACGAGACTTACAACCATAATGAATATACCTTTCGGGTCTGACCCGTGATCGCAAATCACAATCGTTGATCATTGAATGCACCAACATATATATTCAACGTTTTACAGAGACGTCGAGTGGTTAAAACATAACGTAAATATGTTTCGGGTCCGGCTTACCCATATCGCAATCGACAATCATTGAATGCACCAACATACGTATTCAACGCCTTACGGACCCACCGGGCTTTTAAACATAATGCAAATATGTTTTGGGTCGGCGAGCATTAATCTCAATTGGCAATCCTTATATATATAGATACATATAACTGCGGACCCATCGGGACTTCACAACAAAATATAAATGTGTTTCGGGTCCGCACTGCTCATCACAATCGGGAATTGGTGATCCCTGTGGTAATAACCTTCCCGCTGCACTTTTGCGATTGCGATTTATTTGCATTAGTAATATATATATATATATATATATATATATATATATATATATATATATATATATATATATATATAAGAGGACCACTCCATATAACTTCTTATATTATGAGTCGATTTAATTCTTGTCTGTATTCAACGCCTTATGGAGCCGCCAGGCTTTTAAACATAATGTAAATATGTTTCGGGTCTGCCACCATTAGTCACAATCAACAATCTTTATATATGTACATACATATAACTGCGGACCCACCGGAACTTTACAACAAAATATAAATGTGTTTCAGGTCCGCATTGCTCATCGCAATCGGGAATCGGTGATCGCTGTGGTAATAACCTGCCCGCTGCACTTTTGCGATTGCAAATTATTTGCATTAGTAATATATATATATATATAAGGGGACCACTCCATATAACTTCTTATATTATGAGTTGATTTAATTCTTGCCTGTATTCAGCACCTTACGGACCCATCGGGCTTTTAAACATAACGTAAATATGTTTCGGGTCCGCCACCATTAATCGCAATCAACAATCTTTATATATGTACATACATATAACTGCGGACCCACTGGGACTTTACAACAAAATATAAATGTGTTTCGGGTCTGCACTGCTCATCGCAATCGGGAATCGGTGATTCCTGTGGTAATAACTTGCCCGCTGCACTTTTGTGATTGCGATTTATTTGCATTAGTAATATATATAAGGGGACCACTCCATATAACTTCTTATATTATGAGTTGATTTAATTCTTGCCTATATTATTATAATGTTATAATAATATTATATTATTATAATGTTATAATAATATTATATTATTATAATATTATAATATTATAATATTATTATAATCTATTATTATTATTATTATTATTATTATTGTTAATAAATTTTTTATAATTTTATATTATTATATTATTTAAATAATATAATGATGATCTAATATTATTAATAGTCCTATATAGTTATTAATAATCGTAAATACTGATAATAATTAACCTTATGTATACAAACGCTATGATAAATATTAAAAATATTAACATTATTATGAGTTTATATTATTATACTAATATTAATATAATAATTATAAATATATAAGAATATAGTTGCTATTATTTGTATAGTTATTAATTATCATAAATAATAAATAATTAGTCTTTATGGTTCTTATTATAATAATATTGATTATATTATTATTATAATAATAATTATATTCCTATAATATTATAATAATAATATAATATTATTATAATATTATAATCAAATATTATTATTATTATTATTATTATTATAAAATTTAATTGTTATTATTTTTTTATAATTTTGTATTATTAGGTTATTTAAATAATATAAAAATAATCTAATAATTTTTTTTTTTCTAAATAAAACTACTCTATTCACATTAAAGGTGTACAATTACATCATGACCAAAGTCTAAGGCAACTGCCCAGAAGGAGAGGTAGATTGAAACAGAAAATTGTCCAAGACAAAGAATTTGGACGAGACCCTTTTATGTAATCCCACGCAGGGGAACCAGTGTTAACCTTCTTGACCTTACTGAGCTTACAAACATTCCAAAAAACTTGCATTTTGAACCCTGGCTTATCAGCATAAACAAAAATTAACAGCAGTAACAACAAAAAGCCCTCTATAATGGGCCGCATAACCTGAGACAGAGCTGCTGAGAATGAGCTAAGCATCTGGAGGCTCCTCCACGATTCTGCACCAGCCAACGTCAGACGGATCCTGAGCACGAGCAGCATCCTCCACAGACGGACCCGGGGCCGCTGGCTCCATCACCATGTCAATAGCATTGCTCGCAGGAACCTTCGGAGCCCGCGGAGAGCATGGATTCGGCGCAGAGACTGAGCCAGGGCCCTCCTGATGAGAGCTGGACTCTCCCACCTCCTGGGCTTCCTCGAGAAAGAGCACCGAAACATGAGCAGTAATCCTGGGGCGATTCAGGGTGCAATTGAAAGTAAAAATCGCAGAGCCGAAAGAGGGAGAGGACGAGGAGTCTGGAGGACTGGGCTCAAGGTAATGGCTGGGCTGAAGCAAGCGCCCTCTCCCACTGCGAGTGCGAGGGTAATGGCCAGAAATGAAGTCGCTGGAGGGAGAATTGGAGGACGGGCCTCTGCGACATCTCATCCTATGGCGAAGACGAGGCATAATGAAAGCAGCAGCGACTTTGTGGGAACAAGACCGAGCAACCACAAAAACAGAACACAGGCCGATCAAGCGAACAACCAGACGAGAGTCCAAAGCCTTAGCGAGAATCCAGGGAACTGACTGAGGCAGCTCCGCAGGTCTACCAGAGCAGGAACCCAGCTTCGTCGCACCTATCAGGCCGCTTGAGCCAACATTCACCAGGCCATAACCCGACCAACATAACATAAGAGGCTCCAGAACGATCCCATGGCGGAGGCTAGATTTATTACCCTCTCCCCTGCCTCGAATTGCTCCCGCCATTACTATGGCATTCAAGAGAGCCGAGATCCAGAGCATATCAGAGCGTGCGGAGGTGAAAGACATTTCAAAGTTGCTTGCAGTAAATCCCTTAAACGCAGCGATGCCCACATGCCGATGATCATCCGTCAACTGGATATTAACGTTGCTGTATAGGGCGGGCAGGTGGCGGCCCTTCTCACCCCACCTCTGTCCCATCACATTAAACCTCTGGTTGGACACCCGCATCCAGGCAAAAATAATCTAATATTATTATGAGCTATTCTTATTATTAATTAATATATATTAGGAGTTTATATAATTACTATAATATTAATATAATATTTATACAATAATATATATAAATAATCTGGTTGTTAATATTTATATAGTTATTAATAATCCTAAATACTCATAATAATTATTAATGTGGTTGATATAAGCCTATCGACGTATATCAACCACGTTAGAAAATGTGGTTGCTATATATGCTTGATATATGCCTATCGGCTTATATCAACCATATTTACCTTAGTAAATATGACTATGCTAGTATTTAAATATCATAAGTGATTACACATCTCCAAATTCTAATATTAATATTATTTTAAATACATATGTCAACGACATATGGAATACAAAACAAATTAATACAGAAAAAATTAGATATCTTTTAAACTAAACGTAAAAAATAATCTAATTAATCATAAATTAAATTAAATTATATATATATATATATATATATATATATATATATATTTTAACTTACCTTAAATTTTTTTTTATATAAAAATAAATGTGAAATTATTTCATATCTTTCTTGAAATATTGTAAAATTGTATTATTAATCAAAGAACATCTCCCTATATTAACAAAAATAAATAAACAAATGAATGTGAAATAACATTACAGACTCTTTGTTTAATTCTGCCTTTGGGTCGCCCCTAATTGGATTGTAGCCTTGGATCGTCACCAGTGAGCATGAATAATTCGTTAAACACGACGTGACTTTCCATCATACCCCATCGATGTTGCGGCCACGTAGAGTCAGATGTAGCTAACATGAAGGTGTTATACCATGCATATGATCTCACGAAATTGAAGAAAAAAAAACCGAATGGGTTTTCTCGAGCTTGCTTATTGATGTTCAGATAGTGGTTTCCATTCTGAAACTGATGGCTCTTTTTATCTCTACACACTATGATGAGCAAAAAATTCTAGTCATCTCTCCGATAGTGGCATGTTTTGTATTTTCTTGAGGCTTTTTAAGTAGAATGCTCGGCAACAACGAATGGTACGTGTTCTTAAGGAACGGTACTAGGAGTTTCTGAAAATTCTACCAATAGAAATTCATCCAAGCCCTATACGCTTGCGCTTTTCATCCTTTCCTTGTTAAAAGAAATCAGTGAGAATCTAGGGTGCCCTAATGTGCTCGAAGATACTTTAATGCTGGCCAAAAATTATTTATTTGAAAAATGAGCTAGTGAATCCCACAAGGCTAAGCAAGACTAGTCATAGTAGTAAATGAAAGTCGAGGCAGAGATATTTCTTTCATGCAACAGTCGGGAGATTAATTCACACCGTGATTTGCGCAACTAATACAAAGTTAAAATTCAAACTTTATGCAAAGCAGAACAATTTTAAAAAATAATGGTTGCACTCTAAAAATCGAACGTGAAATTTCCGGTCACAACAAAATATATTTTAGATTATGATTTCAAAACACATGAAAATACATTCGTATCAGAAATAGAAACAACGCCTTCAACGAGATAAATTAGGAATTTAACAGAGATTTAGCTTTCTTTGTTTCCTGCACAGTAAGGCACAGTAACAGGTTGTTTTCTCTACATCCTACATCTGCTACTAAACATAAGACTCCTACATTTTGTATATATAAACATACCCTTATCAGACTTACATCTGCTACTGAACAAAACACTTCTACATTTTGTATATATAAACATACACTTTTTAATATATTAATACATGACAAAGTCGAAGTATCAAAAAGGATTAGCGATTCTATAAAAAAATAGTTTTCTATGTTGCAAAGTACATATAACAGTTGTGGAATAAATGTATGGACCATACGTTTTACCAACCTTGCATTAAATGTTTTTTTTTGTTAATTATATGATGTGTTTCTGGAATAAGAAGTTTGTACTCCCGCTAAGAACTTCATTTAATCCATGTCCTTCAACTTGCAAACAAAATCAGGGATGTGTTTCTGGAATAAGAAGTCTATACTCTAGCTAAGAACTTCATTTAATCCATGTCTTTCAACTTGCAAACAAAATCAGGAACCTGTAATAAAGATCTACTTGCTTGATTTACTTGTGTACCACAAGTATGGCTATTGTCAGTTTATTTAATGCGGTGGTTGGGAGTAATTTTCCAACACCCCTCTTAATCACAACTATTGTCATTGACAATTCCTAAACAATCTCTGAGATAGACAAAATGTTCATGTGCTGCAACACAATTTCACTATTGTTAATCAATTTTCTAATAAAATGATATTTAGTGTCAGTGTGCTTTCTCTTCTTATGAAAAACAGAATTGTTTTATTGTTGCAACACAATTTAACTATTGTTAACCAATTTTATAATAAAATGATATTTAGTGTCAATGTGCTTGCTCCTCTTATGAAAAAAGAATTCTTCTATAGTGAAATTGCAAAATTATTGTCACATTAAATAGTTTTTGTTCCCTCTTGTTCCTGCCATAAACACCTCAACATTCTTCTCATTCAAACTTTTTTACACGTTGTTGCAGTTGCGATGACATATTCATCTTCTGTTGTTCACAATGAAACTATCGGCTGCTTCTTGAAAGACCATGAAATAGCTCCCAAACCCAAATGAGAAACATATCATGATGTGCTCTTTCTATCATCAACACTTCCTGTTTAGTCACTCTCAGTATAACCAAATAGCCTAAAATCATTTGTTGTGTTGTACAAAATACCATATTCCTTTGTCCCATTAACATACCTTAAAATTGTTTTGGCTACTTACCAATGCATTTCCTTGGGTATCTCCATGAACCTTGACACCAAGTTTACTGCATACGTTATATCAGGCCTAGTTGTTGTCAAATACATCAAGCTGCCCACCATGCTTTTGTATAATGTTAGAATGACCTTGTTGTTACATTATTCTTTGCTCAACTTCAACCCTGTGACAATTGGAGTTAGTGCAGGTTTGTCGTTCAGCATATTAAACCTCTCCAAAATGTCTACTACATACTTTGCTTTAGAAATAGAAGTACCATTTTCCGTCTACTTCACTTCTATGCCCAAAAAATACCTTAACATCCCTAGGCCTGTCATTTCAAACTCACTTTTCGTGACTTCTTTGAAATCGATAATGAGTAAATCATCAATCCCTATAAAAATCAAATCATCTACATATAAAACAACAATGAGAAGCTTACCACCACTTTCTTTGATGTAGAGAGTAGGTTCATCGTCACATTTGTCAAAGCCATTTTCCATCAAATAAGCATCTATTCTACTATACCATACATGTGGTTGTTGCTTCAGCCCATAAAGAGCTTTCTTCAACCTATACACCTTGTCTTCTTGGCCTTCTACCTCATAACCAAGTGGTTGTGCAACATATTCTTCCTCTTTCTGCACTCCATTCAAGAACGTTGACTTCACGTCCATTTGATATGGTTTCCATTTATGTTTATCGATAATTGACAATAATGTGTGCATTGTCTCCATCGTTTATCGATAATTGACAATAATGTGTGCATTGTCTCCATCCTCGCGACTGGTGCAAACGTCTCCACATAATATCTTCCATGTTGTTGTTTGTATCCTTTAACAACTAGCCTTGCTTTATTCCTTTCAATGTTTCCTTCAACATTGCTCTTGGTCTCATAGGCCCTCTCAATCACTCCAATGAATTCTTTTCCTTGCAAAAGCTTCACTAACTCCCATGTGTCATTCTTTTCTATTGCTCCTATTTCTTCATCCATTGTCGCTCCCCATTTTTCTTCTTTGACTACATACTCAAAATAGATTTGGTCATCTACATGAAAAATAATTCAAATAAGGAATTTAAACCTATGATGCTATCAAGTTCATTTTGCTCATAAATTTCACTTAAATTTCTAAATTTTTGTCATTTTATGCTTATGGAAGTTGGGCTTGGCATATCACTCGATGTTGTGCTTGAAGTAGATGATGCTGCATGTATTTGCGGTGTACTTGGAGTGTAATTTTCTTAACTTCGTGACACGGTCCTATTATTTGTTGATTGTGTCACATGTTGGCTGATTTGTTGAGCTTGAATAGGAGTAGGAGCAGTCACCATTGATGAATTTCTTGTTGTGGTCAATTCCTTTTTATCTATGGTATGTGTGGTTTTACATTGATTGTCTTCTCCAAAATTCCATCCCATGCTTCCTCTTCTATGAACTGCACATCTTTGTTGATTATGACCTTCTTGGTTAAATGATTGTAGAGTTTGTATGCCTTGGATTCATCACTATATCCAAAAAAATATGGATTTCTCCCCTTTGATGTCCAACTTCTTCTTTAATTCATCCAAGACATGTGCATATGCCACACATCCAAACACTCTCATGTCAGTGACACTATGATTTCTTCCACTCCATGCCTCTTCAAGAACCATATTCTTAACACTTTTGGTTGGACACCTATTTATGATATATGTTGCGCAAGCGACAACTTCAACCCAATAGTCATTTTGAAAGTGCTTTTCCTTCAACATACTCTTTTCCATCTCCATAATGGTCCTATTTTTCCTTTCCACAACACGATTTTGCTAAGGTGTATACCTTGTTGTAAATTTTTTGTGAATTCCATGCTCGGTACAAAAACGTAGGAAATCATTTGAGATGTATTCGAAACCTTTGTCAGTCCTAAAAACTTTGATGTATTGTCTAGTTTGCTTCTCAACAAGAGCTTTGTATTCGTGGAAGGGATCAAACACTTCACTTTTCTACCTTAAGAAGTAGACGCATGTCTTCCTCATGTATTCATCTATGAAAGTCAAGATATAATAGTTTCCACCAATTGATAGTGTTTGCATTGGTACACACAAATATGAATGGACAATCTCTAAGGGTGCCTTTTCCGTTATTGACATTCATGTTATAAATGATTCTCTATGTTGATTTCCTAAGATGCATCCTTCACATCCGTTATCCAATTTTTCTATGAGTGGAAATCCCTTCACCATACCTTTCCTATGCAACAAATTCCAACCTCCAAATTTAAGATGACCAAATCTCAAATGCCATAATGAGTTTTCATCTTTGACCCGCGCTTGAAAGTTTATTTGTGTGATAGCTGCTACTTTTCTTAAGAATAAAAGTTGCACCAAATCTCAATATCTTGAGAAGAAAATAGAACCCTCATTGTAATAGCCCAATAAAAAATAGAACCCTTATTATAATAGCCCAATAATCATAATTGTTTCCATTAAATTAAAGTATTTGAGGATTAGTCAAACTTATACTTGACACTGTTATTTCTAAATTAATAAATTTTTGCACCATCTCTGATACCAGTTGATAGTAGTGATATAGAGATTTCTTTCACAATTAATAAACTTTTACACTTAATAATAGTGATTGAGAGATTTCTTTCAAGCAACAATGACGGGGATTAATTCACATCGTGAATTAAGCAACTAAAACATAATTAGAACTTTATGCACAACAGAACATAGTAAAAATAATAGTTACACCATAAGAAATGGAAGTTGCACTTCCATTACCCAGTAAAAGTAGGAATTTGAAAGAGATTTACCTATCTCTGTTAACACAAAGTAAGACACAGTGATAGGTGCCCACCAAAATTGGATCCTCAATTTTTTCTCTACATTTCTCAGACTTCTCTACTAAACAAAAGATTTCCACATCATATATATAAATGTAATTTTTAATATGACAAAGTCAAAATAGACTTCCACGTCTTGTATATATAAATGCATTTTTTAATATATTAATACATGACAAAGTCAAAGCATTAAGACACAGTATGGGCAATTGTACAAAATTTTCTATCATGTGGTGCCGAAATGGGAAGTTTGTGCTTCCGCTTATAACTTCATTTAATCTAGGTCTTTCAGCTCGCAATAAAATTCACAATCCTCAATAAAGATCTACTTGCTTGATTTGCTCGTGTAGCACAAGTATGGTTGTTATCAATTTTTTTAATAAAGATCTACTTGTTTAATTTGCTAGTGTATCACAAATATGGTTGTTATCAGTTTGTTTAATGAATAATGAATAGTTAAAAGTAATTTTCCAACCATAAAAAAACTTAATCTCTTCCACATCACTTCATCTCTTCCGCACTGCTGATTCATTCACCTCTTATGTAAAACGGTACGGATCGTCTCACTGCTTTTCCATAAACCCATTCATCTAACTACACAACCATTCCTCTCTTTTGTAGACCAAATCATCTCACTGTAAGGATGTGGTTAGAGGATAGTAAGTTACAATTTTATAAATTAATCTCAAGAGAATTGCATTGAACAATGTTTCATTGGCCAATATAGTTGAATAAAATATGTCTTATCAAAAGAAAATTATAGAATAGGTAATAGATAATTTATCAATGAATTTCTTATAATTATTTAGAATTTTAAATTTACTTCATTTAGAAAATATATAAGGTGATTGTTCATATTTGTGATATCATTGTGCTTCGCAAATATCTATAAGATCCATAGAGGAAATTCGAAATTTACACTTTGATTCTTTAACTCTTTACGAATATTTTTTTTAATAAAAAATAACTTATTAATCATGAAAACGGAATAGACCATCTTTTTGCAATATGTCAATAATTAGGAATTCCTAGACTATGGAATGATCTCGAATCTTAAAACAGTGTCATGTTTTACTTTATTCATGAACTTCGTAGTTGATATCCCTTTCGAATCTTTTTCCCTCACTTTTTTTTTTTTTAAAGATATCCGTCACCTTTAAGAAAAAAATCCAATCACTTTTGACCATTTCTCTAAAGGTTATAAAGTTATTCTTCATTTGTTTAAAAACATTATTACTAAACTTACGGAGTTAGTGTTTATTAGGTCTTCTTAAATTCGCACGTTCAAATTGGTTAAGTGAACGTGACCGGAAATCTGTATAAAATAAGTTTGACTCGTCGGTGAATAATATGTAGATTAAAGATTAACAAATTGTAATGTTTTATAAAATGATGTAATTTTCATTAGGATAGTGATTTATTGTTTTTAATGTAATTGTGTGATGGAAAACTTTTATCATGATGTGATTTAAAATAATTATTTCGAGGTAATTTTTATGGTTTTTAATTTTTAGTAATAATAAAATATTACTGTTAAAAAAATAAGTGTTTAAAGAATTAGAATATTTTTTAATTTAGTATGGAAAAAATGTTAAAATCATATTTTATCTTTTAAATATTTTTATTCGCTCAAATTACATTAAAATTAAATTAAAATAAATATTTTATGTATATATGATGAGGTGGAATTATATAAAAAACAAAATTAAATTAAATTAAATGATCTAAAATTAAAATAGCCCACTCCGTAAAATAGATGGCCATGAGATGTAATATTAAGGGCACTCTCATGTGTGTCATGGGATGTAATATTAAGGCAAGTGATGGTATGTAATATTAAGGCATTCCTTGGTGTGTGTGATGGGATGCAATATTAAAGCACTCCCATGTGCAGGGGACCAGTTTAAAATAGAGTTGGGGAAAATCCAACCATGTTAAAGGTTGATGTTAGAAGTGGGGTTTTTCAACTCAAAAATTAAGTGTCTCCAGTGATCTCAACATACACACACTATATATCTTAAGCTTCTAGAAAGATCAAATATCTCTAAATCTAAATCCTTTTTTAAAAAATTTAATAAAAAAAATAATTGTCATTAAAATAATAAAATTGGTTGAAATAAAAATAAAAATAAGAACAATACAAGTATAAATTTTCTTCGATAATAACAATATTTAAAAAAAGTTAATTCATAATTAAAGCATAATATTTAAAAAAAATCTTCGATAATGATAATATTTAAAAAAAAATTCATTTTTAAAGCATAATAATTTTTCAAAAATCTTCTATAATAATAATATTTAAAAAAAATTAATTCATTTCGAAAGCATAATAATAATATTTAAAAAAAATTAACTCATTTTGAAAGCATAATAATTTTAAAAATTTTTAAATGAAAATTAAAGAAAGACCCAAAAAAAAATTGCGCCCTCTATTTGTTATAAGTGGTTTTTAAATTAAATAAAATATATCTTTAATTTTCGCTTTAGTATTTTTGACAACTTCGCTTTATTAGTCCCTGCCGGGGACTATAAGCGATCGATAGATCACTGACTTTGGGTTGACCGCGGCGATATTTGGAAATATTTGGCGTTTTTCCTAAGTCGAATTAAGGTTTACGGGGCGGAAAGGGTTGGGGGTCTTATTACGCGCTTCGCATGGTTCGAGGTGAATGGCACGTGGCGCGCGTGAGGGGCACGTGGTTGCATGCGGTCTGGTGGTGTGAGCGGCGGCCAGGTGTTCGTCCTCGAGATGCTGGAACGTTCGGGGTGTGTTTTACTGTCTTCGCGGCATTTGGGTTGGTATTGTTACTTGCTTGTGTAGCTCTGCAGTTTGTGCGATGTTTCGTCTGCGGTAGAGTTCCTGCCTGCCCAGGTATTGTTGCTTGCAGTCTGTGCGATTTTTCGTCTGCGGTGGAGTTCCTGCCTGCTCGGTGTGGCTTTGGTGAGTTCGGCTACTGTGTGGCCTGCATGCAAGAGTCGATGGCATTCTGGTTGAATACTGAGGGTTTGTCTTCTGGTTAAATACTGAGGCTTTCTCTTACGTGCATGCAAGAGTCCATGGTTAGTTGAACATTATAAGTTAATGGCATTTTGGTTGAATATTGAGGGTTTGTCTTAGCTGTGGTCGGCATGCGCTATGGTGGTCTGATCGGCGGCCAGTTGTTCCTGCTCGACATGCTGGAAAGTTCGGCTTGGGTTTTACTATCTTCGCGGCCTTTGGGTTTTACTGTCTTCGCGGCCTTTGGGTTGGTATTATTACTTGCTTGTTTAGCTCTGCAGTCTGTGCGATTTTTCGTCTGCGGTGAAGTTCCTGCCTGCTCGGGTATTGTTAGTTTCTTGTTTAGCTCTGCAGTCTGTGCGATTTTTTGTCTGCGGTGGGGTTCCTGTCTGCTCGGTGTGACTTTGGTAAGTTCGGCTACTGTATGGCATTCTGGTTAAATACTCAGGGTTTCTGTTACCTGCATGCAAGAGTCCATTGCTATTTGGTATTTACCCTGTTCGCGGCCTTTGGGTTATTATGATTACTTGGTTGTTTAGCTACGCAGTCTGTGCGATTTTTCCTTTCTATTTGTTCTATTGTCTGCGGTGAAAACACAATTCGGTTCCTGCCTGTTGTGTTAGCTGCATGCAAGAGTCCATGGTTATTTCAGCATTATAAGTTAATGGAATTCTGGTTGAATACTGAGGGTTTGTCTTAGCTGCATGGGTTTTATGCAAATTTGGGTAAATGTCTGCGTGAAGCTATGATTCTTAGTTGTATTGTTTAGAGGTTAAGTTCGGCTACTGCATTATAAGTTAATGGAATTTGGATTATTATTTTGAATACTGAGGGTTTGTCTTCTGGTTGAATACTGAGGTTTTGTCTTACGTGCATGCAAGTGTCCATGGTTATTTGAGCATTATAAGTTAATGGCATTCTGGTTGAATACTGAGGGTTTGTCCATGGGTTGACGGACGCGATTTTTGCAAATATTTGGCATATTTCCTAAGTCGAACTAAGGTTTACGGGGCGGAAAGGGTTGGGGGTCTTATTACGCGCTTCGCATGGTTCGAGGCGAATGGCACGTGGAGCGTGAGGGGCACGTGGTTGCATACGGTCTGGTGGTCTGATCGAGGGCCAGGTGTCCGTCCTCGAGATGCTGGAATGTTCGGCTTGTGTTTTACTGTCTTCGCGGCATTCGGGTTGGTATTGTTACTTGCTTGTTTAGCTCTGCAGTCTGTGCGATGTTTGGTCTGCGGTAGAGTTCCTGAGGTAAATGTCTGCGTGAAGCTATGATTCTTAGTTGTATTGTTTAGAGGTTAAGTTCGGCTACTGCATTATAAGTTAATGGCATTTGGATTATTATTGTGAATACTGAGGATTTGTCTTCTGGTTGAATACTGAGGTTTTGTCTTACGTGCATGCAAGTGTCCATGGTTATTTGAGCATTATAAGTTAATGGCATTCTGGTTGAATACTGAGGGTTTGTCTTAGCTGTGGTCGGCATGCGCTATGGTGGTCTCCTCGGCGGCCAGCTGTTGCTCCTCGACATGCTGGAAAGTTCGGCTTGGGTTTTAGTGTCTTCGCGGCCTTTGGATTGGTATTGTTAGTTGCTTGTTTAGCTTTGCACTCTGTGCGATTTTTCGTCTGCGGTGGAGTTCCTGCCTGCTCGGGTATTGTTCCTTGGTTGTTTAGCTCTGCAGTCTGTGCGATTTTTCGTCTGCGCTGGGGTTCCTGCCTGCTGGGTGTGGCTTTCGTAAGTTCGGCTACTGTATGGCATTCTGGTTAAATACTGAGGATTTCTGTTACATGCATGCAAGAGTTCATGGTTATTTGGCTTTTACCCTGTTCGCGGCCTTTGGGTTGTTATTGTTACTTGATTCTTTAGCTCTGCGGTCTGTGCGATTTTTGTTTTCTATTTGTTGTATTGTCTGCGCTGAAAAGACAATGCGGTTCCTGCCTGCTCTGAGGATTGCTGTTACCTGCATACAAGAGTCCATGGTTATTTGAGCATTATAAGTTAATGGCATTCTGGTTGAATACTGAGGGCTTGTCTTAGCTGCATGGGTTTTATGGAAATTTCGGTAAATGTCTCCGTGAAGCTGTGATTCTTAGTTGTATTGTTTACAGGTTAAGTTCAGCTACTGCATTATAAGTTAATGGCATTTGGATTATTATTGTTGCTTGGTTGTTTAGCTCTGCGGTCTCTGCGATTTTTCCTTTGTATTTGTTGTATTGTCTGCGGTGAAAACACAATGCGGTTCCTGGCTACTCGGTTAACTCTATCGCAAACGTTTGGTTGCGGTTGTGTTGTTCCAGGTGCAGCTTCTATCGCTCGACTGTGTGCTATCGCTTTGGTAAGTTCAGCTACTGCATTATAAGTTAATGGCATTCTGGTTAAATACTGAGGGTTTCTGTTACTTGGATGCAAGAGTCCATGGTTATTTCAGCATTATAAGTTAATGGCATTCTGGTTGAATACTGAGGGTTTGTCTTAGTTGCATGGGTTTTATGGAAATTTGGCTAAATGTCTGCGTGAAGCTGTGATTCTTGGTTGTATTGTTTAGAGGTTAAGTTCGGCTACTGCATTATAAGTTAATGGCATTCTGGTTAAATACTGAGGGTTTTTGTTACCTACATGCAACAGTCCATGGTTATTTGAGCATTATAAGTTAATGGCATTCTGGTTGAATACTGAGGGTTTTGTGTGCAGACTTCGTTAACTAATTTCGTCATTTGCACATTTTCTCATGGTACTGGCATAGGCTGCGTTGTGCATGCATATGGTCTAGACGAGAAGGAATTCGAACGCTCGGCTTCGTTGCAGGTACGGTGTTATTCTACTCATTGCTTTTTGTCAATTTTTGTATTACTTGCTTTTTGTCAATTTGTTAGTGTTTTAATTTTGCATTGTGTAGGTTTATGGTCCAGTTACTCTAGGTTTATAGTCCAGTTACTCCGTGATCCCTGCTGGGGACTATATGCGAATGATAGATCGTTGACTTTGGGTTGACCGATGCGGTTGCTGGCTGCCGTGATACTCTGGGTTTCTGTTAGTTGCATAGGTTTTATGGAAAATTCTGTAAATGTGGGTTTCAGCCACGATGTGACTTCGTTATCATTTGAGCCGAGTGGACCTGGGCGAAGCTATGGTTCTTGGTACAGATTGAGTCGCAGTCTTTTGTAGTTTGAACTGTTTTTGCACATGAAGATCTAAATAAATTGGGGATTTTGAACTGTTTGAAATGTTAAAATATTGAAGATTGCAGTCTGTTTTGTAACTGCACGGTTTCCTATCTTAGGCGTGTATTCAACGTTTTTCGCTCGTATAATTTATGCATATGTTTACTTTGGTCCATAATGTTTGTTCAAGTTTGTAATTCTGTTATGGATGTATGAATATTCGACTCTGATATTACTCCTAGAACGGAAGGTTGCTTTGTTAACGACTTTGTTAAGTTCATTTAGTTAGTGTTAAGTTCATTTGCTTTGTTAAGAAGTGTTGAATTGAAGGTTTGCTATATTGGTACTAGATGTTGTTCATTTGCTGTTGCTTATATATTGGATGAAATGTTTCGTTTGCGAAAATTATAAGCTTTTCTGTGATACTGAGGGTTTCTCTTACCTGCATGGGTTTTATGGAAATTCCCGTAAATGTCAGCTTCAAGCACCATGTGACTTCCTTGTCATTTGGGCCGAGATGGCCTAGGTGAAGTTGTGGTTCTTGGTACAGGCTCTGTTGTGCATGAATATGGTCTACACGAGAAGCAATTTGAATAGTCGGCTTTGTTCCAGGTACGTTGTTATTCGACTAATTGCTTTTTGTCAATTTTTCTATTAATTGCTTTTTGTAAATTTGTTAGGCTTTTAATTTTTGCATTGTGTAGGTTTATGGTTCAGTTACTCTAGATTTATAGTCGAGTTACTCTGTGATTGTTTTAAAAAACATAGATATTTAAGCTGTATTCAGTCATTTATATCTTTTCTCTCATTCAATTATATTGGAATTCAAATCTGAAATTGTCATTGTTTATTCTGTGTTTACATTAATATTAATATTAATATTAATATTATCAATTGTTATAATCATACCAACAATATTATTTGAGATGATCCCAACAAGTAGAAGTTGAGTAATGCATGCAATTAGCTCCGTATAATGATGAATCAAGACATTTTGTCTATTTAAACCTTAGATTAAAATGTCATGTTAGCTAGTTATAACCAGATTGGTTCTCATATGATGTTCAACTACCTTATTCTGCTCAGACAGAAAAAATTATTTTATTATGAAAACAAAATTACATTTATTATATATGTTCCTGCATTTCACAGATATGCTTAAGCATAGAAAGTGATAAAAGTATTGCTGGGAACATATCTTGTTTCATAAACAGTTTCCAAAAATGTCAATATGACAGCCCTATCATAGTCATTCTAACATGTATCGGAGCTTTGAAGCGAGTTTTATCTCATAAGAAATTAGCTGCTAGATATGTCCATAAACAGTCCCATAAAAAAATATAGATATAGAGATATGCTTAAGCATAGGAAGTGATAAAAGTATGGCTGAGAAGATATGTTGCTTCATAACCAGTTTTCAAAAATGTCAATATGACAGCCCTGTCATGGTCATTCTGACATACATCAGAGATTTGAAACCAGTTTTGTCTCATGAAGAATCAGGTCCTAGATATGTTCATAAACAATGGCATAAAAAATTATACATAGATATTGGCATTTAAAAGACATTCCATCAGCTCTCCTTCCACTCTCTGTTGAATGAGCCAAGCTCATGCTACCAAGTGTAATCTTGCTTTTGACAGTCCATCAGTTTCCATGTTCCTGTCTTTGTAAACATGTTCAAACATAATGTGTTAAATACTCTGTTTAACAAAGTCGAATCTCCTGAAATATAGGTTGAAGTTTATAATTATCCAATCAATTTGTTCCATTCATCGAATTCACCACAATTTGTGAATCATCAAAGATCTGTAATTTTTGGGCATCTTCTTTCACATGCGACAATTGCCAATAGTCTTGGGACAATTTGCTTAGGCAGATCGTTGCTGTGTTTGCCAAACCTGCCCTTTGAATATATTACATGTTCATCATTTATATGGATCATACCTGCAGTGTCCCATAATGATGGATCTTCTTGAGAAGTGTTATCGAATTATGCTTATGCACTACTCGTATCTGGTTCTCAATGCCTTGTTTGGGTTCCTTGATCCTTGAATTCTGTTTAGATCCATATAGTATAACCATATCCAAATGCCATTAACTTATAATGCAGTAGCCAAACTTAACCTCTAAACAATACAACTAAGAATCATAGCTTCACGCAGACATTTACCACAGGAACTCTACCGCAGACCAAACATCGCACAAACTGCAGAGCTAAATAAGAAAGTAACAATACCAACCCAAATGTTGCGAAGATAGTAAAACACAAGCTGAACACTCCAGCATCTCGAGGACAGACACCTGGCCGCCGATCAGACCACCAGACCGCATGCAACCACGTGCCCCTCACGTGTGCCACGTGCCATTCGCCTCGAACTATGCAAAGCGCGTAATAAGACCCCCAACCCTTTCTGCCCCGTAAACCTTAGTTCGACTTAAATGCAGACTTCAAAAATTTCAATTGCATCTCAAGTTGCATTAAGCATGAAGTAATGATATTGATAAAGGAAAATATCATTATCCTTGAACATACCCATTTTGAAGACTGCTTTGTAGAAGCATTGTTTGCAAAAATAAAAGTTGACACATTAGAAATTGAAATACTCAATATATATGCATTGCCACATGCAAACCTAAACAATATCCTCAACGTCATTGCAAAATCCTTATACTAGTTAGATCTAAACAATATCATAGTTATACTAGGGGACTTGAATATTGATATGGTGCATTGCAATCAAAAAACAAAGCAGCTAGAAACCTACATGCAAAACTACAATCTTCATTTCCTAGTTGACAAAACTAATAGCATGCACAAATCATTGATTGACCATGTTTGGGCAAATCTAGGCAATATAAACTATAGAATTTTCGTATTGAATGCATATTGGTCTGACCATGATATAATATCTCTTGTCCTTGACCTATGATATACACATGAAACAGTTTACAAAATTCCAAATTTTGACATTTTTGCAATATCTCATTGCTTTTACCATATCTATTTTACTAAAGCATACTACAATATCTTTTTGTGGTAAACGAAGTGATAACAGCATACATACTATGCATTCTATTCTACATTTACATATATGGCGTTCTGTATTGATCAATGCAACTTATGCCAGAGACAACTTTTTCAATTAATCAACAGAACTATCCTATCATAAATTTGCAGATATGACCCCATCTATTTATGCATGCAGATTCTGCTAGTAAAACCCTTTTCAATTGAATAGAACAACCAAGAAAAAAGAACAACAACATGCAACATAAACAAACACCGTATATTCTTTTTGCCTTTACTTTTCTATGGATCTTGTCTTCTTGTTCAAGTTTTACTTTCATATGTTCTTTTGACTTGTAGTAAATATGGCTTGGTATTCTATAACATAGCATAAAACTTGAAAAAGGAAATGAAACAATTGAAGAAATAGAATGCATAAGCCAATTAGAAAGCGCAAACAAACCACTTGTTTTGCAAAGGTATGTCTATGAGAACTACACAAAAATGGTAATTTGTATTTAGAGTATTAATGTCTACTATATATGCATTCTATTTTTATTTTTACATATGTATGGTTCTATGGTTTTAATGTTCTTGTTCAGTTTTTACTTCTAGTTTGCACTAAATATATGTTACTATTCTATAACATAGCCAAAATCTTCAGAGACGAAATGAAACAATTGAAGAAATAGAATCCATAACGCAATTAGAAAGGGCCAGCCAACCACTTGTTTTGCAAAGGTATGTCTATGACAACTATACAAATATGCTGATTTGTATTTAGAATAATAATGTTCAGCAAGGTATGTCTATGACAACTATACAAATATGCCAATTTGTATTTAGAATGTTAATGTTTAGTATATATCCATTCTATCTTTACATATGTATGGTTCTATGGTTTTAATGTTCCTTGTTACCTGTTTACTTCTATATGCTCTTTGAAATTGAACTAAATATATGTTCCTATTCTATAACATAGCATAAATCCTAAAAAAGGAAAACAAACAACTGAAGAAATAGACCACATAACTCAATTAGGAAAGGCAAACCAACCACTTGCTTTGAAAAGGTATGTATGGAAACTATACAAATATGCTATTTGCTATTTAAAATATTAATGTTTACTATATATATCTCCTCTTTTTACATATCTATATTTAAATGTATATATGTCAGATCAGGCCACCAAACCCCCCTGAAGCTTCTCAACGCCAAAGTCTTTCCCAAAGAACGATCTCCCATTTTCAACGAAACTGCGAATGTTTGCATTGGTAGTTTTGTTGAAAAAGGGACATCGTTCTTTGGGAAACACTTTGGTGTTGAGAAGCTTCAGGGGGGTTTGGTGGCCTATCGATGACAGTCATGTTCAGTTTTTGCTAACTTCATTAATATTTTTTGCAAAGCTGTACAAGACAATTGCAAAAGCCAACTCTGGTAAGAAATTGCAAATAATGGAAGAAATAATAGATGTTGACAATTACAAATTCAGATTGCAATGCATTTTGCCTGAGAACATTGATATTGTATTAAAAAGAAATGGTCTTTTTAGACTAAATGCATTTTCATATACTGTAGGAGATTGTCTATTTGACTCGTTCGAAATGCTTCTACATTTTCGTTATACTTCAAATGAATTGCAAAATGCGTTAATAGACCACTTTCTTTTTTGCTTAAAGAACAATGACGTTGAAGCAATACGGTCATATCAATATGAACTAGCACCTGAGTTCCTATATGAGTTACATCGTGTTAATGATATTGGTACATATCTTCATAAAATGCGTTATTCTGCATCTACAAATATAAAGGAGTCTGAACGAGGTTTACGGGGTGATACCTTTTGCATACGTTGGTTAGCTAAATGGCTAGATATATCAATTGCATTAATGTTGGAAACCACTTTTATATCAGTTTGAATCTTCTGCTGCATTATTGACGTTCTGTTTTACTTGGTGGTGCATCAGAAGAAAAACAGCTTCAATCAGGGTAAAAGGAGGCTCAAGTTAGCGTGAATCTGAAGTTTGATTGCAGATACAATTCTATAACCAGCAACAGCATTGCATACGATAAAACAACTTTCAGCAGCTTGATCTTATATTGAAATTGTGTTCTTCCCTACTCACATAAGGCAAGTGCAATTTGCAACTATTTGATGCTTCTTTCTGTTTGCAAGTATTTCAGGTTTTTTTGCAAATACCTTATCCAGACATCTTTGTTTTATTTATGGCTCAACATATTATTAGATGCAAAATTGAGTTGAGATGTTTTAGGTTACACTTCCATGTTATTTCAGTCTTGCATAATTTGACTATTGTTTTGACTCAACTAGTTTATTTGCATGAGCAAGTGCACTTGATGATACAAAGTGCAACTCGTCACAGAGCATCATGATGATGTTACATGTGTTTATTCTTTCCCAAATATTTCTGTTAGCTTACCTAAGTTGTCAAATTTTTCCATCGTATGGAGCACCGCATCAAATTCTGTTGGATTCAGATATAGATAGAAATGACTTTTTTGCAATTCTTTATCTTCTAAAACAGAACTGCTCAGAGTTCAACGTGAAAGTACGTTTATTTTCTGCTTCACTTGCTTTTACATATATGTCTCTAAAAATTTGCTACGTGTTAGTCTGGATTCTGTGTGCATTCTGTTTTAGTTTAATTGCATTCATTTGACTCGAGAATAAAAAAACAAAGATCATGACACATAGTTATTAGTCCCTGCCGGGGACTATAAGCGATCGATAGATCGCTGACTTTGGGTTGACCGCGGCGATATTTGGAAATATTTGGCGTTTTTCCTAAGTCGAATTAAGGTTTACAGGGCGGACAATAAGGTTTATTTGGCGTTTTAAAATAAGCATGATAAAGAATGCCCAAGCAGTAAGTTTACCTCAACCCATTTCATTTTTTATATCATTTGAAGTGCACTTCACACACAGTGTTGTGTATGCAGAAGCTACCTTTGGAGTATTTCGGCAAGGGGACTTAAAACTTTTTATGAAACCGGTGCCTAAAATTTCTAGTCGGTTCTTTGCATTTAATTGCCTACATCCTCAGCATTGTGCAATATTTTCAGCCAATGTTTCTATTAGACCTCATTGAAAAGCACATGCTACAGGCCTTGTTCCAAAAGTTTATGGCTTTGTAGCCTCACACTTTTGATCTCTCCTTCTACATTCTCATGTTTAGCTAGTTAGCGTGAATCTGAAGTTTGATCGTAGATACAGTTCTGTAACCAGTAATAGGATTGCATATGATAAAGTACGTTTCAGCATCTTGATCTTATTTTGAAATTGTGTTGTCTAATTGGCAGGGGTGCTGTACTGACTTCTGATATGAGGCACACAACAGCTGCCAATATTAGAATATTACAAAGAGAACAGCTTCCTCGGTGTGCTTTCGAAACTGATCAATTGTTTGAGGTATGTACAATACTCACTTTCTAATAAATTGTTTTTGCAAATCAAAACAGATCTCGTCAACATTGCAAAGCTGCAACAAGCCATCTTAGGCATGTGTTTTAGTCTTATACAGCTTTAGTCAACAAAGCAACCTTCCGTTCTAGGAGTAATATCAAAGTCGAATATCCATAGATCCAAAACAGAATTACAAACTTAAAAAAACATTATGCACCAAAGTAAACATACACATAAATTATACAACCGAAACACCTTGAATACACTCCATAGCTTGACTCAGGTCCTCTCGTTGCAAATGCCGGTCGAAACCGACATTTACAGAAATTTCCATAAAACCCATGTAGCTAAGACAAGTCCACAACATCACGGCCGACAGAAACCGCATTGTGTTTTCACCGCAGACAATACAACAAATACAAACGAAAAATCGCAGAGATTGCAGAGCTAAACAACCAAGTAACAATAATAACCCAAAGGGCGCGAACACGGTCTGATTCATACCAACGTTACACAACGGCTTGGGAGTCACCGGACCACATGCCCTTCACCTCCAACGATGCGAGGCCCCCAATAACACCCCAAAACCTTTCCACCCCCAAAACCAACCTTTCCAACCTCCAAAACCTTGGTTCGACTTAGCTTATATCGCTCATAAAAGCCATGCAGGTAAGAGAAACCCTCAGTATTTAACCAGAATGCCATTAACTTATAATGCTCAAATATCCATGGACTCTTGAGGGAAACGAAGAGACAATACTGCTGGACCTACGAAGCAGGAAAGACTGCACAGTTAAACAACCAAGTAACAATAATAACCCAAAGGGCGCGAACATGGTAAAACCCAAGTCGAGTAACTTTCCAGGATCTCGATGAGGGACAGTTGTCCGCCCACAAGACCACCACAGGCGAAAAATCGCACAGACTGCAGAGCTAAACAAGCAACTAACAATATCCGAGCAACCAGGAACTCCACCACAGACGAAAAATCACACAGACTGCAGAGCTAAACAAGCAAGTAACAATACCAACCCAAAGGCCGCGAAGACAGTAAAACCCAAAGGCCACGAAGACAGTAAAACCCAAGCCGAACTTTCCAGCATCTCGAGGAGGAACAGCTGGCCGCCAATCAGACCACCACAACACATGCCGACCACAGCTAAGACAAACCCTCAATATTCAACCACAATGCCATTAACTTATAATGCTCAAATAACCATGGACTCTTGCATGCTCAAATAACAAGCTCAATTGTTGATGCCTTGCTATGAACACACTTTATTTACTGATCATGTTTTCTTTGTATGGTCATATTTCTCATGCCAAAGTTAATCTTCTTGAAGTTAGACCAGGAAAATCTGAATCACTGATTGAAATTTCAGGCAATCCACAGCAAACAAGTGCACCAATTTTGTATGCAGTTCTTGATCTCCCTCCGACATTTTCCAACATTTGCCAACAATTCGTCTACTGTCCCTCTGTTGCTACTTTTTGATTTTGATTTCTTAGAACAAAAGCAGATTCCTTGATTCAATTAAATTTCTATTTAAGATAATTAACCATAAATCTCTCTGCAAACACGAACCCCTGCAGTACTAACTATATGCTTTGTTTCAAAATTCAGTCAAATCGCAATATAAACAGTATTGGCAATTTCTCTGAGTTTGAGGACCCAATTCTTTGTCAACAGACTTCTGCCAGATTTAAAAGGTACACAACATTTGCAAAATTTTGTCAATTGCTACTATCATAGTGCTTTTGCTGATCAATATTTATGTGCTAATGTCCTTGGCATTGTATATCACCTTTGGCAGTGTGACAGCAGCTGGTCAGCTTATCACAAAAACTACAGTTGAAGTTGTAACATCTGAACGCACAGTTGCAGCCATTCTAGGAAAGTTTGGAAATGATCTTGTTAAAATTCAGCAGTTAGGATACTATAAAGAAGCATAAATTTCTGCAAATTCCATGGGATCCCCTTCAACTGAAGTTTTTGAAACATGCAGACTTGGAATGAAGTGTTGTCATTGCTGGCAAAATGACATTGTATTGACCGAATGGCAAAATGTTACATCACAAATCCTATGTTCTTAAATGATCATCTTGTATGTGAACATTCATCTAGTGGAATGTTGCATTAATTATTAGTTAATAAAAATTGGCATTGGCAGTTTTTATTTTGTCTCTATGGCTCTTGATTCATTATGCTAATGTTTAATGCATTAATTATTAGTTAATAAAAATTGCATTGGCAGTTTTTATTTTGTCTCTATGGCTCTTGATTCATTATGCTAATGTTTAATTAAATTTCAATATCTCTCGTCCAATATTTTTTCATTTTGCCAATGTTTAATGCATTAATTATTAGTTAATAAAAATTGCATTGGCAGTTTTTATTTTGTCTCTATGGCTCTTGATTCATTATGCTAATGTTTAATTAAATTTCAATATCTCTCGTCCAATATTTTTTCATTATGCCAATGTTTAATGCATTAATTATTAGTTAACAAAAATTGCATTGGCAGTTTTTATTTTGTCTCTATGGCTCTTGATTCATTATGCTAATGTTTAATTAAATTTCAATATCTCTGATCTAATATAAAAATATTATTATTATTTACTTTTATTTAATTGTAATATCACACTCTATCTTGCATTGTTTAAATAAATAATGCATTTTATGATTTAAATTACCCATATAATATTAAATACTGCTTATCCATTCATATTTAATTATAACTATTAAATTATTTATAGTTTTAACTAAGTATAAATTTCCTATAATATTTTATTATTCAGTATTCATAATGGAAAGACTACACTTCCAATCACAAAGAAATAAAATTCCTTGAATAAAAACATTCGCACATTGAAATGAATTGTTATCTATTTTTTATTTAAAACAGTATTAATTGAATATGACTTTCATAATTTATAACATGTAATATCATTTCTCCCAGTTGTATTAACCTGCAATAATTAGCTTATGGCAAGGCAAGCCTTTCTTGTCACCAGGTATAAAGTTTAATAACATAATAACTTTTAAAAAATCAAGCTGTCAAAACATTATTTCTAACTAATAAATAGAGTAATTTGAACTGCTATAGTCAATCTCCATTCTTTTATTATTCTCCTATGCTTATGTTATGTCAAATAAATGAATTATATTAAACTATACTCCCTAATTAAGATAATCACAAAATAGAAAAACAACTATGTTTAATGGCATCTGTTTATCTGTGATGTAAGTGCCTTCATTATACTTTGAAAAAATTTCAATAAGAAAACTAACTTGCTTAAATGGAACACAGATATTGCAAAAAGCAAGAGTATACAACACCAAAAGATAATGAATTTTTCTTGCAGGTCATGATCAATTTACATTTCAACTCGTAGAGTTTCAATGTTTTTTTTAATTTTAATCTGTTTATTTTAGTTTTTAATTTATAAAATAAACTTATCAAAATTGCTTTGCTATTGTACTTAGATACTATATTTACTAACCCAAAACTATAAAAAAGACCAAAAGTCATGTCCTTTTGCATCACAACAAATTACTAATTAGAAATTAGACGCAGGGTTTATTTTCTTTGCTAATTAGTAATTGGACAAATTTAAAGTTCACACTAAAGTTATGATAAACAATATTTTTAAATAAATATATCTTTTGTTCTTTTGACCATGGAATAATTACCCAATCATTGACATTAACCCCAATGGAATCACTTATGTCCAAACATGTTACTAGATATCTAATCTTTCAATTATGGGTTCAAGACTCCATAATTTTTAAATGCTTAAGTTCTTCTTTGACTTTCGACAATCATTTATCTCAATATTGAACACTCTCCACCACGGATTTAATTAACAAATTTATATTCATAATAATGTTTATTTGCTCATTATCATTTTATGAATATTTCCATAATATTCAAATGTAAAAAAATAACAAAATTCTATCTTTTATGCACCATGAATTCATTATTATGCATTTAAATATATTTTATACCCCATGCTTATTAAAATACATTACTTACTTTAACACTCTCTAATTCTTCATACATTATAATGCATTATTATTACCTTTTATAGTTTTTCCCCGTCAAGGTTTCCATGATTCACTCTTAAATTTTATTACATTTTAATTATTAATCTAAACACTTTCTAAATCATGACACATTGGAAAATTATGTCTAAAACTATTATTACATTTATCACAATTCTTACTTAACAAACGCAAAGTTCATTATATTTCACTCTTTGCATAAAGTCAAAAAATCCATACAACAATTCGCTATCCAATTCACTAAATCTTAATACAAATAAGCATGCCTACAACACACTAGTAATGCAAACCAGCTCTGATGATAATGCAAATTAAACACCTATTAAATCTCATCATAATAACTCACCAAACCCTTCTATTAACCGGCAGGGACTAGCGCCACAACAGTGGCTCCTTGTTTCTTATAAGTGGTTTTTAAATTAATAAAAGTGTCTTTAATTTTCACTTTAGTATTTTTTACTTCACTTTAGTATTTTTGACAGCGTCGACCTACTATAATGAAACTTTTTAAACCAATTATATAAAATAATAATTTAAATAAATTATCTAAAAATATAAAATAGAAATAAATATTAAAAAAAGTAAGTTTATAAAAAAAAATTATGATTTATTTTACTTTTTATTGTACTAAGAGGGGCTTTCCAATCTAGTATGTAAGTATGTAAGACATGTTCATATTAAAATAAAAATTCTACATTATTTTTTTTTTTATCAATTTTTATTGGGTAGTTAAGGTAAATTTGAAGTAAAACTAACCCTATGCTAAAATAAAAATTTTAAGTTAATAATTTTTGTTATGTAGTTAAAATAAACTTGACTTTCCCCGATGGGGGTGGGTAAACAAATGATAACCTTGCATCACAACTATCCCCTCACAACACATGACATACATGCTTGGAGTTAAGTTTGGTTTAAGGTAACGGTACCATTATGAGTCGAATTCTCGAGAAGAAAGGTCTTGTATGCGTGCTCGCCTCGGTGTTGGCTTAGATGGCGAAATGTAGCGACCACCCGTCTTGCAGTAGTGTGGATCCGTATTGACCCTCATACTACCCTGGCACAATTCCGAGTGGAGGGCTTCTTCCTTACAGCGAGCCTGGTGGGGAATTCAAGAGCAGTGAAGTCAATTTCGTCCATGGGGTTCAAGATAGCTTACACAGCTTGGTGTAGGTAACTCTTCTGTCTTGTTTTTGGGTCTCCGGCTCGTTCCTAATTTGTGAAGTGGTCACCCTCTTGGGTTATTTCTGTTTGAGGTGCGCAGTATGGAATTGGGCTCAGGAGGGTGGACTCGATAATTTCTAAAAGGAGATTTTTGCTGTGGTAAGTGGGCCTCAACTGCTCAATACTTGGATAGTGTCTCAGTTTCTTGTTTGGTTATGTATCTGCTTGGGTATCTTCTTCTTATCTATCCAAGCATGGCTCTTGTGACCACCTTTTTCTTTGTTCTGGTCTATGCTTGTTGAATTCTATCATTCGCCCCTAATTTACACTATGTTGCTACTGGTTAGGGGTCTGTTCTTCATGGTTGGTCTTTTTGGCTAGTTTGGTGAAAGGAGTGAGACTCTGGAAGGTAGTCATTGCAATTGTCAAGGGTGTTTCTGTTAGTGAGTCAATTAGACATACAACCATCGATACCCTTTTTGGAGTTTATTCCTACTATGGATCTACTGCTCATATGCAGAGGAGGTTCCTTTGTGCTTGAGGTTGGCCTTACTGCCCCTAATCGGATAGGCTTCTTAAGGCTCCCTCTCAGCTCAAGTTCATGAATCATTCTTGTCTAGTGGCAATGCCACGCCAATAAGAGTGGCCATGTCGTGGAGGTGATCATCGTATCTTTGCATGTCATCCGACCAACAACCATAGTTCTCCTTCAGATAATTCATTAGCTGAGGAACGCGAAGGGGAGGTAGCTCATGCTCCGGGTCACTCCCAAGGTCGCGTGGATGCTCTAGCTTCTTTGGAATCCATTGGAGATCGACTTAGAGGGAATGAGGAAAACATGGACAATCTCGCAGAGAACAGGTATGAGGACCACACTGAATTGGTAGCTTACATGAATGATATATAGTTAAGCTAGAATGAAATTCTTGAGCAGCTAGACAATATTCGCCAGAGCCAATGATGAACCAATGAACGTATTCGTGATCTCGAAGCACGAGTTCAACACATCGACTTCAACATGCATGATCCTACTAGATTTCTTGTTTCACCTCTTGTATTTCCTCCCCAACATCCTCCTCGATATGCTTTTATCGGTGTTTACAATCATTTTGTCTCCTTTTTGTGTTGTAAGGCTCTTCATCTTGGTGAAAATAATGACTATATGGGTCTATCTTTAGAAAACTCCAACTCCCTTGGCAACAAGTATGGTCAGAATGAGGTTCGAGGAGTTGTAGAGAAACATTTTGTATGCATGTTTTCACCAGCATAGATGCATCTTAAATATGCATCTAACATGAGGCAAGAGGGATCTAATTTCTTCACGTGCAAATATTTTTATGAGCCAACGTTATTTAAATGTTTTGTATAGTTATTTAATTTTTTATTTTAAATTTTTTTTTATTTTGGGTGACGTGAGCACAATTTCAACTGTTATGACAAAGAGACACCGTTACACATCATACTGTGCTGTAGAATGAGCCTCTTGGCTCAATCATGAGAATATAATAGAAGAAGTTTGACTGACAAAAAAAGGAATAAGTTATGATAACCCATGATATTTCCTATGATATTCATGTGGAATATAGCTTATTTAAAGCAGGAAATCAAACTAGCCTAGATCCCATGGCGTTGCCCATGATATTCATGTGGAATATAGCCTATTTAAAAGGGGAAATCAAAGTAGCCTAGATCCATCTTAACTCTGGATCTACCAAGTGCTAAGAGGGATCAAATCTCTTAAGATACAAATATCTTAACATGTAAAATGATTTGATGCCTCTCAACACTTGGTAGATCAAGAATTAAAATGGTTCTAGACTTGTTTTATATACATTTATTTCTAATAAAAAATATACTTTGAATTTTACTTATTATATTTTAAATTTAAATATATTGAATCAAAAATTTAAATACAAATATAATAAAATAAGATATAAACTAAAAATATTTTCATTTAAATTTATTTTAGGGAAAAATTAATCTTATATTTTTTTTCATTAAAACCTATTTTTGAGATATAGAAATTTTGTAAAAAGTCAAAAGTAACTTGATTTACGAAAAACAAAGAAAATAATAGTTCAATAATAAGTGCATACCTATAGTGATAGTGACCATAATCAACTAGTGTAAAGTGAATATGAAATTAAACTATTAGTTTAAATACAAAATAAATAAGTAAAATATAAAATAAATTAATATCATAAAAACATATTAACCAAAATTAAAAAAAATAGTTTTAAGCATAAAACTAAAATAAATTAAACATAATTTATAAGTTTATCATAATTTCAAGCAACCAAGAAAAACATCCTGTCAACTTAAAATAATATGATTCAATTTTATTGCTTCTGTGTTTTTTCTGAAATTAAAATAGATTTACATTAATCTTAAGTAAAAGCAAACCTTTCAACCTCAAATATTATTCCTCAAGTTGTTGAGTTGCAAACATCCTCTCATCGGATATTCTCATATTATTCTTTCAAGTTGTTGAGTTGCAATCATCCTCTCAGCAGATATTCTCGACTTAAAAAATTCAAACACTTATTCGGTTGCAACCAACCATTGATCGGTACCTGTCAAATAGAAATCCGATTCTGCTATTATAAAATTTCATCGTGGTATCTAACCATCATGTATCAATTAAACGTGTGGAGTACGCAGCAGGTCACATTTAGTGGGTTGGAAACAGACGTCCTGGACACGGCCGACGCACAGCAACGACGATAAGATTTTCCTGCTGGAAGGCAAGTTGGACATGATTCTAATTTTATTTTTCAATAACAGTATTCCACACACTCCAAAATATGAAATGCTACAGCTTCAACTTTATAAGGCCATTGAATTGAACAGCTGCCCCAACAATGCCAAGACTTCTTGTCGCACAGGGGCGGGGCACAGAAGACATAGAGGAGCTGGTTATGGCGACGGCCATGAAATTGGTAATTGAGTACAGTGTGTTACTTATAGTCAGTCTAGGTACGTGTATGCTCTTAGCAGTTGCTGATCCCGAGACTCCTACCGTTTGGAGCAATTGTGGGCATAGCGGCAATTATACATATACAAACGGTAGCGCGTTTCAGCTTAATCTAAACAAGGTTTTAGATTCACTGGTGAACAATGTTTATACCACCGGATTCAATACCTCTAGTATTGTTGCTCAGGGGGCAAACAACAATAGTACTGTTTACGGGCTTGTCCAGTGCAGGGGAGATTTGGATTCTTCCGATTGCAAACAGTGCGCATCGACGGCCAAAGCAAATCTTGTTCTGGGATGCCACAACACTTCTGGATTCATTCGACTAGATGGTTGTTTCTTGCGTTATGACAATCATAACTTTTACAATGAC
The DNA here is from genome assembly GCA_031772625.1 of Pinus tabuliformis. Classification (NCBI taxonomy): domain Eukaryota; kingdom Viridiplantae; phylum Streptophyta; class Pinopsida; order Pinales; family Pinaceae; genus Pinus; species Pinus tabuliformis. The sequence continues at coordinate 635,841,239 of CM062818.1, read as the reverse complement.
ATTGAGAGTAGGAAGAATATGCCAATAAGTGTTCTCTGCAACACTCGTAACAGCAGTCGGCCACAGCAGTTCACAGATGCTGTTAAGGCCCGCCTCAAAAATATTACCCTTGAAGCTCGTCAGAGTCCCAAACTTTTCGCTGCAGATACAGCATCGCGGCCTTCTAGTCTAACGGGGAAAATCTACAGCTTAGCGCAGTGTTGGAGAGATCTGTCCCGGACAAGTTGCAGATCGTGCCTAACTTATGCCTTGGATAAAATATTTTCATGTCAAATTGGAGCTCTTGGGGCACAATTCGGGTCTGAGAACTGCTATTTGCGTTACGAGGTTTATGAATTCTTCAACATTTCCGTTCTCTGGCCACCTCCAGCAGAAAGTCCTCCCGTTTCCTCCGGTATATTCTTCACCTATTATACGATGATAAGTAATATAGCAGTTTAACTCTAGGAACTAATACATAAACCTATTGCGAATATATGTGCAAATTTGCAGAAAGAAAAAATGGCAGGATGCTTGCAATATCTATGGGCGCAGTCGCTGGCGGGATTGTTGGATTCATTGTGGCCATAGTGATTATGAGGAGGAAAAGTTTCTCTTGTCTCAAACGTACGGAAGTGAAATCTAGAACTGGGGATTCTGCAATTGCAGCTCAATATACAGGTGAAGGATCTTAGATACCATGATTAGTTTTTCTATTGTGATCTTTTTACCTATTTCTGTGGCCAGATATAAGGAAGCCGTGTAACTATTTTCGCAGGTGGAAAAAGAGAATCTATCGTACCGCTCACCATATTGAATTTGAATTCGCAATTAATTTTCAAGTACGGTATTCTGAGGGAGGCTACTTCCAATTTTAATGCAAGGAACAAGCTCGGCGGGGGAGGTTTTGGATCCGTCTTTAAAGTGAGAGCATAGGATCAATGCTTTGGAATAGGTGTCTGAAAGTAGCAGCTCCAATTGATAATAAAGGTAATTTTTAATTGCTTTGATGTGCAGGGGGTTTTACCTGATGGAAGAATTGTTGCAGTTAAACGGTTGTATATAGGTTCAAGGCAAGGAGACGCTGAATTTCTGAATGAAGCAAATCTCATCAGCCGTTTTCAGCACAGGAATCTTGTCAAATTGCTTGGCTGCTGCGTTGAAAGCTCAGAAAGGCTACTGGTTTACGAGTACCTCGAGAACAGTAGTCTCGACAAGATTCTATTCGGTTTCTTCTAGCCCATTAACTGCATAATCAGTGGATGTATCCTGGATTTGTTCGAGTTTGTGTATGTAGGTTTCTAATATTTTTACAGTGTGATGCTTTGCAGATGCAACAAAACCTCATTTACTTGACTGGAAAGAGAGGCATGAGATCATGGTGGGAGCTGCACGTGGGCTAGCCTATCTTCACGAGGGATCTGAGATTCGGATCATCCACAGAGATATTAAGCCAGCAATATATTACTGGATGGTAAATATAGACCAAAAATAGCGGACTTTGGGTTAGCCAGATTTTTTGCAGAAGACCAGAGCCACGGCAGCACTAACGTTGTAGGAACTTTGTAAGAATTTTCTCACTGTTAATTTCTTGTGGCTTCACACTTTTTCTTCAAAAAGATTACAGAGCATAAACCAACAAGCCAATTAAAAGGTGCAGTATATCTTAATAGCCGACTTTCTGCCTCTTCCAGCTATAGTCAAATGGGAGAATAAAAAAAAATATATACTGTTAAATTATTTTTGTTTCATGAAATTGAATATGAATTGTATGATTAGAATTCAATAGAGGTTTAGAGATTGCTAAATCCATATGTGAAACCAAATTTGTCATTTCAATCAATTTCGTTCTCAGTTTCAACAAATATTCCATCACCAGATTGAGATTCTTGTAACATCATTTCTGAAAAATGGCAAAACGGTATGATCATTTATTTTAAGTGTTAAGATGTGCATATTTCATAGTAATAATATTGTGCAGAGGTTACATGGCCCCGGAGTACGCCTTACACGGACAGTTGACAGAGAAAGTAGATGTATTTGCCTTTGGAGTACTTGTACTTGAGATTATCAGCGGAAGAAAGAGTCAGAGTTTGGTTCATGACACAGAGTTTCTCATCGAAGGAGTATGGCTCATGTGATCTCATCTTGAAGTAGAATTTTTCTCAGATCTCCATAACGTTATGATCCCTTGCTAACTGAAGTTATATGTTTTGTTTATATTGACCATTTACCAGACATGGAGACTGTATAAAGCGGAGAGAGCTTTAGAAGTAATCGACCCCGCGTTGAAGGGCAGTTATTCGTCGGAGCAAGGGATTAGGTTGATCCAAATTGGTCTTTTATGTACGCAAGCAGCTGCAGCGTTGCGGCCATCAATGTTGCAGGTGGTGTTGATGCTGACAAATGAGCGAGAAAATCTACCTTCGCCCACAAAGCCTGCTTTCGTAGATCTGGATGGTGTGGCGGGGACAAATGACAAAGTTAAACGTCCTACAGTTACTGTAACTCCACCTCAGGATCCGGATAAACCATCAAGCAGTGCAGATATTTCTTCACATGGACCTTCCGATACTCAATCTGGAGGTGCTTACCCTTCATCAAGCATTTTGGAGCCGAGATGACAGCCAGTTGGCCTCTCGGTATTATCCTTATCTTTGTTTATTATAAAACGGCATTATCTTATTTCTCAATCATGTCAAAATAAATAATTTCTCAATTATATCAAAATGATTTTTAAATCAGGAAATTGAAAGTCATTTAAATCCATTGGGACACATAAGATGAATTGTCCTGTTACACTTGCATACTCTGCGTAATTCTCTTGGTGAATAAATAAGTAGTTTATCGAAGTATCATGTCATTCAAAAGAATTGGGACTTATGTGACCTAATGTGCAAAATTGATTGGTCCTGTTTGTCTATTACGACAAGAGGGCATCAATAGCGTTAGTATTAATAGACAAGAGGGCATCGATAGCATTAGTATTAAATAATTGATATGTACATAATTCTGTAATAGCGTTAGTATTAAATGGTTGATATGCACATAATTCTGTAATGCTGTGCTATGTTTATTTCCTATAAAGTGCATTATTTCCCCATTTCTCGAGTTGACCTAGGATCGTTGAAATGATGAATGTGTTATTTTAAATATTCCATATATATTACCATTCATACAATATATGTGATATGTATTAATTTTTATTATATTTATTAAAATTGCATGTACATATATATATTGATTATAATTTATTATTTATTATAAAATATTTTGATTTTTATTAAAATAATAAAATTTGTTTATGGAGATATTGAATTTATTGAAGTTGATTTCTTTTTTAAGTTTTATGATTGAAAAGAAATTTAAATTTTGAGAAATTTATCATTTTTGGTATTTTATAGATTTATATTTTTGTAATAAGAATATAATTTTTCTTTATTTATATAATAAATTTTTTGGCTTTATATATAATCAAGATAGATTTATTTTAGTTCTTAATTTATAAAGTATTAATAATGATCAAATTTGTTAAAATGTATAATTTTATTTAGTGTAAAATTTGAAGAAAGATTTACACATCTCAAGATTTGATTTTTTCTTCTCAACTCCTTAATAGATTTGAAAGTAAGACTATATCTATATATATATATATATATATATATATATATATATGCCATTTTTCTTTAAATAATTTTATAATTATTTTTATAATGTGATATGCATCATATCGATTATACATATGGAATGAAAAAGAAGTATTATATATATATAATTTAATTTAATTTGATTACATGTATATTGATATGCATAGTATTTGATTTTAAATTTAATTATGAATAGCTCAGATAGAATGTCTTTCAACACAAATTATTGTTATTTATTTTTTATTAATAATATTTTTTCAATGTTATATATTTAATTCATATTAAATTTAAAATAAATTAAACATTATTTTCATTTTCGATTATTTAATATTTTAATATAAAGTTGTTATAAAATTATATTATTTTTTTAGTAAGTTTAAATTGTATTACTTTACAAAATTAAGTTAAACATGTAGATCCATTAGGCATCATTAGCATAAATGTCATTATGTAGGTGGTCTCAATTTTCTTAGCGGAAACCAGATATTTTTGACCACCTACCTATAGAATAATTATTCCAAAATTTTAGAAGTTTTACCATTTCAAGCATAACAAGGCTATATATGAGTGCGGTGTTAAAAAAACTTGAAAAAAACTTGAAAAAAACATGTAGACGCAAGTTTCTAAAGAAGTGACCGGGAGAGTGTCTCTATCACTTGATCCTAGAGGAGCATGTGAATTTGGTTTGAACTAGAAATGGAGCTCAATGTGACCAATCCTCTCCTTATCTAAACAATAATTTTGATTGTGTTGGTACCTTTTGACATCCTCCAAACTAGCAAATAAGTTGTATCTTTGAGCATGTTTATCCATCAAGATTCTTCCTAGTAGAGACTTCATCTCCTAGTATAAGGTCAATGTTTCAAAATAATGTTTTCTTTGTCCCTAGGTGTACCCAAATTTAGGAATCCAAGTGGCTACATCCTCGAGGATCTCAGAATCCAAGAAGTCTTCTCTTTCATGAATGAAACAAGACTCTGAATTATAGATTTCATTCTAGGTATTAGGGGGGGCCGTTGCATGGTAGTTATCATCAACTCCCTGGGCCTACTGTTGAGCTTTATTGTGGCCTTGGGGGCCATGGCCCCCTCCCCCATGCCTATTGTGCATTCTCTGGTTCTCCAACTTCCACCAATAATAAAGTTCTTTTGAGTTATAACTCACAACACACAACAACAAAACAAAGGGGGCATAATTACCAGACCCGATATACTTCAAGAAACTAATTATAGACCAGCCAGAAAGAGGCCAATACATTATGTGATGCAGAAAAAACAACTACAAGAAGAAATTGTCCTAACCCATTGTAAGCTTCCAAAAAAAGTTAGCTACCAACAACATCTCAGGGGGGTGTCAAAGGTAAATCCATACAAGCACAACTCTCCGTAAACCAACAAATCTAATGTGGCAAAGCAAAGGTGAAGACATAGAGGGTCTTGAGCCTAGTTAAGTTGACAATTTCCTTGGTTAACACTGCAAGGTGCGCAGACTGTAGAAATTATTTCATACATGACATCACAACTAAGCCTCCAAAGACTATTGCAACTAATGCAAAAATTACATTGAAACTTTGAGAAAAAAAATGTTTTTTAAGATGTACCAAACAAAATTTCGAGCATTATCCTAAAGATTAAGAAATACCTAGTACAGATGGAGAAGTACCCTTTCACTCCAGGTCATGGGAGGCATATTACTCGTGGATGGAATGTTTATGTCATAGACCACAAACTCGATGAGGTCATGCCACACACTGCATCCTCCTTTGCCTGCTTCCTTTTCTCTCTTCTCAAGTGACTTCCCCATGTAAGACCATTGTGCAACCCATAAAATAGTAACTTTACTACCCCTTGTGAAGATTTTCACTAAAGATTTAACTATGAACCAAGACTAGAAATAGCTCTGCCAAATTCTCTACGCATTTTCGCCCTGAAAACTCTCTTTTGGAAAAGAAGCAACCCACTACTGCTGTAAATGACCAAATCAATTTACACCACCTCTCGTCATTTCTGCTCAGTCACAAAGCATATTTATAGAAGGGATTAAACTCTACATGCATATGCATATCAGGGGGCAACCACACTACCCTAGTAAAATTATATTACTTAATATCCACATTGAAATATTTTATTTATGTTGATATATAAAGAATTACGCATTTCCTTTGTAATAAATTATAATTTTATTTTTTTAGATAACCCATACTAATTTTATAATTGAATAATGAAAAAATTACACATCTCACATTATATATAATATTTATGTTTCACATTAGAAAAATTACTATTAATATTTTTTATTTAAATAACATATATTTAATTTAATATTATTGAATATCACCTCTTTGAATTATAAATCACCTATATATATATATATATATATAGTTTCCTTCCTCCCTAGGTGTGCCTCGAGTCAGGAATCCATGTGGTTACATCTTATAGGATATCAAAATCTAAGAAGACATGTCTTTCATGAACAAAATGAAACTCATAATTACAGATTTAATCATGGATATTATGGGAAACAACTGTTGAGCTTTATTGCAACCTTGGGGGCCATGGACCCCTCCCCCATGCCTGTTGCGTATACTCTAATGCTCCATCTTCCACTAATAACAAAGTACTCTTGAGCTATAAGTTACTGGACAAAACACTTATATAATGGGTGTGGAATTACCAAACCTGGTATAGTTTAAGACATTGATTATCAACCAACCATAAATACGCCGAAACATGATGTAATGTAGGAAAAACCACAACAAGAAGAAATTATCACAATCCACTGTAAGCTTCCAAAGTACTCTTGAGCTATAACTCACAGGATAAAACACTTAGACAATGGGGGTGAAATTACCAAACCTGCTATACTTTAAGACATTGATTATAGACCAACCATAAATAGGCCAAAACATGATGTAATGTAGACAAAACCACGACAAGAAGAAATTATCACAACCCACTGTATGCTTCCAAACAAAGTCGGCTACCAACAACATCTTAGTGCGGCGTCAAAGGTAAAGCTATACAAACACAAATCTCTATAAACAACAAACCCAAAATAGCATAATAAAGGTGAACAAACAGAGGGTCCCAAGCTTAATTAAGTTATCTATAATTGAATATTGAAGGTGATATAAAAATTGCAAGTGAAATTTTATATGTGTTTTAGGTAATGGATCAATTTACTAAACACATAAACAAGTGATTTTTAACCAAAATTTATAGCCAAATAGAGACAAATAACCATATCTAAAACACATAACACAATCACATGATAAAGGAGTTCACCCCTCTCTTGGGCTACATCTCCTGGTCCAATTCAAATGCAGGGCCTCTTTCATTGATTGCTCAAAAGCGTGTTTACATGGTTTTATAATGCTAAAATAGCAAAATTGATGTCTCCAATTGATCTAGAACTGTCAAAAATCCCCATCTAAGCTCTTTCTACAGGTTATTTGGAAAAAAATTGAGAAAGTTATGCGCGTTATTAGTTTTTACCAAATTCTATGGCTAGTCATCCTAAAATTTGACCCAAATTTGGCTTGAGCACCCCAAACCCGAAACCGGTGCATAAATCTTGCCTACAATCCTGATGGGTGAAATTGTAGGACAATTGAACTATCCTATAATGCCTAGTTCCAAAAATTAAGGTCGTATGGGCCCCATGTACACAGGGGTCAGGGCTAACCGCTCGCCGCTATCAATCGGAACCCCAACTGCTTAACACACATTCATGTTCGCCCCATAAAACCAGGTTTTTGTGCTAAAAATCTGTGTTAGGTGCATAACTGTTGGGCGTGCTGTTGAGAAATGACAATAAGAAATTCCAGTTTAATTTTTCCTTGAAGTAAAATGTGAATTAAAATCGAATTATATTCTCATAACAACTTGTAAATAGTTAATTAAGTTTAATTAGCTGAAATAGCTTATGAATTTCGAGTTGGAAGTCTTTTGGAAGTCATGTATATGTTCTCCCTAAATTTTAGGGGTTCAATATGAGTTTAGACTGAGTTGTAATTAGATAACTCCTTTTATTGAGTTATATTCAGTTAAACTAGTTCTATCTATCTGTTCAACTAGTAGAGGATTATCAGTCAGTTAGTGCACTTGTGCATCCATAGGTGCTATCCAGATAACTGAAGATTCACTCATCAGAAACTCATGCATTTCAATTATGAGAAAGACCCAGTTGAGGCTACAGTGCAGGGATAGTGTACTATCAATTGTATGATTTACTGAGTTGTAAATATCATGCATGCAATCAGGAAGAGGACCTAATTAGGATTGCATAGTTTTGGAAGCATGAATTCCCTTTAAATACGAGCTATTTATCCTAGGAATTGATCAAGAAAATAGGGGCTTGGCAGGCAGTGGAAATTGGCCAAGTGTTGGCTAAGAGTGGGCTTGTGAAGCATAGATTTGAGCATACTTGTGAAAAAAATTTCTAGTGAGAACAAGATTTGTATCTTCACTCATATCTATGATTAATGCAATATAGATAGGTGGGGTTTCGAGTAGTGGATTTCCCAAGGAAAACTTATTGTGTTATGTGCCACTGATTTGTCTTCCTCTTGTTCATATTGTTTTCATCAATTTATTGGCTTCTGCTGGTTGAAAGTAGAAGTAGTTTCTTGTCTCTTGTTTTAGTAGATTACATGAGCTTGTGAATCTACAAGAAAATCTAGGAGATTTCAAAGTTTTGAGGTTTAGGTTACAGGTGAAATTCAAATTTGCAATACATACTTTAGGATCAGTAAATGGTGTTCTACGATTTGTGTTATGAGTATGCCTTGGAAGGAAACTCAAATTATATGGCATAGAGGGATAGAATGGAGGTTGTGTTGGAGGATAATGGCTTGAAGGAATTTATTGATGAAGACATTCCTAAGCCAACAACATTGGATGCATAGAATCTAGTTGAATCAAAGAAGTGTGTGTCGAAAGCGAGGCAGATAATCCTTGAGGGAGTTCGAGAACACATTGTCTCCTATCTCCATGGAAAGGAAACACCGTATGATATGTGGAAAGCATTGACAAAATTTTATCAAAACAATAGTGATCAAAGGAAATTGGCACTAAAGGACAAACTTTGAAAAATAAAAATGGAGAAAGGCGAGACTATTCCAAAATTCTTGACCAAGTTCACTCAATGTCGTGATGAACTTGGAAGTGTTGGAATCATGGTTGCCAAGGATGATATGGTGAGTCTTACTCTTCTGGGACTCCCAAATTGTTGGCATAGTTATCAAGACTTTCTCAATGGTTAGGATAATCTGCTACATTAGGAATGACTGTGGTCGGATTTGATGCAGGAAGAGATCAGGAGGAACACCAGGGATGGCACTTCATCAAAGACTGATGATGAAGAGAATTGTGCCTTAGCGATTAAGGTGAAGAAGGGGAAAGGGAAAATTGCCCATTCCAAATCAGATTCTCTCCATAGAGGTAAGAAGAAATACATCATGAAAGTTAAGTTCTTTCATTGTCACGAGCTGGGCCATTTTTATACAAATTGTCCACTCAAGAAGTCCAAAAAGAAGTCCTCAGGAGGAGTGGTGGGTGAGGCTTTGGTCTCTCAATTAAAATTGGACCTTTCCCTCATTGCATGAACGATGTAATCAATGATGGGAAGTGTATGGTACTTATACAGTGGAGCTTCATTCCACATGACTGGCAACAAGGAGTTATTCAGTGACCTAGAGGAGAAAGATCTCCAAATGCATATCGAGATGAGTGACGACTGGAGATATAGTGCTACTAGATTGGGCACGGTTACTTTTCAGAGGGAGCATGGGGCTCCACTCACCTTGAAGAATCTTATTTATGTTCATAGGCTGAAGAAGAACTTGGTATCCATTTCCAAGCTTGAGGATAGAGACTATGATGTGATCTTCTCGAAAGGAAAGGCTTTCCTTCGACACATAGCCATGGGTCAAGTAAACATAATAGGGATTCAAGTTAAGAATCTCTATAAGCTTGAGGTAAAGGATTGTGCCTATTTGAGCACGAAAATAGAGATGGTGTAGAGATGAGACATTAGCGAGTTGTGGCACAGGCGATTAGGTCACTTACATCATGGGGCTTTGAAGATCATGCAACAGATCTCCACTAGTTTGCCCAAAGATACACTAGAGAAAGTTGATACATGAAAGGGATGTACTTTGGGTAATTACACCAAGTCTTCCTTTCACGACAAAGTTAGTCGAGCAGAGGCTATTTTAGAGAGATTCCATTTAGATGTGTGTTGCCTCGACAACATCCATGGCCAAACACAGGTATTATGTTATATTTGTTGATGGATTTTCTCGAAAATGTTAGATATTTTTCATGCAGAAAAAGGATTTAACCTTCAAAAATCTTTGTGAGTTTAAAACATTGGTGGAGAATGAGTCAAACAAGAAGGTTAAATCTCTATGGAGTGATAACGATGGTGAGTATGTCTCAAACGAGCTTAAGAAATTTTGTGCAGCGGGAGGGATTAAATGGGAGTTGGCGACACCTCATAACCCTCAGTAGAATGGGGTGGCCGAGAGGAAGAACATAAGCATAGTAGGGGCAACGAGGGTGATGTTACAAGATTAAGGTCTCCCACTACACTTGCGGGCTAAGGCATGGAAGACATCAGTTTATGTTAAGAACTGTAGCCCGCATCAGATACTTGGGATGAAGACACTAGGGGAGGCTTATTCTGGTAAAAGGCCAGACATTGGTCACTTCAGTATTTTTGGGTCATCGGTATATTTCCATGTGACCAAATATGAACGAAAGAAGAAGCTTGAGCTGACAATAGAGATGGGGATATTTGTGGGGTACAATGATACACATCACAACTATCAGATGTAATTTTCGACCAGCAAGATGATAATGGTTCACAATGATGTCAGATTCAACAAGGTGAAGGCCATGTGATTTTCCCTTGAGAGGGAGCTTCATATACATGCGGTTGAGGAGCTTTTAGCTTCTAAGATTGATGAGCCTCATATTGATGTTGAGTAGACACATGCAAAGGATCTGGGAGTGGAGACATTATTAAGTCCCTATAATACAAGTGATGCCCCCATTAATATTGTAGTTTTATCCCTTATTAATATTGTTGTGCCCCTATTGTCCCCATATTGTTATTACCGTGCCCCATAGAATCTCTCTATTGCTATTTTTGTGCCTTTATATTATTATTGTTAGGTCGGCTTAGTTATATTGTAACCCCTTAGACTCCTATATATAGAAAGGAGGTTTTGTGATTTGAATCATCCACGAATTATTCATTTGTGAAATGTAAAGGAGGTTACCCCCTCGAAGAGGCTGAATTCTAAGGCATTCAACTATCTTTTCTATCTTTTTGTGAGATGGTTTCATAACATTTGGTATCAGAGCTTTGGATTCCAGGGTTTCGCTACTCCAAATAGGTCATTGTGGCATTTTCATTATAACTTTCTTGCTACGACATTTCAGAAAAAAAAAAAAACCCATTTGTGATGAAATCTCACTAAACCTTGGGTCTGAATTTTAGAGCTTTTTGTGCTATATTTGCGGAGATATGATCTGAGGAAGTTGGTCTTTCTACAGACTCCTGAATTACATTCCAAATAGGTGACCTGGGGAAAATCGTCATAACTTTCTCTCTGAGCATCAGATTGAAATTTTGTAAGAAGGTACAGAAAGAGGACAGACTGTAGTTTCTTGTATATATTTTTCAGAGCCAAAGATTGAAATAGTGACATGTGGTACATCATACAAGTTTTCTCTTCTGGAAAGTTCTATAATCAGGTCATCTTGGGAAATTGTGCATAACACTTCCTTGGAGAATCCAAGTTGGGTCATATTGGTGGCATTGGAAAGAGGACACAGAGGGATACTACAGATCACAATTTTAGAACTGGATGATCCAAAATTACAGAGATACATCAAATTCAATATCAAGCTCCTACAAAGTGAAAAAAGGTGTGTAGTTTTTTTTTTAATTTTTGCATAAGCTTGTTTTGAAAAATTAGTTTGAAGGAATTCAAAGGGCATAGTGAAGAATTATTATTAGTAATTTATGCCCCGAGGAAAGAAAATGCAAACACCTAGTAAGCAACCTGAAAGCTCTAGCATGACTCATGAAGAAGAGGAAGAAATGCAACATGATATATCAAAATTACGAGACCAAGTGCAACAAGTGTCACTTGCACAAAAAGGTGTAGAAGCTAAGATGGATGGTTTAAAGAAAGGCATGGAAGCTAAGATAAATGGCATGGATGCTAAAAAGGATGGAATGGATGATAAGATGGAAGAATTGAACATAAAATTGAATAATTTGCTACAAGAAATGGTCACTAATGGTGAAAGGGTAAAGGAAACTCATGATGAGAACAAAAGAAATGTTAATCATGATTCCATAGACTCTAATGTTGGATCAAAGACCCACCATATTCCCAAAATCGATATGAGGAAGTTTGTGGCAAGGATCCCGCAACATGGATATTATAGATGGAGCAATTTTTTGATCTTAATAATGTGCAAAACACACAAAGATTACGTATTTCAACTTTATATATGGAACCAAATCAATTTGTATGGTATCAATGGCTTTGCTCTCATAAACAAATTATCACTTAGGCAATTTTTACGGAAGAATTGAAAACACATTATGAGGATACAAAAAGCAACACTCTTTTTAGCCAATTGATAAGTCTCAAACAAAAGGGTTCAATAATGGAGCACATTTAGGAGTTCCAAAAATTGAACATAAGGGTAAAAAATATTCCAGAGGAGCATAGGATTGATGTGTTCATAGGGACTTTAAAGGATAATATCCAACATGATGTTCACCTTTGGGAACCTGATTCATTAGAAAAAGCATTCAGGTTAGCAAGAAAAATGGAAAGAAAAATTATGGCAATGTTTCCCCTAGCCTTCCACAACCTATAAGGTTGACACCACAACAATTGGAAGAAAAAAGAGCAAAAGGGCTTTGTTACAGTTGTGATAGAAAATACACTAAAGGTCATAAGTGTGCTGAGAAGAAATTATTCTGCATAGATTGTGAAGAGGAAGAAGAAAAGGAGCAAGAAAGGTCAAAAGAAGAGGATATACTCTAGGAACAAAGCCTAGATAAAGAAAAAATGAATCCGACCATATCTTGTAATGCATTGGCTAGAATTACCACTCCTCAAACCATCAAGATAGAAGGACAAATCAAGAAGAAAAAGGTAATAGTGTTTATTGATTCAGGAAGTACCCACAATTTTATTCATTGTAAGATAGTAAAAGAATTGAATTGCTTCCTATATCCAGCACCAGAGTGTCAAGTGATGGTTGCAAATGGAGGAATGATAAATTGCTCTAGAAAGTGCCATAATATCAAGCTATCCATGGGAGAATATGTGTTGAAAATCCCAATTCTTTCCATTCCAATGGGAGGTGCTGATGTTGTACTAGGAGTCCAATGGCTACAATCCTTGGGTACAATAGCTTTTAACTTTCAAGAACTTTTCATGAAATTTTATGTGGAAGGAAAGGAAGTTGAATTAAAGGGTATTGTAGGGAAAACGGGAAATATAATAAGCTCTAACGGTATGAAAAAGCTTCTAAAAAGGAACAGTGAAGTGTAATTGCACAATTATGTTCGCTAGATGTTTCCACATTGAAATCATCTATTTCTCTACATCTCGAAAAATTCTTGGACAATCATTCCAAGGTATTTGAGACTCCCAAAGGTCTCCCACCTATTCGTGATCATGATCATGCTATTCATTTGATTCAAGTAAGTGTTCCTCCAAACATTAGGCCGTACAGATATCCCTCTGCCCAAAAGAGTGAAATTGAATGTATGGTTGCAGAAATACTTGAGGCTGGTATAATTCAACCTAGCCAAAGTTCTTTCTCTGCTCCAGTAGTATTGGTGCATAATAAGGATGGATCATGGTGCATGTATCCGAATTATAGGGAGCTCAACAAGTCCACTACTAAAGATACGTTTCCCATTCCCGTCATTGATGAATTATTGGATGAATTGCATGGATCAATTTACTTCACCAAGCTAGATCTTCGTTCAGGATATCATCAAATCAGAATGAAGACTCAATACATTCCGAAAAAAACATTTAGAACTCATGAGGGTCACTAGGAGTTTTTGGTCATGCCTTTTGGCCTTACCAATGCACCTTCTACATTTCAAGGTTTGATGAATTCCATTTTCAAACCCTTCCTTAGAAAATTTTTGTTAGTATTTTTTGATGATATACTAATCTACAACAAGTCTTGGAAGGATCATGTTGAACATGTTGACAGGGTGATACAACTATTGGAGGAGAAACAATTATATGAAAAAAGACCAAATGTTTCTTTGGAGTACAAGAGTGTAGGTTTTAACCCCATATAGAAATTACCTGCATACAAATTCTAAAACACATAAAATAAACAATACGATAGCATAGCACATAAAACACATATACATAGAGATTTCCCTTGGATCCCAAAACCGGGACTACTAGCTTGATTTTTCATTATTTTCCTTTCAATGTTACAATACATATTTATACATGTTGAAGCATCCAATACCATGGACCGAAAACCATCGTTTCCAATACCTTGGACCGAAAAACCATCCGTCCAAAAAACATGTTCGAAAATCATGCACAAAACCATAGGTGGGTCCACCCAACCTAACATAGGGTCCAAAACCAAAATTTTCCAGGGCGCTGCCCCAGACCCCTTAAAGTGGGGTTACGGGTGCCCTTCAAACCCCCTGTTAAATACGTGGAAAGAATATAACACAACCCAACATTCTCCCACTTGTTGTTTTCTTTCCAAAGGGGGCCACAAGAGAGCTTAGTCATTTTCCCAGCTCTGAAATGCCCATTGTCTCTCTACACCAAGAGAACTTCTCAGAGCTCACAGATTTTGTCAATGCATCTACAATATTCTTCAAAGTGTCCACCTTTACCAGAAACACCTTTTTGTCTTCTATCATATCCCTCACAAAGTGATACTGAACATCAATATGCTTTGTCTTTGAATGATATGCGGGGTTCTTTGCCAAGAAAATTGCACTTTGGCTGCCACACTCTATCCTTATAGCTTCCTATACTAACCCCATACTTGAACACAATCTCTGCAACCAAACTTCTTCCTTTCTTGCATGAGTGGCTGCCATGTATTCTGCCTTTGTAGTTGATAGTGCCACTATAGATTGTTTCTTACTCATCCAACTGACTACACCTCCAAATAGGTTAAACACATACCCACTTGTAGATCTTCTATAATCCAGATCTCCACCCTAGTTTGCATCAACAAAGCCACGAATATCCAACACTCTATCCAATCCTGGTCTTCCTTGATAGCACAAACCATAATCACTAGTGCCACGCAAATACCTGAAAACCCGCTTCACTGCTGTCATATGCTCCTTTCCTGGTTTTGACATAAACCTGCTCAATACTCCCACTGCATGTGCAATGTCTGGTCTAGTACAGACAATTGCATACATCAGGCTACCGACTACACTTGCATATGGAACACGGGACATGTCCTCTTCCTCTTCTTGTTTCTTGGGACATTGTTCAGCAGATAACCTCACACCTACAGGAATAGGAACCTTCACCAGTTTATTGTCCTGCATATTAAACCTTTGCAGTATTTTCTCATCATACTTCCTCTAGTTTAACTAGAGCTTCCTTTTTTCCCTATCTCTTTTAATTTCCATGCCCAAAATATAGTTTGCAGCACCAAGATCTTTCATGTTGAATTTGGAGGACAATTGGTTCTTCAAATCTTGGATAATTTCTTTATCATTTCCAACCAGCAACGTATCATCCACATGCAAGACCAGATAAATAACACTGTCACCAATTAATTTAAAATACACACAGTGATCTTCTTTGCTTCTGGTGAAGCCAAGTCCCCGTATAAATGTATCAAATTTCTGATACCACATCCTTGGTGTCTGTTTTAACCCATACAGAGACTTCTTTAACTTGCATACTAGTTCTTTCTTACCCTTCGCTGCAAAGCCTTCAGGTTGCTTCATGTAGATTTCCTCTTCCAGATCCCCGTGAAGAAATGATGTCTTCACATCTATCTGTTCTACCTCAAAATCAAAAGTAGTAGCAACAGATAAAAGTAATCTAATAGAAGTTACCTTGGCAACAGGAGAAAAAAGATCACCAAAATCAATTCCCAGCAACTGGGAATAACCTTTTGCTACCAACCGAGCTTTGTATTTCTCCACTTTTCCTTTTGCATTTGTCTTCTTTTTAAACACCCATTTGCTGCCAATGGGTTTCCTTCTAGCTGGAACTCCACTAGATCCCAAGCCTCATTTTTGTGCAAAGATGCCATTTCATCAACCATGGCCTCTTTCCAGTTTTCCATCCTCTGAATCTACTGCTTCCTTCACAGTTCTGGGATCATCGTCAGTAATAGATAAAGAAAAATTTGAACAGAAATAAGATGCACTATACCTTTCAGGCTGCCTTCTTTCTCGAACTGATCTTCTCACAGCCGGAGTTTGTGGCTCTTCATCTTCTGATTCCTCCTCTGCTATAGAGTTTGATTCTTCCTCCTTTAGCTCAAACTATATCTTCTCAGGTTCCTTTCGTTGGACTTCATGTTTAGTAACATCTTTCACCTCTCTGAACACCACATCTCGGCTATACACAACCTTCTGTGTCACTGGGTTCCAAAGCTTATAACCCTTTAAACCATCCTTATACCCAATAAAGATGGACTTTTTAGATATACTATCCAACTTGGTTCATTTCTCCTTCGGAACATGTACATATGCATCACATCCAAATACCCTCGGATGTGAAAGAGATGGTTTCTTACCAGTTCATACCTCTTGTGGATTCTTATCCTCCAATGTTGATGAAGGTGACCTGTTGACTGGGTAACATGCAGTATCCACCACCTCTGCCCAGAATTCCTGTCCTAACCTAGCACCACTGAGCATGCTTCTTGCCCTTTCCATCAACGTCTTATTCATTCTTTCTGCAACTCCATTTTGCTGAGGTGTATATGGAGTACTCTTCTGTCATTCTATAGCACACTTCTTACAGAATTCTTCAAATTCCTTATTGCAAAACTCTCCACCGTTATCTATCCTCAGCACCTTTATCTTCTTCTCTTTCTGGTTTTCCACCAAAGCCTTAAATTCTTTAAACCTGTGAAAGACTTCAGATTTCTTCTTAAGGAAATATATCCATGTATTCCTTGAGAAGTCATCTATAAATGATACATAGTACATAGACTTACCTAGTGATGGAACCTTCATAGGTCCAAACACATCACTATGCATAAGTTCTAATATCTGTTTCACCCTCTTATTACCAGTGGGGAAACTCACCCAATTCTACTTCCCATATACACAATTTTCACAGAAATCAAAATACAGAGATCTATTACTCATACCTTCTACCATACCTTTACCATGAAGTATCTGAAGGCCCTTTTCTCCAATATGTCCAAGCCTTTGATGCCATAGCATGGTCTTCTCTCCAGAGAATACTAGATTTTCTGCTCCAGTTTCAAGAACCACAGAACTATTGCACCCATCAATAACAGTGCTCCCTTGCAGCTTGTATAGAGTTCCAATCTAAACTCCCCGCATCAATACCAGTGCTCCCTAAACCATCTTGTAGGTATCATTCTCGAACACTATTTTTGCACCTGCATCATCCAACTTGCTTACAGAAATCAGATTTCTAGCAAATGCATGAATATGTAGAACACCCGGAAGTGTTCTAACCCTTCCACCTTGCAACTTCAACTTTACTTTTCCGCGACCAAGGATTTTGGCCTTCCTGTCATTCCCCAAGAAGACATCACCACCATAATATTTCTCATAATTACAGAACCACTCTCTATGGGGAGTGAAGTGAAAGGATGCACCTGAGTCAATCAACCATGCATCATGATCTACATGTGTACTTGAAGAAGCCAAGTACACATCCCCACCTTCATCTGAGCTGGTTTTCGCCTCTACAGAATGAGCCTCATCATATCCCTTTCCTTTGTCAGGAGCTTTAGATTTACAGTCCCTTTTGTAGTGCCCTTCCTTTCCGCATTTCCAGCACACCACCTTTACAGGTTTTCCTGGAGATTTAGATCTCCCTCTAGATTTAGATCTCCCACTCGATGACTTATTTTTGTTTCTGTTCTGGGACCGTCCCCGTACAGACAGGGCATCACCATTCTGGCTTTCCGTATTTTTTCGTCTCATCTCCTCTATCAGCAAGGCTGAGACTATTTCATCAAAATGCAAGGCAGTTTCATTGCTACCTATTACAATAACCAGATTATCCCACGAATTTGGTAGAGAACACAACAAACTGATGCACTTATCTTCATCTGAAATTTTAATATAAACAGATGCTAACTGACTTACCACAGTATTAAATGCATTCAGATGCTCTGTCACTGAGTCTCCATCTTTCATCCTCTGGTTATACAGCTTTTTCCACAGGAACAGTTTAATCACCAGAGACTTAGATTGGTACAAATTCCCTAACTTGTCCCACAAAGCCTTCGGTGTAGCTTCCCCTGATACATTCAGCAATACTAAATCTGAGACACACAATTGTATTGTTCTCTTTGCCTTCCGATCTAACTTCTTCCATTCTTCATCGGACACTCCCATTGGTTTAGTTCCCGAATCTACCACAATCCACTGATCTTTATCCACCAACAAATCCTCCATCTTGAGTTTCCACAACTCAAAACTCTGACCATTAAATTTCTCGATCTCTATCTTTCCACTGCTCACCATAATCTTTCACCACCGGAATCGATCTCGCAGATCTCCCACTGAATAGGGTCTACCACAAGCCCGAGCGAAACCACTCAGCAACAAAGGCATCCCCTTGAAGCTAAAACAACTCCGATACCAAATGTAGGTTTTAACCCCGTACAGAAATTACCTGCATACGAATCCTAAAACACATAAAATAAACAATGCGAGAGCATAACACATAAAACACATATACACAGAGATTTCCCCTGGATCCCAAAATCGGGACTACCAGCTTGATTTTTTATTATTTTCCTTTCAATGTTACAATACATATTTATACAGGCTGAAGCATCCAATACCATGGACCGAAAACCATCGCATCCAATACCATGGACCAAAAACCCATCGCATCTAAAAAACATGTGCGAAGATCATGCACAAAACCATAGGTGGGTTTGCCCAACCTAACATAGGGTCCAAAACCAAAATTTTATGAGGCGCTGCCCCGGACCCCATAAAGTGGGGTTACGAGTGCCCTTCAAACCCCCTGTTAACTACCTAGAAAGAATATAACACAATCCAAAAAAGAGGTGGAATATCTGGGTCATATTGTATCTCATGAAGGAGTTAAGGTAGACCCTAGCAAAATTAAAGCCATTTAGGAATGCGAAATCCCCACATCCATAAAGAATTTGCGAGGATTTCTCGGGTTGATAGGCTATTATCGCAAGTTTGTTAAGAATTATGGGAAAATAGCGGCACCTCTAACAACATTGTTGAAGAAAGATGCATTTTCATGGACTCGAGAAGCAACAAAGGCTTTTGAATATCTTAAAGAGGCAATGTGCCAAGCACTAGTCTTAGCTACACCAGACTTCACAAAAACCTTTATTGTGGAATGTGATGCTTCCAGAAATGGAATTGGTGTTGTTTTAATGCAAAATGAAAGACCCATTTCCTTTGAAAGTCGTCCAATCAAGGGAAAGTATTTACACAAAGTTATTTGTGAGAAGGAAATGTTGGCAATACTACATGCACTTAAGAAATGGCGACCCTACCTAATGGGAAGACACTTCAAGGTAAAAACGGATCACGATAGCCTTAAATACTTTTTAGAACAAAGATTATCCTCTGAAGAACAACAAAAATGGGTTACAAAGATGTTGGGTTATGACTTTGAAATCATGTACAAAAAAGGGAAGAAAAATGTTGTGGCAAATGCACTCTCATGAAAGGATGAGGATGTGAAAGCATTTTTTTGCGCCATTTCTATTATCCAACCAGATTGGATAAACGAAGCAATGGAGGAATGGAAGAATGACGAAGAAGTGTGGGAACTTATTCAAAAGTCACAACAAGATTTTAGTACATCTGATACATTTAGCTGGAAAAATTATTCGTTATGGTACAAAGATCGCTTATACCTCTGTAAGAATTCCCAACTCAAACAAAAGATTCTTTTGGAATTGAACACTTCTCACTTAGGAGGGCACTCAGGATTTTTAAAAACTTACCATAGGATTAAGAAGGAATTTTTTTGGGATGGCCTTAAATTGGATATTCAAAAGTTTGTGGCAGAATGTTTGGTATGCCATCAAAATAAAGCTGAAACAATTAAGACACCAGATCTATTACAACCTTTATCCATTCCAAGCCAACATTGGGAGGAGGTTTCAATTGATTTTATCACAGGTTTACCCAAGTCCGAGGGAAAGGGTGTCATCATGGTGGTAGTGGATAGACTTACCAAGTATGCACACTTTTGTGCATTATCACATCCATTTAAAGCCAGTAAAGTTTCTACGACATTTATGGAAACAATTCAAAAGCTACATGGAAACCCAAAGATTATTGTAAGTGACAAAGATCCCATTTTTACAGGAAATCTTTGGACAAAATTATTTTCTTGTCTTGGTACTGAGTTAGCTCATAGCTCATCTTATCATCCACACTCTGATGGGCAAACCGAGATAGTAAACAGATGTTTGGAATGATATCTTCGTTGCTTTGTATCTGATAAACAAACACAATGGGTCAAATGATTGGCTCTAGCTGAATGGTGTTATAACACTTACTTCCATACTGCAACAAAAATGACCCCATTTATGGCACTTTATGGATACCAGCCACCATCCATCACATCATATTTAAGAGAAAATTCTAAGGTTCAAGCAGTGGAACATCACATTGATAATCAACAACAAGTTCTCCAACTCTTAAAGGATAACATCATGTTGGCGCAGAATAGAATGAAACAACAGGTAGATCAACATCGCAGTGAAAGAAATTTTGATGTAGGTGATTGGGTATTCTTGCGGCTATAACCATATAAACAAATGTCCCTCAAGAAAGCTAAGAAGGATAACAAATTGTCACCAAAGTATTATGGTCCATACAAGGTGTTGCAAAAGATTGGTACTATGGCAGACAAATTGGAGCTTCCTGCAGCTTCTCGAGTGCACCCAGTTTTCCATGTTTCATGTTTAAAGAAGGTTATAGGCAATAAGCTCCCAGTTCAAACAATATTGCTAGAACTTGACGAGGAAGGAAAAACTATATTGGAACTGGAAGCAGTCATAGAAACAAGAACTTGACAACTATGAAATCAATCCATTTCAGAGTATCTCATCAAGTGGAAGAACTTATCTGCTGAAGATTCCACATGGGAGGATGAGAATTTTATACAAAAGCATCCAATGGAGTATCTCATCAAGTGGAAGAACTTATCTGCTGAAGATTCCACATGGGAGGATGAGAATTTTATACAGAAGCATCCAAAAAGGATGAGAATTTTATACAGAAGCATCCAAAACTACTCAAGCGTTGAGGACAACACTTTTTTGAAGGAGAGGGGCATGTTAGGTCCCTATAATACTAGTGATGCCCCCATTAATATTATAGTTGTATCCCTTATTAATATTGTTGTGCCCCTATTGTCTCTATAGTGTTATTACTATGCCCCATCGAGTCTCTTTATTGTTATTTTTGTGCCTTTATATTATTATTGTTAGGTCGGCTTGGTTATATTGTAACTCCTTAGACTCCTATATATAGAAAGGAGGTTTTGTCATTTGAATCATCCAAGAATTATTCATTTGTGTAATGTAAAGGAGGTTGCCCCCTCGAAGAGGCTGAATTCTAAGGCATTCAACTATCTTTTCTATCTTTTTGTGAGCTATTTTCATAATAGACATACACTCAGGAAGAGTCTTCCAGAGATGGGAGAAAGCGCACTAGAGAGGTGGATAGATTGTTGTCAGATGATAGAGAGAATGTGGGAGGACCCACATTACAACACACAAAGAGGAGGTCACCGGATAGGTACACTGGATATATGGCTCTTATGAGTGGATGTGTTGTGAAAAAATTATCTTCCTTTGAGGAAGCAGTGCAATAGTCGATTTGGGTTGATTCCGTGGTGGAGGAGTATGACTCCATAGTTTGTAATAGTGTTTGGGATGTGGTCTCAAGATCGGAGTATAAGTCCATGGTGAGCTCTCATTGGATTTACAAGGTAAGGAAAGATGCATATGGTAGTGTGGAGAACCACAAGTCTAGATTTGTGGCTCGTGGATTTTCACAGGTAGAGTGGATTGACTATGATGAGGCATTTTATCCTATTGAAAGGTACTCGTTGATTAGATCTATATTGTCACTATCAACGCAGATGGTTTGGAAGAGACATCAAATCGATGTAAAGACAACCTTCCTTAATGGAATGATTGAGGAAGAGGTGTACATAAAGTAGCCTAAAGGTTTTTAAACCTTTGACCATGAGTCGCATGTGTGCCTGCTTAAGAGAGCGTTGTATGTGCTGAAGCAAGAACCTCATGCTTGGTACACCATGATAGGTAACTACTTCACCAGGTTGGGCTTCACAAAGAGTGACGCATATGCGAACCTGTACCGCATAGTGGTGGAAGGTAAACTATTGATCATTGTACTTTATGTTGATGATCTCATAATGACAGGTGATGATCAGCTGATCAAATATTGCAAGGAGGACCTTGCAAGAGAGTTTGAGATGAAGGACTTGGGGATCATGCATTACCTCTTGGGCATGGAAATATGGCAGGGTGATGGGGATTTATTTGTGTCTAAACGCAAGTATGCCAATGAGATACTCAAGAGGTTTCACATGTGGAGCAACAAGCCTATGGAGACTCCTCTAGTTGGTAACTGGAGGAAGGAGGATGCTACTTTGGGAGAGGTAGTAGAAGTTATTGTTTACAGGAAGCTTGTGGGTTAAATCATGTACTTGGTGAACACACGACCAAAGTTATGCTATGCAGTTAACCAACTGAATCAAGAGATGGTTAGGCCTACCAAGTTGTATTGGAAGGCGGAAAAGCATGTATTAATATGCCTCAGGGGCACTACTCAGTACGTATTATGGTACAAATGGACAAAGGGAGTGAATATTCAAGGCTTCACGTATGTAGATTGGGCGGGGAGTCCATCCGACTAGAAAAGAACATCAAGAGGGGTTTTCAGTATTGGGTCAGTGACACTTTCTTGGTACAATAGGAAATAGAGATCGGTTGCACTTAGTTTGACAGAGGCAGTGTACATGGTTGCAAGTCAGGAAGCATGTGAGGTCATATGGATGAGGAAGATCCTGGTTGTTCTCTTTGTTCAACAGATGTATCCAACAATGATTTACTATGATAACGAGAGTTGTATCAAAATATCTCAAAATCCAGTTTTTCATGATAGGTCGAAGAACATTGATATTCGATATCATAATCTTAGAGATTATGTATTGAGGTGGATCATTTTGTTAGAGTAAATTTCCACGGAGGAGCAAGATGTTGACATTTTGACAAAGGCATTGTCAATATGTAAATTTGAGTTTCAAAGAGACAGGATCGAGGTAGTAGATAATCCCGTTCTTGTTGAGAGGGAGCGTTGGAAAATGGAAACAAGAAATTCTAGTTTAATTTGTCCTCGAATTAAACTATGAATTAAAATTGAATTCTATTATCATAGCAACTTGTACATAGTTAATTAATTTTAATTAACTTAATTAGCTTATTAATTTCGATTTGGAAGTCTTTTGGAAGCCATGTATATGTTCTCCCTAAATTTTAGGGGTCCAATATGAGTTTAGATTGAGTTGTAATTAGATAACTTAGTTTACTCAGTTATTATCAGTTAAACTAGTTCTAATTGTTTGCTGAACTAGTAGAAGATTAGTAGTCAGTTAGTGCACTGGTGCATCCACAGGTGCCACTCCAAATATCTGAAGATTCACTCATCAGAAACTCATGCATGTCAGTTCTGAGTAAGACCCAATTGACACTTGAGTACAGTGACAACATACTATCATTTGTATATTTTATTGAGTTGTAAATATCATGGATTGTGCAGTTTTCGAAGCATGAATTCCCTTTAAATACATGCTATTCATCCTAGGAATTTCTCAAGAAAATAGGGGATTGGAAGGAAGTGGAAATTAGCTAAGTGTTGGCTAAGCATGGGTTTGTGAGGCAAGGAGTTGAGGATACTTGTGTGAAATTGTTATAGTGAGAAAAATATTTGTATCTTCACTCTTATTTATGATTAATGCAATACAAACAGGTAGGGTTTTGAGCAATGACTTTCCCTAGGAAAACTTATTGTGTTATGTGCCATTGATTTGTCTTCCTCTTGTTCATATTGTTTGGATCAATATATTGGCTTCCATTGGTTGAAAGTAGAAGAGGATTGTTGCCTCTTGTTTTAGTAGATTACATGAGTTGGTGAATCTATAGGAAAAACTACATGTGCTCCTTTCTGTTGGTTGTGTTGTCATGTGAGGACCATATGGCCCAGGGTTGGCCCTCATTGCAGGTGCTTAGGGGTTGGCCCCAACTAAACCCGCCATCCTTATCATCTTGTCTGCATGTGGCCCAGGGCTTGTCCCTTGGGGTTGGGCCCCATGTAACTCTGCGCTCCTGGTTCTGTGACGGGTTGTTGTGTTGGATGTCGTGACTATGGGTCACACTAATCCTTAGCCCCGACCTCCTATGCCACAGTCTTGTGCATGTGGGGTGTGGCCAAGGGAGAAGGATTAATCTGACCCCCTTTCCCCAAATATGCACCCAATAAACTTTAAATAACACCCCATTGTAATAAGGATAAGAAATATGATATGGCGTAGTGGTGTGGGTTTGTGGTGCTTGCTACCAAGTTATAGGTTCGATCCCTCAGAGGTCGGTTGAGACCCAAACAACATTTTCATTAACTCTAGGAGGCCATGTGGTAGCCACCCATTGGCCCACATGGCCTCTTCTGATTCGACCACCTCTACAAGCCATAAACCAACCGAATTGCTTGAACCATGAACCAATCAAAATTCGATAATTATCAGACTGTCATTGGCCCATCAACATATAGTCACCCTTCCCAGTCATATGCCCATTTATCATACGAAATGCTGACTGGGTCTACCTACAACTTTAGCTTTCAAAATTTTAGTTGTTTGGCAAATCGATCAAAACACGATATCTGGAGAAAACTATATCGGTTTTGATTGAAACAAGTTGCATTGGATTTAAATCACCGAGATATATCTAGTCATTTAGGTTTTGAGCTCTGTCTCACACTCTGAATTTTGAGCACTAATTTGATCCCCTGGATCCCTCCTCCCCATTGAAAGATTTTGGACCTCCAAAAGCTCATTTTCAATGAAAAATTAGATGAGGGTACAGTTACCTCACCCTTCCAACCTCAATCCATTTGGTTTTTTTTTTTTTTTTTTTTCTTTGAGCTTCTCATGAAGATACTTCACTCTTGAAGTCTTTGTTTTTTGGTCATATGTAGGACCTTGCTGCAATTCTTCAAGATGTTTAGATGATAATTTTTTTTTAAATAAATTTGAACATTATCTCCTTGACCTTCAATTAAAAAATACTTACTCAATTTCAAGTTAACTTCACCTTGAACATTGTAGTCATAACGATGCTTAGCATGTCTAGCCTTGTTTTTGGCTTGAATCTTCACCAAATGTGATCACCATCACCATGCACTATCCCTCTTCAAAGACAATACATTATGCAACCCATAAGAAAATAATTTAGAACCAAAATCCTCTTTGTCCAATAGCTTTTGCACCTGGTTTTTGACCCTTGCATTCTTTAACACTAACTTCTTGTTCATACTAATCTTCAATAATGATGCATCTTGTTGCAAATGAACTTCACATTGTTTTTCTCTTTTAGGAGGAAACATGTTAGAATCTTGAAACATCTTATCACATGAATTATAAACCTCAATGAAATCAGATTTCAAACTTGATTCTTATCCTTGAAAAGCTTCAAATTCATCAACATCTTTATGTTTAATCATCAACAATGTAAAATTCTTACTAGCATTTACAAACCTCTTCATTTTTCCAGCATTCACAAGAGATAAATTCATATTTCTTCTATGTGCTCTAAAAATGTACTCAATCCTATCTTTAAACAAGTTGTACTTTCTCTCATGGCGATGAATGATGGCTTTCCTATCATATAAATATGGGCTTCCCAAAACAATCCCACAAATGTCAAGTGGTACCACATCAAGTTCACCTCATCAATCAAATTAGCAGTGATCAAAAATCTAAGTATGCATTTTCTTGTCACTTGAAACTTGGCATTTTCACTTACCCAACCCAAAAAAAGAGCGTTTAGGATGAGGAATGGCTTCCAAATTTAATTTCTTGACATTGTCTTCTAAAATGAAGTTTTCTTGTGAACCACTATCAAACAAAGTATATAGCTTGTTATGTTTTGTGATGATTCTAATATGGAACAACTCTATTCTTTCTCTTTCATTTTGAGTTTCTATGGGTTTTCTAGAAGAAATAGTACTTGCAATTGAATCCTTAACTTTCAATCCCATAGCTATGATCTTTGTTTCGTCTACAAAGTCAGATCCTAGATATTGTTGTGTAGTTGCAACAATCTTTTTTTTTTTGCTATTAAAAATTCTGGGTCTCATCTCAGGATGAAGTTTCCAACAATGGTCTTCATCATAGCCTTCTTTAGAACATTGTTTACATGTGATCTCTTCTCCTTATAGCTTGACTGCAACATTTTTCTTATTCTTGTCTTTAAATTTCCCTTTTCCTTTTTCTCCAAACTTGAATGACTTCTCACTAGTTTCTTCAAAGATATTTTTCCCTCTTACCTATAAATGAGTTGCTTGTATAAAAACTTCATCTAGTTTTGTAGGGTTAAACATGAGAATTGCATGTCTCAAATAGTTATGTAATCCTCCAATTTATTTGAGAAAAGTATCTTGAGAGGAAAAATCTATACCAAAAATCAAAGCTCTTTTCGTAAATTCTTGAGTATAACTTTGCACATTTTGCCCCTTAGCTTGCCTAAAGTTTTGCCAATCCATGATAACTTTTCTCATGTATGCTAATGGATAAAACTGTCTTTTAATTGCAACAAAAAAATTCATTCCAAGAGGATAAAACCTTACAATGTTTCTTCATGTCCTCTTGAGTTTTGGCTTCCCACCAAATTAGTACTGCACCTTCCAATCTCATAGAAGAAAGCTGAATTTTTGTCTCATCATCCTTGATTCTTTGTATCCTACAATACACTTCAATCTGATGAAAACAATTATCTAATTTCTCAACACATACCTCTCCATTGTACATAGGAAATTCAAAATTTATATCAAGCTTAAGCAAAGGAGTTTTACCATGTCCTTTTGGAGAATTTGGAGGTGTTTGTAAAAGGGTAGAAGAAGTAGAAGATGAGGGTGAAGATGAGGACGAGGATGATGGAGGTGAAGGTGGAGGTTTGTCACCATTCCATCCATTCACTTTTGGAGGCTTGTCTCCTTTTCCTCCATCTCCTTTGGAGGTTTTGATCTCTCTCCTTACAACCTTTAATTTCTCTCTTCATGAAGAACCTTAAACACTTAAGAAATCTAAACGAATGATTTTCTGAAAGTTATTTCATCCTCAAACATCCCTTCAGGACCTTCTTCATGCTCCATAGCTATTGAAGCTTGAGGTGTATTTGTTCTCCTTGAAAAAATTTGAGATATTGGCTCCACAAGTTCTCCTTCTCCTCTTTTAAGCTTTAACCTTGTAAGCATCAAAAAAACACTTGCAAGCAACTCAAACCTTCACAATAACCTAATGCTCTAATACCAAAATGATCTGTAATTGAAAACTGAAGGTGATATACAAATTGCAAGTGAAATTTTATGTGTTTTGGGTAATAGATCAATTTACTAAACATAAAAACAAGTGATTTTTAACCAAATTTTACATCCAAATAGATAAAAATAACCATATTTGAAACACATAACACAAAACATGATAAGGAGTTAACCCCTCTCCTGAGCTACATCTCTTGGTCCAACTTCCAATGTAAGGCCTCTTTCACTAAGTGCCCAAAAGTGTGTTTACATGGATTTACAATGCTCAGACAGTAAAAATGGTGTTTCCAATGGATCCAAAAAAGTCAAATTCCCCCATCTGGGCTCTTTCTTCACCTCATTTGGCCAAAAATTGAGAAATCTATGTCTGTTACCAGTTTTTCCCAAATTCTTTGCCTTTTCATCCTACAATTCGATCCAAAATTGACTTGAGCGCCTCAAACTCGGAATTGACCCACAAATCTGGCCTTCAATCCTGCCTAATGGGTGAAATTGTACAACAGTTAAACTGTCCTCTAACGCCTAGTTTCATAAATTAAGGTCATATGGGGGCCACGTGCCCAGGAAAAATAGCCTTTAGACCCCTTAATTTAAATTTTTTGTCTTAGCTATAGTTAAGAGTTCTTAGCCGCCATGAATTTAGTGACCAAGAATCATAACTAAAATGAAAGATCAAGGTGGAGTCATATACCCTAGGTGTGAAATCACTTTTACTTTTGTGACATGAAATCCTCACCACATCTTTAATGTCTTCATGCATCAATGAAAGCTACTTTTGTCTTGTCTAACATGCACATGCAAGAATATTTGCAAAATTCCCCATCCAATACCAAGGTGAAAGCATAAAATATTACTTTGGAATATTACATCTAACATGCCTATGAAGAATATTATTGATATAGGCATGAAGAATATTGTTGATATAGCTCACCTGGGGCATAACCAATACTATATTATTATTCAACACAACTTTTAAGCTCTTGAGCTAAATGATTTACCCATTCCAACTATAAGAGATAAGAAATCAGGAATCAACTTATCTGAGCTAAATGGTTTATCTCATAGTAAGTAAGGACTATAAAACACACATCATGTTACTGAATCTCATCGGAATAGAGGAAAGTACCATTAAATTTCTTAACACATGAACATGACAAATTTAGGCAACATTCTCACAGCGAAGAACCTAATAAAATCTTCACATAATCACATGCAACTAACTAGAGAGAGTAAGAATCAACATACAACCATTCCATGTAAATGTCACCAACTAAATCTTAGTTAGAGGGAGGAGCACCACCACCCAACCATGAATCACCTTTGATTCCCCCTGAGCCGAAGATCTTTCCAAGGATCAACTTTCCTCCATTGACAAATGCACTTGGTATTTAATACCCTCTTTCAAGATTTAGTTACCATTAGGAGGATGCTGCTTTATGGATTTTTCCATTTGCCTAGGTCTTATCCGGAAAAGCTCATCTTTATCTCCTACTATTCTTTTCCAAATAAAAGCTTGCCTTTATCTTCCGCAAAGCTTTTATGTCCAATGGATCTTTATCTCCCATCCATCCGATGGATATCCAATCCATCCAAGCTTATCTAAAATCACATCTAAAAGCTTATCATGAAAGATTCATCTCTATCCCATTCCTCAAGGGATTTGGCAAGCATCTCCTCTCTCTTGGTGCTCCACCCTCCAAGTGATTTATTTTATTAATTTATTTAATAATACATTTGTTTTTCATATTACATATCATCTACCTTTCCTCAGCTTAGGTTTAGAATAGTTTAACCCACAAAGGAGGGTATCAAACCTAGCTTCCCTCAGCTTAGGTTTACAAACATTTAACACACCAGGGAGGATATCATACGTAGTTTTAACTTTTCTTAGGTTTACAATAAGGTAGTGTACAAGGGAGGGGTGTTACATAGTTCTCCCCTTAAATTTTACAACATCCTCGGTGTATCACTACATAATATCCTCGTTCATAGGTAGCTGTTTCCAAATCAACAACTTTCATGGTTCTGCCATCTGATGAAAATTTCCAATGTACATCTGCCATGACGAGTGCTCCCAACATCTCTCCTTCCATAGCTACATCCGTCTCAAGGAGTGCTACCAACATCTCTCCTTCTATAGCTACCTGTCACACATTTTTTTCAAATCATTTTTGAGAATTTATTGATGCAAAGTTTAACTATGATAAATATCATAAATTGTTACTATTAAAACAACTATTGCTTATCATTTATTTTATTTGAAGAATGCATGTCCTCTACTTGCATTCTTTCAAGCCTTTGTGTTCTTTTCGAACACCTGTTGCTTGCAGTCTCTCTGCATACAATACATTAGTTAGCATATTTCCCACATTAATATGCCTGCAAGGTCATAACAAATTATTTCACATCACAACATATATTTATATACATATATTCATCGTAATCAAACTGCGATTAACCATAGTTACTTATACCAACTTACTTTCCTTTTTCTGGGTAATCTCCAGGTTTGCTTACTTGGCGAGACATCCATCCAATGACTATTGCATACCCTGCATACAAGGTATGTTATACACACCAATACACATTTCATTTTACAACCGTGTAGCATATGTAATCATGTGGCACCATGTGTTGTTGTACATAGTCTAGTTGTGGTACAACCTATATTACCATCCTCATGGTATCACCTGCATGACATAAACTTATCCACATATTTTTCCATCATGTTGGTATCATACCAACATTCATGTTCATGGTTCATCTATGTAACTAATTTTTTTTTTTTTTTTTTTTTTAGTTCTTAATTTATTTTTATTTTTTATTTTTTATGTCATATATAAATCAATTTGAGATGTCATGTACTTCAATTTATAATCTGAATCTAAAATAGATTGTTAAATATCATTTAATTGACCAAGGGTCCATACCATTTGTGCTACTTCACCAATTACTATGGCTTTCACTGAAGGATACTATACATATCCTTCAAAAGATGCACATAACCTCGAAATCAGTTTAGGTTAAATTTCCCCTTTAACCATACTTTCTTCCAATCGAAGAACAAGTCACATTGTAAGTAGATGCATTAATCAAAGGATTAATTTGACCACAATTTGAACAATTATATAGTCTTTACACTATAACATGCTCTCACCATCCTTTACTTTGGTATAATACTATTATAGTCCAATCAGACTTTTCACGTAGTCATGCATACTTTGCCTTTTTACTATTGGCACACAACAACATATGCATAGATAGATTGATTTAGACTCAAGGCTCTTTCTTACACGGATGTCTAATATCAAGACCATCCCACCATTAACCATTTGATAAATGAATTGTTCTTACAAGTCTATAATGTTGCACACACATGTGCTTGCATCGTAAATTCATATAACTCATTAATATGCAAGGATATTAAGCATGTTCCTCTTCAACATGTTTATCCTAATCACCACTTAACCACACTATGGTAACAACATGTAAAACTATCCATGACAAGGCATAGGTATCATATATAACAATTAAGTCCAGATACAACCATGGATTTCCTTTGTTATTTAATCCTCCTTTCATGTATTATGTGAGATTTGTTTTTATTCACCAATCCTTATTTAAATCTCTTACCTAATATAGTTTCCCACATGGTTCCTCAACCAGTACATGTTATGGTTTGTGCTAGAGGTTAAAAACTTTCTAATTTATCTTCATCATTCATACTACCAATTTCGCCCAAGTTTTCCTCTAGTAATTTTTAATGTAGACAACACATATGTCCACATAGATAATCTCTTTGTTGGAAATAATACTGAGAGGGCGGGGGGGGGGGGAGGTGAATCAGTATTATCAGAACTATAAAACTTTTTCAATGCTCAGAAACATACACGCTACTTTCGTTAAGTGAACCCGCGTGTACACGCGACTGTATCTAATGCAACAAGCGTATACCCAGAGATCTTATAATTCAGTTAGCTTTAATCTTCTGTAAATGCATCAGAACATTATTAAGCATATTAACAGTAAACAGGTGCAGTATAACAGAACAGAACATCACACAAGAGCCACACACATGAACACCATGATATAAGGTGGAAACCGAATGTGGGTGAAAACCACCTGCTGCAATTCGTCTCTTTCTTCTTTAATGAGAAACTTCTTTTACAATGTACTGGTGCAGTCCTTTACCAGTACGCAGGCTACAACCTGCAGAGGGCTACAACCCTCTCTCGTTTTCCAACTACTTCTGGAAGGGAGCTACAACCCCCTCAGCTCTTGTACTAGCTGATCCATTTACTAGTACGTAGGTGCTGACCCTACAACCTTCAGGGACCACGTTTCATCAATTTTCAGACTGGATCCAAGAGTACAAAACAAACATTACTGCAATACAATCATCAACTTATACTTGCATCATAATTCATTAAACAACCCAATACTGAATCACTGAAACCCTGTCATCAAGAACACAGAACCCAACCAGAGCCCAGAACTCTGCAACAACCACCAGAATCAACAGCAACCTGAAATATCAAATCTTATTATGCATACGCTACTTCACTGTACCAAAACCGCGTGTATACGCGCTTTCACCAAGGGCAACCCGCGTGCAGATCTAGAAATAATTTCTTATGCCTTCGCTGTCAGATCCGACCCTTGCCAAGCGTCCCGAACAGATAAACAGTAATACCATATCTTCTCACTTCGTCAGACACACATTTCTTGCCTTTTCCTAATGATCTTCTCCTTATATAGCCTTAGGTACTTCACAATACCACGGTCCAAAACCATAGTAACACAATACCATCAACCTCAAAACTAGGGATCGACACGCCCGTCGAGACACCATGGTCCGAAACCATAGGCACAACTTCCAAGGACTAACTACCACGGACCAAAGGTACTTTTTCACATACACGCTCTTTTACTGAAGCCAACCTGCGTGTACACGCGACTTGGTAATAGTGAACCCGTGTATACGCGACTTGGTATATATTGAACCTGCTTGTATACGCGACTTGGGCTTAACGAACCTGCGTGTATGAACTTTCTTGGCATGCTGTACTAAGATCTGTCCTCTGATTAAGTTTCCATCACCTGTACCAACCTCTGAGCACCTGTACCAACCTCTGAGTGAGTTGCCATCAAGGACAACACTTGAATCATAATGCCAACAATCTCCCCCTTTGGACTTGATGGCAACCACCACACCAAGTCACTCTCCCCCTTTGACATCAAGGGCAAAGGGCGGACCAAGATGTTCTCTTCTTTGGTATACCTCCTGCTGTCCATACTGCTGTCCATACTCCCCCTGAGTACATGCTGAAGTTTCTGATTTGGCTCCCCCTTTGTATATGCCAAGTTGTATCAATCCATCCATGCTCCCCCTGAGCAGATGCAGGTTCTAAGACCAGCAATAACTATTTATCATAAGCCTGCAAAACCATTCCTTAAACAATAAGATGTATCATTTAGTTTCATCATCAACTTCTAACCATAATGCCAACAATGAATTATTTGAAGTATATGCTCCCCCTGAATGTGAGCCAACCATGACTGAACCATCTCCTGAGTCTGTTCTGCTCCCCCTGAGCCTGAGCCAACCATGACTGAACCTGGGTCTGTTCTGCTTCCCCTTCTTCATATACGCGACTTTGCAGCCTGTAACTCGCGTATATACGTGACTTGTCTTCGTTATATCAGCGTATGCAAGATGGAATACTGAATTTCATCACTTTCAGATTCCCCTGTGTCTGTTATGTCCACTGTCTGAATTATGCCACACCTTTCTGTCTCTGTCTTCTTCAATTCCTGCAACTGTGATGATGTATGGTCCTCTTGTCTTGAATTTTGAAATATGCTCCTGCATTCCCTTGCTTTATGCCCATAGTTGTTGCATGTATAACACCTTACATTTTTCATGTTCCTTCTATCACAATCAATTGCTTTGTGTCCATATGCATTGCAGGCAAAGCAATATCCTCTGAAATACCTGGGATGTGATGATCTTTCTTGAACCATTCTACTTCTACATCTAGCTGCAACATGTCCAAGATTATGACATACATAACATTCAACATTATTCAGTGGAGGAAATAATCGTCTATCATGTCCATAGTTAGGAGTAAAGGATCTTCCTTGAAGAATTTCTTTCCTTGGTTGTTCCTTGTTGAGCATTTCAGATTTCTCATTAGAGTTTCTTGCCTCACCTTGTGAACTAGATTCACCTTCAACATATTCATGAAAACCAAGACGAGTCTTGATAGCAGGAGACCTTTGACTATTAAGAATATCATCCAAGACTTTAGTACTATCTTGAAATCGTAAAAGCTTATCCTTTTCTTCTATTTTACCTTTCAAGATATTTACCTCAACTTGATGTTGTTCTTCCTTTTTCAGATATTGATTCCTTAGGTCTTCTTCAGCTTTTCTTCCTTCTTCCACTTGTCGCTTTAGTTTGGTCACTTCATGTTCTTGATCTTCAAGATCTTCTCTGTTCTGTTCTCTTGATTTTTTAAGATCTTCTTTTAGAGAGAGAATCTTTGATTCAAGTCTCTGAATAGTTGTACTTTGATCCTTTACTATATCTTGCAATTGCTCCCTTACCCTGATTTCTGTCTCCAATTGTTCTTTTAATTTGGCAACTTCTTCAGTTTCTGCATTCTTCTCTTCATGTGCCATGAGACTTTTAATATCTTCGCTATTATTGGATGAAGCATTCTTCTTCTTATGTGCCATGAGACTTCTAATATCTTCACTATCATTGAATGAACTTTTAATATGGGTATAATAGCTTCTACCATCTTCTTCAGATATCTTTCCTTTGTTATGAGGACATCTAGCAGCATCGTGACCAACTCTACCACATAGAAAACATTTGAAAGGTAGCTTACCTTTGAACCGTCCAGTTCCCCGTTCAAGATTCTTGACAAAATTTACCTCATCTTCTTCCTCTGACACTTCGAATGCGGCCTCTGGTGGTACCTCTTGTCGCATTTCAAAAGCAGTTAAGATCCCGTGAAGCTGTGACATGGTGATTTTCTGCACATTCTCCTTTTCTTCTATGGCAGATACTTTAGAATCAAATTTAGTAGACATAGATCTCAAAACCTTTTCAACTAAGACAACTTCCTCAAATTCTTCACCCAGATCCCTCATACAATTCACAATCTCATCCATACGCAGGAAATAATTAGCTATGCTTTCATTACTACGCATCTTAAGAGTTTCATACCGGATTCTGAGCGTTTGAAGCTTTGCTCTTTTTACCTGATCATCTCCTTCGTAGCTTGTAACGATTTTGTCCCATATTTCCTTAGCTGATTTGAAATGCATGATCTTCATAAATTCTGATTGAGTCAAACTACTCAATAGGACAGTAACAGCTTTGGCATTGAGCTCATATTGCTTTTTCTCTGCTGGATCTGTAGGAGTTGCTGATGGGAATTTGTATCCTCCTTCTACGATTCCCCAAACTTCTGCTCCAAGTGATTGTAGATATGCAGTGGTTCTTATCTTCCAGTGAGTAAAATTGTTCCCGTCAAAGACTGGTGGCCTGATGTGTGCCTCTCTTTCTGTGTTAGCCATTCTGATGGATCTTTTCCTTCAAGCGACCAAGCTTCCTCTGAAGGACCTGCTCCGATACCAATTGTTGGAAATAATACTGAGAGGGGGGGGGGGGGTGAATCAGTATTATCAGAACTATAAAACTTTTTCAATGCTCAGAAACATACACGCTAATTTCGTTAAGTGAACCCGTGTGTACACGCGACTGTATCTAATGCAACAAGCGTATACCCAGAGATCTTATAATTCAGTTAGCTTTAATCTTCTGTAAATGCATCAGAACATTATTAAGCATATTAACAGTAAACAGGTGCAGTATAACAGAACAGAACATCACACAAGAGCCACACACATGAACACCATGATATAAGGTGGAAACCCAATGTGGGTGAAAACCACCTGCTGCAATTCGTCTCTTTCTTCTTTAATGAGAAACTTCTTTTACAATGTACTGGTGCAGTCCTTTACCAGTACGCAGGCTACAACCTGCAGAGGGCTACAACCCTCTCTCGTTTTCCAACTACTTCTGGAAGGGAGCTACAACCCCCTCAGCTCTTGTACTAGCTGATCCATTTACTAGTACGTAGGTGCTGACCCTACAACCTTCAGGGACCACGTTTCATCAATTTTCAGACTGGATCCAAGAGTACAAAACAAACATTACTGCAATACAATCATCAACTTATACTTGCATCATAATTCATTAAACAACCCAATACTGAATCATTGAAACCCTGTCATCAAGAACACAGAACCCAAACCAGAGCCCAGAACTCTGCAACAACCACCAGAATCAGCAGCAACCTGAAATATCAAATCTTATTATGCATACGCTACTTCACTGTACCAAAACCGCGTGTATACGCGCTTTCACCAAGGGCAACCCGCGTGCAGATCTAGAAATAATTTCTTATGCCTTCGCTGTCAGATCCGACCCTTGCCAAGCGTCCCGAACAGATAAACAGTAATACTAGATCTTCTCACTTCGTCAGACACACATTGCTTGCCTTTGCCTAATGATCTTCTCCTTATATAGCCTTAGGTACTTCACAATACCACGGTCCAAAACCATAGTAACACAATACCATCAACCTCAAAACTAGGGATCGACACGCCCGTCGAGACACCATGGTCCGAAACCATAGGCACAACTTCCAAGGACTAACTACCACGGACCAAAGGTACTTTTTCACATACACGCTCTTTTACTGAAGCCAACCTGCGTGTACACGCGACTTGGTAATAGTGAACCTGTGTATACGCGACTTGGTATATAGTGAACCTGCTTGTATACGCGACTTGGGCTTAACGAACCTGCGTGTATGAACTTTCTTGGCATGTTGTACTAAGATCTGTCCTCTGATTAAGTTGCCATCACCTGTACCAACCTTTGAGCACCTGTACCAACCTCTGAGTGAGTTGCCATCAAGGACAACACTTGAATCATAATGCCAACACTCTTTCCATCAATTGATATGTACTTTATGTCTCTTCCATACCTAAGTTAAGATATTACCTTGCCTAGCTAGAATCCCTCGGGTTCCAATCTATGCATGCTTATTTACTTATACATAATGTACTCATAAGTTTTTTTTTTACTCAAACAATGTAATTGGAACATCCATATCCAAAGTAATTTACATCATTACTTTGCATGTGGGTTGATCAACACAGCCACATTAAATTTGAAAGACAACATTAAGGTATTTAGTCTTATAAAAGACTTGTTTTTCACATCCTCTATCCCTTCTTGGGATATTTTAAGCATAACTTAATTTTGTTAAGTTATGTTCTTAACTAGAAAGCATACAACTCATCATTTGATTAGAATGAGGTGGTGATATTACTAGTTTACCTCAATGAATTTGTATTGTATTACCCTTTTCCCTTGCATAGCATCCATGCCATCTCAGAACAAATATGAGTAAAATGTTGACCATATTCACTAATTAATCATACCATTAATGTAGGTGTAATGATTAAATCTCCACTTTGCCTTTATACATAGGCATCTATTTAGAGGTTTGTTTAATGATTTTGAGGATAAACATAATTTACTATTTAACCTCAATTACACCACATATGCAAGCATATCCATGCAGCTCATTGCACCCCACAATGAGTTCTATATGCAAGGCATCCATGTATTTGTGTACTTAAGTACTCATTTATTTTTGTACATGTAGTATTTGTTATCAAGATTTAGTATGCATTAATATGATGGCCTTGCCTTATCATGATTACCAATCATTTAATTATTCTCTATGCATATCTGCAATCATCACTTTTCAATCATGAGATGTAGTCATTGTGCCCTCATAGACACACTCAACTATAACTTAAGTTTTGAAACTTCCAAGCTATATGATAAAATTTTAATCTCCTTATCTTAGAAGGGAACTCAATAAAAGTAACTTATTATCCTTGATAGCATGTTACTTCTTCAATTAGCAATGTTTTATGCATGTAAATATAAAAAAAACCACTTCTGGTAACCATATACCAGATAGGCTTCCCTTTGAGCATCAATTAATCATTACTTATAATCAAAACCTATTTGCTAAAGAGTCTATATGACAGCAAAAATAAGTTAAACATCAACAATACTTATGTTCACATTACGTATGACCATATGTGAGATTCCTCAATGTCTCCTATCAACCCTATGGCCTCAAGACAACTTTAACATTCTCAAATCATAGCAATATGCAATGATTAGTATTATACCACACCACTAAAATCTTTTAATACCACAATCATACTTATTTACAACCAAGTCTATGATCTTAAACCGCATGTACGTCATGGTATATAATTTTTATGTGCTCCCAAAGCATTCAATAATAACTTAGTGTTTAAGAATTTTCACATAACTGTAAGTATTATCTGGCCCAAATCTATCTCTTTCAAAATATCTTAAATCTATTATTTTAAACATGAGAGATGCTCATAGTCTTGTCATGCATACCATGGTTTCTCATAGTAAACACATAATAAATATGCATATTATGCATATTGCAATATATAAGTTATATGCTAAGTACTATGATACTGCACGTGACTTCTTCAACTATATATATATAGACTTAGACTAGAGAATATAAAATAGATTGCTGGAAAGAACTTAAATCCATTCAAGGTCATACCTCAAGTGAAACATGGTGAGACGTGAACAAGTTTGAACACCAACATAAATTTCGAGGGAAGAAAATGTTCAAGGTAAAAGAATCACTATAGTTTCAAGGTAATGTCTCTCGGACATATTACCGTCATGCCACAATATTACACTCTAACCACTACTTCTGCTTATTATTCCATGCTCGAAGCTTAGACCCTCTTGATTGTAAATTTGCAACCCAACAGACCGTCATATTTTTAAGTGGCGATGTAATCTATTTGCTTGGAATTATAGAAAAACAAATCTTTAATAATATGAAAGATTAAAGTCAAAATCTCGATTTGTTCTGGAAATTTCTTTAACATCGGAACTTTTAGCAACAATCGTAACTAAAAGGTAAACTATATTTACCACCATAAAGCAAGGATTGCTACAAAATTGCTGCATGAAACATTTGCTGCTAAAAGAATCAGGAAACAAAAAAGACTATAATATCCCTATTAATAAAACAATGATTGTGTAAACTGCAACATATAGAATATCCCAGGATTTGACAAGGTTCAAATCATTTTAGTTAATTTCTAGTATTATCTCTCTGGTAGTGGCCACCGAGGCTAGTCTTATCTAGTTACCGCCCATTTCAACACGTCCTCTCAGACTCTCATGGTAACGCTAGAGAAATCTCATCCTGATTTGCACATTGTAAGTCAGATAGTCTCATGAAGCTCTAAGAATGGACAAGCTCATATATTGTTGAATAAATCATAAATAAAAAACACACAGGGATAGTTATCAAATAAATACACAATTACATCTCTTGGCCTCTATGGTCCTGACAGGCCTGCTCTTCATCTAATGGCTGTTGTTTTACATATCCGTAGGCTATATTTATAACAAAAACAAAAATAAGGATCGACTCCTCATCCGATCTAATCCCTAAAATAGTTCACAAAACCATTGGAAATCATTCAGAACTATTCTCATCATAAATCATACTTCTGAAATTTGTAAAATGAAATACAAAACTTCGTGTTCTTTTGGTCGAAAGAGCTCTTCTTTGCTCTAGACATTGTGCTGCTACGCTATATGCAATGCGAAGCTCAAGTGTTTTGATCTTAAACATTCCTTTGATTATCAATCAACGATATTGTTTCGTAAGTTTTCAGTTTATTAAAAGATAAATCAAGCTCCTTTTGTTACTTGAGTGGACAAATTTCAAGTGGTAGAAATGATATTGAGAAGTGACAACTGAGAGACGTGTGAAGGATCTCCAACTCGAAATCTGGCGAGAAATATTAAAAATAAAGAAGTGTGGTGTATGTTGGAGATGAATTAAAAAAAACAACAGTGTCATTTTATCGCCCCTTCACACTTGAATAATTGTGAATAACTGCATGCGCAAGAATTTTAAGGAGTGTATTATTAACTAGAATATTCTACAATCTAATTTTATGATAATATAGTAAAATTCTAATTGTAAGTGAAAATGCAACTGATGAATCTTTTCTTACTGCAGTTTTGATAGAGATTTAAAATGACGCATAGGATTGAAACTGATACCAGTGCACTATAGTAGTTGTGACGATTTTTAGATAACTATCCTTGCACTTGAAGCAGCCTATCAGTAGGCCATATCACGAAATATACAAGGGAAGGGTCTTCTGATAACAAATCCTTCAAATCTTCATTCGGTCACACACCAAAGGTAGGGTAGCTGTCCATTGGGTTAGCTGTCTGGTTTCATGACAAAGTCAAACCCTCCCCTACTCTCCTACATCATTCAAATGGTTATGTTTTTTTTTTTTCATTCATGAGAGTGATAGTGAACATGAGGGTGTTCCTTCAGATGGGCCAATTAAGGGATGGACGAGAGAAAGTGTTGCTCGACCATGTCATGTAGATTATAGAGAGGGGCAACCCTTGGTCTGTTTTGCAGGCCATCAACGTCTAAAGCAGGCGCACCAACTGGCTCATGGACATTGGCAACGATAAAGGTCCCTTTCTCAATTCTGCCATTTCAAAATATAATCCTCGAATCTTCAATATATTAAACCTAGCCGAGAAAGAGGAATGGAATATTGTTCATTCGGTGCGTGACTTTCCTGGACTTTAACCTTCACAAAAGTCGACGAGGAAAGGCATACGATTGATATAGGAATATATATGGACAAATGAACGGACACGATGAACGAGTGCTCGAATTTCTTGACATGACAGAATAATGGAGGGTTTGAGGATTCATTATTGACAATAGCTCAACCTCTAGATCTCGAGTCATTGCTCATTTTCAAAACAGAACCATGCGAAAGTTATCCACAACTTAATCTGTAGGAAATTATATAAAAGCACAATTCGATCCACGATCGTTTTAACCATAAAAAAATGGCCTAGAACACTCAAACAGTCATACATTCTACAATTTCCTAATTGCAAAAGAAATTACTGCTTTCTATTCAACACGTGAGGACAAAAGCAGCATACCATTAATGTTTTTGGGAAAATATAACATTTTATGGATTTGAATGAAAACGATGATGAGGATAATAATCCTCTCAACCTATTTTCCTCACCCAGAAGATAAATTCTTCTAATCAATCAAGGAAACAATGCTTCTTCTTTTCTATGATCCCTCTCAAAACCCTTATCATTTTCTTTGGAATTTTTCTTATTTTTTCGAGGGAAACAACATTGTTGGCTTTGTTGCCAACTTTCATGCCTCCAACTTATGGTAAGATACTCAAAATGTGGCCAATGGCTGCTGTTGCTTTATCATCATCCTAAAAGCATGGTTATACCATCAACCCAATCAGATTACGCCCAATGCTATCTAAATCAAATACATACATAGTAATTTCTTACACCTCCCATCGTCGCTAACACAATGTTTTCTTCGAAACCCCAATCTCGGCTTTAAATTTCCATATTATAGGAGCAACGTTTTCATATTTTGTTTGTTTATTTTCTTTTCTTTTCTTTAGGAATCTCTTCCAATTTTTTTTCGATACGGGATTCTATTCTACCTATTCTGTATCATCATTTGGGTGCATGTTGAACATCGAAAATAAGGTACAGGGATGGACGAGCACATCTCCTAGCAAGTATTTCTATTTTTACCTTTTTAGAAGTCCATGTAAATTTAATTCTCTATTCATTTGGGGTAAAATTTGGTTGAATTGATCCAAAGTTTTGACCAGTCGAAACTCCATCAACTATTGGAAAGGTTCCATTTCTACTTGTCTTGTAGAGCTTCTCGTTAGAGCCTGTAGGCCATGTCTCGGTCTATGCCTGAGAGTGGCTTAACAAATGGCCTCTTTGATCAGTAAGAGAGAAAAACCATCAGCCTTAGGCTTGGCTGTAGTTTATTTGAGTGTATGAATTACACTTATCTCATTTGTTATTGTGGTCAATCAATTAGAATCGATAATGTATACCAAATGTTTACGTGAAAGAATAGTATTTGTACCTCCTATTCTTAGAGCTTAGCAGGCATGACATAATTCTCAATCCATGTCTAATCGTATGAAATGTAGCCATATTGGTGACCACCTCTCCATGATAGGTTGAGGTTATTCCTCATTTAATTGTCGGCCATAGTTTTGGACATCCCCGATAGCATTCTTCCTTGAGAGTCCAATGAAATGATTTGTTTTAAGAGTGTCACTAAATTGGGTGAGGGAGAAGTCATAATGCTTATAAGCGAGGCTCGGTTTGCATGTTCTTGAAAATATAACCAGTCAAGTTAAACTTTTTTTATTCTTAATAGCACACAGAGCTCTCACAGCTTGGTAGGTTTACGTTGGCCCCCTAACTCATCCACTATTTCCATAAAAAAATATGGGCTAGAGCAGTTATTCATGCATTACAATAACACTTTTTGATTTTAAAAAATCACTCTACATACTCACACATATAAATATCTCTACAAATGCATCCTTTGTATGCGCAACTTATTTTCATAGCAATTTGATGTAGGGCTGGTTGAAGTCTCTCACAACTTCTTTTAGAGTTGACATAAATTTTTTTTTGACACAATACAGTATTTCAAGAGGATGTGTTTTGGTATGCAACCCAGATGGGGTAGAAGTCATACATCTTCCCACAATGCATAGAAACTTCCCATTTAATTTAATTGCTTGATATAATAACGTGTTATATATATTGGATTAACATATACATGTTAATTATTCCTCAATAATTCCTCAATAAACCATGTTGCTATTTTATATCTAATAAATAAATATCCCAAAACCAGTTAATATTTGGATTCATTCTGAAACAATCCTAATCTCCTTTAATGCCAAGGAATCATAGTCTAAGTTTAGACTTCAGCTTATGAATTTTAGACTAAATCTCGTTAAAAAACGCTGCAGTAGGTGAATTAGTCCATAGGCCTTGGTTTTTGAGCCTAGGCTCTGATACCATTTGTAATGAACCTCTTTAGCCTACCCAGGAAAAACAACCTTTATACCCCTTAATTTTAAATTTTTGTCTTAGTTACAGTTAAGAGTTCTCAGCCGCCACGAATTTAGTGACCAAGAATCATAACTAAAATGAAAGATCAAGGTGGAGTCATATACCCTAGGTGTGAAATCACATACTTTCGTGACATGAAATCCTCACAACATCTTTAATGTCTTCATGCGTCAATGAAAGCTACTTTTGTCTTGTCTAACATGCACATGTGAGAATATTTTCACAATTCCCCATCCAGTACCAAGGTGAGAGCATAAGATATTACTTTGGAATATTACATCTAACATGCTTATGAAGAAGATTATTGATATACCTCACCCGGGGCATAACCAATACTATATTATTATTCAACACAACTTTTAAGCTCTTGAGCTGAATGATTTACCCATTCCAACTATAAGAGATAAGAAATCAGCCATCAACTTAGCTCAGCTAAATGGTTTATCTCAAAATAAGTAAGGACAATAAAACCCACATCATGTTAGTGAATCTCATCGAAATATAGGAAAGCACACTTAAATTTATTAACACATAAACATGAGAAATTTAGGCAACATTCCCACAACGAAGAACCTAATAAAATATTCACATAATCACATGCAACTAATGAGAGAGAGTAAGAATCAACATACAACCATTCCATGTAAAGGAAACCAACTAAATCTCACTTAGAGGGAGGAGCACCACCACCCAACCATGAATCACCTTTGATTCCCCTCGAGCTAAAGATCTTGCCAAGGATCAACTGTCCTCCATTGAACAATTCATTGTCTATTTAATACCCTATTTCATGATTTAGTTACCATTAGCGGCGTCCTGCTTTATGGATTTTTTCCATTTGCCTATCTCTTATTCGAAAAATCTCGTCTATCTCCCACGATGCTTTTCCACATAAAATCTTGCCTTTATCTCCTGCAAAGATTTTATGTTCGATGGATATTTATCTCCCATCCATTCGATGGATATCCAATCCATCCGATGGATATCCAGTCCATCCAAGCTTATCTAGAATCACATCTAGAAGCTTATCATGAAATATTCATTTCTATCCCATTCCTCATGGGATTTGGCAAGCATATCCTCTCTCTTGGTGCTCCACCCTCCAAGTGATCTATTTTATTAATTTCTTTATTAATACATTTGCTTTTCATATTACATATCACCTAACTTTCCTCAGCTTAGGTGTAGAATAGTTTAACCCACAAAGTAGGGTATCAAACCTAGCTTCCCTCAGCTTAGGTTTACAAACATTTAACACACCAGGGAGGATATCATACCTAGCTTTAACTTAGCTTAGGTTTAGAATAATGTAGTACATAAGGGAGGGGTGTTACATACTCCCCCCCTTAAATTTTACACTGTCCTCGGTGTATCATTGCATCATATCCTCATTCACACGTAGCTGGTTCCCAAATAAACAACTTTCATGGTTCTGCCATCTAATGCAAATTTTCCAATGTACATCAGCCATGAGGAGTGCTCTGAGAATCTCTCCTTCCATAGCTACATCAGTATCAACGAGTGCTACCAGCATCTCTCCTTCCATAGTTATCTGTCACACATTTTTTTCAAATCATTTGTGAGAATTTATCGATGCAAAGTTTAACTATGATAAATATCATAATCTGTTACTATTAAAGCAACTATTTCTTATTATTTATTTTATCTAAAGAATGCATGTCCTCTGCTTGTATTCTTTCAAACCTTTGTGTTCTTGTCGAACACCTATTTCTTGCAGTCTCTCTGCATACAATACATCAGTTAGCATATTTCCCACATTAATATGTTTGCAAGTTCATAGTAGATTATTTCACATCACAATATATATTCATATACATATATTCATTGTAATCAAACTGTGATTAACCATAGTTACTTATACCAACTTACTTTAAATCCTTTTTCTCGGTAATCTCCAGGTTTTCTTACTTGGCTAGACATCCATCCAATGACTTCTGCATACCCTGGATACAAGTTATGTTATACACACCAATACACATTTCAATTTACAACAATGCAGCATATGTAATCACATGGCCTCATGTGCTGTTGTACATAGACTAGCTATGGTACAACCTATAATACCAGCCTCATGGTATTACCTGAATGGCATAAAGTT
Organism: Pinus tabuliformis; assembly: GCA_031772625.1. Classification (NCBI taxonomy): domain Eukaryota; kingdom Viridiplantae; phylum Streptophyta; class Pinopsida; order Pinales; family Pinaceae; genus Pinus; species Pinus tabuliformis. The sequence continues at coordinate 635,796,478 of CM062818.1, read as the reverse complement.
ATCCACATATTTTTCCATCATGTTAGTATCATACCAACATTCATGTTCATGGTTCATCTATGTAATATATATCTATATATATATATATATATATATATATATATATATATATATATATATATATAGATAGATAGATAGATAGATAGATAGATAGATTTATGTCATGTATAAATCAATTCAAGATGTCATGTACCACAATTTATGATATGAATCTAAAATAGATTTTTAAATATCATTTAATTGACCAAGGGTCCATACCATTTGTGCTACTTCACCAATTACTATGGTTTTCACCCAAGGATACTATACATATCCTTCAAAATATGCACATGTCCTGGAAATGAGTTTAGGTTAAATTTCCCCTTTAACCATACTTTCTTCCAATCAGAGAACAAGTCACATTATAAGCAAATGCATTAATCAAAGGATTAATTTGACCACAATTTGTACAATTATATTGTCCTTCCACTATAACATGCTCTCCCATCCTTTACTTTGGTATAATACTTTTATAGTCCAATCTGACTTTTCACATAGTCATGCATACTTTGCCTATTTACTATTGGCACACAATAGAATATGCATAGATAGATTGATTCAGACTCAAGGCTCTTTCTTATATGGATGTCTAATATCAATACCATCCCACCATTAACCATTTGATAAATGAATTGTTCTTACAAGTCTATAATGCTGCACACACATGTGCTTGCATAGTAAATTCATATAACTCATTAATATGCAGGGTTATTAAGCATGTTCCTCTTCAATAATTTTATCTTAATCAGTACTTAACCACACTATGGTAACAACATGTAAAACTATCCATGAGAGGACAATGTATCATATATAACTATTAAGTCCAGATACAACCATGGACTTCCTCTGTTATTTAACCTTCCTTTCATGTATTAGGTGAGATTTGTTTTTATTCGCCAATCCTTATTTAAATATCATACCTAATATAGTTTTCCACATGGTTCCTCAACTGGTACATGTTATGGTTTGTGCTAGAGGTTAAAAACTTTCTAATTTACCTTCATCATTCATAATACCAATTTCATCCAAGTTTTCCTCTAGTAATTTTTAATGTAGACAACACATGCATCCACACAGATAATCTCTTTCTATGAATTTATATGTACTTTATGTCTCTTTCGTATCTAAGTTAAGATATTACCTTGCCTAACTGGAATCCCTTGGGTTCCAATCTATGCATGCTTATTTACTTATACATAATGTCCTTATAAGTTTTTGTTTCCTCAAACAATGTAATTGGAGCATCCATATCCAAAGTAATTTACATCATTAATTTGCATGTGAGGTGATCAAGATAGCCACATTAAATTTGAAAGACAACTTTAAGGTATTTAGTCTTATAAAAGACTTGTTTTTCACATCCTCTATCCCTTCATGGGATCTTTTAAGCATAACTTAATTTTGTTAAGTTATGTTCTTAACTAGAAAGTATACAACTCCTCATTTGATTAGAATGAGGTGGTGATATTACTAGTTTACCTCAATGAATTTGTATTGTATTACCCTTTGCCATTGCATAGCATCCATGCCATCTTAGAACAAATATGAGTAACATGTTGACCATATTCCCTAATTAATCATACCATTAATGTAGGTGTAATGATTAAATCTCCACTTTTCCTTTATACATAGGCATCCGTTTAGAGGTTTGTTTAATGATTTTGAGGATAAACATAATTTTATATTTAACCTCAATTACACCACATATGCAAGCATATCCATGAAGCTCATTTCACCCCCACAATGAGTTCTATATGAAAGGCATCCATGTATTTGTGTACTTAAGTACTCATTTGTTGTTGTACATGTAGTATTTGTTATCAAGACTTAGTATGCATTAATATGATGGCCTTGCCTTATCATGATTACCAATTGTTTAATTATTCTCTATGCATATCTGCAATCATCACTTTTCAATCATGACATATAGTCATTGTGTCCTCATAGATATGCTCAATTATAACTTATGTTTTGAAAATTCCACACTATATGATAAAATTTTAAGCTCCTTATCTTAGAAGGGGACTAAATAAAAGTAACTTACTGACCTTAATAACATGTTACTTCTTCACTTAACAATGTTTTATGCATGTAAACATACAATAAACCACTTCTGGTAACCACTTGTTATAGACATTTTTGTGCCTTACAGCATGAAGCATGAAATGTCAATAATCTAAGGGATCCAAAGTCCCTAAACATGTTGTTCCTACCCCTAGAGGAACAAGGTCAGCAAACCACAGCACTAAATATCAGTTCTCCACCTGAAAACACTCAAAAACAAGCAAATTCTGGATCATGTCAACTGCTCCACTGAGCATCTGCGCTGAATGTCAACTGCTCCACTCTGTACCTGCACTGAATGTCAACTCTAATGAAGGCTACCTGCGCTGGGCGAGATTGGCCAAGTGGCACAGTCATTCCTCAATGTGTCAATGCCCAGGAAGCTTCCAAAATGACACTTGGATCAGGGAATTCGCCTTGTGATGAGTAAGAGGATCTAGATCTCCAAGTGGAAGCAAGAACCTCCAAGTGGACTCAAGAACTGAAGAATAACTGAAGTGGGAGAGGACACTAGTCAGCTTCATGCCAGCCTCAAGCTGACTCATCCTTTCTCCAAAACTCCTATATATAGAGCTCTCTCATGAGGTCTAGGGAGGTTGGAATCTTGTGAATGTAAGGAAGTGTTGTTGGTTTGAGTATAGAACTATTGGGTGATTTGCTTGAAGGAGGTGAAGAGGAGATTTCTTTCTACTGGGAGGTGTTGCTGGATTGGGCCTCTTATGGTTGTAACACTCTCAGAACTTTACTTCTTCCATTAATAAAGCATTTGAGTTTCTTCTATATGCATGTGTCTCAATGGTGAATTGTTATACTTGTGTATTTGATTTATTCTAATCCTTGAATCAGTTATGAATGTATGTTGCTTGTAGTTTTCCTTTCTTGCCCTTTTGTAGGATCTTTGTGTAGCTGGGCCAGTGAAAGAGCAAGGAGCTAGGAGCAAGCAGCAAAGAGAGAAGATCGGATCAATCATTAGCGGAAGACAACGGTTAGTGGATCTCTTTCTCCTCTCTCTTACATCTCATAAAGAAGTAATCTTGAATAGCTTTGCATTCGGTTGTTGCTGAGGTACTATCACCCTTAGAGTGGGATAGGGTCATTCCGTATTGGATACTTTTCCCAACAACAAATTGGAGACTCCACTGGGGATCGTATCTTGTTGGTTGTTTGTGTTTTTTCTATTCATTTCATAAACACAGGGAGTACCGAATCGAACTGCATTTGGATCTTTCAAATGCAAAGTAGAGGGCAGCTACTCTAGCTCAGTTTCTGGGCAAGTTTATGATTTGAAGAGTTGATCCACAAGGACTCTAAATGGCTCTTAGTGATAGATTTTCATCCTCCTTTTCATCCCTTAGTGTGTACTTGACTGATAGCTTCTGATTTGGCCAAAAACTGTGAATTTTTGAGCAATCTGTGACCCGGAAACTGAGAAAAACGAAAGTTTGAATCTTCAGTGCAGGTGCTGTGAAGGCAGTCTGCATTTCAGCGCAGTTCCCGAAGGGGATACCTGCGCTGAAGGTCAAACTACCAGTGTACTACCTGCGCTGGACCAGTTTTGCCTAGTGCTACTGGGGTTCCCTCCTGTTTCTTGCACTGTTTTCACTCTTGTTTTTGCAGCCTCTTACCAGTCAATGTACCTATCTGAAACCAAATTTCCTTGCCACTATTCCGCCTCGGTTGTATAAATAAACTGTGTTTGTTCTTTTTGTATTTCTTGTATCATTTGCAGTTTCCCATAACGAAAAGCAAACTAGTCTTGCTGTGGCCTCTTAGATCTAGACCTGTGATTAAGTGTCGTTTTGATCTTAAGAGTTAGTTTATTTGCTGTTCATAGCTGATTGAGCTTTTTCTTTCGTCATATGGTTTGAATTTATATATTTCTAGTGTCGAAACAAGTAAATCTTAAGGTGTCTTTTGATTGTGGACAAACTTGTTTGCTTTCGCTTGAAATTGAATTCAAAGTTATACAACAGCTTTCTTTTTGTATTGCACCAACATTAAGAAAGAGAAAAGAAATACCTACATTTTTCATTTTGCATATAAGTTTGTATGTTGATTTAGGGAAAAAGTGCATTAGTGTATGCTCTTTGATCTCTATGAAAAGATGTTGTCTCTCTTTTCCCTCAGTAGTTAAGATTTTCATAAGTCGAAAAGATTGAAAAAGCTTGCTTCTCATCTTAGACTGCATTTACGAATTTGTATCAAAAACATCTCGTGGTGAACCTTGAAAGGCAAACTTTAAAAAGATCAACTTAAAATATATTGAATGAACCTAACAACGCTTTGAAACATAACGCAAACACATAGAGGTCTAAGCTAGAGACGTGTTCCGGCGTCGTTAAACGTAGTGACTGTCGATCTCGACGAAGGTGGGTGATTCCTCCTGAGAGTCGGTGGCACTAATACGGACTTGTGCTCCCACGTACCATCGCGTATATATTGGGAGACCCCTATAGGAATATATCCTTTATCCATAGGAAACCGTGTCGGCCGCCCTACTGATCGCAATGCAGTGAACACAGCATTCACGAAGATCGACCACCCGTACCGTAAAACGTATTCTGTGGTTTTGCGAAAGGTTTGGCACACCCTCTGCCTAGATCTCCAGAGCAGTTTCTTTTGGCCTTTTTCAAACTCTATAACTGAAAAAGTCCAACCGAGCATTTGTCACTTCGGGCTTGTTAATACATCGAAGGAGACTAGAGTCATCTTTAGCTTTTTCTCGACTCTTAAAAAGTGAAAAAGCAAGTTGTGTCTAAAAGCGTCTAATAAAATTCATTCAATTCGGAAACACAAATTTCCCCTTTTAATATTTTGGTTGATCGAGTAATCCGCAATCGTGGAAGAAAGTCAATTGAAACCCCGTCGTTCGCGGAGGCTTACGAGTCAACCGTCTTTGTCTCCGGAATCAAAAACAGTACGGACAAAGCGAACTCGTTTAACCGGTTCAAAATCTCCTATAAAAGTTAGAACAAGTGTTCCAACTGCATCTGAGGTTCCGGTTACTCCTAACATTTCTGGAAACCCTGCCTCTATAGAAGAAGTTCAACAGCCACATAAGGACAGTAATACTGATCCTAGTCTGGGGGAAAATACTTGTGTAACTGAACCTGTTCCATCTGTAACCGGTCCAGAGAGTTTTGTTCCTCAAACAACTGTCGCTGTCGAAACAACCACTTCTTCGGCACCAGAAATATTTTACGGACCTGACGGTCTTCCTCTTCCACCGGGTTTGATTGCGATAGAGGAAATTGCAGAGGATCCGCAAGCAAGTACTCCAACTTATTTTGGAGTCGGGGTCACTCTGTTTCCTTCATCAGAAGTTAATCCACCACAAGTGGAAGTCCCTGTAGAATCGCTAGGCAATCTATTGGATAGACTTAAGATGTCTGAACAACCGTCATCATCTAGGACTGTGTCAAATGACACAGCGACAGCAGAAGTTCCTGCCGTCACTCCGACGATGTTTGCCGGCATACCAGCTGTCCCAACTAGCTCTCCACAGCTAGAAGGAGTCCACCAAGGGACTATTTCGACAGTATGGTCTGTTCCAGTTTGTTCATCCGGAGTAATACCCGGCAACTCTTATGTTGAAACTCGCCAAATTGATCCATTTGGAGGTCAATCTGGGCAAGCGATCCCTTTGAGTTCGGGATTGATACCGTATGGGGGGCAATATGCCCTTTCATTACCCCCTCCGGGAGGGTATCCATACGTGAGTTCGCAACAGTATTCAGGTTATACTGGAATTGCATCAAGTAGTTGGGTACCTATGCTACCTCAACAACCAAGGTTTGTATATTCTATGCAACAGTGCGTACCTGTGAAGAACATCCCAACCACACGGGCTATTGTAACAGTGTCACAAGTTCAAGCGATACCTGTTGCATGCCAACCTCAGATTTCTCAGGTTGTAATGCAACAGCCACTTGATCATGGGTCACAACCACAATCACCAACTGGTGGGGCGACACAGGTCCAAACGGGTACAATTACCCCACACCTCGGTCCAACGGTTAGCATAGCACAACAGAACATGGCGTCACAACCATGGCTTGTGCAATACCAACAACCGCAATTCCAGCAGGTGTACCAAGGTTCTGAGCAGCAGATCTTTGCGAATAGTGGACAACCGTATATCCAAAATGGTCAAAACCAACCACTTTACAGTGGTCAAGTCCACCAACCGTATCAGTCATACCAACATCAATTACATTATGCTGGTATGCAAAGGTCCACTGCTCAAGCGATTCCATCGTACCCTGGTTACGCTTCGCCTAACCTGAATCAACAGTTACCATTCGTGGCGACTTTAGAGTTACTCGATTTTCACCGTTTAACAAACGATCTGATTGCTTATGCCCCTTGGTGGCCAGCGATTCCTCATAAACTTCCATATGACATTCCTAAATTCAATGGAAATCGAGGTGAAGACCCATCGAATCACGTGATGACTTTTCATCTGTGGTGTTCGTCGAACACCCTAAACGACGATTCGATAAGGCTTCGCCTTTTTCAGAGGACATTGACAGGTCCAGCGGCTAAATGGTATATTGAATTGCCAAGAGCCTCTTTCGACAATTTTAGTTCCCTAGCCATGACTTTCTTAACCCATTTTCAATTACCGATAAGGTATGAAACAGGAACAGAAATATTAACCAACTTCAAACAGACAACTGCTACCCATATATATGATCATATACATGAGTGGCGTCGTCGTCGTAGGATGGTGAAAACATATGTTCCCGATCAGTTATTAGCTAAATGGTTTATAAAGTCGTTACTTCCGGCTATTACGGAAGATGTGGCCAAGGGGGGAGTCGTAACAGAGGAGCAAGTCATTGCTCGTGCGCAGTATTTGGACTTAGTTTATACTCAGTCCGGCACGCTCTATGACAAAATACCTGACGCCCCTAGACCAGAATTTTCAATTCCTCCCCCTCCTAAATCAATTAGTGACTCTCATGCCGGTGACGGTGTGATTGGCACGGCAAACGCGAAATCTATAAAGGCTTCGTCAAAGAAAGCCCGTAAGAATTCGGATCAAAATGCAAAAGAAGAAATTCTTGCTTCGGAAGTAAATGCCGTATCAGAAGATAAAGGCAAAGAAACCAATCAACCAGGAAGCAAGAAGAAACAAAACAAAGGGAAGAAGAAGAAACAGGGTGAGTCATCCCCTGGAAAAAATTCTTCAAACCCTCCTGGGAAAGGGAGACGGAATTATCCATGTCTAATATGTGATGATAAGGATCATGGCACAAAGAATTGCCCATTCAAAGTTGAGTTAAAGAGGTTCTTTAAAAGTTCCCAAACCTCAGCTGTGTTAACTGATCCATCTCCCAACCCAGGTCAAAATCTGGTTGATAGTGGAAATGCTTCCCCGTCGCAAGTCCTTATGTTGTCGGTTTCGAAACAGTAGAATGATGCTTTGATTTCGACAAGGAACAAATATTATGGGAATCCTCAGCTGTCGAACGAAAAAGGTAAAGATCAACCAAGTAGTTTGACAACGACTTCGACAGAAGTTGTACCACCCATCATCCTTGAATTAACAATAAAACCGCCAAAGGGTGTAGTACACAAGTCGACATTTAATCCTCGTGCCAGAGCGGCGCAGCATTATAACATAGTAGAAGATTTGGCACAATCGCCATCCGCTATGTCGACTCTTGAAGTATTACAAAATTGTCCAACCCAAAGGCAGGCCTTGTTATCAGCAATTGGTGGGGTTGATCCTAAGGATTCCAATCTTGTATCCTTTGACCACAAGGGATATGATCCTCAGTTACCAGCTCAGCTAGCTTTCCTTATTCAAGTGAAAGCCCTCAACAAAACTGTTCACAGAACAATAATTGATGAGGGAGCATCGACATGTATTATGTCGATGAGTTGCTGGAAAACTTTAGGATCTCCAACCTTGTCGCGATCATCGACGACATTAAAAGCTTTCGACGGAAGGACTTATACCCCTTACGGTATCCTTAATAACTTGAAAGTTGAACTAGGAGGAAAAACAGTAGAAATTGATGTTGAGGTCATTGATGGAAATCTTGACTATAACATCTTACTGGGTAGACCATGGATTTATGCCATGGCATCTATCGTGTCAACTTATTTTAGGAAGATCGCATTCCCGTTTGAAGGAGGGATTACGGTCGTCGACCAACAGAACTTCCTCCCTAATGGTTCACAAGTTACAGGAAGCATTCCCATGATCCATGAAAGCAACCATTCAATTCAAGATATCGGAGTAGGATTATTGAAAGACCCCACATTGATGGGAACTTTCGCGCTACCACCTCCTATTAATATGGGAAATATACCGTTTGTAGCAACCTGCAACATGATATCTTCCACGAAGGTCAACATGGATCATTCGATGGTTTTGCCCCCAAGCCCTTTAGAAATATTGTAGCAATCAATGTTTCAAGCATGGGAGGCGAACCCAAATCAACGCTCGTCAAGCGTTTGGGTAGATAGGTCTAGAGAATATGGAACCCCATTAGATCCTTGGTCGAAAGTACATGGGACTGACGAAGGAATCTTACAATCAATGATGATTGAGGGGGCACCATGGAATGATCACCACCATCGTTCCCTTCTTCCGGAATATGAAGAAGATACTCAAAGTGACCTTTATCACCCTTTAGTTTTTGAATTCCTAACAAATACTGTAAACATGGTGGATTCCGAGCGAAACCTATCCAATATTGAAGAGACTATAGCCATAAATATCTCGACTAAAACAAATGTTGTAGAGAATATTTATGTCGGCAAAGGTTGTTCCCCTTCAGAACTGGAAATATATAACGCTCTTTTTTCCGAATTTAGAGATGTCTTTGCTTGGTCATATGATGAAATGCCAGGCATTGACTCGAGTATCGTTCAACATGAAATTAAAATGTATCCTGATGTCAAACCAATAAGACAACGACTTCGATAGGTACACCCCAAGAAAGCCGCTGCCATTAAGGCGGAAGTTGAAAAACTCCTCCATGCTGGATTCATCTACCTGGTTCCTCTAACCGATTGGGTATCGAATATTGTCCCTGTTATGAAAAAACAAGGGACGATTAGAGTGTGTGTTGATTATAGGGATGTAAACCAAGCTTGTCCGAAGGACAACTACCCTACACCCTTCATCGACCAGATAATTGATGAATGCGCCGGATGTGAAATCTTTTCATTTATGGATGGATTTTCCGGGTATAATCAAATAAATATCCGCCCACAGGACCAGTCAAAGACTGCATTTATTTGTCCATGGGGCACATTCGCTTATCGAAAATTACCCTTTGGTTTAAAGAACGCATGGGCGACGTTTCAGAGGGCGATGAATTATGCCTTCCATGACATCAAGAACATTGTTCAACCTTATCTCGACGATCTTCCGGCTCATTCGCAAAAGCGGACTGATCATCCGCAACATTTAAGAGCGATATTTCTACATTTCCGACACTACAAGATAAGACTCAATCCACACAAATGTGTGTTTTGCGTCAGTTCTGGTCGTTTACTTGGCTTTGTAGTCTCTAAGGATGGGATTCGTCTCGACCCCTGTAAGGTTCAGGCAATCATTAATTTGCCTCCACCTTCAAATTTGCTTCAGATTCAGAAACTCCAAGGGAAAGCAAACTTTCTGAGGAGGTTCATTCCAAATTACGCAGAACTTGCTAAGGGTTATACTCGTCTTTTGAAAAAGGATGTACCTTTTGTCTGGGACAAGGTGGCACAAGCTTCCTTTGATGCTCTGAAAGATTGTCTAGTAAAAGCATCATTAATGTACGCCCCGGACTATCAAAGAGATTTTAACCTGTATCTGGCTGCAGCGGATACGACCATTGCGATGGTTTTAGTTCAAGAGGTCGATGGAATTGAACATCCTATTTATTATTTAAGTAGAAACTTAAATTATACAGAAAGTAAATATTCTTATGTGGAAAAAATAGCGCTTGCAGCTGTTCAAGCGATTCAAAGGTTTCGACATTATGTCCTCTTTTGGAAAACTACCATCTTGTCAGATTGCAACCCCATGACTTATATACTGTCGCGACAGTTGCTGGGGGGCAAATATTCAAAATGGATAGCGATCCTTCAAGAGTTTGATCTGGAATTTGTAAAATCCAAATCGAAGAAAGCTCTAGTTTTCGCAGAATTATTATGCGATCTCCCATCGTCGTCCAACGATGAAACATCGGAAGAGTCAATCGTGGACGAAAGTTTGTTTCTGATATCTGTAAGCGATGAGTGGTATGGAGATATCACAGTTTATCTCCAAACCCAAAATTTTAGGCCTAACACCTCTCGCTCCGAACAAAAGCGTATACGATACCAAGCAAAAGACTACATGATCGTCGGTGATACACTTTACCGTCGTGGTGTCGATACAGTTATGAGGAGGTGCCTTACCCATGAAGAGGCCGAAAAAGCCCTAAATGATTGTCATTCAGGCGCGTGTGGGGGGCATCAGTCTGGATATGCAACAGCACAAAGAATCTTACGAGCAGGATACTTCTGGCCAACCATGTTCAAAGATTGCATAACAGCAGTCAGAAGTTGCCATGCTTGTCAAATTTTTGATAGCAAAACCAGACGACCACCCGCACCTTTACAGCCGATAGTTGTTGTTGGGCCCTTCGCCAAGTGGGGCATCGATTTCATGCAATGTAACCCCACCTCGACCGGGGGGCATGGGTATATTATAGTTGTTGTTGACTATTTTACCAAATGGGCCGAGGCGATGCCTACATTGGATAACACTGGTGAAACAGCTGCCCTTTTCTTTTTCAATCATGTAGTCGCCAGGTTCGGCATACCACAGGCTATAGTTACAGATCATGGGTCGCATTTTCGCAATCACATGATGGTCGAATTAGCTGCCCAGCTAGGGCTATCTCACGACAGCTCTACCCCATATTATCCGCAAGCCAACAGACAAGTTGAGGCAATCAACAAGGTCCTGAAGCGTATGTTGCAAAGGATGATTGGGGTTCATAAAAGAAGGTGGCACCTAATCCTGTACTCAGCCTTGTGGGCTTACCAAACGTCGGTAAAGAACGCAACCGGGTTCACACCTTTTCAACTGGTGTATGGCCTGGAAGCAGTCTTGCCAATCCAGTGCGAAATTTCGTCGCTTAAACTCGCAATCGATCTTCTCCCCGGAACTTCAGAAGAAGAGGTTGGTTTCTTGGAATTAATCCAGTTGGATGAAACCCGGCGTGATGCCGCTTTGGCTAACGAGGCCCATAAGAAACGAGTCAAGGCTCAGTTCGACAAAAATGTCGAACCCCGTGTCTTCTCAGAAGGTGATTTGGTCTTACTTTATGACCAAGAATCCGATAAATTGGGAGCAGGTAAATTCAAGTCCTTATGGATGGGCCCCTACATTGTTAAAAGGGTGTTAGTAAAAGGAGCCTACGAGTTAATGGATTACGATGGAATTCCACTGGCGCAACCCCGCAACGGGTTGTACCTCAAGCGTTACTATGCTTAAATAGTAACCTGCATGCTTTTGTTGTATTTTGTTTTTGCTAAAGTATTTGTTCTGGTCGAGTGATCCACCTTTTCCATTTGTTGCAGATGTCGAACCTTCTGGAGACATGTGTTGGATATGCCGACGGAGCGAGTCGTAGTTCGCAGAACCTATCCTCAGCAGCCTGGGCCAGTTTTGATCCAAGCGGCGAGTTAGTAAGTTTCAGAGGTGTATGTATTGGGCAATCGACGAATAACATCGCTGAGTATAGCGCATTGATAGAACTACTCTCTGATGCCATCACACGTGGCATACGCCGACTAATTGTCAGGCTAGACTCACAGCTCGTGATACTACAACTCAATGGTATATATTTTGTTCGCAATCCAGCTATTTATCGCATGTTCCTAAGGGTTAAGATCTTGGAAAGACGGTTTGATTCAATTCAATATCAACATATTTCAAGAAACTTAAACACATTAACTGACTCATTAGCAAACTATGTGTTAGATAGACATTTGCAACATTTATAAAAAGGACACATCATCAAAGATTGTACATATGGATCACATAAATCAACTAGAATAAAACTCGAAAATCAAAATATATATATAAGCTGTTTATATAGTTCATACATAATGTTCTGTAACCAAGAAAAAATTGGTCATATGACCTAAAAACTCAAAAAGATGCTAGGGGGCACCCTAGCCTAGTGGTGCTCATGATAGTACGTCACGGCCTGTGCAATCATGCGCAAGAGACGAGTCCATCGTTTAGGCACACCGATAGTGTGTCGCTGCAGCTGTAAAGGTAACTCGTCGATCTGTACATCCGGAAGACCACGAGTAAGGCTCTCAACCTGCTCCTGCACAGCTGTAAGGGTCTCAGTATCGTCAAGGTCGCGAATAACAGCTCTCCTAGCAGGCTCCACTGTCGGGGCAGCAACTGGCGATCTCGGATGAACTGCTGGACGAACAGGACCAATATCTGCATGCACCCAAGAGTACAATTAAAAGTCTTGATAGAATAAAGCACAACAACATTATAAATTAGAACAGTAAACAATAATATGGTCAAAGAGTTTACCAATGGTGCCCCACTTTTCGCCATCCGGTAGCACCAAATCTGGATCACCTCAGAAATCCATGCCCACATACGGATACTCAAAAAACGCCATCTCCTGGCGCTCGAACCACCTGAAGAAGGCCTCAGTAAAAGTAATCTAAGGTTGACCAACATGCCTGGACATGTGTTCGACCCACCTCTGCATGCGTGGCTCGGTCGGAGAAGGCAAGTTGAGTATGATGTACTAAGGCTGCATCAGTGGGATTTTCTCCAAGGCGAAGGTAGTCAAAATAGAACCAAATCCAAAGTTCTTCAGCTTCCCGTCCTTTACCTTGGTCAATTGACTTTTCATCTGAACAAGTACTGCATCACACCAGTTGAATACTTTCGGTTGGAGACACTCCAAGGCGTGCTGCATATAAGATCTGTTGGCAACATGTAGAGCTGCGCTACCGGCCATCCTACCAATAGTGTACAGAATGGACCTGAGAGCCCGATCAGTAATCTCACGGATAACAATCTTGCTGTCTCTGCTCGGCTGAGAACCTTCCCTGCAATACTGGCGGACATAATCTCTGGTGGAATCAGTCCCCCGAGCCGTACCTGACAAGGAAATGGGGGCACCTCGTCTTGACAACCCAGTCAAGAAGTACATGTCCTCCATGGTCAAGGGGATGGACTTTCCCCTAATCTGGAATACTTGGTTAACAGGATCCCAAGCATCAAGCATATACTGCAGTAAAGAAATCTGTGCTCTCATGCTAGAGATACGGAAGAACTTCAGCAGGCCACAGTTCCGCAGCGCGTTCACCGTGACCGGGTCATGGAGGGAAATCATGTCCTCCTCTTCATGTTCTCGTTCTCGCCACGTAAGGGACATTTTATTCAGAGTTCCCTGCAAAGCAAGCAAGAGATAGAGTAAGTTCCTGATTTTGATGAAAAACTGGCGAAAAAATTCATCAAAAAATGACCTGAAAACCCATTTTTCTGAGCCCAGCGCAGGCAGAAAGTCTCCCACCTGCGCTGAGGGTCAGGCTGCCTTAAGGCAGCTTGACATTCAGCGCAGGTTTCGAAAGGGGAACCTGCGCTGAAACTAGGGCGCCCTGGCAAAACCCCAGGGGCTCAGAAAGACTGGAAAACAGGCATGAAACTGGAAAATAAAACCGTGAAAAGAAAGAGCTAGACGGCGCCGAAAATCTTCCACAGAATCTCCCGGAATCAGCTGGTGAAAATCAAGGGGGAAGAGGCACCTCCAAAGCTCCAACAAACCAAATGCAAATGAAATGGTAAATGAGAGGTAAAAACACCTTTTAATGGCTTTTACGTAGTTCAAAGTGAAATATTAAGGTTATAATCTCATTTTCATGCAAATATTATTCATTTCTAACAAAGTTTGTTGCAGCAATTGAAAATGCAGTACTATACTTGAAAAGAGAGAAGCTAGTAATGGTAAAAAATCAAAATATGACCATATAATCGAGCAGTTTTACCGCGGAATTTATGCTCGTTAAAAAATAGAAAAGCGAAATTCGAGCAGTTTTACCGCGGAATTTATGCTCGTTAAAAAATAGAAAAGCGAGATCCGAGCAGTTTTAGCACATAGTTCATGCTCGTTAAAAAATAAACATAAGATTGAGCAAGAGTTTCCTCCAGAGTTTAAGCTCATTAAAAAATGAACCTATTCCGGTAAATAACCATTGTGATCGTAAAATTATTAGCCATGAAAAGCCTTGGTCGTGTTTGCACTTTCCACCTCCATTCCATTTGGTCGATCGTTCACCCCCATATGATTGTTTACCCATTTTGAGGAACAGTTGCGAAGAGTTATTTCACCTAGCCATCCTTGTGACACTCCCGTGATTGGAAAATTCCAACCTGTACCTGGAATCTGCTGCTATCCCTGTTTATCACTCGTTCCTCAAAAGACGAGTCTTCTTTGAGCACTTTTCTTCTGACTCATAAAATATGAAAAGTTTGCCGAGTTTTGGCCTTCCATCTCGTTAAAATGACCGGAAGAGCTATCCCTCCTCTAGATTTTAATCTTTTTTGGACCTGAGGGATTATTACACAAAAAAGTCGAGCGCTTGTTTTATTCGGCTCGTTAAAGTTATCGAAAACTCATCCCTTCTGTATTGTTTTATACTTTTTCAGACTTAAGGGATTAGATGACGAAAAAGGAATTTTGGAGTTAACTTTCTGTACCTTTTCAGACTCTCTAAAAATGAAAAGGACCGAGTTTTCTTTGTCGTTAGACTCGTTAAAATGATTAAATAGCGACAAACTTGTCTTTAGACGAGAACGAGTTTCCCTATCGCTAGGCTCGTTAAAACATAGCGATGGGCTTGCCCGAAGGGCAGGTTATAGAACAAGCATATGTTATCCTCCTCAAGCTTGACAAAAATAAAGAGGTACTGGTCAGAAATGACTAGGGAAAAATTGGGAGAACCTCAAAGCTTTAATGGTAGCAAGTCACTCTTGAACATGACACTTTGTCCTCCGTATCACATCAGGTTGGGTTGTTTCATTCACCGGTCTCATCACCATGGCCTTCGCCAAACCATCCACATTTGGGGTAATGCTACCGATCCATCACATCAGTGTCGTTATATGTTCAAGAGATGTTGTTCAGAAAGAGTCAACCGTGTCCCATCCACTGCCATACATTATCCTTCATCCACCCATGATCGCCACCCTGAATCATATCTCACAGATTGTTTTCACCTCCACTAAAATCATTAGCTCCGTTCCGTGTCACTGATGTGGGATTCATTAAGGCCCTCCTTTGACGGATCGCTTCTTGTCGACTTCAGCTCATTATCCAAGAAGTTGATCTAGGAACACCTCCCTCAGTACTTTGAAGCTTGCATGCCTCAATGGCAAGTTTCTCACTTCCGGCGACAGGTATACATCAATGACCTTCGACCAGGAGATTTTGCGTGGTGTTCGACGCCAAGTCCTTTATTCACACCACGTGAATTGTACTGCAGTACCTTGAGGGTCATTATAATTATCGGTGATTCCTCTCGCACTTGTTAACGGTTTACATTATTGACCGGTAATCAAGCGATGTCTTTCCATGTTCGACTTCAGCGCAATTCTCACATGGATCGAATTGTACTTAGAGTGAAGATCGAACGAGTTTTAAGACCCCGGATCTAGTTTCATCCATCTGGGCTGTGATATATATTCAGGAAATATAAAGACATTTGATATGTACATTATTACAGCAGATGATCATCCTATTCAAAGGATGATAATTTCAGCAGAGAATTATCAGTCTACTATTAGACGGTCGTCTGTTATATGTACCAAAATGAATTTATAAAGCTGAGCATGGGAATGCCCGCCTCAGCTAGATCATGAAAGCGGAATGAAAAATAATGTATTGTATTGTATTTTATTACAGGTCACCTCTCAGCGATTGAATGAACTTCGGATCCTCCTGATAAAGCATTTCACCCGATAAACGACCTCATACTTTAGGGGGCAACTGTTATAGACATTTTTGTGCCTTACAGCATGAAGCATGAAATTTCAATAATCTAAGGGATCCAAAGTCCCTAAACATGTTGTTCCTACCCCTAGAGGAACAAGGTCAGCAAACCACAGCACTAAATATCAGTTCTCCACCTGAAAACACTCAAAAAAAAGCAAATTCTGGATCATGTCAACTGCTCCACTGAGCATCTGCGCTGAATGTCAACTGCTCCACTCTGTACCTGCACTGAATGTCAACTCTAATGAAGGCTACCTACGCTGGGCGAGATTGGCCAAGTGGCACAGTCATTCCTCAATGTGTCAATGCCCAGGAAGCTTCCAAAATGACACTTGGATTAGGGAATTCGCCTTGTGATGAGTAAGAGGATCTAGATCTCCAAGTGGAAGCAAGAACCTCCAAGTGGAATCAAGAACTGAAGAATAACTGAAGTGGGAGAGGACACTAGTCAGCTTCATGCCAGCCTCAAGCTGACTCATCCTTTCTCCAAAACTCCTATATATAGAGCTCTCTCATGAGGTCTAGGGAGGCTGGAATCTTGTGAATGTAAGGAAGTGTTGTTGGTTTGAGTATAGAACTATTGGGTGATTTGCTTGAAGGAGGTGAAGAGGAGATTTCTTTCTGCTGGGAGGTGTTGCTGGATTGGGCCTCTTATGGTTGTAACACTCTCAGAACTTTACTTCTTCCATTAATAAAGCATTTGAAGTTCTTCTATATGCATGTGTCTCAATGGTGAATTGTTATACTTGTGTATTTGATTTATTCTAATCCTTGAATCAGTTATGAATGTATGTTGCTTGTAGTTTTCCTTTCTTGCCCTTTTGCAGGATCTTTGTGTAGCTGGGCCAGTGAAAGAGCAAGGAGCTAGGAGCAAGCAGCAAAGAGAGAAGATTGGATCAATCATTAGCGGAAGACAACGGTTAGTGGATCTATTTCTCCTCTCTCTTACATCTCATAAAGAAGTAATCTTGAATAGCTTTGCATTCGGTTGTTACTGAGGTACTATCACCCTTAGAGTGGGATAGGGTCATTCCGTATTGGATACTTTTCCCAACAACACCACTTCATGTAAACATACAATAAACCTTTTCCATCAACATCTTGTTCATTCTTTCTGCAAGTCCATTTTATTGAGGTGTATATGGAGTAGTCTTCTGACATGCTATACCACACTTCTTACAAAATTATTCAAATTCCTTACTGCAAAACTCCCCACTGTTATTTGTCCTCAGCACCTTTATCTTCTTCTCTGTCTGGTTTTCCACCAGAGACTTGAATTCTTTAAACTTGTCAACGACTTCAAATTTCTTATTAATGAAATATATCCATGTATTTCTTGAGAAGTCATCTATAAATGATACATAGTACACAAAATTACCCAGTGATGGAACCTTCACAGGTCCAAACACATCACTATGCACAAGCTCTAATATATGTTTCACCCTCTTACCACTAGAGGGGAAACTCACTTGATTCTGCTTCCCATATACACAATTTTCATAGAAATAAAAATCTAGAGAGCTATTACTCGTACCTTCTAATATACCTTTACCATGAAGTATTTGAAGGCCCTTCTATCCAATATGTCTAAGCCTTTGATGCCATGGCATGGTCTTCACTCCAGAGAGCAATAATTTTTTTTTTCCACTTTTAGGAACCACAGAGCTGTTGCACCCATCAACAACCGTGCTACCTTGCATCTTGTACAGAGTTCCAATCCGAACTCCCTGCATCAATACCAGCGTTCCCCGAACCATCTTGCAGGTATGCTTCTCAAACAGTGTTTTTACACTTGCATCATCCAACTTGCTTACAGAAATCAGATTTCTGGCCAATGCAGGAATATGCAGAACACCCGGAAATGTTCTAAACCTTCAAACTTGCAACTTCAACTTTACTTTCCCGTGACCAACGATTCTAGCCTTCCTATCATCCCCTCAGAAGACATCACCACCATCGTATTTCTCATACTTGTAGAACCACTCCCTATGGGGAGTGAAGTGAAAGGATGCACCTAAGTCAATCAACCATGCCTCATGATCTACATGTATACCTGAAGAAGCCAAGTACACATCCCCACCTTCATCTAAGGTGGTTTTCACCTCTACAGAAGGAGCCTCATCAAATCCCTTTCCTTTGTCAGTAGCTTTAGATTTACAGTCCCTTTTGTAGTGACATTCCTTTCCACATTACCAGCACATCACCTTTATAGGTTTTCTTGGAGATTTAGATCTCCCTCTAGATTTAGATCTCCCACTTGATGACTTATTTTTGTTTCTGTTATGGGACCGTCCTTGTACAGACAAGGCATCACGATTCTGGCTCTCCATATTTTTTCATCTCATCTCCTCCATCAGCAAGGCTAAGGCTATTTCATCAAACTACAAGGAAGTTGCATTTCTACCTATTGCAATAACCAGACTATCCAACGAATCTCGTAGAGAACACAACAAACTAATGCACTTATCTTCATCTGAAATTTTAATATCAATAGATGCTAACTGACTTACCAGAGTATTAAATGCGTTCAGATGCTCTGTCACCGAGTCTCCATCTTTCATCCTCAGGTTATACAACTTTTTCTGTAGGAACAGTTTATTCACCAGAGACTTAAATTCATATAAAGTCCCTAACTTGTCCCACAAAGCCTTTTTTGTAGCTTCTCTTGATACATTCAACAATACTGAATCTGAGACACACAATCATATTGTGCTCTTTGTCTTTCGATCCAACTTCTTCCATTCTTCATTAGACACTCCCGTTGGTTTAGTACCTAGATCTACAGCGATTCACTAATCTTTATCCACCAAAATATCCTCCATCGTGAGTTTCCACAACTCAAAACTCTCACCATTAAATTTCTTGGTCTCTATCTTTCCACTGCCCGCCATCTTCTTTCACCACTAGAATCAATCTCACAGATCTCATATTGAACAGGGTTTACCAGAGGCCTGAGTGATGTAGCTTTTAACCCCGTATAGAAATTACCTGCATACGAATTCTAAAACACATAATATAAATAATGCAAGAGCATAACACATAAAACACATATACATAGGTATTTTCCCCTGGATCCCAAAAGCAGGACTCCCATCTTGATTTTTCATTATTTTCCTTTCAATATTATAATACATATTTATACATTCTGAAGCATCCAATACCATGGACTGAAAACCATCGCGTCCAATACCATGGATTGAAAACCATCACGTCCAAAAAACATGTGTGAAAATCATGCACAAAACCATAGGTGGGTCTACGCAACCTAACATAGGGTCTAAAACCAAATTTTTCTGGGGCGCTGCCCCTGACCCCATAAAGTGGGGTTACGGGTACACCTCAAACCCCCTTGTGACCCTCCCTCGCTACCCAATTGGCAAAACAAAGGGGGTGCTCTGCCCCCCCTCTAATACCCTGGTTAACTACGTGGGCTAGGCATGGAAAGAGTATAACACAACCCAACATTATCCCACTTCTTGTTTTCTTTCCATAGGGGGCCACAAGAGGGCTTAGTCATTTTTCCAGCCTTGAAATGTCCATTGTTTCTCTACACCAAGAGAACTTCTCAGAGCTCACAGATTTTGTCAATGCATCTGCAGTATTCTTCAAAGTGTCCACCTTTACCAGCAACACCTTCTTGTCTTCTATCATATCCCTCACAAAGTGATACTGAACATCAATGTTCTTTGTCTTTGAATGATATGCAGGGTTCTTTGCGAAGAAAATCACACTTTGGTTGTCACAGTCTATCCTTATAGCTTCCTGTACTAACCCTATACTTGAACACAATCTCTGCAACCAAACTGCTTCCTTGCTTACATGAGTGGCTGCCATGTATTCTGCCTCTGTAGTTGATAGTGCCACTATAGATTGTTTCTTACTCATCCAACTGACTACACCTCCAAATAGGTTAAACACATACCCACTTGTATATTCTCTGATCTAGATCTGCAGCCGAGTCTACATCAATAAATCCATGAATATCCAACAATCTTTCCAATCCTGGTCCTCCTTGGTAGCACAAACCATAATCACTAGTGCCACACAAATACCTGAAAACCCACTTCACTGTTGTCCAGTGCTCCTTCCCTAGGTTTGAGATAAACCTACTCAATACTCCCACTGCATGTGCAATGTCTGGTCTAGTACAGACCATTGCATACATCAGGCTACTGATTGAACTAGCATATGGAATACGGGACATGTCCTCTTCCTCTTCTTGTGTCTTGGGACACTGTTCAACAGATAACCTCACACCTATAGGAATAGGAACCTTCACCGGTTTACTATCTTGCATATTAAACCTCTACAATATTCTCTCGACATACTTCCTCTAGTTTAACCAGAGCTTCCTCTTTGTACGATATCTTTTAATTTCCATGCCCAAAATATAGTTTGCAACACCAAGATCTTTCTTGTCGAATTTGGAGGACAATTGGGTCTTCAAATCCTGGATAATTTCTTTGTCATTTCCAACCAGCAACATATCATCCACATACAAGACTAGATAAATAACTCGGTCACCAATTAATTTAAAATACACATAGTGATCTTCTTTGCTTCTGGTGAAGCCAAGTCCCCGTATAAATGTATCAAATTTCTGATACCACATCCTTGGTGACTATTTTAACCCATACAGAGACTTCTTTAACTTGCATACTAGTTCTTTCTTACCTTTCATCGTAAAGTCTTCAGGTTGCTTCATGTAGATCTCCTCTTCTAGATCCCTGTGAAGAAATGTTATCTTCACATCCATCTATTCTACCTCAAAATCAAAAGCAATAGCAATAGATAAAAGTAATCTAATAGAAGTTACCTCGGCAACAAGAGAAAAAATATCACCAAAATCAATTCCAACACCTGGGAATAACCTTTTGCTACCAACCGAGCTTTGTATTTCTCCACTTTTCCTTCTGTATTTGTCTTCTTTTTGAACACCCATTTGCTAGAAATGGGTTTCCTTCTAGACAGCAACTCCACCAGAAGCCTCATTTTTGTGCAAAGATGCCATTTCATCAACCATGGCCTCTTTCGAGAGTTTTCCATCCTTTGAATCCATTACTTCCTTCACAGTTCTGGGATCATCATCAGTAACAAACAAAGAAAAATTTGAACAGAAAGTAGATGGACTATACCTTTTTGGCTGCCTTCTTTCTCGAACTGATCTTCTCACAACCAGAGTTTGTGACTTTTCATCTTTTGATTCTTCCTCCTTTAACGCAAACTCTATCTTCTTAAGTTCCTTTGGTTAGAATTCATGTTTAATAACATCTTTCACCTCTCTGAACACCACATCTCGGCTGCACACAACCTTCCTTGCTACTGGGTTCCAAAGCTTATAACCCTTTAAACCATCCTTATACCCAATAAAGATGAACTTTTCAGATTTACTATCCAACTTGGTTCTTTTCTCCTTTGGAACATGTACATATGCATCACATCCAAATACCCTTAGATGTGAAAGAGAGGGTTTCTTACCAGTCCATACCTCCTTTGGAGTCTTATCCTCCAACACTAATGAAGGTGACATGTTGACCAAGTAACATGTAGTATCCACTGCCTCTGCCTAGAATTCTTGTCCTAACCCGGCACCACTGAGCATGCTTCTTACCCTTTCCATCAACATCTTGTTCATTCTTTCTGCAACTCCATTTTGCTAAGGTGTATATGGAGTAGTCTTATGCCGTGATATACCACACTTCTTACAGAATTCTTCAAATTCCTTGCTACAAAACTCTCCACCAATATCTGTCCTCAACACCTTTATCTTCTTCTCTATCTGGTTTTCCACCATAGCCTTAAATTCTTTAAACCTGTCAAATACTTTAGATTTTTTCTTAAGGAAATATATCCATGTATTCCTTGAGAATTCATCTATAAATGATACATAGTACACAAACGTACCCAGTGATGGAACCTTCATAGGTCCAAACACATCACTGTGCACAAGCTCTAATATCTGTTTCGCCCTCTTACCATCAGAGGGGAAACTCACATGATTCTGCTTCCCATATACACAATTTTCACAAAAATCAAAATCCAAAGAGCTATTACTCATACCTTCTACCATACCTTTACCATGAAGTATTCGAAGGCCCTTCTCTCCAATATGTCCAAGACTTCGATGCCACAACATGGTCTTCTATCCAGAGACCACTAGATTTTCTGCTCCACTTTCAGGAACCATAGAACTATTGCACCCATCAATAACAGTGCTACCTTGTAGCTTGTATAGATTTCCAATCCGAACTCCTTGGATCAATACCAGTGCTCCCTAAACCATTTTGTAGGTATCCTTCACGAACACTATTTTTACACCTGCATCATCCATCTTGCTTACAGAAATTAGATTTCTGGCTAATGCAGGAATATGTAGAACACCTGGAAGTGTTCTAACCCTTCCACCTTGAAACTTCAACTTTACATTTCTGCGACCAATGATTCTAGCCTTCCTGTCATCCCCCAAGAAGACATCACCACTATTATATTTCTCATACTCGTAGAACCACTCTCTATGCGGAGTGAAGTGAAAGTATACACCTGAGTCAATCAACCATGCCTCATGATCTACATGTGTACTTGAAGAAACCAAGTACACATCCCCACCTTCATCTCAGGTGGTTTTTTCCTCTGCAAAAGGAGCCTCATTAGATCCCTTTCCTTTGTTAGGAGTTTTAGACTTACAGTCCCTTTTAAAGTGGCCTTCCCTTCCACATTTTCAACACACAACCTTTACAGGTTTTCCTGGAGATTTAGATCTCCCTCTAGATTTAGATCTACCACTCAATGACTTATTTTTTCTTTTGTTCTGGGACCATCCTCATACAGACAAGGCATCACCATTCTGGCTCTCCATATTTTTCTATCACATCTCCTCTGTCAGCAAGGCTGAGACTATTTTATCAAACTGCAAGGAAGTTGCATTGCTACCTATCGTAATAACCAGACTATCCCACGAATTTGGTAGAGAACACAACAAACTGATGCACTTATCGTCATATGAAATTTTAATATCAATATATGCTAACTGACTTACCATAGTATTAAATGCGTTCAGATGCTCTCTCACCGAGTCTCCATCTTTCATCCTTAGGTTATACAGCTTTTTCCGCAGGAACAATTTATTCACCAGAGATTTAGATTGGTATAAAGTCCCTAACTTGTCCCACAAAGACTTCGCCATAGCTTCTCCTGATACATTCAACAATACTGAATCTGAGACACACAATCATATTGTGCTCTTTGCCTTCTTATCCAACTTCTTCCATTC
This sequence comes from Pinus tabuliformis, assembly GCA_031772625.1. Taxonomy (NCBI): domain Eukaryota; kingdom Viridiplantae; phylum Streptophyta; class Pinopsida; order Pinales; family Pinaceae; genus Pinus; species Pinus tabuliformis. The sequence goes on along the minus strand of CM062818.1, from coordinate 635,773,072 downwards.
TTCATCGGACACTCCCGTTGGTTTAGTACCCGGATCTACCGTGATCCACTGATCTTTATCCACCAGCAGATCCTCCATCTTCAGTTTCCACAACTCAAAAATCTGATAAAAACAATATCGATAAAAACTGTGCTGAGAGGTCTCACAGTTGTGTTAGCTATGTTTGGTTAAGACCATATAGCTGGATATACACTTAGTCTAGAAGGAGAAAGGATTCCCTGGATCAAGGATAGCATGGGGGGAGATTTACTGATATAGTAAATCTCACGGTAGGGAGGAAAGCATAGTGCAGGTCTATGTAGAGACCAAAACAAGGAACAACAAACTCAGATAAGTTAAAAATTTGTTGGGAGCTACAACATCAGATAAGTGATATTCTTTGATTAAAGCTTACAATTACTTAGATTAATAAGTATTATCTTGAGTTACTAAATTTGATTTAGTGTTATTAAGTGAGTTAATTTCCTGTTGGTTGATCCTATTAATCATATCAATAAGGTGTCTTTTAATATAAGTAGAGAACTCTTTGCAAAGATAATGAATAGTAATTGCATGAACAAGTATCAGAGAAAAACACCTTCACTACTCAGAATGAAAATTCACAGTAAATCTAGGAAAACAACGAATATAAATCCATGAAACACAAGCTAGTAACAAAACAAATCCAGTAGTAAATACAAACAAATGTATATTGATTTATGTATTATAAATAGATAAGTTCAGTTGAAAAAATCTACAAAAGATTTCATTCCATAGGAGAATTCTAAGTTAAAGGACTGATAAAACAAATTACAAAAAGAAATTAAAGTCTCTTCTTTAAATAGTAAGAACCCTTACAAGGTTTAGTAATTTGTTTATACAAATGATAAATAGGTAAACATCAGAATTTCCTTGATTAGCTATTTACAATAAAATAGGAATCTCGGTCGCAAACCCTAGTTGTTTACAGAGATTCCAGCAGACTCTAAAACTAGTAGAATGGCACAGGTATTTTGAAGCTATCTGGAACTCCCCAAGGGATTCCATGTGGACTGGATACCTTACAGGAGATTAAGAGCTTTAGTATTTAAACTCTAACCAAAAACGAGAATTTGTAAATACGAAATCAAGGAATTTTGAACCATCGCCAGACTCGGCATGGAATAGTTATGAGGCATTTTACGCTAGCCTAGACTGAGGAATCAACCCATCCTTCACCATAATAAAATCAAAGACTTTTTTTAAAAGGAAAACAAGAAGGTTCTCGACATTCTTTTAGATACATAACTTAATACGATACATTCAAACCCCACTGTAAATCCGTAAGATTATATCAACAAGCTAATATGAAGAGATTGAACTTAAACAAAACCATACAGTTTATAGCTTTCGATAGCTATGTGAATCAGTAGTATTAGAAATAGAGCCAGAGTTATAAACTATGGCCTGGGCCATTTAAATCTTATGAAAACATGGAACCAATAGTACAGTAGAAATCAGGCTTCCATAAGCCGAGAAAGGAAAAAAAAACTTCCTCAAGCATAACAACAATATCTATAAGTAAAGTGGCCCACGGGGCTTTGGATTGACGATGAATGGGTGCGTTGTTAAGGCACTCTTTTCCATAGGTCACCGGTTCAAATCCCCCATGGGTACTTAGGTAGTCCTAACTAGAAAACAAAATAATTCTATAAGTAAAGTCAGCCCTCTGGCCACATAACCCTGCTAAAGAAATAACATAGTAACTTAAATACAACGTTCCTGGTGGGTTCTTCCTCATGGAAGACGAAGCCAGAGAGAGGGTTTCATCCTCAGCACCTTCTGGAGGTTGTAGCACCTGGAAAGAGCTTCCACAAATATCCAACCAATAACAGGGATTAGTGTTAAACCTTCATATGAAAGTTGTAGCATAGAAAAGATAGGCACAAAACTGATAGAAAAATATTACCATTGCATAATAGCATGAAAACCCTATCACAACAGGGGAACTCAAGCATGCCCAAGCGTTTTAAGCAGTTGGCAAACAAGCCCGGATAAAAACCAGAAGTCGGACAATAGAATTGGTGGACAGGCAGGCCCCTACATCTGGCAAAACAACCAAATGAACCAGGTCCCAAGTCACTAGACTAGAGGAGAGCCAAAGACCATCGGGGTTCCACAGAAATGTAATGCCAAACAGGAAAAAAACCACCGGAAGATAAATGTCAAAACCCTCAAGAATCGTAAGATCATCCAAGTTGACAAGGACCGTCGATAAGGGAGACAGATCCCAAGGAAAGTGTTGCAAGTGGACCGCATGGTGACAATACGCCACCTAGGCTAGGATAGCTAGGGCCATTAATGGGACTTAAATAGATGGTGGGCTCTCAAGAAATGAAATCCAATGTATTAAACGCCATTTACAGCAAGTACTAAAAGTTATTAAGTTTGAAATGATTTTCATTCATATGTTAATTGAAATCGCAGCCTTGGGGTATGAGACCAGTGTGGAATAATTAATAAGGTTTAAATTGAAGTCTATCTCCATGCATTGTAATGGTTTTTTTTTTTTTATTGTTATTATCATGTCAAGATTCGATTAAAGTCAGCACTATAGTAGTATAGTAAAATAAAGGAAAATATACTTTATTTTATATTTAATATATATATATATATGTGTGTGTGTGTGTGTGTGTGTGTGTGTGTTACATATGGTATGAGAGCAACTCAGGTTTCCAAAACTGAGACCTCTGGAGTAAGAAATAACACTCTCGATGATGTGCACATAGGAGGCAACAAAAGTCAGTATGAGGTGAAATGGGAATCCACTACACGGTTCTGTATTAGGAACAGGACCAACACCATTTCAGGAATGAAATCCTAAGGTCTAGGTGCAGCTGGGGGATGAGTCACAAAATTCCAATATAGATATTCAGACGACTGTACAAGAATTGAAAGGTGAAATGGCCTGACTCCAGGAAGACAATGAAAGATTGATGCAGGAACAAGAAAAGATTTTGAAAAGCCTATCAGATAGACAGAATCATCGACCCTTAGTTCCCAGCCCAGAGTGCAGCCATACAACCGGGGAACAAGTATTCCAAAATAAAAACGTGGAAACAGAGGGAGGTGAAGAAAACCAAGAAGAAGAATCAGGTAATGTGTCTGGTCATAAGACTCAGAAAAAGAAGAAAATTGAACTCCAAGGAGAGTTTCGGAAAATCAAGCCTCCTCTCTTCGATGGAGAGCAAGAAGAGGTGGCAAAAGCATGGTTAATTAACATGAATAAGTATTTCTAACTGTACTAGTATGATTTCAATATGAAGGCCTATCTGACCATTTTCCAGCTTCAAGGGAAAGCCACGTTATGGTGGAGGAGGTAAAAACCGTCCGTGGGGTCAATGAAAAAAATATAACATGGGAGAAATTCCTGACTTTTTTAAAGAATAATATCTAACCGAAAGGTTTTATGATGAGAAAGAAAAATAATTCCATGATCTCCGTTTGGGCCAAATGACCATGGATGAGTTTATAACAAAATTTACATCATTATTGCGGTATGTCCCTTATATTCGCGAAGAAAAGGCCAAAGTACAACAGTTTATCAACAGCCTTCTATTTTTCATGAAGGAAAGGTTAGAATTCGAAAACCCAAAAACTATGGACGAAGTCATACGGAAAGCATGAATGTACTATCAACAAAATAAACCAAAGGGCGACTCGAGAAAAAAGTGGGTTGATAAAAAGGGAAATAAATTTATTCCCAGCCACAAGGGGAATAAGGGTATCAACAACAAAGGTTCATATAAAGGACAAACTAACCAAAATGTGAATAAACCCATATTTAAAGTACCAGGTGAAATCAAGACAAATGAATAGGCTGACAGAAATGACGCTAAGTTTATTAACTGACCACCTGTGCAGTGTTGGGGATGCGAAGGCCCACATTACATAAAAAATTGTCCCCACCACAAGGGAGAAGATCAAATATCTCAAATTCAAGGGGCATCTATGGTGGGAGAAGTGGGTAGGAGCATTCCAAAAATTAATGCAGCATTGGAAAATCATGAGGCAGAATTTCAACCGACTATGGTTGAATTTGAAGGTATTATTTTTTACCAGACCTGTTCTATTTTAATAGATCTTGGGGCCACTTTAAGTTACATTAGTCGCAAGATAGTGGAATGATGTAAATTACAAGTTGTTAAATTTAAAAGTCCATGGTTAGTACAGCTAGCCACGGGAGCAAAAAGAAGAGTTTTGTCTAAAGTAAGAAACTATCCTTTAAAAATAGCTAGTCAACCTATTATAGTTGATATGAATGTCTTACCCTTGGGGTCATACGACATTCTTATAGGCATGTACTAGTTGGAGAAACATTGGTCCCTCATAAATTGTAAGACAAAAATTGTTAGTTTCTGAGATGAGGTAGGGGAGAGACAGGAAATTCAAGGTGTGCAAAAACCTCTACAATTAAGGCCTATAACAGCCTCCTAGATAGCCAAATGCATTAGAAAAGGTTGTCAAGTTTATGCCATCCATGTGGGGTATGCTAACTCAAAGGATAAATCTATATCCCTTGAGAATATATGTGTGATACAAAATTTTCTAGATGTATTTCCTGAAGAAATACCAGGTCTACCCCTAAAAAGAGACATAGACTTTACCATTGAGCTAATTTAGGGAGTTGCCCCAGTTTCTCGAGCACCGTACCAAATGAGTATACTAGAACTAATAGAATTAAATATGAAACTCCAGGAGTTTCTTGATAAGAACTATATCCACCCAGTGTGTCCCCTTGGGGAGCTTCGGTATTATTTGTTAAAAAGAAAGACGGAACCTTGCAAATGTGCATGGATTACAACCAACTAAACAAGCTGACCATTAAAAAAAATACCCCTTCCCCATATAGACGAGTTATTTGACCAGGTGAAGGGTGCAACCGTCTTCTCAAATATCGATCTCTGTTCTGGGTATCATCAGATCAGGATAAAGGAGGAAGATATTGCAAAAACTGCATTCAGGACGTGTTATGGTCATTATGAGTTTGTGGTTTTACCTTTTGGGCTAACTAATGCCCCAACAACCTTCATGTGTCTCATGAATAACATTTTCATTCAATGCTTAGATAAATTTGTATTAATCTTTATTGATGACATACTGATGTACTCTCGGAACATGGAGGAGCATAAGGAGCATCTTTGCATTGTGTTGCAAGTCCTAAGAGAACATCAATGGTATGCCAAGTACAGTAAATGTGTCTTCTTTAAGGAGAAAATCCAATACTTGGGACACGTCATCACCAAGGATGGAATTGCGGTTGATCTAGAAAAGATAAGAACCATTATGGAATGGTCGGTGCCAAAGGATGTGGCTGATATAAGATCATTTATGGGCTTGGTTGGTTACTACCGAAGATTTGTGGAGGGTTTCTCTTGAGTGGTATATCTTATTACCTCTTTACAAAAGAAAGGAAAAGCTTTCAGGTGGACCCCTGACTGTCAAAAGAGCTTTGATCAGCTCAAACATCTTCTTACCATTGCACCCATTCTGAGCATTGTCGATCCCAACAAGGAATATGTGGTTTGTACGAATGCTAGTAAGGAAGGTGTGGGTGGCGTACTAATGCAAGAAGGTAGAGTGATGGCTTATGAATATAGAAAACTTAAAGAATATGAACAAAAATATTGCATACGATTTGGAATTGATAGTGTTCATTCACGCTTTAAAAATGTGGCAGCATTACCTATTAGGTAAGAAATTTTTATTGATGACTAATCACCATAGTCTAATTAATTATTTCAAACAACCAACTTTAAATTCCAGGCAAGCTTGTTGGGAAGAATTTCTGATCGAATTCAATTTTGAAATCAAACATTTAAAAGGAAAGGAAAATCGGGTGGTAGATGCTTTAAGCCGGAAGGTAAGTTGTTTATATGAAATTTCTTTTAGTGAATCACGAACTACCATTTTTGGATAGATTCAAGAGTCAGCCATGTAGGATTCAACATATAAACATTTATGGCAGAAAGAAAAAAGTCATAACAACCATGAACAACAATTAGGTTATGAAATAAATGCAGAAAATTTGTTGATTTATAGGAAAAGAATATATGTTCCTAACTAGCAACATCTCAAAAATTTAATTTTGGATGAATACCATAAGGTTCCTTATGCAGGTCGTCTCAGTTACCAAAAGATGATTTCTGCCCTGCAGAAGGAATTTTTCTGGCCTGGTATGAAGAAGGAAGTGGCAGAATACTTAGCCAAATGCTTAGAGTGCCAGCAAGTGAAAGCTGAGCACCAACATCCAGTAGGGTTACTTCACCCTCTGCCCATTCCAGAATGGAAATGGGAAACAATATCTATTGAATTCATTACCAGACTGCCTAAATAAAGAAAGCAAGATGACTCCATCATGGTGGTGGTTGACAAATTGAGCAAATCTGCTCATTTTATACCTGTCCAATCAACTTATAGAGTAGTCCAAATTGCTAATATTTTTATGCAGAACATTTCTAAACTACAAGGAATACCCAAGATGATCATTTCCAACCAAGACATAAAATTTACATCAGCCTTCTGGAAACCCCTCTTTGAGGGATTAGGCACACAACTGCACTTCAGTATAGCTTATCATTTCACGAACGGATGGGCAGACTGAATGAGTGAATCAAGTTATTGAAGACACGTTGCGTGTTTATGTCATGCAACAACTCACTAAATGGGAAGATTATCTTCACCTGGTGGAGTTTGCCTATAACAATGGGTACCATGCATCCTGACGAATGAGTCCCTTTGAGGTACTATACGGGCGCAAGTGCAGGACACCCTTGAGTTGGAGTGGACCGGAAGATAAGTTGTTGCTAGGACCAGACTTGTTAGAAGAGATGGAGGAAATGGAGAAAAAGGTAAGAATCAATTTAAGGGCTGCTCAAGACCGAAAAAAGAATTTTGTCGATCGAAAGAGGAGCTTCTGCGAATTCCAAGTAGGGGATCATGTCTACATTCAAGTTCGAGCCAAGAAAAGCACCCTGCAATGGACCGGGTGTGCTAAATTAGCACCCCGATTTTGCAGACCCTTTCAAATCCTAGCTCGAATTGGACCAGTGGCTTACCAACTTGCCTTACCCAATCACATTCATGTACACAATGTCTTCCATGTCCCTCTACTTAAGAAATATGTTTATGACACTAATCACATAATCAAATGGCAAGACATTCAGGTAATATATGTGTCTGTGTGTGTGAGGTTTCTCTTTAAGGATGTATTAAACAAATTGGTTAAGACTTAACACTTTTTGTTGCTATGTTCAAGTCGAACCGGAAGGCGAGTTCTTGGTCGAACCTTTGGTTATACTAGATTGGAGAGAAGTAATGTTGTGGAAACGAGTTATCACCCAGGTTAAAGTGATGTGGCGGCACTATGGGCCGGAAGAGGCCACTTGGGAAGATGAGCAGGTTATCAAAGAAAACTTTCTGGGGTTATTTGTAGGAGGAGAACATCAGGATGATGTTCCATATTGGGGGGGAGATGTAACATCCCCCGTTAATGTAAATATTTTTTCTTTTTACTGCAACCAAACAAACTATTACTTTTCTGAAATTATAAATTGTTTTTAAATTAGGTTATGAGAAGGAATTTTGCAGTTATTAGTAAAATGATGTTTCTTTTGATTAATTAATTAAAAGAACCAGTTACCTGTTCCAAGAAAGAAACTAAATCTTGGAAAGTATTTGAAAGGAAAAGATCAAGAGGATAGGGGTATCTAAGATCAAAAAGAAAGAAGAAAAACTGTACTGAGAGGTCAGGAAATTATGTTAACTATGTCTGGTTAAGACCAGATAGCTGGATATACACTTAGTCTCGAAGGAGAAAGAATTCCCTAGATGAGGGATAGCATGAGGGGAGATTTACTGATATAGTAAATCTCACGGTAGGGAGCAAAACACAGTGCAGGTCTATGTATAGACCAAAATAGGGAACAACAAACTCAGATAAGTTAAAAATCTGTTGGGAGCTACAACATCAAATAAGTGATATTCTTTGATTAAAGCTTACAATTACGAAGATTAATAAGTCTTATCCTGAGTCGTTAAATTTGATTTAGTGTTATTAAGTGAGTTTATTTCTGGATGGTTAATCCTAGAAATCATATCAGTAAGGTGTCTTTTAATAGAAGTAAAGAAATCTTTGCAAAGCTATTGAATAGTAATTGCATGAACAAGTATCAGAGAAAAACACCTTCACTACTCAGAATGAAAATTCACAGTAAATATCTAGGAAAACAACGAATATAAATCCATGAAAGACAAGCTAGTAACAGAACAAATCTAGTAGTAAATACAGACAAATACATACTGATTTATGTATTATAAACATATAAGTTCAGTTGAAAGAATTTACAAAATATTTCATTCCATAGGAGAATTCTAAGTTTAAAGGACTGATAAAACAAATTACAAAAAGAAAGTAAAGTCTCTTCTTTAAACAGTAAGAACTCTTACAGGGTTTAGTAATTTGTTTATAGAAATGACAAACAGGTAAACATCAGAATTTCCCTGATTATCTATTTACAATCAAATAGGAATCTTGGTCGCAAACCCTAGCTGTTCACACAGATTCCAACAGACTCTGGAATTAGTAGAATAGCACAGGTATTTCGAAACTATCCGGCACTCCCTGAGGGATTCTATGCGGACTGGATACCTTACAGGAGATTAAGAGCTTTAGTATTTAAACTCTAAGCAGAAACGAGAATTTGTAAATACGAAATCAAGTAATTCTGAACCATCACTAGACTCGGAATGTAATAGTTATGAGGTGTTTTACACTAGCCTAGACTGAGGAATCAACCCATCCTTCACCATATTAAAAATCAAAGACTTTTTTTTTAAAAGGAAACCAAGAAAGTTCTCGACATTCTTTTAGATACATAACTTAATACGATACATTCAAACCCCACTGTAAATCTGTAAGATTATATCAACAAGCTAATATGAATCAAAGTCTTGACAGAGGAACAGAGATTGAACTTAAACAAAACCATACATTTTATAGCTTTTGATAGTTATGTGAATCAGTAGTATTAGAAATAGAGTCGGAGTTACAAACTATGGCCGGGGCCATTTAAATCTTATGAAAACATGGAACCAATAGTACAATGGAAATCAGGCTTCCATAAGCTGAGAAAAAAAAAAAATCCTAAAGAATAACAGAAAAATCTATAATTAAAGCTAGCCCTCTGGCCACAGAACCCCGCTAAAGAAATAACTTAGTAACTTAAATACCCGGTGCCTGGTGGGTTCTTCCTCCTGGAAGACGAAACCGGAGAGAGGGTTTCATCCTCAACACCTCCTGGAGGTTGCGGCACCTAGAAAGAGCTTCCGCAAAGATCCAACCAATAATAGGGTTTAGTGTTAAACCTTCATATGAACGTTGTAGCATAGAAAAGATAGGCAGAAAACTGATAGAAAAATATTATCATTGCATAACAACATGAAAACCTTGTCACAACAGTGGAACACCAGCATGCCCAAGCGTTCAAAGCAATTGGAAAACAAGCCCGGATAGAAACCAGAAGTCGGGCAACAAAACTGGTGGACAGGCATGCCCCTACATCTGGCAAAGTAACCAAATGAGCCAGGTCCCAAGTCACCGGACCAGAGCAGAGCTGAAGCCCATCAGGGTTCCACAGAAATGCAATGCCAAAAACCACTAGAAGGTAAATGTCAAAACCCTCGAGAACCGTAAGATCATCCAAGTTGACAAGGACCATCAATAAGGGAGACAAATCCCAAGGAGGGTGTTGCAAGTGGACCGCGCGATGTATGACAGTATGCCACCTAGGTCAGGACAACCAGGGCCATTAATGGGACTTAAACAGATGGTGGGCTCTTAAGAAATGAAATCCAATGTATTAAACACCATTTACAGCAAGTACTAAAAGTTATTAAGTTTGAAACGATTGCCATTCATATGTTAATTGAAATGACAGGCTTGGGGCATGAGACCAGTGTGGAATAATTAATAAGGTTTAAATTGAAGTCTATCTCCATGCCTTGTAATGGTTATTTTTTTTATTGTTATAAAATAGCTAGGCTATTATCATGTCAAGATTCGATTAAAGTCAACACTGTGGTAGTATAGTAAAACAAAAGAAAATATACTTTCTTTTATATTTAATTTTTTGTTTTTCTTTATATGTGTTACTTATATATATATATATATATATATATATATATATATATATATATATTATTTAAAAAAATTTAAATAACTATCAAATTTTATAATGTTATAGATATAAAATTAGAAACAAAAATATTTTGAAATATAAATAATATCTATAAACTAAGAATTATTTTATTATACAACTTAAAATAATAATAGAATATAATATCTCAAAATTTCATATTTATATTTAATTTATAAATATATAAAAATAATAATTTTTTCTTAAGTTTATTATTTTTTTATTAAATCAATGCTATATATATCACATTGTAAATGTATAAAATATGTTTAAAAAAATGCCCAACTTATTTGTATGTAATTATACATAATAGTAAAAAAAAAAAGTGTAAGCATAGGTAGTACCTTCCTTTTCTATTTATAATATCCAATGAAACCAAATACATTTTTTGGTGGCCTCAACCTGCCCAGAAGGGAAACCAAGTCTGTTGGCCACCTGAGTTTGCTATAAGCTGTCCAAAAACAAAATTTCACCAGTCTTTCCATCCAGGCTATATGCACTAAGCAATTAAAATACATAATAGTAAAATTTTAATCAAATTAAAAATAAGAATTATTTTTATATATAAAATGCGAAGTTTATTCGTTAATAGACTTATATATATGTGAACTTTATGTGGATGAAAATTCGTGGACTTTTGAAACAAAGGGCGAAGATTTAATGTGATGGGAATATGCTTCGTCTGAAGCATTATCCACGGCTCCAATTTATACCACGCGGGAGGGGTCAACGTAGGCAACGAAAAGAATTGGCGGTGGTGACGCGTGTGTAATTGTTGTTCTTAAGCGGTTGCGACCTGAAGAATTGGCAGTGGTGACGCGTGTGTAATGGTGGTTCTCCGACAGTTGCATCTGGGCAGTTTCAATGTTGAATCATTTCAACTCACAGTTAAAGAAGTTCCCAGTAGGCTTTAAAATTGACACCCGTTTTCACTTATTTTACCCGTTAAATATAGTTTAATTTAAAATAAATCCATCATTGTGAACTTGTTAATAATTTAAAAGAGTGTTATACGGGCATGTAATAAAATGACTAGTTTATATATATATATATATATATATATATATATATATATATATGGTCTTACTAATCACATCTATTTTATTTTTTGTGATTTTTTTGAAGGATTTTTGTGTTGAAAACAAGGACTACACATTTTTCTAATTAAATTTTGTATTAATTATAAGATTTGTATGGTAATTTTGTTCTTCACGAAATTTGTATACAAATTTTATTGCTATTATTTGGAGTCTGCCATCCAAAAGGAAAGTTGATGAGAAATTAATTCACATTAAAACATATTAATAAGATTTTATGGCAGTTGGTATTCTGACTCGAAAAAGAAAGTTGATGAGAAATTAATTCACATTAAAACATATTAATGAGATTTTATGGCAGTTGGTACTGTCTAACCTGAACAACCTGGAATCTCGAATTTGCAGAAACAATTCATATTAACCCTGACCAACACCACCAGAGCTAGATCGAGATAATAGCAGATTAGCGGCCTTCACAGCCACCAGAACTAGATACAAAATCCGAAGCACTAAAAGAAACAAAAAATGAAGTGCTTCCATTACAATGGGAGCTAGAGACATTACAATTTGCAGAGGTTGAGGAACAACCTTTTGAAACCGATTGATGACCACCAGAACCAGAGGCTAAGAAATCACTGACTTGTTTGCTCCACCATTAGCGGTCTCTTTGCCACTACAATGGCCTTGCAGGGAAAGAAAATACTCTTCATTCAACAATTTTTCATCCCTGCAATCCACATTGTACGACCTTGCAAGGAAAGTACATGCTCTTCGTTCAACAATTTTGCATCCCTGTACTCAACATTGTTTAGAGTGCTCAGTGCAAGGAGAACCACAAAGAGAAATAAGATTTCCCTAGATGATCTACGTGTCATAGTAATGTTAGAAATGCACAAGAAACTTAAACACTATTGTACTGTGAAGGTAGCGAGTCCCGAGCTCTAACGAAACTACCCTATGGTGTATACGGTAAATGTTGGACCTGTCCTGGTGGTGTGGTTGCTTCAGAGTCATTGAGTATGTAATATTTGTTACTTGTGGTGGTGGTGTGGTTGCTTCGGAGTCCTTGATTATGTAATATTTGCGGGTTATTGTGTTTCTATAATCTATAGGTAATTAAGTATTTTACTTACATTTTTAATGATTGGTGTATAATTTTTTGCAATATTTTTTATTACTGATTTTTCGATGGCAGTTAAGCACTAGAGTTGCAATGTAATTACTAGATTTATTGTTATCTCCCTATAATATTAGTGATGTCCCCATTAATATTATAGTTGTATCCCTTATTAATATTGTTATTCCCCTATTGTCCTCGTATTGTTATTATTGTGCCCCATAGAATCCCTCTATTGTTATTTTTGTGCCTTTATATTATTATTGTTAGGTCAGCCTAGTTATATTATGAACCCTTAGACTCCTATATATAGAAAGGAGGTTTTCTCATTTGAATCATCCAAGAATTGTTCTTTTGTGTAATATAAAGGAGGTTACCCCCTTGAAGAGGCTAAATTCTATATTTGCGGAGATATGATCTGAGGAAATTGGTCTTTTTGCAGACTCCTGAATTACCTTCCAAACATGTGACCTGGGGAAAATCGTCATAACTTTATCTCTCAGCATCGGATTGAAATTTTGTAAGAAGGTACAGAAAGAGGACATACTTTAGTTTCTTGTATATATTTGTCAGGGCCAGACGTTGAAACAATGACATGTGGCACTTCATACATGTTCGCTCTTCTGGAAAGGTCTATAATCAGGGCATCTTGGGAGATTGTGCATAACTCTTCCTTGGAGAATTCAATTCGGATTAGACTAGTGGAATTGGATAGAGGATGCAGAGGGCTACTACAAGTCACAATTTCAGAACTGGATGATTCAAAACTACAGAGATACATCAGATTCAATATCAAGCTCCTACAAAGTGAAAAAATGTGTGTAGTTTTTTCTAAATTTTTGCATAAGCTTGGTTTGAAAAATTAGTTTGAAGGAATTCAATGGGAATAGTAAAGCATTATTATCAGTCATTGATGCCCTGAGGAAAGAAAATGCAAACACCTAGTAAGCAACCTCAAAGCTCTAACATGACTCATGAAGAAGAGGAAGAAATGCAACATGATATATCAAAATTATGAGACCAAGTGCAACAAGTGTCACTTGCACAAAAGGTAACAGAATCTAAGATGGATGGTTTAAAGAAAGATGTAGAAGCTAAGATGGATGGTTTAAAGAAGAGTGTAGAAACTAAGATGGATTGTTTAAAGAAAGGCGTAGAAGCTAAGATGGATGGCATGGAAGCTAAGGTGAATGGCATGGACACTAAAATGGATGGCATGGATGATAAGATGGAAGAATTGAAGATAAATTTGAATAATTGCTACAAGAAATGGTCACTGATAGTGAAAGGATAGTAAAGGAAACTCATGATGAGAACAAAAGAAATGTTAATCATAATTCCATAGACTCTAATGTTGGATCGAAGACCCACAATATTCCAAAAATCGATATGAGGAAGTTTGATAGCAAGGATCCCGCAACATGGATATTATAGACGAAGCAATTTTTCGATCTCAATAATTTGCAAAACACACAAAAGGTACGTATTGCAACTTTATATTTGGAACCAAATTAGTTTGTATGGTATCAATGGCTTTGCTCTCGTAAACAAATTATCACTTGGGAAATTTTTATGGAAGAATTGACAGCACATTATGAGGATACAAAAAGCAACACTTTTTTTAGCAAATTGATAAGTCTTAAACAAAAGGGTTCAATAATGGAGCACATTGAGGATTTCCAAAAATTGAACATAAGGGTAAAAAATATTCTAGAGGAGCATAGAATTGATTTTTTCATAGGGACTTTAAATGATAATATCCAACATGATGTTCGCATTTGGGAACCTGATTCATTAGAGAAGGCATTCAAGTTAGCAAGAAAAATGGAAAGAAAAATTATGGCAACCAAGAAGCATACCACTCACAACTATAAAGATGGAAGTGTCGTTGCCCCTAGCCTTCCACAACCTATAATGTTGACAACACAACAATTGGAAGAAAAATAGCAAAAGGGCTTTGTTACAGTTGTGATAGCAAATACACTAAAGGTCATAAGTGTGCTGAGAAGAAATTATTCTACATAGATTGTGAAGAGGAAGAAGGAAAGGAGCAAGAAAGGTCAAAAGAAGAGGATATACTCTAGGAACAAAGCCTAGATAAAGAAGAAATGAATCCTACCATATCTTGTAATGTATTGGTTGGAATCACCACTCCTCAAACCATCAAGATAGAAGGAAAAATCAAGAAGAAAAAGGTAATAATGTTGATTGATTCAGGAAGTACCCGCAATTTTATTCATTGTAAGATAGCAAAAGAATTGAATTGCTTCCTATATCCAACACCAGAGTGTCAAGTGATGGTTGTAAATGGAGGAACAATAAATTGCTTTGGAAAGTGCCATAATATCAAGCTATCCATGGGAGAATATGTATTGAAAATCCCAATGCTTTCTATTCCAATGGGAGGTGTTGATGTTGTACTAGGAGTTCAATGGCTACAATCCTTGGGTACAATAGCTTTTAACTTTCAAGAACTTTTCATGAAATTTTATGCAGAAGGAAAGGAAGTTGAATTAATGGGTATTGCAGAGCCGGGAAAGATAATAAGCTCTAATGGTATGACAAAGCTTCTAAAAAAGGAACAACGAGGCGTAATTACACAATTATGTTCGCTAGATGTTTCCACATCAAAATCATTTATTTCTTGAGATCTCCAAAAAGTCTTGGAAAATCATTCCAAGGTATTCGAGACTCCTAAAGGTCTCCCACCTATTCGTGATCATGATCATGCTATTCATTTGATTCCAGGAAGTGTTCCTCCAAACATCAGGCCGTACAGATATCCCTATGCCCAAAAGAGTGAAATTGAACATATGCTTGCAGAAATGCTTTAGGCTGGTATAATTCAACCTAGCCAAAGTTCTTTATCTTCTCCAGTAGTATTGGTGCACAAGAAGGATGGATCATGGCGCATGTGTTTGGACTATAGGGAGCTCAACAAGCTCACTATTAAAGATAAGTTTCCCATTCCTGTCATTGATGAATTATTGGATGAATTGCATGGATCAATTTACTTCACCAAGTTAAATCTTCATTCAGGATATCATCAAATCAGAATGAAGACTCAAGATATTCTGAAAATAGCATTTAGAACTCATGAGGGTCACTATGAGTTTTTGGTCATGCCTTTTGGACTTACCAATGCACCTTCTACATTCCAAAGTTTGATGAATTCCATTTTCAAACCCTTCCTTAGAAAATTTGTGTTAGTATTTTTTGATGATATACTAATGTACAGCAAGTTTTGGAAGGATCATGTTGAACACATTGACTGGGTGCTACAATTATTGGAGGAGAAACAATTATATGCAAAAATATCCAAATGTTTCTTTGGAGTACAAGAGGTGGAATATCTGGGTCATATTGTATCTCATGAAGGAGTTAAGGTAGACCCTAGCAAAATTAAAGCCATTAAGGAATGGGAAATCCCCACATCCATAAAGAATTTGCGAGGATTTCTCGGGTTGACAGGGTATTATCGCAAGTTTGTTAAGAATTATCGGAAAATAGCAGCACCTCTAACAACATTGTTGAAGAAAGATGCATTTTCATGGACTCCAGAAGCAACAAAGGCCTTCGAATATCTTAAAGAGGAAATGTGCCAAGCATCAGTCTTAACTACACCAGACTTCACAAAAACCTTTATTGTGGAATGTGATGTTTCCGGAAATGGAATTGGTGTTGTTTTAATGCAAGATGAAAGACCCATTGCTTTCGAAAATCGTCCAATCAAGGGAAAGCATTTACTCAAAGCTATTATGAGAAGGAAATGTTAGCAATACTACATGCACTTAAGAAATGGTGACCCTACCTAATGGGAATACACTTCAAGGTAAAAACGGATCATGACAGCCTTAAATACTTTTTAGAACAAAGATTATCCTCTGAAGAACAACAAAAATGGGTCACAAAGATGTTGGTTTATGACTTTGAAATCATATACAAAAAGGGGAAGCAAAATGTTGTGGCAGATGCACTTTCAAGAAAGGATGAGGATGTGGAAGCATTGCTATGCGCTATTTCTATTATCCATCCAGATTGGATAAACGAAGCAAGGGAGGAATGGAAGAATGACGAAGAAGTGTGGGAACTTATTCAAAAGTTACAACAAGATTCTAGTACATTTGATACATTTAGCTGGAAAAATGATTCGTTATGGTACAAAGATCGTTTATACCTTTGTAAGAATTCCCAACTCAAATAAAAGATTATTCTGGAATTGCATGCTTCTCCCTTAGGAGGGCACTCAGGATTTTTAAAAACTGACCACAGGGTTAAGAAGGAATTTTTTTGGGATGGCCTTAAATGAGATATTCAAAATTTTGTGGCAGAATGTTTGGTATGCCAACAAAATAAAGTTGAAACAATTAAGACACCAGGTCTATTACAACCTTTGTCCATTCCAGGCCAACGTTGGGAGGAGGTTCCAATGGATTTTATTATAGGTTTACCCAAGTTTGAGGGAAAGAGTGTCATCATGGTGTTAGTTGACAGAGTTACCAAGTATGCACACTTTTGTGCATTATCACATCCATTTAAAGCTAGTATAGTTTCTACGGCATTTATGGAAACAATTCAAAAGCTACATGGAAACCCAAAGATTATTGTAAGTGACAAAGATCCCATTTTTACAGGAAATTTTTGGACAGAATATTTTCTTGTCTTGGTACTCAGTTAGCTCATAGCTCATCTTATCATCCTTAATCTGATGGGCAAACGAAGATAGTAAACAAATGTTTGGAAGGATATCTTCGTTGCTTTGTATCTGATAAACAAACACAATGGGTCAAATGGTTGCCTCTGGCTGAATGGTGGTATAACACTTCCTTCCATATTGCAACAAAAATGTCCCCATTTATGGCACTTTATGGATATCAGCCACCATCTATCACATCATATTTAAGAGAAAATTCTAAGGTTCAAGCAGTGGAACATCACATCGAGCATCAACAACAAGTTCTCTGACTCTTAAAGGATAACCTCGTGTTGGCGCAGAATAGAATGAAACAACAGGCATAACAACATCGCAGTGAAAGAAGTTTTGATGTAGGTGATTGGGTATTCCTACAGCTACAACCATATAAACAAATGCCCCTCAAGCAAGCTAAGAAGGATAACAAATTGTCACCAAGGTATTATGGTCCATACAAGGTGTTGCAAAAGATCGGTACTATGACATAAAAATTAGAGGTTTCTACAGCTTCTCGAGTGCACCCAGTTTTCCATGTTTCATGTTTAAAGAAGGTTATAGGTGACAAGCTCCCAGTTCAAACAATATTGCCAGAACTTGACAAGGAAGGAAAAATTATATTGGAACCGGAAGCAGTCATAGAAACAAGAACTCGACAACTATGAAATCGATCCATTTCAGAGTATCTCATCAAGTCAAAGAACTTATCCGCTGAAGATTCCACATGGGAGGATGAGAATTTTATATAAAAGCATCCCGAATTACTCAAGTGTTAAGGACAACACTTTTTTCAAGGAGAGGGGCATGTTACGTCCCTATAATACTAGTGATTCCCCCATTAATATTGTAGTTGTATCCCTTATTAATATTGTTGTGCCCCTATTGTCCCCATATTGTTATTATTATTACTATGCCCCATAGAATCCCTCTATTGTTATTTTTGTGCCTTTATATTATTATTGTTAGGTTGGCTTGGTTATATTGTGACCCCTTTGACTCCTATATACAAAAAGGAGGTTTTGTCGTTTGAATCATCCAAGAATTGTTCTTTTGTGTAATATAAAAGAGGTTGCCCCCTCGAAGAGGCTGAATTCTAAGGTGTTCAACTGTCTTTTCTATCTTTTTGTGAGCTAGTTTCATAACATTTATTATTGGAAATCTGTTTGGAAAATTAGCATATAAATTGTTTATGTTTTGTGTGTATAATTAAATTCTTAACACTTTATTGACAAGATTATATTTTTAGCACTTTATAGATAGTATTTTAGTTTATTTTCCTTGTTACTAGAAAAGTAGAAGTGGATTAAATGGATCACTTTTAAATTGATTTTATGTTTTCTTATATGTATTTTTGACTTTTTTACCATTTTCAAAAGATAGAAAATAAAATAGATTCAAATATAAAAAAACTTAGTTTTAGTTTTGTTCTAGGTCTAAGAATGCATTCATAAGAGAAATTTATGCATTAGCGTTGTACTTTATATAGGGATTAGTTATGGGAAATAAGTGTATATAACACATTTCTGCACATTCATTATTAAAGTTGTACTTTATATAGGGATTAGTTATGGAAAAAAAATGTATATAACACATTATTGCATATTCATTCATAGTAGCTAATAAGATTTCTTTCCCTACAAACATTTCCTCATAATTAGTTTTTGGAAAAAAATTACTATTTACATTTTTGCAACTAACTATTAAATACACTATCAAATAAATTTCGAAATATATAAACAATAATTTGAAAATTTAAAAATTATAAAAATAAATAATATCCTTAAAAATTATACTTTAACTAATATGAATCGAATGAATTTCAACTTGTAGCTTATTTATTTCGGTAAACTAAGTAGGCCATCCCTGCAATCCATTCTGGCATTTAATTTATTTGTGACTTGTGATGAAGAGAAGAGGAGATCCAAACCACTGGACGAGAAATCTGTGTCGGACAAACATCAAGACTGCACCTCGCTTTGTGGATATCTTGGACTTTTATCAGTCATTTTACGCAAAGATAACCATAGATGTCTTTGATATTGCGAAATAATATTTATTGTAGCTGGTATTTACTATAGCCTCCATGCCTCTGTTCTATGCATATAAGGTTTATGATGGCCTGAAATGTATTCGTATATCCTTCTGAAACACAATATTCACATCTTATATAAACCAGCCAGCAATAAAGCTACACTAACATGAAAAACCTACAGCATTCGGTTAGCCCCACTCTGTTAATAAAATAATTATAAATCTAAAATTATAATTAAATAAATCAAATTTTGATAATTAGGAGTCAATTTTTCAAACTAAGAAGTTTAGTTAGAATGATATATTCTTTTAGATTAGTGCTTTGTTGAGAATGTATTTCAACCAAATTTATTTACTAGCATTTGCACCTGATGTTGCAAAGAAAAAGCTGTAAGGCAAGCCAATAGAAAATGAACTAGTAGCTTGAAGTGTCTTGTAAAATCAATGCAATCTCTGCACAACATTATAATGTTTCAAAATGATATATTTACAATGTTCAAGATCATTTAGTCAACATTTATTACCATGAAAAATAACAATATAAAGGCCTGGAAAATAGGCTTTCGATCACCCTATGAGGACACAAATAATAATGTTGAAGGTACATTTGAGATAATTTCGCAAAATGGCTACTAAAGATGCAATATCCACTTGAAAAGATTAAATTAACCTGAAAAAGCATAGAGGAACAGTGGGTTATGTAGATGGAAAAATTGAGAAGAAGCCCAAGATCATAAAATGAAGGAGAAATAAACTTCAAATAACAATGTTAAATTGACCCTGATTTTCTGAATACAACCATGACCATAAACAACAATGGTGTGATACACTCCATTACTAGATCTCAACTATAATATTCTATATAGAACCTTTGTGCCCATTTTCACTGAAGAAAAAACCATTACATATAATAAGGTGACAATAAGACAAAGATATGATAGATATGAAATGGGAAATAACCAATAATTGGCGACAAGACTGAAATAGCTATGATAATAAATTTGACAAATAAACTTCTAACTATAATAACAGTTCAATGAATGGAAAAGGAGCTCTACAAAATCTAGAAATACATGTTGACTTATGAACTTCCATTCAATAAAAATATCCTATTTACGTTAAGAACTTGTAAAAGTACAGAATCAAGTTGTAGGTAGAAATTACTTGCATTGCTTCCCCCTCCTTATCACTAGATTTTGGGCATTTCATTGGTCCTTCTTCACCAAAAATCTTTCCCTCATCCATAGCAATTTTCTGATTTGTTTCTTTCTTCGTTCTCACTTTAGCCTTAGCTAATAGAAACAAAACAACAGTTGGCATTTTTACTGTAGAAGTTGTTTTTGGAGGTGTTGTAGGATGAGGATACTCAAATAATGAGGGCATGGCATGTGAAAGAAACTTAAATTTTGGCTAAAGAACCTTTGTGCCCATTTTCGTTGAAGAAAAAACCATTACATATAATAAGGTGGCAATAAGACAAAGATA
This sequence comes from Pinus tabuliformis, assembly GCA_031772625.1. Classification (NCBI taxonomy): domain Eukaryota; kingdom Viridiplantae; phylum Streptophyta; class Pinopsida; order Pinales; family Pinaceae; genus Pinus; species Pinus tabuliformis. The sequence continues at coordinate 635,752,498 of CM062818.1, read as the reverse complement.
TCATAAATATGAAATGGGAAATAAGCAATAGGTTGTGACAAGACTAAAATAACTATGATATGAAATTTGAAAAATAACCTTCTAACTATAATAACAGGTCAATTAAAGTTAAAGAAGCTCTACAACAGGTAGAAAGAGATGTTGACTTATGAACAACCATTTAATAAAAAATTACCATTTATGTTAACAACTTGTAAAAATATGACCCGGATGCGGGTGAAATAAATGGGACTTAATGATTTACCAGACAGACGGATGAGCTTGGTACTGCCAGATGTAGACCAGTGCGAAATTCCAAAAGTTCATTTGATTCATGAGCATGACGATCCAAAAGTGCATTTGGTTCTTAATGGATACTCTGCGGAGCAAAAGATTTGGCATGCTCTATGTATTCATTGCTCGCCTCGTCCAAGGTAAGGCGCTGGCTATTATAACCATGGCGTTCTGGGCTATCCTTCCCACTACTAGCATTCCACCTTCTTGTCTATGGCCGAAGCTGAATGCGGGTCTGAGGGGCAAGTTGGCCTCTGAAAACAAAGGTAAATTCTCTGTGTGCATTCCGTTCTCTGTTTATCTCAGGATTGGGATACTTGTGTGTTTCGATAGCAAATTTGTCTCTAGAATCATTGGTCAAAATGCCCCTGCCATTCGACCTGCGGCGTTCTCCCTGCACTTGTTGGCCTGATGTCTTTGTCTAAAGTCACTTCCCATGCTGTATCACTACTCTCCTGTATCTGCCTCCAATTTCCTATGTGGTATAACTACTCTATGGTATCTACCTCTCCTTAATTTCCTCACCATGGTTCGCCACAGTCTGAGAAGTCGTTTCGGGGGGAGTCGTGGAGGGCGTGGCAGACCACTGGCAGCCTACTTTGTGAATCCTGCTTGCAAACCTTCTCCATATCATGGGTTTCAGACCAAACATTTTACTTTTCAAAGCAATCTTAATAGGCCTGTAATCACTGCCAATATCACTATTCTCTTATTTGAAGAAGAATCTCCGCCTCCAATTAGGGTGCGTATGATGCCTGAGCCTCCTCAGGGGGCTTTCAGAGAGGCTGGCAGTCAGAGCAACATGCAGGTAATGGCAGGGGAAAGCCTGGAGAAAGGTAAAGGGGAGAGGCTTGAAAGGAGTGACACTCCCAGCACCTCTCTGCCTCGAGATGTCACTGGTCAGAGGAAGGTGGAAGATAATGATAGTGACTCGCATCCCCTGTTGAGGCACCCAGGTGACGAAAATGTTGGATATGATGATGAATGGGAGGATACTGCTTGCCTGGTGGTGGAGGAGCCTCAGAATGAGGACGCAGCAAATTGATGCCATCTGGGCCCTTTCCATTTCGATTTTTTGGATGACTAATATGAACAAGTTCAGGCAGTTATGGATGCAGTTTTGGTTTGGCCTCTTCAAACAGGTGGTCTTACTTCTTTCCATGATATGCGGCAAGTTAAATATCTTCTGGAATTTTGAGCAATGCCTTGGTCTAGCTCTCTGGTCATGCGCTCTAGACATACGGTTATATCACCTCTTCTTCATGTTATCATGGTTAATTCCTGATGTATATATCTACACTCATGCTTATGTAACTGGTTCTCCTTCACATAGGACAGTTTTTGATGTTCTGAGTGCTCTCGGATGATGATTCCCGAGGCCTAGACCCCTTGTATTTTTACTTTATTTTACAGTTAATAGAATTAGCATTTACAGAGAAAAAAAAAAGAACTTGTAAAAATATGGAATCAAATTGCAGGTGGAAATTACCTGCATTTCTTCCCCTCCTTATCACTAGATTTTGGGCGACTTTTTTGGGATTTTTACCCCAACAAACTTCATGTCCATTTGAATCTGTTCAAAAAATGCAAAAATACAGAAGATGATCTAAACATGATACTATCATTTAATATTCGGTGTGCACCCTGCATTTAATTTCAGTCTCCTTTTATAGTATGGGTATTAACCTATTTGTGATAACATAGTTTCTTGAGCTCTCCCAACCGCGTTTTAAATTTATTTCTTTTGTTTCCAAGCACGCATCTTGCTACCTGAGTTGTCTCATCTTCATGGGATTTCCCAACTGTTTATTGCAAAAAGTACGCATGACACAAAATTCTGGAGCAACTTTAAGAAGATATTTCATAACAGTAACAGTATTACTTCAAAATGAATGTTTTTCAATAGTTAGTGGCTTCTGAGATTTATTATATTTGACATGAAATACATCTAACTAACTACTGACCAGCATTTGCAACAAATCTTTAGGGCACCTCGTAAAAGTAATAAAATTTGATCTCTATTATAGTAAGATTACAGGATTAATTTCCTTGATGATTTGATTGGTCTTCGCTGAGAACCATGGATGAATTCCAAGCTAAAATCAGGATTTGAAGCGATAAGCACAAAAGGATGAAATTTTAAATGTTGACGATTTAGAAAACTGCAAATCGAGTTGGATAAACATATATTCTATATAATGAAAGTGATTTAACAACGGTAGTTCCCTTTTAGCATATTATATATAACACTTATATTTCATCTTCGATAGTTCCCTTTTAGCACATTATATATAACACCTACATTTCATCTTTGTCATATCCTCGTCGGTCCTGGGTCAGTGGTCATTCAATACACTTCTTCAAGTATAACGATAAGTATTCTCTTACATTGAGAATGTCTGAAGATTGTTTGAGATGAAACCTTAATGGATCTCGCAATTATCATGTAGGAATTTACAGGGTAAGTTCCTCAGACAGAACACCAAAGGACACCGCTCACAAACAGATCACAGATCAATACACCAGTATTTTTGATGTGGTTAAAACCCTCAAAGAGGGAAACAGTCCACGGCCTGAGCCAACGCGGCCACTTCAGGCAATTTATTAATAAAAGAATGAATATTTACATAAACTTATCTCATGGACGGTTACCCTACAAATGACCCCCCATGCTCTTTAAATAGAGATCATGGAACAATGGGGTGTTAAGCCACGGATCAAGTGTCGGTAATACCGAGGAGAGAATGAACCGTCGGATCACTACATATCGTGACCGTCGGATTGTAAGTTACAAAATGTACATAGTAAAGAAACACACTTTACCTAACTCTATACTAGACCAAGTTATACTTAACTATTTCCTATGTGTCGGAATATCCTAACATCCCCCCTTAAGAACAACTTGGGATAGGATTGAAGGATTTACAAATATGACACAATAGGAGAAGGAAGAATGCACTAGAGCCTATCCCCCCTTAGTGACAACTTCCTGAACTCCAACCATAAATCAAAGTTTAGTAAAATTCACCTCTGTGAGAGCCTTTATAAAGATGTCTGCAACTTGATCATCTGTTGAACAATATTGCACTTCAAGAATGTCATGGTCGTGAATGCACTTTCTGATGAAGTGCATGTGCAGTTCAATGTGTTTGCTGCGCTGATGTTGGATTGGATCTTTGCATAGTTGAATGGAACTTTGATTATTACACCAAAGTGTAGTCGGATGTTGCTGCTGAAATCCAAATTCTGACAGGATCTGACGAAGCCACAAGGCTTCCTTACTAGCTTCTACGGCACCACGATACTCTGCTTATGCTGAAGAAAGAGAAATGGCACCTTGTTTCTTGCAAGCCCATGTAATAGGTTCTGAACCAAGAGTGAACACATAACCTGCAGTAGACTTCCGATCATCAGGGTCACCAGCCAACCAACCAATAGAGGAGATGCTTCGGCACTGTAATGAATCCCAAACTAAACTGTACCTCGAACATAACGAAGTATTCTTTTAGCTGCTTTCCAATGACTTTCATGTGGGTTTTGCATAAACCGAGCAACAAGGCCAACAACAAAGGAAAGGTCAGGACGAGTATGGGTTAGATACAAAAGTTTTCCTACAAGTTGACGGTATAAGGTAGCATCAACTTCAAGGGAAGTGCAAGTGATTGAAAGTTTGACTCCAGACTGAAAGGGAGAAGGGGTTGGCTTACATTCTTCCAAGTGAAAATGGCGTAGAAGATCACAGGCATACTTGGACTAGGAAAGGGAAATACCTTCCTTGGATTGCAAGACTTGAAGACCAAGAAAATAATGCAAGTGTCCTAAGTCTGTCATTTCAAACTTCTTTTTAAGGCTGGACTTCACATGGTTTATAAGGTTGGGATCACTACCAGTGAGGATAAGATCATCAACATAAAGAACAAGAATGATAAGAGACTTGCCCATGTTCTTGGTGTAGACAGTATTGTCAGAATGACACCTAGAAAAGCCAGATTCTAAAAGAAAGCTATCCATTTTGGCATACCAAGCCTGAGGAGCTTGCTTGAGACCATAAAGTGATTTCTTAAGCCAACATACAAGGCTGGAATATGTTTGTATAAAGCCAATAGGTTGTTCCATATAGATTTCTTCATGCAAGTCCCCATGCAAAAAGGAAGATTTAACATCCATCTGATGGACTTCCCATTTGAAAGAGGCAGCCAGGGAAAGAACAAGGCGAACAAAGTTCATTTTGGCAACAGGGGAGAAGGTTTCAGTATATTCAATGACTTAAACTTGTGAAAAACCCTTAGCAACAAGCCGAGCTTTATGATTATCAACGTTCCCATCTAGTCCATACTTGGTTCTGTAAACCCATTTGCATATAACAAGTTTTTGTCCCTTTGGTAGAGGAACAAGATCCCATGTATCATTTTCCAATAATGAACAATATTCTTCATTCATAGCTCATCCCATTCTGGATGGCCCGAAGCTTCTGCAAAGGTGTCAGGATCATAATTCGCTAAAGCTTGAGCCAGTAAAGAAGAGGCTCTATCGAACTGAGAACGTGTACGTCGCTGATCTGTAGGATCACCGGCAAGATCACCTGCTACATCCCGAGTAGCATGGACCCATTTTGGAAGATGAGGAGCTGAAGGAGGATCCTAAGAAGGTGGGGTAGGATTGTCATCCTCGCTTCCATCATCTGAAGAAGAAATATTTTCAAAAGTAGAAGAGATAGGGAGAGGTGGCACATCTGCCGAACTAGGCTCGTAGGCCGATATATTTTCAACAAACTTTACATCTCTTCTAATGATAACATTTTTGGACTTAAGTGGAATAAGTCTATATCCTTTGACATCTTCAAAATATCCAAGAAAAATACATTTTTCACTCTTAGGTTCTAAAGCTTTATGTTTCTCATCTGGAATATGGGCCCATGCTTCACTTCCAAAAACATGAAAGTGACTTACATCTGGTTTAATTGAGCTCCATGCTTCTTTTGGAGTGATATTCTTTAAAACCTTAGTAGGAGTGCGATTTATTATGTAATTTGCATAGTTAATTGCTTTTGCCCAAAAATTAAGACCAAGTCCTTTAGATTGAAGCATACAATTAGCCATTTCCTTTAAGGTGCGATTCTTCCTTTCAGCGACACCATTTTGTTGTGGAGTATATGGAACAGTATGTTGCATTTGAATTCCATTCTCAATGCAAAAGTTGATGAATTTGTTGTTAACATATTCTCCGCCATTATCAGATCTTAGCTTAATAATTTGATGTCCAGATTGTTTTTCAAAAAAGGCCTTAAAGGCCAAGAACATGTTAAATACTTCACTCTTGAGTTTTAAGAAGTATACCCAAGTGCATCTAGAGAAATCATTAATGAAAGTTAAGAAATACTTGTAGCTAGAGAATTAAACAACTGGAAGTGGACCACATAAATCACTATGCACAAGCTGTAAAGGGGTTGAGGCATGCCAAGAGGCACGTTTTTCAAAACTATCCCGATGATGTTTTCCGAGTACACATCCGGAACAAACACCATCTCTGCAAGATACCATTGGAAGACCTGTCACCATATTTTCTTTACATAGATTCTGAAGGGAGCGATAGTTTAAGTGACCAAATCGCTCATGACAAAGTTTGCTCACTTCATCGTTATGAGCAAAAAACACCAAGGGAAGATTTGATGACCCAAAGTTGTGAAACTTGTACAACCTTGTAGAATCATCAGCAATGCCAGTAGCTAAAATCTGTCTAGGATCTCTTAGGTCCTTAATTACAACATCGTGAGGTGAAAATTCAACGATTTTACCTTCACCTGAATGAGTTCTCTGATATGCAGATAAAAGGTTGCAGGATAAGGTTGGAACACATAATACATCATTAAATTGACCATTATCTATATGAACAGTTCCAGTCCCTACAACACTAAGAGATCTATCATCACCAACATATATATTTTTGGTGTTACAATCGTTTAAAGAAGAAAACATGGCTTTGTTTTTGGCCATGTGATAAGAAGCTCCAGAATCAATGAGCCACTCATGAGAATGAGAAGAAGAAGATACATTTAGTGCATAGCCAGACCAAGATGCTTGACAACCACATGCAGAAAGTGTTATTCCTGAAGATCAAGTTGAAGTTGAAGAGTGCTCCAAATGGATGTTATCATTCTTCATTGCTGCTTCCAAGGCTTCCATCTTCTTAAAGAATTTGGATGCTAAGTGGCCATCTCAATTACAAAAGTAGCAATGTCTATCAGTTTTCTTCCCTTTGTTTTTATTTGTCTTATCATTTTGTTGAAATGATTTTTCATTTTGAGGCTGAAATTGCTTAGGACCCTTGTTTGGTTTAGGACCATTCCTTTTAGGATACAGCTTCTTAGGATTCTTTGAATTTGGTTGCTGTTGGGCAGCTAACGCTTTCTTAGAAGAGTTTCCAAGATTAAGAAGACCATGGTGTAAGAGTTTTTCTTGTTCTCTTATTAAAGAATCACAAAAGGAATCAAAGGAAGGGGACTTGTAGGCTTGTCCTTGAGAAATGAAGGCTTCTCTTGTAGAATGGAAGGTGGAAACAAACACAGAATAGGCTGGTCCCAACTTAGTAAGAATGGAATAAATAAGGTTACTATCTTCTTTCTTAACCTTAACACCTTCCAAGAGATGTCTAAGGGTCTTGAACTTGGACAAAAAATCTTCAAGCAAGAAAAATTATTGGGGTCCAATGTAAGCAACTCATTTTCGAGTTGATGGGCTTTAAGTTCATTTTTAATTCCAAAAACTTTAGTGATATGTTTCATTGCTTCCTCAGGAGTATCAAGTTATGCAATATGGAATATAAGATCTGGAGAAATAGACATCACTATCAACCCTCGTGCTTGATCTTGCCTATTTTCCCATTTAGTTGCCTTATCTTCATCTTTCGGTTTGGTTTCTTGGCCTAAGGCTATTCTGTAGAGACCTTTACTTCTAAGTAAATCCACAATGTAGGACCACCATTGGAAGTAGTTGGTGTTGTCAAGAATAACTTGGCATGGACTTTCCATTTTAATAGAAACTGAAGCTATAGATGCTGAAACTAAGTATTCCAATGGAAAGATCTCGAAAAATTAGGCTGGTTAAAAAAAAACGGCTCTGAAAACAGCTTCCGAATGAAGAAGTTATGGATTTTTGAAGAAAATTTGATGAAGATGCTGACGAAGTGCGGGAATGTGTGGAAATGAATGATAATGTTATAAAAAAAAAATCAGCCCCCTTTCCAAACTTAATCTAATTAGCTCAACAAAAAGAAGACTTGAACTCAAGACCTCTACTCTCATAAAGTAGCTTTGGACCAAGTGAGCTAAACTAAAAGTTTAGTAATTTTTGGAAAAGAGGAAGGGGTTTTTTTTTTTTTTTAGTCGCTGAAGCTTTGGGCTACGTGCTTACTTTGAGAAAGCTCTTTTTCCCTACAAAACAAAAAACAAAAAACCCAACACGGACATACAAAAAAAATCGAACCTCATGGCTCAGAGTTAGCTTTAGTTGGAAACTAAATATATTCCTTAATGTTTCTGATTTTCCGAGATCACACTAAGGCGCGGCAGAAAATAACATACGCATGAGAAAAATCCTTCCTTTCTGTTTCTGATTTGCCCAGATCGCACAAAGTCGCAAGGCAAAGAGCATACGTAGAAATAAAAGGTATAGATCTGGTAATTAAAAAAAAAGCTAAATAAACCGAAATAAACAAAGAGAAAATAACTGTAAATTGCAAATAAACACTGTATACCTCCAGATCTTAAAAATGACGTAGCTAGGGCTACCGGAAACCTTTTCGCGTGAAACGAAAGGGGTTCCTCACTGGAACAGATGCTCCTAACACAATAGAGCAGTCCTCTCAGCCCGAAAGTAGTCAGAAACAGTAGATCTAGGAAACGACAGCCAAATGCAGTTCTACCGGCTTCAGATTTGGATCACCAACGGACGCAGCCCTCAAATAGCTCTGATACCATGTAGGAATTTACAGGGTAAGTTCCTCAAACAGAACACCAAAAGACACCGCTCACAAACAGATCACAGACCAATACACCAGTATTTTTGACGTGGTTAAAACCCTCAAAGAGGGAAATACTCCACGACCTGAGCCAACGCGGCCACTTTAGGCAATTTATTAATAAAAGAATGAAAATTTACATAAGCTTCTCTCATGGATGGTTACCCTACAAATGACCCTCCATGCTCTTTAAATAGAGATCATGGACCAATCGGGTGTTAAGCCACGGATCAAGTGTCGGTAATACCGAGGAGAGAATGAACCGTCGGATCACTACATATCGTGACCGTCAGATTGTAAGTTACAAAATGTACATAGTAAAGAAACACACTTTACCTAACTCTATATTAGACCAAGTTATACTTAACTATTTCTTATGTGTCGGAATTTGCTAACATATCAAAACATTCCTTTTTCTCCATCTTGGAATGATCATGAAACAAAGTGGATGGAAATGGAGGGCGTGACCCCTCTTTTCCATTGTTCATAATTTGCATAAATGGAAAGGAAATCGCCACAAATATGAACCAGATATGAGATGAATAAAAAAACACTATCTCTTGTGAACTAAGACGTGTACCCACGTCACAAGTAGCCTCAAAATCAAACACAATGACGTACCGAAAATCTTGGAGTTGATGTCCCTGGGTATTCCCTTGAGGATGCAGTTTGAAAGGTAGTTGCAGTTCCGGAGCATTCCCTTGAGGTTGCAATTTAAAAGGTACATTCTGAAGACTGCTTCCTGGTGGAACCATGTAGTCCCAATTCATTTGACTAATAAGTTCTTGCTTCAATGTATGTGCTGGGTACGTATGAAAACTGAAAGCTTGTGGAAAGTACACAGGGGCATCTGGTACACTCAAAGATATTGCCTTTATATAACCTTCATTGAAAGGTAGTACATATCCATGGGGATTTAGTACACTGTCAGAATCTGGTATGCCACATGAAAACAAATCTCTCTCACTCTTTATTGCTGTGCAAACTCCAGCAGTGCCATAAAAGTTAAAACCTGCAATTCTATTTGGTGACCACATTATAGGAACCTCGTGGTTCCTTATAATTTGTTCTGCATTATCATGGAGAAAAAGTTAGAACACATCAGCCAGAAAAACAATTATTTAATACTGTATATTCCTAAGTCTAACCTAGTGACCTATCATATCTTTATGTTTAGGCTTGTATATGGGAGTTTGGGTATCACATCCTTTTGATTTCTGTTAGTCTGCTTCTCTGGGTTGTTTTGCATTCTCAACTTTGGATTTTGAAGGTGTTTTTTTGGCAATTCTGGTTTTCCTCAGAGTGGTACTCGGTCTGGCAATTAGAGAACTCTGGGCTTGTCTCTTACTCAAGCCTGGAAAACTTTGACTTATCCTTTTATATTTGTTTGCTCAAGGGATTCCTTTTGGATGTTTGCTATGTATACTCCATTAGGGCAATTATGGGAGCTTTGGGATATGGATTACCAGGAAGTTCCGTAAATGCACAAAGTTTTGTGAAGGCATGAAGACTTCATTAACAGCAATAGGACATCTATATTCTTGGTAACATCTAAGGCCCATGAAAAATGAGCACCAATGAATTATAATAAAATGGCTATTAGATAAAAATAAAAACAATACAATGCCAGAATCTCACAAAAGAAATAATAAAAGGAATTTGACTCTTGCAACACTTGCCAACTTCTGTTTTCCATTTTGACTGTAAATGAAGATTATAGAAGTGCTCAGAACCATTTATGTTACATGCTTCAAGACATCCTAAATTAAAACCTAGGTTAACAAAGAAAATCCTCCATAAGCTGCATACATATGATAAGTCAGTGCTCCAAGTACTCTGGATGTAACAAATTTAAGGATGTTCAATTTGAACTGGTGATTTTTGGCAAATTTTTAAAGTCGTGAGTGATCTAATTATAAATTACAATTTACTTGCATCAAAGCAAAGCAAACAAATTAAAAAAAACTGAAAACCTGCAGCATTGTACATTGGATGCAAAGAGGTACACCTTAAAAACCAAATAACTACAAAGCTTTAAACAGTCTACAGTAAAATGGCATGCATCTTAAGCTCCATTAGCCAGCGCTGGCCACAGACTTGACAATCCATAGATTCAACCTACTATCCATCACGAGTTGACATAAGAAAATAAGTGATATAAATATACGCCGTGTGAAAAGCCTCCCATCAAAATTGGGAACAAAAACTGTAACTTAATTTGATAAAAATTAACTTCTGAAATATAGGCTCAATCTTAACAGTTACTGTCTCAAGCAGAGCAATCAATCTGCTAACTTATGCAAAAGCAAGCAGAACTTTTGAGAGTGCACACCGTGAAAACTTTGGTTGGCAAAATGAGGGTATTAGCGCATAAGACACAAAATAGTCATTATTTGCAGTTATTTACCCACCAGACATGATCATAATCAGGAATCTCTAAATTTGGTAAGGCTCCTCACCTGAAAAGCGATTATACATGACATAAAAATGACTTGAAGTATGAGATAATGGCACGAGTCTGGACACTACTAATAATGTTCAAGCAACCCTGTGGAAGTAAGTGTGATTGATAGTTTCAGAATAGGGCAATCACAGAAAGAAACAGCAGCAGCAGTACTAAAATCAAATTACCAAATGTGCCTCAAATTATGGACAAGGAGGCTGCTCTTTCACTCTATAGGGGACAATGCAACTAGGGTAAAGTGCAATTTCAACTAAAGGAGGATCTGGTTATGATGGGTACCTGATACATTTGCTTTCCTAACGTACTCATCCTAGTCTACAATATATCATGTATTTTTTAAATGTATTATATTAAATTGCATTAGCAGATTTTGATGTTGAACAATGGATGTATGTCAAACCATGCACCAGGCCTCAACTTCTCCAATGGCAGGAAGCAGATTGGGCAAGGTGAAAGTCTGGGTGATTTTGACCAAAATATGCCCATGTCATAGCAGTAGCTTAGCCAAAGGAAGTGCATCAGGTTAAGGGTTTTCCCTTGAGCAATGTTGCTCAAAGCAGGGATGAAGCTGGTCTATTTTTTGGAAGCAAAGCATCGGAAGTGTTATTTTCCAAAAACCGTCACAAGCGAAGCGTCTTTTGTGTGTGTGTATATATATATATATTATATATTTGCATTTATATTAAAAAAACATCCAAATTGCCAAATTAGTTGTAGAAGATATGAAAACATGCATATTTGTACATAAACCAAGATAAATGTGGCATCCATTGTACATCAATGATTAATTATTTAAGAATCAACCATCTAGAATCTAGATTCCTCTCCTCTTGTCTAGTTTTTTCCTCTAGTTCAATTCTCTAGGGATATTAGTCAACACTGCCCAATTTTGATCAAACGTCTTAATCCAAGCCTTATAATATGGTAGAGAAAGCTTAACGTGTGTGATCAATGATTTGGACTTGAGTGAAGGGTACACTTTTGCTAAGGCCATGGAAAAGGGGTTCAACAATCAACACCAAACACTGGGATACATATAGCGCTTGGTGCTCTTCATTAAATGCCAATCACATATCCTCATACATGATATAATCTAATGAGATGCCACAATCCCGTTGATCCTGAAATCCCAAAAACTGTTAAGTCTGCTGAATTTTGAATGGGTTATGAAATTCTATATTCTCCATATGAAGTCTGATGAGGTTGGAAACACTCTCAAACATAGTGAGTCATTTCATGGTAATGTTAAAAATTTCTAATCAAGTTTAAAAGGAGGCAATTACAAAAAGAGCTATTATATTAGTAGACATGTATCTAATCCCATGTCAATAACACTATATCATGGGGCCAAATGCCTGGAAGAAAAACAACTACACTTTGGCAATGTACGAAGACCATACTAAGGCAGCAAACTGCACACCTATTTTTCAAGCATGTTTGAGTGAATTTCAAACTACTAACACCCACTGAATATGACAGAAACAACAAAATTCTATGACATCTTTGGAAATGCATTACGGCCATTAATAAACACCAATTTGAAAAGGGGCACAGCCTTCATCTTCTAAATTCCAACACATGAAAAAATATAAGTGGCCAATAGGACCTTATACGACTGTAGTGTGATTGCTAAGAATGTACGGCCATCAACATTTGATGATAGAAGATGATCAATTCTTATATTTTTAGCATAGAATAGACCGATCCATCACTCCACTAATAAATTGTCCTTTCAACTTTGAGGCATGCATGAGATTCCAGAGTAGAAAGTACTTTGGCTAGATGGTAGAAACAACAAAAGAAAGTTACTCAATGACAAGCTGAAAAGTTCATCAAGCATATCAACAAAATGCATCGATGGGTGGAAGTGGGCATTGCAGAAGACTCAGAAGTATAAGGAATCTCTTGATAAGCAACAAGTCAACCACAATATTAAGCCAAAGGAAAAGAATGGATGAAGGGATAGAATTTTAAATTGAAAACAAACTAATATGGACTATTTCAAATTCTGAAGCAAAGTGGTATAAGTGCCTTCAAATTGGATCTATCAAAATAGATAGTCATTCTTCCATTTTGTTCAATGTGGATAAACTAATTGTTTTGAACCGTCAATGTTAGATGTATCAACCTTTCAAGAAAGACACCATTCTACAAGTCAAGGAGAATGAACCAAGAACAACATGGAATAAATACACTAGATTTGAAGACAAGGACAACTCCATTGAACTAGCAAGCGGTTTCTCGAAGACCAACTCAAGTCTCAAAAGCAATTCCCTCATTTGGTGGACCAGATGATGGAGGAACACTATCCTAAAAAACGAGAGGTTTGATCTCTACCTGATTGACGTGAACAAGTTCACGAGCTCACCTCAACAGTGAGCTGACATAACCATGCCTTCCTTCACCCCTCCCCTTTAAGAATAGACATTTGCAGTTAGAAATTCCCATTGACCAATGAACATAATATTCAGAAACATTGTCTACTATCTTCTCCCTCTTTTCATATTTTTGGATTGAATGTTATCTATAACAGTGACGATAATCCCTTTGTACTCTTAATTGCAACTACTTTGATTAATCGCGATTGGAATATCTCACATTCGTTCAAAAGAGGCAGGGGAACTAAATGTGGTTGCATATTCTCTCATCTTCAACCTCCCCGTTCTCTTCACCCCCCGAAGATGTCATTATCAGGAATGATATCTCAAAAGCTCCATTCTAATTTTTAGGTTGCCCATTTTAGGTTTATTGGTCTTATGTTGACTTCACACTTCGAGAAGATCCTTCAAATTCATGCTAGCCATATAGTTCATCTTGATGATCCTGAACGTCAGGGCATGTTCTCAAAAGCAGAAAGCAAACACTGTCCATCACATTTCTTGTGAGGAATGGGTATGTAAGCTTTTGACCCTTATGGAAGGCAGAGACTGAAGAGAATTTTATCTTTTTTAAGTGCTCAATCTATTATATCAAGACGCAATATGATTTCCCTTCCAAGGATTTGAGGGAGTTTCCATCCATGTTTTACAAATATTGAACTTGTGGGTGGTTGATACTCCCTCAGCATAAGAGGAAGTCTAATTATTTAAAATATCCGTCAAACGAAAAAATAGAAAAAGCATTTCTGCATGATCTACAAGGGCCAAAATCAGAGAACATGACACTCCAAACATCAATCAGAGCCCATAAATTAAAAACAAGGGTTTTCAATATCTAGTCATTTCTTCTTGAATTGAATAGTAATAAAAACGCCTGCTCTGATTTTTCGGAACTGTAGACCCAACCCAGATTGTTTTATATTCAATTCAAGGCACCACACCATTTTTCATGTATCAAACTTTCATTATGAGACTAACCCACTTGAAAAAAACGCATACTCAATTAATTGAGTAAATTACTGACCTCTCGAAGGTTGATCAATCATGGCTGCAGAAATTGTGATTGTTGATGCATTCGCTCTACCTTACCAGTAATATGTTTGAAGGCGTTATACCAAAACGACTTGCAATGAGCAGGCACATTCTTATTTAGGTTGATCTATTGAATAAACGTTTCAATGGAGAAATACCATGGGAATTGGGCAACTGGAGCAGTGTTTAATGACTTCATTTTACCAAAATCAACTCACAGGACGCATACCCTCATGAAAATAAAACCCTACATAGTACTCTTGACATCTCTAATGAAGAAAACTCTTGTGCTCGGTCAAATAAATACATACGTGAAGATTTTCAACTGGGAGCAAAGATTTGAGAATCGAAATGAGAGAATTCATGTCTTTATGTCGCTGTCTTTCAGTCATTTTGTGCTTCCTCTTGTTAGATAGGACCAAACCTCGAAACTAACCATCATTTGGATGAATAGAACTGTAGAATGTGGCCTTTAAAATAGGATTCAAAAAACCAGAATGACCAGCTCTGGTTGCAAAGTTGCAACCATCAACAAAACTACATACGGAAGGGTGATGGGTATCCATGACACCACGTTGTCTGCGGGCTTGCCGCCAATGTCAAGAAAACGTCCATTGCGAATAGGAACTTTTCATCTGGCTACTACGCCTCTTGATCTGAATGAAGCCTCAGAGAAGCCGCTACAGGGAGCGATCCCAACAGACAATCCAAATATTTTTGAAACCGATTCAAATTAAATTGGTATTTGATGATGGTCGGGATCAACGATCAAATTTCGTTTAATCGTCTAACACTACACATCCACGGTCAACAATAGGACACGGCGTCAGCTGGGGCTATTCATTTCAAAGGGAAACGCCTTACGGCGGAAAAATAAATGCACTATTTCCTTTTGTATTTATTTGTACTATTATCATTATTTGTACATGAGATTGCATCATAAAAAAAACACAATGAAGTTGACGCCTTTCCCCATTTCTATGTTTCTGATATTTTTTATGTAGATTAATTTTATCTAAGATGTAAGAATGAAAATCAATGAACGCCTACCAAAAACACTGTCAAATCGCTTGATGAATCTGGAGAGGTTTTAATAGTCGGGAACTGTGTCTATCTCCGGCCCCAGCAGGTACCAGATTTGATCTTCTTGCTGTCAATTTCTGTGTTTTAGAATTTCAAGCGATGGATTGATTATCAAGAAAGAAAATTAATATTTTCCACAATACACGGAAAATCAAATTCTTCAGTATATAAATTATTATTTTCATAAGAGTTAAAACCACCAAAACGAAAGAAAACCCTCAATAAAATCAGAGAAGAAACAGTAGATTTTGCCGTGTTTCAAATTCGAGACCAAGGATGCCATTTTCATGAACTTTGATGTTAATCTAACCATCTGGTTGGGTAGCGGGATTCACCGCATAGGTGAATTCGAACTCGCCACCGGGAACTCCATTTTTAATGGACTTTGACGTTAAGCTGGGTAACT
The DNA here is from genome assembly GCA_031772625.1 of Pinus tabuliformis. NCBI lineage: Eukaryota > Viridiplantae > Streptophyta > Pinopsida > Pinales > Pinaceae > Pinus > Pinus tabuliformis. The sequence goes on along the minus strand of CM062818.1, from coordinate 635,736,846 downwards.
CTGCTCAGGTACCGCGGCAGTTGAGGATTAGCCAGTGAAGGTTTATGAAAGTTGATCAAAGTGTTCAATGGTTGAAAAGTTTTTTGTTTTTTTTACAGTGGAATCAGTGGAATCTGCAATAGGGGCAGCTTCGCGACTCACGGTTACACGGGGTTGATTCTGACCACTACTTATATAATCACTCGGAAACCAACTCGTCCACCCCATAGGACTTCAAGTGGAAATAACTTAAATGCGTCGAAACCTAAAGTCGTTATAAGCATGCGTTGATTTATTCATTTCTATACACACATTTTTAGATGTGCGAAGTGTCTTGATATTTTAAAACAGTATCCATTAAAAAGACACACTTTGAATTGCTATTAATACATGTTACTCTTCATCTCGATTCTTGATATAAGTTTTAAGTTTTATTGTATCCAAATAATATTCATAGGTTTGAAGTTAATATAATAATAGGTCTTATTATAGGTTGGAAGTTAATACAATAATATGTTTTATTAGAGGGAATTGACTGAAGATAATAATTATTTGTTTTAAGATTTTCTGTTAAAGATAATAATTATTTTGCTTAAAAATAGTAATTATTTTCCCTAACCATTTCATATAATCTCCTTTAAAATATTATTTAAATTAAAAATATAAATTATCATTTATTAAATTAAACTAAGTTAAGATTATTAATAATTTATATAATTAAATTAATTTTTTTTAATACATATAATTTAATATTCAAAAAGTATTAAAATTTTAATAATTCTTTTAATGTTAAACTGTATTTAAATTGTCTATCTGGAGTACTTCAAATGGCGATGGCCGTGGAATGAAGTCTCACCGAATCAAAGATCTTGGGTTCGAAGCTTGTACTACCCTCCTTGGGTTCGAATCTTGTACTACCCTCTCTTGTTGCGGGGTGAAATTGAAAATGAGAGGATCGTACCAAGTTTAACAAAAAGAAAATTGTATTCAAATTATATGTATTAAATATTTTTAAATTAAATATTTTTTAAAATTTATATGTATTTAATAATTTTTTAAATATTTATAAATGATGAGGGTTTCTTGGAGCTCTGCAACCCTAATGGTCACGCGGCCATGAGGTAGGTGGCACGGAAAACCTCGAAAATAAGCAGACAGGAGGCACAGAAAACAAGCAGACAAGCGGCATAGAAATGACAGAGGAAGTCAGGAGGGGAGAGATCCCCTCCTATAGAGATGCAGTGGCAGGAGAGGGAACAAGAAACAACAAACCAAAGGAAGAGATAAGGACAATAGGACCAGTCCTCGGAGCAAGATGGCAGGCAGGAAGAAAAGGGAAATGCTTACCGTGTGCAACAGAAAAACCGAGATTTGTTATTCCTATGAACAAACTCGAGCGCTATAGAAGTTACATGAAGGACCACGCATTAATATGCAAGTTCATTGGTGTCTGGCCGTCAGAGAAAGACCTAACAAGATGGATACATTAGAAATGGCAACCCCGAGGCCACATAGAGTTGAAGCTAGGCACACGTGGCTTTTTTATGATAATCTTCTCAAACCTGTAAGATAAAGAAAAAGTGTTTGAAAATGGTCCATATTTTGATAATAATGCAGGTTTATTTATGAGGTACTAGGAGGAATGTTATAACCCTAATAAAGAAAAAATCCTAAGAGCGCTAGTGTGGGTAACAACGTTTGGATTACCCATGGATTTTTGGGATCCAGAAATCCTAAAAGGAATAGGGAATACCATAGACAGCTTTGTCAAAATAGCTGAATCAACCAAGAAAGGGAGATATACATCCTATGCAAGAATCTGCGTATATATGAACATAGTGAACCCTATCCCAGGGGCAGTAGAACTAGAATACCATGAAGAGGTGTGGCAGCAGGCATTGGACTACGAACACATCCCTTTTAGATGCAGAAAATGCCACGAATATGGGCACCTCTACAAGGAATGCCCCCTTAATGCCAAAGAGGAAGAACGAAAGACCAAGAAACAGAGGAAAAGCACAGAAGATAATGAAGGGTTCCAAGAGATAAAAAACAGGAAAAGACCTGCAAAGGAAACCCCCAAGGATGGAAAAAAAGAACAACTAGTCAAAACAAATAAGGCAAATCGGTTTGAAATCCTACAGGTAGAAGAAGATACAGAGATTCGAGTAATGGATTATCAGGAGGAAAAAGAACAGGAAAGTAGACCAAGTCAAGATACGACCAGCACTAAGAAAAAAAACCCAAAGAGAAACAAGGGAAAAGGTAGGAAAAGAAAAAGAGGATAAACAGGAAAATGAGGTAATGGAAATAGATATCAGCAAAGGGGAAGACCCTACAATAGAAGAAGAAATTCTGAGGAAACTTCCGGACAAATAGAGACACTTGGATGAAAGGTTTATCCTAGTAGAGGATAAAAGATTATACGAGGAAATATTCCGAAAATATAAAGAAAAACAAGAGCAAGGAAACACAGGAATGAATGAGCAACTAGGTATACAACCTAAAAATAACCAAGAACAACAAAGTAAAGGGAAAGGTGAGAAAGAAAGAGGAAGAAAGAATCTTCAAGAGTCAATACAAGTCAAGGGAGAAATGCTAATTAATATGAGAAGAGTAGTACCGCTCTCAATGGTCTTCCACCAAACAACCCCACCTACCCAATGATAATTACATCCTGGAACATTAGGGGTCTTCACAACAAAGGTAAGCAGAGATACCTAGCAGAAAGAATTAAAAGAGAAAAACCCCAAATTATGTTGCTACAAGAAACAAAAATAATAGGGGGGAAAATGGAGGAGATTCTCAAAAAAATAAAGCCTACTTACGAATGTATGACAATTGATGCAAAAGATAGCGCGAGGGGAATTGCAATCTTGTGGAACCCTGCAGAAGTCACTGTAGACTACTAGATAGGAATGAAGAGGATCCTCTCAGGGAGATTCAGACTGATAGGCCACAAAGACTGGTTCTTAGTCTCGGTGGTTTACGGACCCCATATAACAGTGGAAAGAGAGAACTTCCTCACACATCTGCAATGGTTGGGAAACATGCACACAGAAAAATTGTGGTTGATAGCAGGCGATTTTAATATGATCACTTCAAAAGAGGAAAAGAAGGGGGGACTACAACGGGAGGATGCAAACATGGAAAGATTTAGGGAAACACAGTCAACTCTAAAAATGATTTATATAAACACCAATAATGGAAAATACACTTGGAATAATAGAAGAGGAGGCAACAAGCAGATAGCTTCCAGGTTGGATAGGTTCCTAGCAACAGAACACTCTCTTGGGAAAGACATATTTTATGAAGCGACAATCCTCCCATGCCAAGGATCAGACCACTGGCCCATAAAACCAAAAATTTCCATGAACAATCATAACCAAAACAGACCTTTTAGGTTTAAAGCATTTTGGTTGTTAGAACCAACCTTCATAGGAAAAATGGAGAACTGGTGGCAGAGTAGTGAGGTTGAAATAAAAGGAAGGTATAAGATGCATACACTCCAATTAAGATTAAAGGAGATAAAAGGAAAAATTAAGAGATGGAATAGAGAAGAATTTGGAAATATTCAAAAGGACCAAGAAAAGATTCAGAAAAACATGCAAAGGATACAACAACAAATAATAGAAGAAGGGAGAACAAAGGAACTAGCGCAGGAAGAAGGAGGGGTTTTAAACAGGCTGGAGGAAAGAAGAAAACAGGAGGAAATTCTATGGAGACAAAAGTCAAGAGTACAATGGCTGAAAGAGGGGGAAAGAAATACAAAATTCCTCCACAAAGCCATGCAGCAGCACAGGCAACAGAATAGAATTTTTTCCCTAAGAGATAACCAAGGCAACAGGTTAACTCAAAAAGAGGATATGGAAAGACTACTGATACAACATTTCAAAGGCATCCTGACGGAGACACAAAGCAATAGAGAAGAGGAGATAGAAAAAATAAGTCAATACATTCCTAAAAAGGTGAGTCGAGAGCAAAACATGGCACTCCTAAGGGTAATCATTGAAAAAGAGGTAGAGGAGATAGTGAAGACAATGGCAAAGAACAAAGCCCTAGGACCGGATGGATACACAACAGAATTCTTCCAAGCAACTTGGAGTTTTATGAAGCAAGACATTGTAAATGTAGTGGAAGAATCAAGATGCATGAAAAGAATGCACCCAACATGGAACATAACCTTCTTGGCATTGATACCGAAGCCAGAAAAGGCTGATGAACCCCAAGGTTTAAGACCAATAGCATTATGTAATGTAATATACAAAATCCTAGCCACCATAATGGTGAAAAGATTAAAATAAATACTTCTAGAATTGAGTGGAGAAGAACAAACAGGGTTAGTGAAAGGGAGACAAATAGTGGATGGAATCATAGTTGCACAAGAAGCGATTCATTCATTGAAGAATTCGCAACACAAAGGAATGATGATCAAACTCGACTTAGCAAAAGCTTATGACAAGCTAAGCTGGGAATACCTCCAGAGAATCCTAAAAGCTTATGGGTTTGATGATAGATGGATAGAATGGATAATGTCTATGATCTCCACTTCAAGCATGTCCATATTGTTAAATGGAACACCTACAGACACCTTCAAGCCGTCCCGTGGGCTTAGATAAGGGGACCCACTGTCACCATTCCTATTCATAATAGTAGCGGATGGTTTGGGTAGATTAATAAAAGCAAGAGTAAACAGTGGGAAACTAAAAGGCCTTAGGTTATGGGGAGAAGAACTAACCATTACACATCAACAATTTGTAGATGATGTAATGATGTATAGTCAAGCCAATCTGAAGGAAGCGAAGAAACTATTGGAAATCCTAGAAGAGTTTACAAAGGCATCAGCAACAGAGATAAATAAGGATAAAACAGAAATATTCTTTTTCAATACCCCAATGATTTCACAAGCATTCCTAGCCAGAACAATGGGGTTCTGAATTGGGAAGTTCCCCACCAAATATCTGGGAGTGCAGTTGAGCGACAAGAAAAATAGAATAGCGAACTGAGGAGGCCTGATAGGGAGAATTCATAAAAGAATGGACAACTGGATGTTCAGAACACTAAACATACCGAGTCGCCTCATCCTCCTTAAGTCAGTCCTCCAAGCTATGCCAATATACCAAATGGCCAGTCAAGCTATCCCAAAAACTATATGCCAAAAATTGCTGGAAATTTTCAAAAAAATTCTATGGCAAGGAATAAGCAAAACTAAAAATTGGGCGCTTCTCTCATGGAAATGGCTGAGCAAACCTATAACAGAAGGAGGATTAGGGTTGCGGGATCCATATATATTAAACCAAGTAATGGGTGCAAAAGTATGGTGGAGGTGGATTCAAGGAGGAGAAGATCTATGGAAAACTTTATGGGAAAAGAAATACGAGATGGCAAGGTCCCCTGAAGGAAAACTGCGAAGCCAATTAGAAAATAAAGGCTCAACAATTTGGAACCGAGCAAGGTCAAATAGGGACCTGATAAAAGAACACATTTTTTTGGAAATTAAGGAGGGCGACAAAGCAAACTTCTGGAAGGAGGCTTGGAAACAGAGAGAAACCCTCAACCAGCAACCTCAACTCCAAGATATTCAACAGTTCACCACCCAAATGGAGGAAGATGCAGCTAGGAACTACTGGCTGCCCGAAAAGGACGAGTACTGGAGAAAATGGAAAATGAAAAACGACTGGCAAGAAGCACCAGAAACAGAACAATGGGTAAATTACAAAAAGGAAATGGCGATAAGGAAAATTGCAGTCAAAGATGGTTCAGACATAATAAGGTGGGGAAAGCGCATCAAATGAATGTTTACAATAACAAAAGGATATTATATAAAGGCTGGAAGAACCAGCAACCCAGACATTAAAAAATGGGATAGAATCTGGCAAATAAAACCTTGGCCAAAGGTGGCATTATTTACCTAGATACTGTCCCATGGGTGAGCCTTAACCTGGGACCAGCTGAGAAGGAAGGGAACGCATGGACTATCACATTGTGCCCTATGCTAGGAACAAGAAGAAACAATGGAGCACTTGACAAACTCCTGTAGCGTCAGCAATACCCTGTGGCAGAACCACCATTAGCTCTTTGAGATTAGTGACAGAGAAATAGGCAGCATCACTACAACAGTAGAGAAATGGAGGAGAAAACCGCACCGTAACATATTCTTGAACCGAGCCTGGAATCTCTCCATAGGGTTCCTCCTGTGGAAGATATGGAAGGCAAGAAATCGGTAGATATTCAGGGAAGACGAAAAAGCCAAGGAAATATGGAGTCAAACTATACAAAACATAAGAGAAACCATCATCCTTGAGAAATGGAACAACGAAGACTAGAAGATAGACCCAACAGAGACATGCATACTGAACCACTTGCAAATTAAAGTAAGCACCACATGCATGGCAGGAAGAGAACATAAGGCATGTAAAGCAAAAGCCGAAGACCGCTACAGGAACCCACCACAGGGATTCACAAAGCTAAACTTTGATGGCACAGCAAAAGGCAATCTAGGGGAGGCGAGCATAGGATGGATATTCAGAGATGATGGAGGGAGAGCCCGCTGGGTCTATGCGATGGATTGTGGAAATGCCTCAAATAACGAGGCAGAATTCCACGCGTTGAAGAGGGGGATAGAAATAGCTATCAGGGAAGGGTATCAAAACATTCAGATAGAAGGAGACTCGATGCTCGTGATAGAAATAATCAAACAACTACACCAGGGAGTACCAGCGGAGAAGCTGAGTCAAAGTTGGCGGACGGCTTGGATAGTAACATAAATAAGCCACCAATTGAGGAAGATAGCCTACACCATACCTTCCCATGTGAGATGCAAAGGAAATGCTCCTGCAGATTACCTTGCGAATTGGGGATGTCGGAAAGGAGAGCAGCAACTGGACGTGAGCGCGGAAGAGCTCCACCAGAAAGAGGATATGGAACAATTGCTCCAAATGATAGAACAAGACAAGCTCCAAAGTGAGCATCTATAGAATTCGCCCGGACATGATGGGAGCGGAGAAGGACAATGGCAGACGTAAGAGGAACAATACAGGACAGACGTGGAATAGTACATGATAGATGCAAGATGAGAGCTCGGTAGGATGATGGAGGGGGGCAGAGGAAGGACAACCCCCAAGAGTACGGGGGTAGAGATAGAAAGGAATGGAAGAGGAGAGGGCAGGACAGCAAATCCGAGGACAAGCAGTGAATTAAGGCCAAGTGGCAGGGCGGAGTCAGCGACCCGACGGAAAGAGCAACCGGGAGAGGAAAGACATAAATGAAGGACAGTGGACAGGACAGGAGGGTAGCATCCCAAGGCAGGAGGGAAGGGAGGCATGCCAAGGTGAAAACAGGACAGCTGGCAGTAAAATCATGAGGAGGCATGGAAAAAGGGATAAAGTCTAAGGAAAAGGGGAAAGAGGCATTTTGCATGCAGACAAGAAAAGAGAAAGGTGGTGAGAACAAAAGAGTACGCAGCAAGTGGGAGCAGAAGGAGGAAGCAAGGTGCAGCATGGTAAAAGGGTATGTGACATCTCTCATCCCAATCTATGAAAGAGTAATCAGTCTAAAACATAGGTTAGGAATGTAGAAAGTTACGCAGATCTGGTTTGATAATCTCAATTGTCATAGAAATGTTAGAGGTCCGAAAGGAAATTATCGTGAAGAGTCCTTGGGTGCCAAGGATGGAGAGAAAGTAAAGAGAAAGGGTGAGGAGTATGAGAGTAATGGCTTGCAGAACCCAATTTCACCTGACCCCCACCTTAGAATAAATGCCCTGGTAAATTACAGTCCAGGGAAAGGAAGAACGCCTGCTGCGTTGAATGACGGCAGAGGGGATAGGAAACTCTAGAATCCCCGGGGGATGGAGTTGCACCTTAAGGTGAGGGGAGAAACCTTAGCTAGCCAAAACCCGGTTGGCCACGCTGAAAAACCCAAGCCAAGGGGAGGTTACTACAACCCAATTCGCACAAGGAGCGAACCCTCAAGAGAGAAAAGGCAAACGAACTAGAAGTGGGTTTTTTACATGAACTGGGCTAAGAAAAGTAAACATGGGTACCCCAAGACCAAAATAACTATTGCGGCCATAGCCATTCAAAATAGGGAAGGAAGCCAGAGGTCAGCAAATCAAAGGGTGGGAAACCAAAGGATTGGAAAAAAGAGGAGGGGGGGAGAAAATCCATGAATAATAATGTAAACTTAAATGACATAACTGACTTTTGTGTTCATTCTGTGATAGGTCTCGCTTCAGCACAGGGCAAGACTGTGCATCAGAATACAAAGAAATAGGAAAAGAGAGCTTAATGCCAAAAGGAAAGAAGAATGGCCCCCAGGAGAAGTAAGAGGACGATAAAGAAAGAAGAAGGCACTAGTAGTAAGGGAAAGAAAAGGGACAGGAAGCCCAACGGAGAGCAAATGAAGAAGATCATAGACTCCTACATGGAAGGAAACCCGAAGGAGGTGAGAGACCAAATTTGAAGTTGGGAGCGAGATTTAAGAAACAACCTCAGGTGCAGAGACTTACCCATGGAAGAATGGGAAGGAATGCTGCAGGACCCGGGGACAACAAATGGTAGGCAATCGTTGTTTAGAAATACCCTACAGCAATACTGGATCATGAAACACGTCATAGCCTCGGCTATGACTCTTCACCATGAACACATAGAAGAAGAAGTGCTAGACAAATAGAAAAGTAGCAAGGAGAAAGACCTAGTTCGGGTGGAAATTCTCAAATACATTGTGACTATACAGATCCAGACCTACAGGAACAATCTTGCACTGGGCAGGATCGAGCAGACCCTGACAGAAATCAAATGGAAACTGACACAGGGACGCGAGCTTCCAGGCCCTGGGGTAAAGGCTCCAGGCCCTGGTGCAAAGGCTTCAGTTCAGATAGCATCCTCTGATGAGGACAAGTTTATAGTCTGATATTTTTTTTTTGAACTCAATTTTAGATGCAAGAAATAAGTATTTATGTTCTGATCTTTAGAAACATTAGTAGAGACAAGCAATCTAGAAGTGGATGGATTCTTATGAACTTATTTAAATTTTGGAATGGTTATAAGGCTGATTGGTGGTCACCTGGTTTCCTTCAGGCAGGTGACTAACCAGAGGATATGGATGTAAAAATCTTTTTGAAATAGTAAATACAGAGAGCTCTACAATGTTTACAAAAAAAATATATTTAAAATAGATTTATTGCAACAATTCATAATGGTAAAATAATATTGAGAATAATTAATGTTAGGAATATTTTGAAATTTTAAATGGAATGTATCAATATTTGTGATGTAATTATTGTAATAATGATAAAGAAAAATGAGTAAAACTAGGTAGTAGATAACATAGTAGGTAGTTAAACTAATTATAAGATTTGGTTTCTATGTAATAGAAGGAATGTTTATAATACATTGATTACTAAATTTGGTTTCTATGTAATAGAATGAATGTTTATAATACATTGATTACTAAAATTAATTAACGAGCATCATTTTATAACAATCATGGTCAACCATGGACAATCATGATCAATCACGGTTAGCCATGGTCAATGATGGTCAACCATATTTTAGAAAATCAAACATGGTCAATCATGGTCAACAATGGTCGAACGTCACATTGTGACAAAGATTACCTTGATATGAAGATAAACCATGGTCAACCATCGTTAACTATGATCAGCCATGGTCAATGATGGTCAACCATGATTAGCCCTGATTGAATTTCATCAACCATGCCCAACCTCAATTAAAATTTCTTTCATCATGATCATCTATGATGGTCAACCATGGACAATCATAGTTAGCCATGGTCACCCATGGTTAATGATGGTCAACCATATTTTATAAAATCGATCATGGTCAATCATGGTTGAACATCTCATTTTGACAAAGTTTGTCTCTATATGAAAATCAACCATGGTTCAATGTCGCATTGTGACAAAGATTGTCTTGACATGAAAATCAATCATAGTCAACCATGGTCCAACGTCACATTGTGGCAAGGATTGTCTCGAAATCAACCATGGCCAACCATGTTTATTTTAGGGTTTATAATATTTATTTTAGGTTTTATAGATCTTAGGTTTATAATGTTTATCCCTTGAGTTTATTATTCCCTTGGGTTTATAATATCAAACCCTTGGGTTTGTTAATTTGAGGGTCCATATACCTAGGGATTTCCATGGTCAACCATGTTTTATAAATTCATTCATTGTCAATCATGGGTAACCATATTTTATAAAATGAATTGTGGTCAACCATGGTTAATCATAGCCATCCATGTTCCAATGTCGCATTGTGACAAAGATTGTCTCTATATGAAAATCAAATCAATCATTGTCTCAACCATGGTCCAATTTTGCATTTTGACAAATAATGTCTCAATATGATAATCATGGTTAACCATGGCAAATCACGGTCAACCTTGGTTTAATATTATTCCCTTGGAGTTTTAATATTAATTCGTCGGGTTTATAATATCATGGTCAACCACGATTAGCCAAGGTCAATGATTTTATAAAATCAAACGTGGTCAATCATGGTCAACCATGGTCAAAATTCACATTGTGACAAAGATTGCCTCGATATGAAAATAAACCATGGTCAACCATGATCGACCAGGGTCAACGATGGTCAACCATGATTAGCCATGTTTGAATTTCATCAACCATACTCAACCTTGATTAAAATATCTTTCATCTTGATCACCTAAGATGGTTAACCATGGTCAACCATGGTCAGTCATGGTCAATGATGGTCAACCATATTTTATCAAATCGAATGTGGTTTAACAAAGATTGTCTTTATATGAAAATAAACCATGGTCAACCATGGTTCAATGTCACATTGTGACAAAGATTGTCTTGATATGAAGATCAATCATGTTCAACCATGGTCCATCATCGCATTATGACACGGACTATCTCAATATGGAAATCATGTTGAAAAGTGTGCAACAAGAAATGCTAAAAATAGAACTGCTAAAAATAGCAGTTTGGGTACCAATGCTGGATTGGGCAACAAGGAATGGAAAATGGAAGTAATAAAAATAGTTCTATTTTTAGTAGTTCATGATGGATTCTTATTTTAGTCAGTCCCTGGACTAAACATAGGAAGTACAATTCGATTTTGATATCAACGGCAGTTTGGAAATTAATTAATTAATTCATCTTGAGTTAATTAGTTAAGGAAAATCAAACTTGAAGTCTATGTGGGGACATGCAACAATTTCTCCCTTAATTGAGGAATTTAACCTTCAGTTAAAGAGATAAGGATGAGTTGTAATATTGAGTTGTAATCAGTTGACTTAGTTTAATGCAGTCAAGTCCGGTTAGATTAATTTAACAATTTGTTAAATTAATGAGAGTTCAATTAGTTAATGATTGCATGCATGTAACCACTGTAATTCATATAACTAAGTATTCACTTACAGATAGTTCATGCAAGTCAGTTCCGTCAGAGACCCAGTTGAGATCAGATGGAGGGACAGTGTACTATCAGTTGCTACGATATTCCTTGGTGAATATTCCTTGCATGGAGAAGGAATATTACTCCTTATGGATTGCGCAATTGGACTTGAGGTTAAAGTGAGTGTGATGAGGCCAATTCACACATGTGATATCATTGGTCCCCAATCAAAACTGCACAAGGAAATAGGAGGCTTGGAGGGCTCGAGGAAGATATATTCTATGTCTATTGAGTCTGTGAGCAGTATTGTTTGAGTGCAGAGAGATCAGGATAGCTTGAGAGCTAATTCTTTTTGTAACTTGAACAAGATTTCCACTTGTATGATAATAGAGAGTTGGGGTTTTAGGCTGGTGCTTTCCCCAATGACATATCTTTTGTGTTATGGTTGATTACTTCTCATTCTTAGTTATATCAATTCATGCTTAATGTTTCTCATGTTCAATTAAGCTTCCACTAAATTGTTTGTAGAAGTAGATCAAGTGTTTTGCTTTAGTACATTGCATTACCAGGTGATCTACAGGTGGGAATTTCTACATGGTATTAGAGCAAAGGTGATCAAGGAAGAACAATATACAAGCATGAGAAGTATGAAGTTTGGTTTCTAAATATTGAATTGAGTTCTTATCACATCTATTTCACCAATGGCATTCAGTGGTTTAAGACTCGAATATGCCCTTGATGGCAGTTCGAATTATATAGCCTGAAAGGATCACTTGGAAGCAGTATTGGAAGATAATGGTCTCAAGGACTTCATTGATCAAGAAGTAAAAAATCCTACTGATGCTACTCAACTAGCAGAATGGAAAAAGTGTGTGGCTAGAGCAAGGAGAATCCTCCTAGAGGGAGTTCGAGATCACATTGTCTCGAGCCTCCATGGGAAGGAGACCCTGTTTTCAATGTAGAAAACATTGAAAGATCTTTATCAGAATAGCAGCGATCAGAGGAAGCTGGCACTGAAGGACAAAATTCGCAAGATCAAGTGTGAAAAGGGCGACACAATCTCTACGTTCCTGAACAAGCTTACCACCTGCAGGGATGAGCTTGCAAGTGTAGGGGTTGTGACTGCTGATGATGACATGGTGAGTCTAGCACTTCTCGGTCTTCCAAAGAGTTAGCATAGCTACCAGGACTCAGTTAATGGAAGACAGAAACTACCAGATTGGGAACGAATTTGGTCGGATCTGATGCAGGAAGAGATAAGGTGAAGCACCAGGGACGGATCTTCATAAATCAAGATGATGAAGAAAATCTAGCTTTAGTGAGTAAAGCTAAGAAAGGGAAAGGGAAGGCGTCCCAATCCAAATCTTCTCTTGGTGGGAAGAAGGTTGACAAGTCGAAGCTGAGATGCTTTCATTGTCATGAAGGGGGCCATTTTTCTATGAATTTTCGACAGAAGAAATCCAAGAAGGGTTCCTCAAAATGATCTCATGGTGATGCACTAGCTTCACAATTTGAGCTGGATTTCTCGCTTATCGCATGCATGCTTTCATCCATTGTGGGATGTGTTTGGTACCTGGATAAAGGAGTTTCTTTCCACATGTCAGGTGATAAGAATCCTTTCAATACATTGGAGGAGAAGGATCTCCAGATGCGGATCGAGATGGGTGATGATGGAAAATACTGTGTCTCAGGTGAAGGTACAGTTGTGTTTCAGAGGGAGCATGGTGCTCCTCTCACCCTATCCGCTGCGAAATATGTACCAAGTTTCAAAAAGAATCTTGTGTCTGTTGCTATGCTAGAAGATAAAGGCTATGATATAGTCTTTAGTAAAGGAAAATTGTTCCTGAGGCATATCGGCACCGGACAGACCAAGGAAATAGGGATTCGAGTAAAGAATCTCTACAAGCTGGAGGTAGATGACTGTGCTGCACTGAGTTCCAAAGAAAAGGTTGTGCAAAGCCAAGATGTTTGCAAGCTATGGCAAAGGAGACTAGGCCACTTGCATCACGGGGCCTTGAATATCATGCAACAAGTTTCTACCGGCTTACCCAAGGGAAAACTGGAGCAAACAGATACATGCAAAGTATGCACCCTGGGTAAGAATGTGAAAGCTTCCTTTCAGGATCAAGATAGTAGAGCTAGAGCAATCCTAGACCGTGCTCACTCAGATTTATATGGACCATTCTCTACATCCTCCACTGCTAAACAAAGGTATTATGTTATTTTCATTGATGATTTTTCTCATAGATGATGGATCTACTTTATACAAAACAAGGACCAGACCTTCTTGAGGTTTTGTGAGTTTAAAGCCTCAGCAAAGAAAGAATCTGGGAAGAAAGTAAAAGCCTTGTGTAGTGACAATGGTTGAGAGTATGTTTCCCAGTAGTTTAAAGACTTCTATGTTGCAGAAGGAATTAAACGGGAACTAACGGCACCTCATAACCCACAACAGAATGGGGTGACCGAAAGGAATAACAGATCTATTATGGGAGTAGCTTGAGCGATGATGCATGACCAAGGCCTACCACTTCTTCTGTGGGCTGAGGCATGCAATACAGCAGTGTACCTTCAAAACAGAAGTCCTCATTGTGTTTTGGGGATGAAGACACCTACGGAGGTTAGTTTAGGGAAGCGACCAAATGTGAGTCACTTCCGCATCTTTTGATCACCAGTTTTCTGTCATGTGAACAAAGATGCTCGAAAGAATCTAGACCCAACAGCTGAGTTGGGGATACTTGTGGGGTACATAGATAAACCCCATAACTATCATGTGTTTCTGCCTACCAATCAAAGGACTGTAGTGCACATGGATCTGAAGTTCGACGAGCAGAGAGCCATGCAAGTGTCACTTGAGAGGGAGCTCAAGTTGCATGGCAATGAGGAACTTTTAGTTCTAAAGGAGGAGGACCCTCCTGATGATGTGGATCAACCACATGCAGAGGATCGAGTAGTGGAGAACACCACTCCTGGAGAGTCTTCTAGAGACAGGTGGAAACGCTTGTGTGAAGCTGACAGATTGATGCACGATGCGAGAGAGAATGTGGGGCTGCCATCCTCTCATTGCAGACAGAGGAGATCTCCTGAGAGATACATTGGCTACATGGCCCTGGTTGGCCAGTGTGTAGCGACCAAACCTTCTTCTTTTCAGGAGGCAGTGCAACAACCAGTCTAGGTTGATATCTTGTAGAACAGTGTGTGGGATGTTGTCCCTAGACCTGCGGACAAATCAGTGGTTAGTTCTCAATGGCTTTACATGGTAAAGCAGGCAGCTGACGGCAGTGTTGAGAAACACGAGGCAAGGTTTGTTGCCTGAGGTTTCTCATAGGGAGAGGGATCACATACAGCCATACCTCCAAGTAAGAGGTGGGGCAATGTGGAGTGATCATCCCAAGGAGGAGGGGCAGGATCCTTGAGGTACCCAACCTCTTTGATTCAACTTTGCTACAGGAGCCTCAATGAGGAGTAGCAGGACTGATTGATTGGGTAGAGATAGATGCGGATGGAGCGGCAGAGAGAGCTATAGTGCAGGAGTCCCAGGATTGTGTAGAGCTAGGAGGCTGCAATGGTGCGAGATGCATGGAGTGTTACAGCAACTCAGAGGTTAGAGAGGGATCACTTGTCAGCAGTAGGTAGATCTTCAGCCTCAGAGTATGTTTCTAGCCCAACAGAGAGGTCAATTAGGAGTTTTTTTTTTTTGCTCCAAGAGTTGTTGGATCAACCACACTTGGTAGAAGTGTTGCATGCAGAACATTCCGAAGGTACAGGATCGGGTTCAAGTGGAAGCCTTTATTGTTGAGGGGGAGTGTTGAAAAGTGTGCAACAAGAAATGCTAAAAATAGAGGTGCTAAAAATAGCAGTTTGGGTACCAGTGCTGGATTGGGCAACATGGAATGAAAAATGGAAGTGCTGAAAATAGAAATTCTATTTTTAGTTGTTCAGGATGGATTCTTATTTTAGTCCGTCCCTGGACTAAACATAGGAAGTAAAATTCGAATTTGATATCAACAACAGTTTGGAAATTAATTAATTAATTCATCTTGAGTTAATTAGTTAAGGAAAATCAAACTTGAAGTCTATGTGGGGACATGTAACGGTTTCTCCATTAATTGAGGAATTTAACATTCAGTTAAAGAGATAAGGATGAGTTGTAATATTGAGTTGTAATCAGTTGACTTAGTTTAACTTAGTCAAGTCCAGTTAGATTAATTTAACAATTTGTTAAATTAATGAGTCCAGTTAGTTAATTCTTGCATGCATGTAACTATTGTAATTCAGATAACTGAGTATTCACTCATGGATAACTCATGCATGGCAGCTCAGTCAGAGACCCAGTTAAGATCAGATGGAGGGACAATGTACTATCAGTTGCTAGGATATTCCTTGGTGAATATTCCTTGCATGTAGAATGAATATTATTCCTTATGGATTGTGTAGTTGGACTTGAGCTTACAGTGAGTGTGATGAGGCCAATTCACACATGTGATATCATTGGACCCCAATCAAAACTGCGCAAGGAAATAGGAGGCTTGGAGGGCTTGAGGAAGATATATTCTATGTTTATTGAGTCTGTGAGAAGTATTGTTTCAGTGCAGAGAGATCTGTATAGCTTGAGAGCTAATTATTTTTGTAACTTGAACAAGATTTCCACTTGTATGATAATACAGAGTTGGGGTTTTAGGCTGGTTCTTTCCCTAGTGATATATCTTCTGGGTTACGGTTGATTACTTCTCATTCTCAGTTATTTTTTCATGCTTGATGTTGCTCATGTTCAATTAAGCTTCCACTAAATTGTTTGTAGAAGTAGATCATGTGTTTTGCTTTAGTACATTGCATTACCAAGCGATCTACAGGTGGGAATTTCTACAAATCAACCATGGTAAACCATGTTTATTTTAGGGTTTATACTATTTATTTTAGGGTTTATATATCTTAGATTTATAATGTTTATCCCCTGAGTTTATTATTCCCTTGGGTTTATAATATGAATCCCCTGGGCTTATAATATCAATCCCCTAGGTTTATATTCCTAGGGTTTAATATCATTAACTTCGGTTTATAGTCCCTTGGATTTTTAGTATTAATTTGTAGGGTTTATTTTCCCCTTAGGTTTATAATATCAATCATGGTCAACCATGTTTTATAAAATTCAATCATTGTTAACCATGGTCAACCATATTTTATAAAATGAATTGTGGGCAACCATAGGTAATCATGGTCATTCATGTTCCAATGTCACATTGTGACAAAGATTGTCTCAATATGAAAATTAATCATTGTCTCAACCATGTTCCAATATTGCATTTTAACAAACCATGTCTCAATATGTTAATAATGTTTAACCATAGTCAACCATGTCCAATCATGATCAACCTTGGTTTACTATTATTCCCTTGGTGTTTTAATATTAATCCCTTGGGTTTATTATTCCCTTGGGTTTATAATATCATGGTCAAACATAGTTAGCCATGCTTAATGATGGTCAACCATATTTTATAAAATTAAACCACGTTAATCATGGTCGAGCGTCACATTGTGACAAATATTTCCTCGATATGAAAATAAACCATGGTCAACCATCATCAACCATGATTAGCCATGGTTGAATTTCATCAACCATGCTCAACCTATATTAAAATGTGTTTCATCATGATCACCTATGATGGTCAACCATGGACAGTCATGGTTAGCCACAACCAACCATGGTCAATTAGGGTCAACCATATTTTATAAAATCAAACATGGTCAACCATTGTCAACCATGGTCGAACGTTGCATTTTGACAAACATTGTCTCTATATGAAAATAAACCATGGTCAATCATGGTTCAATGTCACATTGTGACAAAGATTGTCTTGATATGAAAATCAATCATGTTCAACGATGGTCCATCATTGCATTGTGACAAGGACTATATCAATATGGAAATCAACCATGGTAAACCATGTTTATTTTAGGGTTTATAATATTTATTTTAGGGTTTATATATCTTAGATTTATAATGTTTATCCCCTGAGTTTATTATTCCCTTGGGTTTATAATATCAATCCCCTAGGTTTATAATATCAATCTGCTGGGTTCATATTCCTAGGGTTGAATATTATTAACTTCGGTTTATAGTCCCTTGGATTTTTAGTATCGATTTTTAGTATGAATCCATAGGGTTTATTTTTCCCTTGGGTTTATAATATCAATCATGGTCAATCATGTTTTATAAAATTGAATCATTTTCAACCATGGTCAACGATATTTTATAAAATGAATTGTGGTCGACCATAGTTAATCATGGTCATTCATGTTCCAACGTCACATTGTGACAAATATTGTCTCAACCATGGTCCAATATTGCATTTTAACAAACCATGTCTCGATATGATAATAATGGTTAACCATGGTCAACCATGTCAAATCATGATCGACCTTGGTTTAATATTATTCCCTTGGAGTTTTAATATTAATCCCTTCGGTTTATAATGTCATGATCAACCATAGTTAGCCATGGTCAATGATGGTCAACCATATTTTATAAAATTAAACCTCGTCAATCGTGGTTGAACATCACATTGTGACAAAGATTTCCTCGATATGAAAATAAACCATCGTTAACCATCATGAACCATGAGTAGCCATGGTTGAATTTCATCAACCATGCTCAACCTCGATTAAAATATGTTTCATCATGATCACCTATGATGGTCAACCATGAATAGTCATGGTTAGCCACAACCAACTATGGTCAATGAGGGTCAACCATATTTTATAAAATCAAACATGGTCAACCATGGTCAAATGTTGCATTTTGACAAAGATTGTCTCTATATGAAAATAAACCATGGTCAACCATGGTTCAATGTTGCATTGTGACAAAGATTGTCTTGATATGAAAATCAATCATGTTCAACTATGGTCCATCATCGCATTGTGACAAGGACTATCTCAATATGGAAATCAACCATGGTAAACCATGTTTATTTTAGGGTTTACAATATTTATTTTAGGGTTTATATTTCTTAGATTTATAATTTTTATCCCCTGAGTTTATTATTCCCTTGGGTTTATAATATCAATCCCCTGGGTTCATATTCCTAGGGTTTAATATTATTAACTTCGGTTTATAGTCCTTTGGATTTTTAGTATTAATCCGTAGGGTTTATTTTTCCCTTGGGTTTATAATATCAATCATGGTCAACCATGTTTTATAAAATTCAATCATTGTCAACCATGGTCAACCATATTTTGTAAAATGAATTGTGGTCAACAATAGTTAATCATGGTCATTCATGTTCCAACATCACATTGTGACAAAGATTGTCTCAATATGAAATTAATCATTGTCTCAACCATGGTCCAATATTGCATTTTAACAAACCATGTCTCGATATGATAATAATGGTTAACCATGGTCAACCATGTCCAATCATGATCAACCTTGGTTTAATATTATTCCCTTGGAGTTTTAATATTAATTCCTTGGGTTTATTGTTCCCTTGGGTTTATAATATCATGGTCAACCACAGTTAGCCATGGTCAATGATGGTCAACCATAGTTTATAAAATTAAACATCGTCAATCATGGTCGAACATCACATTGTGACAAAGATTTCCTCAATATGAAATTAAACCATGGTCAACCATCATCAACCATGATTATCCATGGTTGAATTTCATCAACCATGCTCAACCTTGATTAAAATATGTTTCATCATAATCACCTATGATGGTCAACCATGGACAGTCATGGTTAGCCACGACCAACCATGGTCAATGAGGGTCAACCATATTTTATAAAATCAAACATGGTCAACCATGGTCGAACGTTGCATTTTGACAAAGATTGTCTCTATATGAAAATAAACCATGGTTAACCATGGTTCAATGTTGCATTCTGACAAATATTATTGCAATACAAAAATCAATCATGGTTAACCATGGTCGAATGTCACATTGTGACAAGGATTTTCTCAATATGGAAATCAACGATGGTCTACCACGTTTATTTTAGGGTTTATAATATTTATTTTAGGGTTTATATATCTTAATTTTATAATGTTTATCCCTTGAATTTATTATTCCCTTAGGTTTATAATATCAATCCCTTGGGTTTATTAATCTAAGGGTTCATATTACTAGGTTTTAATATTATTAACTTAGGTTTATAGTCCCCTGTGTTTTTAGTATTAATCCCTAAGGTTTATTATTCCCCTGGGTTTATAATATTAAGCATGGTCAACCATATTTATAAATTCAATAATTGTCAACCATGGTCAACCATATTTTATAAAATGAATTGTGGTCGACCATGGCTAATCATGGTCATCCATGTTCCAATGTCGCATTGTGAGAAAGATTGTCTCAATATGAAAATCAATCATTCTCTCAACCATGGTCCAACGTTGCATTTTGACAAACAATGTCTCAATATGACAATCATGGTTAACCATGGTTAGCCATGGCCAATAATGGTCAACCTTAGTTTAATTTCATCCCTTGGAGTTTTAATATTAATCCCTTGGGTTTATAATATCAATCCCTTGGGTTTATTATTCCCTTGGGTTTATTATATCCATCATGGTCAACCATGGTCATCCATCATCCTACATTACATTGTGACAAAGGGTTCATATTCCTAGGGCTTAATATTATTCCCTTAGGTTTATAATCCCTTTGGTTTTTAGTAATAACTCATATGGTTGATTATTCGTTTAGGTTTATAATATCAATCCATAGGGTTTATTATTCCTTTGGGTTTATAATATTGATCATGGAAAACCAATGTCAACCATGTTTTATAAATTCAATCGTGGTCAACCATCGTCAACCATATTTTATAAAATAAGTCATGGTCAACCATGGTAAATCATGATCAACCATGCTCCTATATCGCATTGTGACAAGAATTGTCTCAATATGAAAAGAAATCATTGTTTCAACCATGGTCCAACGTCGCATTATGACAAATATTATTTCAATATGATAATCATGGTCAACCATGATCAACCATGGTCATTCATATTCAACCTTGGTAAACCATGTTCGACCATGTTTTATAAAATCCATGTCAACATGGTCAACCATGGTGGAACATCGCATTGTGACAAAGATTGCCTTGAGATGAAAATCAACCATGGTTAAGCATGGTTAACACTGGTCTAATGTTGACCTCTAACAAGGGTTGTCTCAATATGAAAATCAACTATGGTCAACCATGTTTATTTTAGTGTTTATAATATTTATCTTTGGGTTTATATACCTTGCGTTTATAATATTAGTCCCTTGGGTTCATAATCCCTTGGGGTTTTAGTATTAATCCCTTTGGTTTATTATTCCCTTAGGTTATAATATCAATCCCCTGGGTTTCTTATTCCCTTGTGTTTATAATATCAATCACTTGGGTTTATTTTTCCCTTGGGTTTATAATATCAATCATGCTCAACCATGGTAAATCATGGCCAACCACAGTTAACCATGGTCAACCATGGTCGAATGTCGCATTCTGACAATGATTGTCTCAAATAAAAAATCAACCATGGTAAACTATGGTGTAACGTCGCATTATGACAAGATTTTGAGGATATGGAAATCAATCATCATCAAGCATGGTCAACCATGGTCCAACTTCATAAAAGGATTGTCTCAAAATGGAAATCAACCATGGTCAACCATGTTTATTTTATAGTTTATAATATTTATCTTAGGGTTTATATACCTTGGGTTTATAATTTTATCCCTTGGGTTTATAATATCAATCCCTTAGGTTTATCAATCTAAGGGTTCATATTCCCGGGGTTTAATATTGTTCCCTTAGGTTTATAATTCCTTGGGTTTTTAGTATTAATCTCCAGGGTTTATTATTCTCATGGGTTTGTAATATCGATTGTTAGGGTTTATTATCCCCTTGGGTTTGCAATATCAATCATGGTCAACCATGGTTAAACATGTTTTATAAATTCAATCATGGTCAACCATCTTCAACAATATTTTATAAAATCAATCATGGTCAACCGTGGTTAATCATGGTCACCCATGCTCCAATGTCGCATTGTGACAAAGATTGTTTCAATCTGAAATTCAATCATTGTTTCAACCATGGCTAATCATAGTCAAGCTTAGTAAACCATGTTCAACCATGTTTTATAAAATCAAACATTGTCATCTATGGTCAATCATGGTAAACCATGGTTAAGCATGGTCAACCATGGTCCAACGTTGCATTATGAGAAGGATTGTCTCAATATGAAAATAGACCATGGCCAACCATATTTATTTTAGTGTTTATAATATTTATGTTAGGATTTATATACATTGGGTTTATAATATTGTCCGTTGTTTTTAATATTATTCCCTTGGGTTTATAATATCTATCCCTTGGGTTTATAATATCAATCATAGACAACCATGATCGAATGTCACATTGTGACAATTATTGTCTCAATATGAAAATGAATGATGGTCAACCATTGTCCAACGTCTCATTGTGACAAATATTGTCTCAATATGAAAATCAATCATAGTCAAGCATGGTCAACCATGGTCCAACGTTGCATGGAAATCAACCATCGTCCATGTTTTTTTAAGGGTTTATATTATTTATCATAGGGTTTATATACCTTGGGTTTATAATATTTATCATAGTGTTTATATACCTTGGGTTTCTAATTTTTATCCCTTGGGTTATTATTCCCCGGGTTTATAATATCAATCCCTTAGCTTTATTAATCTAGCAATTCATATTCCTAGGTTTTAATATTATTCCCTTAGGTTTATAATCCCTTTGATTTATAGTATTAGTCCCTAGGGTTTATGATATCAATCATTGTCAACCATATTTTATAACATCAATCATGGTCAACCATGGTCTAATGTCGCATTCTAACAAATATTATCTCAATATGAGAATCAAACATGGTCAACCATGGTCCAATGTAGCATTGTAACAAATATTTTGTTGATTTGAAAATAAATCATGGTCAAGCATGGGAAACCACGGTCTAATGTCACATTGTTACAAGGATTCTTTCATCATGAAAATCAACCATGGTCTACCATATTTATTTTAGAGTTTATAATATTTATCTTAGGGTTTATATACCTTGGATTTATAATATTAGTCCCTTGGGTTTAATATTATTCAACCATGCGCAACCATGGTCCAATGTCACATTGTGACAAAAATTGTCTCAAAGGTTAATAATTAAAGATTATTATAATTTTAAAATAATTATTGTAACTACTAAATAATTATTGTTATTTATTAATATTACTATTATTATCAAATAAATATTTTTTCTTTGGTTGAAACCTTGGCAGGTCCATCCATTTTCTATTATATATTAGGCAAATTTACACCACACATATTGACCAGGTGGCCTCAACTTGCCACCGATCATCATTACATGCCATCCAAAAACAAAATTGCTTCCGTCTTTCTAGCAAAGCTAAATAATTCTCAGTCTCATGTCCAAATACTACACAACTATAATAACTAACATATGCAACACGAAATTTAAAAGCTACCCGCATAAACAAAATCTAAGCTCGAGGAATCTAGTATTTCTGCTCTTTCTTCTCATCAGAGACAGAGGCTACAGGAGCAAGATCTTCAGCAGTTGCCCCTGGAATTCCATACAGCTCTAGGATGCAAGGGATGTGACGGTCAATTTGATCCATCATGATGTCCTGTTTGTGCAACTGAAAGAGGATTTTCTCCATGTCTTTTTTTAAAACTGGGCATGCCTTGCATTGTGACTGCCATCCCCATAGAGATTTGTTCCATCGCTTTTCCAAGTAGACTTTTCACCAAGAAATACAAGTAAAGGGTGTGTTTTAACTATGTAATTCTACCTTGGGTATTCCCTGGATCAGGAACCATCGTCCTCCAGTCGTCCATCTCCTCCTCTAGTTCACTTTCCTGTTTTATCTTCGCTTCCCAGTCGTGAATAAGCTTCTGAATTCCTTCGTCCGTTTCATCCCAGTATGTCGCTACTACCTCTGCTATGAGGTGCTCGACAGGCTTACAACCCCTGTGGCCTTCCATCATGCTCGGCCTCTTGTTTTCCTAGTGGGTCATGCCTCTTCTACCATGACCATGCACTCTCATTGCTGGAGCCATCCTTTGTCAAGTTATGCCCTGTGGATAGTCAAACAAAGTTAGGTCCATCAACCCTTGTGTATCATCCCAACGCAGTTGTTCATACAATCCCTCTCTTCCTTGCTTCACCATCTACGGGTTAAGGTAGCCCAAAGCCCACAAGTGGCCAGGGGAATTGGGTTTTGAACGCGGCTCCCAGGGCTCCTCAAAGTTCCCCTCCCCCTTGCCATGGTGCAATTTCCTATCATCCCACTGCAGCCGGAGCCAATCCCTCAGGCCCATCCGGAGCCTAACTTGATGCTTGCTTTCATACCTGCTTTCAACTCCCTCAGCCAGGAGTTGCCCGCCATGGTTATGGTTGCCCCTTTGTCCCATATACCACCCAGGGTCCCTAGTTGCGCCCTTTCTACCATGCAGATGCCCATTTTCCCAGGGTTTTCTTGGTGTTCTATGGTCATGGCTAATATCCCGACCCCCTACCCGCAACTCTTTCCTACCTCTCCCTTCAGCACTCAGCCGCTCAGAAATGGCAAGCCCACTATCCCCTATTCCCCTGGTGTGAGAAACTAGGTAAGGGTCGACGTCTCTTCTCGACCCAACATTACCAATGCAACTGCTGAGATTCTGACTCAAATGTGATAAAAACAAAACACAGAGCTAGGCCATGGCCCTCCCGTTCCTTCCCATGTTTCTCCCATACAACAGTAATCCCCATTGGGATGACCCCTTGCCCCTCCCTTCCCCCAGTGAAACCCCCACTAGATCATGTAATTGATGCAGGAACAAGACTGAATTACATACTAGAGAATCGTTGCTTATCCGCAGCCAAGGTGCCTTCGCCCTTCTTCAGCTCTGAGTCACCTTCCGTCTCCACTACAATTCTCACATGCCCAACATGTCGAATGCCTTAACCATCTCCGCCACCCTACCTTATTCCTCCCTCTGCCACCTTTCCAGCCCACTGTCCATGCATTCATGGCTAACGACAGTGCACCCCCCAGCCTTGAGCATGCGGGGGACAACAGTAGTTATTGTCTGTGTACAATCCATATCACATCGAAGCCTGTCGCCTCTAACACCATCTCTCATCCCGATAGGGAGATTATCAAATAAATATTATTATTACATAATTTAAAATTAAATAATATTAAATTACATTTAATATTAAATAATAATTAATATAAATTAACGAGAATAATAATTATTATTATTAATTATAACGAAAATAACAATATTTTTATTGTAATAGTGTTTTTTAAATATTATTTCTATTATTATATATTCATTAATTGTAGATATAAATGAAGCCTTCCACGTATCGCTTGGATTTATTATCCCTTGGGGTTTATAATGCATGAGGTTTTATTATTAAACCCAAGGGATTAATAGTAAAAGTCCAAGGGATTAAAAGCCTTAGGGTTTTAGTATTAATTCCTTGCATAATTCCTTATATTATCCCTTGGGTTTATAATCCCTTGCGGTTTTAGTATTAAACCCAAGGGATTGGTATTATAAACCCAAGGGAATGTAAACTAAAGGGATTATTAGTAAAAACCCAAGGGATTATAAACCTTAGGGTTTTTGCTATTAATCCCTTATTTCTATTGTTATAAATTTATCATTGGTAGATACAAGTGAAGCCTTTGGTTATATCAACCAGATTAATATTTTTAATGTGGTTTTGCTAGGGCATTAATGTATGTTAATATACATTACTATACATGGATGTACTTTAATTAATATACATTAGTGTGCATAACAATAATGTAAATACACTAAAGTACATTAATGCACAATTATGTACATTTAAATACATTAATATACATGCTAATATGGACAATAATGTATACTTCATATATTAAATGGACAATTATTGTATATGGAAGTTCATATAAATGTATATAAATATTAATGTGTATTTAATAATATAAATGGTATTACTAAAAACAAACATAGAACTTTTTTATCTTCATATCTACCAAATTTATTTTCAAATCTACCTAATTTAAAGAAAAATCAAATCTAATCATTAAATCTATCCAATTTTGAAAAAAATCTAATATCTACCATGCAAAACTTTTCTCAAATTTAAAACTCTTTTCTCAAGTTTAAAACTAAAAAAACATCAATTTCAGAAATTTTATCTCTTAATTTAAATTCAATCTATAATTTAATATATTTATTTTTAATAAAGTAAATATGTTTTCTCATATTTATTTTAATTTTAAATTTTAATCTTAATTTTCTATTTTATCTGATTACTTAAATTAAAAATTGAGATGGACAAGGTACTTAATTGTTAAAAATAAATAAATTTACTCCCTCATTCCAAAAAGCAACAAAAATAAGCTCTTTCAACTTAAAATATGATTCGATTTTATTCGTCTTTCGTTGTGTAGATTCATTAAGATTTTATGCAACGACAAAAGGCAGTCTATTTTGACTTATTCTTAAGTGGTGTTGTCGCAATCAACTCTCCGTCCCATATTTTCTACGTAGGAAAATTGTAACCCTTATGCGGTCGCAACCAACCATTGCACCGGACCTGTCAAATAAAAATCCGACTCTGCTATCATAAAATCTGATCCGGGAACCTACCCAATCTGTATCATGGAAATATGTGGAGGAGTAGGCAGCGGGTCACAGTCACTGGGTTGGAAACATACACACAAACGACAACAGCAACCAGGATAAGATTTTTCTGGTGAAGGCAAGTTGGACACGCTTCTAATTTTCATTCAGTGACAGTATTCAACGCACTAGAAAATCAGAAAATTAATTCTACAAGTTCAACTTTATATAAGGCCATGCTTTCCGGGCACAGCTGAACTCGGCACAGACGTGGTTATGGCGACGCACATGAAATCAGTGCTTGGCAGTGTGTTACTTATGGTGACTCTAGCTGGTACGTGTATGCGCTTGGCAGTTGCTGATCCAGAGACTCCCACCGTCTGGAGCAAGTGTGGAGAGAGCGGCAATTATACATATAGAAATGGTAGCGCGTTTCAGCTTAATCTAAACAAGCTTTTGGATTCGCTGGTGAACAATGTTTATGCCACCGGATTCAATACCTCTAGTGTTGAAGGCCAAAACAGCAATGGTGCTGTTTATGGGCTTGTCCAGTGCAGAGGAGATTTAGATTCTGCCGATTGCAAACAGTGCGCATCCACGGCCAGGGCAAATCTTGTTCGGGCATGCCACAACACTTCTGGATTCATTCAACTAGACGGCTGCTTCTTGCGTTATGACACTCATAACTTTTACAATGACCTTGAGAGTAGGAAGAATACACCAATAAGTGTTCTCTGCAACACTGGTAACAGCAGTCGGCCACAGCAGTTCACAGATGCTATTAAGGCCCGCCTCTCAAATATTACCCTTGAAGCTGCTCAGAGTCCCAAACTTTTCGCTGCAGATGCAGCCGATGAGCCTTCTAGTTTAACGGGGAAGATCTACAGCTTAGCTCAGTGTTGGAGAGATCTGTCCCGCACGAGCTGCGGATCGTGCCTAACTTATGCCTTAGAAAATATATTCAAATGCCAAAGTGGAGCTCTTGGGGCACAATTCGGATCTCAGAACTGCTATTTGCGTTACGAGGTTTATGAATTTTTCGACAATTCCGTTATCTCGCAACCTCCAGCAGAAACTCCTCCCGTATCCTCCGGTATATTCTTCACCTACTTTAGGATGATAAATAATCTAGTAGTTTAATTCTTGGCAACTAACACACAAACGTACTGAGAATGTTTGTGCAATTTTGCAGAACGTAAAAAATCTAAGACACTTGCGATAATTCTGGGCGCAGTGGCCATCGGTATCCTTGGATTAATTGCTGCCATGGTGATTTTGAGGAGGAAATATTTCTCTAATCTCAAAAGTACCGATGAGAAGCCTGTAAAATGAGTGAGAAAATCTTCCCTCTCCCACAAAGTCTGCTTTCATAGATTTGGATAGTGTGGTGGGGCCGGTACATGGCCAAGTTAAACGTCCTAGAATTAATGTAAATACTACTCCGAAGACCCAGACAAAACGTCAAGCAACTTCTCCAACCGGACCTTCCGATACCCAATCTGGAGGTGCTGACCCTTCGGCATGCGTTCTGGACGCGAGATGACTGACAAGCAACGCCTCTCAGTATTATCTTTATCTTCGTTTAGTATAAGACGCCGTTATTTTAGCTTTTGAATTATGTTATAAAGATCTTTAAATCGGGGGAATTAGTGAAGCACTTCAGAGTCATTTAAATCCAGTGGGATGCATTAGCTGACGGAATTGTACGCTCTAACAGAGCATTAGCCCCTTTGGGCATTTAGAAATCTTTAAAAGTTCAGTTATCCGCCATTTTAAAGACAGTTGAAAGCGGCCTTCAAACCCAAATTGTCACAGTATCTGTAAATTATCTTATTGAACAATTGGGACGTGTGTGGCTAGTGCAAAACCTATTGAACTTGTTTTTCTTTTATCGCGGCAAGCAAAATGGCAAAAAAAAAGCAGTACCCCTTGGCATAAAAAAGCAGTACCGCTAGTTTCAAATGTTTCCTCGTTATGTAATTCTGTGCTCTCAACGTGTTTAGTTACCATAAACTTTAAAGTGCATAATTATTTTGGTCGGTAAACCATATGGGCTTTTTTTTTTTTTAAACCAGCTTAGATCCAATTTAATCCAGATTTATTAAGAGGGATTTAATTTCTAATCTCTAGATGTGAAAAATTTTATTTGAGTGTGAAATTTGAGGAAAAGTTTGCACCTCAAGAGATTTGATCCCTTTTGGGGTTTGATCCCTTTTGGGGTTTGATAGATCAGAGTTAAGATGGATCTAGGCTGGCTATATAATATTTATATTTGCATGGATGTGTCTCTTTCTTATTTTCTCTCTATATCTCACCCCCCAAACATTCACACTCTCTCCCTCCCTCTTCCTCTTGCCTCTCTCTCTTCCCTTTATCTCTCCTCTCTCCTTGTCACTCCTCTCTCTCTACCTTTCTCCCTCTATGTATTTCTTCTTCCTTCCCTCTCTTTCCCCCTCCAACTTCATCTCTCTCTCCTCTCTCTTGAGTCCTCCCTCTCCCTTTCTCTCCCACCTCCCTCTGTCTCCCCCCATCACTCACACACTCTCTCTCCTCTCTCTTGAGTCCTCTCTCTCCCTTTCTCTCCCACCTCCCTCTGTGTCCCCCCATCACTCACACACTCCCTTTCTCTCTCCTCCATCTATGTGCCTCCCTCTCTCTCTTTCTCTTTCCCTTCTCTCCCTATCTTTATCCCCATCTATTCTCTCTATTCCCTCCTCTCTTCTCTCCCTCTCTCTCTATCCATCTATCCCTTATCATTCCCTCTCTCTCTCCACCTCTATCTCCCTATGTCTTTGTTCTTTCCTCCCTCTCTCTCCCCCTCCAACTTCATATCTCTCTCGCTGCCTCTCTTCTTCTCTCCCTCCCCTCTCTCTTTTCCTACCTCTCTCTCCCGCCTCCCTCTCTCTGTCTCCCCCCATCACTCTCTCACTCTCTCTTTCTCTTTCTCTCTCCACCATCCATCTTTGTCACTATCTTCCTCCCTCTTTCTCCCTCCCCCTCTCTTCCCTTGAATTTGCTTGCTATCATCACTTGGATCCTTAGTTAAGATAGATCTATGTTGGTTCTTACTAATATTTGTATTATACAAATTTCACATATTTAAATATAAAAATATTCTCATTTTTTATTTTATTAAAACCTTAATTTAATTTATATGGGAATATTTTTAGTAGTCATAGGATAGAGAGTTTATATATATCTCAAAACTAATTATAACCATTTTCCTATTAGCTACAAATAAGAAATGTTATAAAATTAAATTAAAATAAAATATTTTTATTGTGAAATAAGTTATGATTTTTGGGCACACGGTATTGATAAGCCATGGTATTGGAACACAATCTATTTACAAGTTAATAATATTGAGTGATGGTAAAGTGGGGGTGATGGTAAAGTGGGGGTGAATATTGATGGATAAGAATCTTTTCATATTGTTATAAAATATTTAGATTGTGAAATAAGATATGATTTTTTGGCATGTGGTATTGATAAGTCATGGTATTAGCCCATGCTATTGTAACAAAGCTTATTCACAAGTTCATAATATCAATGACAAAGCAGTGGTGAATATCCATGATTAAGAATATATTGTTATAAAATATTTTGATTTTGAAATAAGTTTTGTTTTTTTGGGCATGTGGTATTGATAAGCCATGTTATTGGCACATGGTATTGTAACAAAGTCTATTTACAGTTTCATAGTATCCATGGTAAAGTGGAGATGAATATCCATGGTTAAAAATATTTTCATATTGTTATAATATATTTTGATTGTGAAATAAGTTATTTTTTTGGTGATGTGGTATTGATAAGCCAGAGTAATGGCCCATGGTATTATAACAAAGCCATATTTTTACAAGTTAATAATATCCACTGTAAAGTGGAGTGAATATCCATGGTTGAGAATCTTTTCATATTGTTATAAAACATTTTGGTTATGAAATAAGTTATGGTTTTTGGGATTGATGTATTGATAAGCGATGGTATTGGCTCATAACATTGTAACAAAACCTATTGGTAAGTTAATAACAAAATCAAAATATAAAAAATTGAATTTTATTACTTTTATTACTTTTAACTTTTTCTTATTAATTAAGACAACATTTAGATTCTTGCACCCATCGCAATACTTTTTTATATTGAGTTGTAATTAAAATATTTATATTTTATTTCATTTATTACCTATTTATATAAAGTTGAGAATTTGTAACCCCATCATAGACTTTTTGATTTCTTCTATCAAATTATATATATAACCAAGAATGTTATGATATTGTTAAATCTAGATCATATATATATATATATATATATATATATATATATATATATATATATATAGATATATCTAAATTTAAGGAATAGAAATTCTCGAAGCCTTATTAAAAAATAAACCACATCTATGGACATAAAAAAGAATATTTATCTAATTTATTAAAATAAAAATAAAACTAAAAAAAAGGGATGTAAAGTAATAATGTGTTAAAGTTGAACCTAGTACCTGAGGAGTGTGGAGTTCGGAGGCACGATCATTGAAGCTACGATTTTTTTGTCCAGTTGCAGGACCCATTGAGCTACCATCTTTGAGTGCCGAATCGGCTTCGAAGGTCATGAAAGGCAAATCCACCGTTGTGTTTTTTTCTACAAAGGCGTCGTTTTATGGACTCAACTCGGAGCTTTCCAATTAAGGATTCAAATTCTCCTAGGGGCTACTAGCACGAGCCTACCACAACTCATGCCAGATTGGGTGTGCAGTTCTACAAGCAATTTTTGGAATTAACTGGGGCTCGAATTGAGGCAAAAGACCCTGGATCGGAGCGGAATGAAAATGGTTGATCCGAACTTTCTTCAATCAAGGGTTTTTTTTGGTTGGATCTACATATATGGAAAGTAGTTTTGACTGCTACCTACAGTTCATCATCCAGATATAGTTGTCTTATGTGCAGCCTTCCCCCTGCTACCTACAGTTCATCATCCAGATATAGTTGTCTTATGTGCAGCCTTCCCCCTGCAAATGTATGGAGTTAAACCTCAAATCAATATGCCGACGTCAAGGATCTGTAAGCTCTTACATGGGTTCATCTAGGAAAACATGCCCTTTCGCTAGATCTGGGAGAGTCTACATGGATCCCACCCAAATCTTTGAATTTGTGGAATATGTCAAAAAGAAATGAAGGAAAACAATACCCGTTCACCAAATCTGACATTGAAAAATCTAGATCTGGTTGTTGGAGAAGACCTTCAAATTTTTGTCAAAACCCTTAATGGAAAGTCATTAATAATAAAAGTTAGGGTTGGAGATTTGGTTCAAGATCTTAAGTATCAGATTCAAGCTAAGCTTGGTGTTCCAGTTAACCTCCAACGTTTGATTTACGCATGGAAATCAATGAAAGATGATTCCAATATGCATAATAATGGCATTAAATATGATTCATCCATTATTTTAACACAAAAGGATGTGAGAATAATGCAGAAATAGAATTAGTTGTGAATTGGTTGAACAGAATTAGTTGTGAGTGGTTAGGAATTGGTTGCCAGAATTAGTTGTGAGTTTCCTATATAAGTGTGATGTAATTGAGCAAATGTTTTTCAATGAAGTTGTGTGAGCTTTGTCTCACGTTTTTCTGGTGTTTCTGCCTGTGTTTGTTGTAATTTGTAATTTGGTATCTGAGCATCCTTCTGTCTACGCCTCTCTCCTCTTCACGGGCAGTGAATGACTCTGCCATTAGAGTGTGCGCAGTGACAGTATGTTGTGTGGATCGGCTGAGTGAATAAGGTATTGGAATCGGCAGAACTACTGTATCGTAAGCCCTGCATACTTTCTTGATCTTTACTTTCTTGATCTTAACAGCAAGAAGATACTTCTTGTTCTTGCTCTCGTATGTCCTCAGCTGAACTGAGTTTTGAAAACAGTTTTTTGTTTAACACGGTGGCAGCGGATTATTAGTTTTTTTTAAAACAGTGGCAGCATATTATTAAAGGTGTTTTTGTGGTGTATTTTTAAGATCGTGTGCAGCGTTTTATGTATTAATCAGTTTTCCTGGAGCAAGTTTGCAAGTTTTGTTTGAAGTTTTTTTTTGAAATAGCGTGTGTAAAAAGCTTGCAATTTTTTGAATTTGGTCATTGGTGGAGAAATGGCTAATCCCCTTGCATATTCATATTTAAATGAGTCTACAAAACTTGATGGAGAAAATTATGTCAATTGGAAATTTAAGATCATAACAGTACTGGAGGCATACAATCTCTGGCCGATTGTCAAAGGTGACGAGACCAAGCCTCAACCTCCTACTGCCACTCAAGATTGGGAGAAGCGTGAAATGAAAGCAAGGGTGCTGCTACGCATGTCAGTGAAGGACAATATTATTCCTCACATTCGGGACTGTGACACTTCAAAGGCGACATGGGACACTCTCAAAGGTTTGTATGAGACTACTAATGCAAACCATATTTTATTTTTAAAAACAAAGCTGCTATCTATCAAAATGGATGCCAATGAAAGCATTAGTAACTTTCTTTCCCGAATTAAAGATTTCAGTGATAAGCTTGGTGATATTGGTGAAAAGGTTTCTAGTACAGACTTGGTAACTGTTGCTTTAAAGGAGTTAGTCCCAGACTATAAAGTCTTTATTTCAGCTCTCTCAGCTAGACCGATACCTCCTACATTTGAAGAATTGGTTGGAATTCTTCTTCAAGAAGAAGAGCGCATGAAAACTTTTGAACTGGAGTCAAATGGTTCTGATTTGGCTTTGACTGCAAGAGGCAAAAGACCATTCCGAGGGAGACCATGGGACAGGAACAGAGGCCGTTTTCAAGCAAAGCAAAAAGGTATGGCACCTCCTGATTCTTATGTTAAAAGGAACATTGAATGTGATTATTGTGGAAAACCTGGACATCTGGCTAAAGATTGCTATAGGAGAAAGAATAATGAATCAAATCAAAGACATAGCAGGCATAATGGAAATTACATAAATAGAGACACCTCAGTGAATGATGGATTTAAAAATCTTAAGTTATTTCTTTCTGATGCTGCATTGTCTGCTGAAACTGATGATGAGAATGTTTGGTTTATAGATTCTGGTGCATCGGCACACATGACTTGTAATAAAGAATGGTATGATAAATATTATGAGAAATCTGATGGTACACACATTTACCTAGGAGATGACTGGTCACTTAGAGTTCAAGGCTATGGCATAATAAATGTGTACTTACCTAATGGCCAAATGCGACAGATTCATAATGTGATGTATGTCCCTGCTCTCAAAAAGAATTTGCTATCTGTTTCCACTATCACTGATAATCATTTAAAAGTAGAATTTGGTAAAATGGGGTGTATAGTGAAAGATGTTCAGGACCACTACAGGGTTGTTTCTACAGGTACCAGGGTTGGAGGATTATACAGATTGGATGTGACAGTGAAGCGCCATGTTGCATTGACATCCAACGAGACATCGACAGCAGAATTATGGCATCACAGGTATGGGCACTTAAATTACAATGATTTATCGTTGTTACAAACGAAATCAATGGTTGGAGGTCTTCCTGTTATAACGTGTGAACATTTACCATGTGAAGCTTGTGCACTTGGTAAGCAGCATAGAGAAGAGTTTCCTGTTCATACTGAGAAACGAAAGTATGATATACTTGAATTAATTCACACTGATGTATGTGGCCCTATGCAAACTAGGTCTCTTGGTGGTGCTTCATACTTTGTTATTTTTATTGATGATAGATCTAGGTATACCTGGGTCTATTTCATTAGAAGGAAAAGTGACATATTTGAGTATTTTAAAGAGTTTCGAAATATGGTTGAAAAACAAACAGGAAAGTGCATTAAAATACTCAGATCTGATCAAGGGGGTGAATATAAATCAAAAGCATTTAACACCTATTGTAAATCTAATGGAATTCAACAACAGTTCACAGTGCCACATACCCCTCAGCAAAATGGGGTTGCTGAGCGATGGAATCGAACCTTGGTGGAATCTGCTCGTAGTATGCTGCAAGGTAAGAACATCTCTAATGGTTTCTGGGCAAAAGCCATTAACACTGTTGTTTATCTGAAGAATCGATGTCCCACTAAGCAATTAGTTTTTCAAACTCCTTTTGAGGCTCTTCATGGTTATAAACCTGATATGAGTCATTTCAAAGTCTTTGGATGTACTGCTTTTTCTCATATTCCTAAGGCTAACAGAAGAAAACTTGATGCCAAGTCCATCAAGTGTGTTTTCATTAGATATTGTACGGATCAGAAAGCCTATAAATTGTTTGATCCAAGTTCCCATAAACTATTTGCAAGTCGTGATGTATTGTTTCATGAGCAGACTGATAAAAGTAATACAAAGAATGATACATGGCATATATCTAATGATGCACATATGAAGCTTGATACTTTGATTAAGCAGGAACAGGAACCGGTCCAGGTACAGGTACAAGATCAGGATGATAGCAGCAGTACGAGCACATCTAGCAGCAGTGAGTCATCACAAGGGGGTGATTCACCTCAAAGCCGACGAATCATGGATGGAACACCCACAGGCATTGAAGCACCAAGAAGGTCGTCCCGACAGACTCAGCTTCCTGCAAGGTATAGAGACTATGCCTTAATGTCTAATATAATGAATGTTGAAGAACCAATTGATTATGAACAGGCTAAACAACATGAACCATGGATTAATGCTATGAATGATGAGTATGCTTCTCTTATGAAAAATCAAACATGGGAATTAGTGGAACTTCCTGAAAATAAAGTTCCAATTGGAAGCAAATGGTTGTACAAATCGAAATTTAACGCAGATGGTACCCTTGATAAATTTAAGGCAAGATTAGTAGCAAAAGGATATGCTCAAAAGGAGGGAATTGATTATGAAGACACTTTTGCACCAGTAGCTAATTTGAATACAATTAGATTACTGATTGCCTTAGCCACAAAACATAATTGGAATATACATCAATTGGATGTCAAATCTTCTTTTCTAAATGGTGATTTAAAGGAAGAAGTTTATTTGGTTCAACCTGAAGGGTTTGTCAAACAGGGACAGGAGCATCTGGTTTGCAGGTTAAGAAAGGCATTGTATGGTTTGAAACAGGCACCAAGATCATGGTATGTAAAGATTGATACCTTCTTTCTTCAGAATGGATTTGTA
This sequence comes from Pinus tabuliformis, assembly GCA_031772625.1. Classification (NCBI taxonomy): domain Eukaryota; kingdom Viridiplantae; phylum Streptophyta; class Pinopsida; order Pinales; family Pinaceae; genus Pinus; species Pinus tabuliformis. The sequence goes on along the minus strand of CM062818.1, from coordinate 635,701,675 downwards.
AAAAGCAAAAATGATCCTAACTTGTATATTAAGAAAGATGAAAAAGGAAATGTTGCTTTAATATCTTTGTATGTGGATGATCTCATTATAACAGGCAGTGCTCACAAGTTAATTGAAGAAATTAAAGTTCAATTGTCACAGGAATTTGAAATGAAAGATTTGGGTGAAATGCATTACTGTTTAGGAATTGAGGTATGGAGAGAATCTGGTAAAACTTTGATCACTCAAAGAAAATATACAAAGGAGATTCTTAAAAAGTTCAATATGACAGATTGCAAAGCTATGTCAACTCCCTTAGAACAGAATGCAAAGTTGTACAAAGAAGATGGATCGAAAGAGGCAGATGGAACATTATATCGTCAGTTAGTGGGAAGTTTGAACTATCTCACCACTACCAGACCAGACATTGCATACTCAGTCAGTATCCTTAGTCAATTCATGGCTAAGCCTTCAGGAAATCACTGGAATGCTGCAAAGAAAGTTCTCCGATACTTAAAGGGAACAGTGAATCTTGGTATTATGTATACTGATGAATCTGATGTTGCACTGACAGGTTTTTCTGATTCAGATTGGGCAGGAAATCCAGATGACAGACGATCTACCTCTGGCTATGCATTTCATATTGGATCAGGGGTCGTATCTTGGAGTAGTAAGAAACAGCCAACTGTTTCTTTATCATCAACAGAATCAGAGTACAAAGCTTTGACCAATGCCACCTGTGAAGCTATTTGGTTGCGGAGAATTCTTGCAGATCTTGAAGAAGCGCAAAGTGGTGCAACATGTATCAATTGTGATAATCAGAGTGCTATCAAATTAGCACATAATCCAGTTTACCATGCTAGAACAAAACACATTGAGTTACAGTACCACTTTGTACGTGAGAAAATTGAGTCAAATGAAATTGGATTGATATTTTGTAACACCAAGGATAATGTGGCTGATATATTTACTAAGCCCCTTAGTAAAATCAAATTTGAAGTTTTTAGAAGTCAGTTAGGTATTGTAGAAAATCCATTTCTCCATTAAGGGAGGATCTGAGAATAATGCAGAAATAGAATTAGTTGTGAATTGGTTGAACAGAATTAGTTGTGAGTGGTTAGGAATTGGTTGCCAGAATTAGTTGTGAGTTTCCTATATAAGTGTGATGTAATTGAGCAAATGTTTTTCAATGAAGTTGTGTGAGCTTTGTCTCACGTTTTGCTGGTGTTTCTGCCTGTGTTTGTTGTAATTTGTAATTAAGGAGAAGGTGGTCTTGGATCTAGTAACAAAAAAGGTCCAATTTCTTTCAAGGATGCAGTAAAATAAGTGTTGAATCTAATATCAAATATGTTCAAACCTCCACTTTTCCGAGTCCCTTTATTGTGGAACAAATGATTCAAGTGTTGGCTCCGATAGTAGACCTACTAGAGGTTAATGAATTCTACTATAATTTCCATTAAAGAGCAGTCATATGTAGATATAATGGTTTTTGGCCCAAAATGAAGGACCTATATAAGTGAATCTTCTCCACTTGGACTTAAAACTGCGATATTGATCTATGCTCAACGGGTTTTTGATCCGAATAGAAATTGGCATCCACTCATGGAATTTACGCATGGCATTGTAAATAGCATCCAACCATGGTATTCATTCACCCATGGTATTTTCCCATGGTGTTGTAAGTGGCATCCACCCTTGGTATTCATCCTCCCATGGTATTCATTCACTCATGGAATTTACCCATGGTATTGTAACTCACATATACCCATGGTATTTACCCACACATGGAATTTACCTGCGGTATTGTAATAAAAAATTACTAGAAGTAACAAGTCACATTTTGTAACCAAGATTTGGATCAGTGGTATCAGATTCAGGTTACGATGCCATGGGAATGAGGGTTTAAAGCGTATTTTAGTTTCAAGGAAGGTGTAAAATAGTTCATTTGAAATTATTTTCTATTGGCTAAAATGTTTTTTACACAGAATTTTATTTCGTTTTCCCATTTGAGAGATATGAGCAATTGAAGTTACACATGTCTAGAACATTGCATGACGACACGTACCATGAATTTCTGGAATTATTTTCTCACTCCACATGTCATCAAATTTTAAGTGTCTTATATCAATGGAAATATCCTTTCAATACCTCAAATGGGTCTTTGACAAAATTTGATTTCATCACCTATAGAAAAGTGAAAGCAAAAGGTTTATAATGTGAAATAAATATTTACATCTCATTGGATAGGAAAATCTACTAGAGAATCCACCATGATTTTCCCAAGCAGACTGATAAGCATCACGGTTAAGAGTCACCCAAAAACCAAAGGTTATGGGTCAAATGCAAAACACCCTTGTCATTGAAGTCCATTTGCTAGGCCGCATATTGTTAGTATCATAGTTGGTCACAAGCATTACAGGGTATCTCTATCCTCAGATCTTCATTTTTCATGCCTATGGGTCATCCACAAACCCATGCTTCATCGAAATCCATTTCCTAGCTTGCACATTATTAGTATCACTGTTGGACATAAGCATTACAAGGTAGCTCTATCCTCAGATCTTCGTTCATCATGGTTATGGGTTAACTAGATAGAACTCTTCCCTTTAGCAGCTCTTCATATTCAACAAAAGCTTCTTAGAATGAAACTTCATGCAATGGGAATCATTGCTTCTTAAAGATAGAGGAATGACCCAAACGAAAAATGACATCCACCCATGGTATTGTAAGTGTCATCCACCCATGGTATTCATTCACACATGGTATTTTCTCATAGTATTGTAAGTGCCATCCACCCTTGGTATTCATCCTCCCATGGTATTCATCAATTCATGGAATTTACCCATGGTATTGTAAGTGACATCCACCCATAGTATTCATTCACCCATGGTATTTACTTGTGGTATTGTAACCAAAAAGACCTATAAGTAACAAGTCACATTTTGTAAAAGGACATGTTCTAAACCACAATGTAGCTTTTACAATTATTCTTTGTTTCAATACAAAACTCCTTTGTGGTTTTGTTTACGGTGTGTTCTTCTAATATTTTTTATCATTTTAATTTTTCAGATCTTGGGGGTCTCCCCCTAAGATCCAAATCATTTTTTTTTAATTATATTTTAAATGAATGACCATGGTTTTGGGGCAATGTAGGCCTTTTTATAATCCCATTGTTCCTGAGTTCCGATGTTAATACCATGGTGCTTTCCAAAATGTCAGTGTGGATCAGGTTACATAATATCCCTTTACATTTTTGGCATCACAAAGTGTTAGAAGGAATCGAAAATTCTTTGGAGAAGTTCTTAGAGGTGGGCTCAAATAGATCCACCAAAGGATTTTTTACCTTTGCCAAGTAATGTGTAGAAGTAGACCTCAGTAAAGGTTTACCAAATCATATTATTTTGATTCATAATTGTATGTATTGGTCCCAGCTTCTATATTTTGAAAACATTGCATTTAGATGTCGTAGTTATCTTCAAATAGGACATTTACAAAACTCACGTCCTCTGGCAAAAAAAAATCCCAAAATAAAAAAGAGACAAACCCAAAAGCCTAAGGGATGGTAGTTCTCAGATTCCCAGGGTGTCGAAGTAGAGGAGGAAGAAACCCAAGTGCATCCTACAAATATTGTTGGACTAAATTACCAAGAAATCATAGAAAAGAGGGGGATTGAGAAGGAAGGTTCAACGTTTCAACTATTCAAATAACAACAGACTCAACTTTCTAGCAGCAAAATGCAAAGACTATATCTAAAAGAGAGGCAAGTGGTAGCAAAATAATTCATGCATAAGAGAGCTTGGACTTTGATAAAGAAATTTATTTAAATGTAACATAAAATCAAATGGCTATTGTATCTTCCCTCTCAACTCTAGTGGTTGGCAAAAAGTGGAGAAAGAAAAAGGTAGAAAAAAGTAATGTTTTTTTATTTTTATTGTTTTATTGGATGTCGGGTAGGTTGGTCTTATTATCAAACACCTTTTAGCATCTACAAAATGTAACTGTGTTCTTTTGAATAAAATTGTGATTTTTCCTTGGGGAAAAAATATAAAATAAAAAGAGAAATAAATTAGTTAATTGCAATATTATTTTTTATTATAAAATATTATTATATTTATTAACATAATAAGATATCTTAATTTTAGATTTATTAAGTGTATAGAGAATCAAACTTTTCAAGGTGCGAACCATTCTTCAAATTTTGTAGTACAAAAATGTTTGCATTTTGAGATATTTGATCTCCCTAGACACTTAGTAAATTAAGCATCAAAATGAATCTTATTATTTAAATAAATAAAGAATATTTAATAAAGAAAATTTACTATTCACTCTCCCAGTGAGGGTGCCTAAAAGGAAGCAACACTTCTAAGCAATGGGATGAAAGCCAATATCATTTATGAAGGGTGTTGTAGGCTAGCCAAATGGAACACTACATGTATTTGACAACACATTTTGGTGGTGAAAGGAAAGGTTTATTCATGCAAACAAAGTTTCATGATGAATCTAGGGGAGTCTATTGCCATGGAAGTAACTCCACACCATGGAACAACATTGAAGCCTTATCTAAGTAAGATGTAGTCATAATCCTCCAGAGAGTGGAGGAATTACAGTAAGAGGCACGGAAAACACTGAGGAAGAGAGAACATCATTTAAATTGGACTCATGAGTCATGGAAACTACAACATAGAAGGTTATCTGTTAGCAATACAATTCATTATAGTTTGATTTTTCTAATTTCTTACCGCTTTTCTTGGCACTACTTTTGGAAGCTACGAGATATATGGTTTGGGTGGAAAATATGTTCTAGGAAACTAGCCCAAAGAGTCTATGTTAACACTAATGTCCTTGGCAACAATCATATTTTGAGCCTATGGAATTCTAACGGCTTATTATGGTTTCAATACTATCGAGGCAAGGCCTGGATGAGAATAAATTCAAAACTTTGGTCTCAAGGTAACCTCGATATCCATCAATATTACAATGAATTTTTCATTTTCAGATGTAAATTACAATTTCTAAATCTTTGGAATTTCTATATCTTGGCATCCCCTCAGTTTATAAACAATTTCAAGTTTACTTTTCTAGCCCTTTTACTTCCCTACCCCACTTCTAGCTCTCTGTCACACTCCTCCTTCACCTATCTATCCCCTCTTGGACATCCCTATTTTCCTCCCCTATCTAGTTTCCCCTTACTCGTCGCCTAACCACCTACTCTTGTACCCCTTATTCTATCAATGCCTCCCCCTTGAAGCTCCATCTTCTCTTCAAATCTCGCTCTCCCTAATTTTACCCTGTTAATCCCTTCCTGGTCTATAATGACTAGATGGAGATTATCCTTAGGAGACATAGGGGTAGAAGGGGAAATGCAAGCTCCTCTACAAGCCCAAACCCCACTCCACCATCCTCATCACAAATTCAATTCCAAATTATTGCAAGACAAGCTATGGCTTACTATGCCAATATAATCCATGAAATAGTTAGGTGCACCATCGTAGAAGTTGACGAAGAAGTTCGAATAGAATGCAAACTCTTCCTACGACCTGCAGTGCTGCAACGTAATTTCATTATTGTTAATAAATTCTCTAATAAAATTATATTTAGTGTCAATGTGCTTGCTCCTCTTGTAAAAAACAAAATTCTTTGATAATGCAATTGCATAATTGTTGTCACAATAAATAGTTGTTGTTCCCTCTTGTTCCTGCCATAAATCCCTCAACATTCTTCTCATCCAAAATTCTTAACACATTGTTGTTGTTGCGACAACATATTCAACTTCTTTTGTTGACAATGAAACTATCCACTGTTTCTTGGAGGACCATGAAATAGCTCCCAAACCCAAATGAAAAACATATCATGATGTGCTCTTTCTATCATCAACACTTCCTGCTTAGTCACTGTCAGTGTAACCAAGCAACCTAAAATCATTTGTTGTGGTGTACAAAATACCATATTCTTTTGTCCCATTGACATACCTTAAATTTTTTTTGGTTGCTTGTCAATGCATCCCCTTGGGTGTCTCCATGAACTTTAACACCAAGTTTATTGCATACATTATATCAGGCCTAGTTGCTATCAAATACATCAAAATACCCACCATACTTTTGTATAATATCAAATTGACATTGATGTTGCGATCTTCTTTGCTCAACTTCAACCCCACGACAATTGGAGTTGGTGTGGGCTTGTTGTTCAGCATATTAATCCCCCCTAAAATTCCTGCTACATACTTTGCTTGAGAAATAAAAATACCATTTTTTGTTTGATTCACTTCTATGCCCAAAAAATACCTTAACATCCCCAAGTCTGTCATTTCAAACTCACTTTTCATGAATTTTTTTAAATCAACAATGAGTAAATCATCAATCCCTATAAAAATCAAATCATCTACATATAAAAAAACAATAAGAAGCTTACCACCACTTTATTTGATGTAGAGAGTAGGCTCACCATCACATTTGTCAAAGCCATTGTCCATCAAGTAAGAATCTATTCTACTATACCATGCACGCGGTTGTTGATTCAACTGATAAAGAGTTCTTCAACCTATGCAATTTGTCTTCTTGTCCTTCTACCTCATAACTAGGTGGTTTTGCAACATATTCTTCCTCTTTTACCACTCCATTCAAGAACATTGACTTCACGTCCATTTGATACATTTTCCATTTATGTTGCATGGTAATTAACAAAAGTGTGCGCACTATTTCCATCCTCGCGAGTGGTGAAAATGTCTCCACATAATCTCTTCCATGTTGTTCTTTGTATCCTTTAAAAGCTAGCCTTGCTTGATGCCTTTCAATCTTTCCTTCAACATTACTCTTGGTCTCATCAACCCACTTCACTCCAATGACTTATTTTCCTTGGTAGAAGCTCCACTAACTCCCATGTGTCATTCTTTTCTATTGCTCCTATTCTTCATCCATTGTCGCTACCCATTTTTCTTCTTTGACTGCATCCTCAAAATAGATTAGGTCATCTACATGACAAAATAATGCAAATAAGGAATTCAGACTTGCGCTACTATCAACTTCATTTTGCTCATAAATTTCTCTTAAATTTATAAATTTTGTCTTCTTATGCTTGCGGAATTTGGGCTTGAAATGTCACTTAATTTTGCACTTGAAGTAGATGACGTTGTGGGTATCTGTAGTGTACTTGGAGTAGTATTTGCTTGACTTCGTGACACAATCCTATTATTTGTTGATGGTGTCACATGTTGACTGCTTTGTTGAGCTTGAATAGGAGTAGGAGGAGTCACCATTGAGGAATTACTTGTTGCAGTCAATTCCTCTTTGTCTTCCTGTGGTATGCATGGTTTCACATTGATTGTCTTCTCCAAACTTCCATCCCATGCTTCATCTTCTATGAATTGCACATCTATGTTGATTATGACCTTCTTGGTTAAAGGATTGTAGAGTTTGTATGCCTTGGATTCATCACTATATCCAAAAAATATGGATTTCTCCCCTTTGATGTCCAACTTCTTCCTTAATTCATCTGAGACATGTGCATATGCCACACACCCAAACACTCTCATGTGAGTGACACTATGATTTCTTCCACTCCATTCCTCTTTAGGAACCATATTCTTGACACTTTTGGTTGGACATCTATTTATGATATATGTTATGCAAGTGACAACTTCAACCCAATAGTCATTTGGAAAATTGTTTGCCTTCAACATAATCCTTTCCATTTCCATAATGGTCCTATTTTTCCTTTCCACAACACCATTTTGTTAAGGTGTATACCTTGTTGTAAATTGTTTGTGAATTCCATGCTCCCTACAAAAACATAGGAAGTCATTTGAGATGTATTCGCCACCTTTGTCAGTCCTCAAAACTTTGATGTACTGTCCAATTTGCTTCTCACCAAGAGCTTTGTATTGGTGGAAGCGATAAAAAACTTCACTTTTCTACCTTAAGAAGTAGACCCATGTCTTCCTCATGTAGTCATCTATGAAAGCCAAGATATAATAGTTGCTACCAATTTATGGTGTTTACATTGGTACACAAAAATCTGAATGGACAATCTCTAAGGGTGCCTTTTCCCTTATTAAAATTCATGCTAGAAATGATTCTCTATGTTGTTTGCCCAAGATGCATCCTTCACATAGGTTGTCTGATTTTTCTATGAGTGGAAATCCCTTCACCATGCATTTCCTATGCAGCAAATTCAAACCTCCAAATTTAAGATGACCAAATCTCAAATGCCATAACCAGTTTTCATCTTTGACCTCTGCTTGAAAGTTTATTTGTGTGACAACTACAACTTTTCTTAAGAAGAAAAGTTGCACCAAATCTCAAATATCTTTAGAAGAAAATAGAGCCCTCATTGTAATAGCCCAATAACCATAATTTTTTCCATTAAATTGAGGTATTTGAGAATTAGTCAAGCTTGTGCTTGATACTACCATTTCTAAATTAATAAACTTTTGCACCATCTTTGATACTAAGTGATAGTCAATGCAGAGAGATTTCTTTCACACAACAATCATGGAGATTAATTCACACCGCAACTTGAGCAACTAAGACATAATTAAAACTCAAACTTTATGCACGATAGAACATAGTAAAAAAATGGTTAGACCATAAAATCAAACGTGAAATTTCCAGAAAACATTGCAAAAAAATATACTTTAGATTATGATTTCAAAACACAAGAAAATACATTCACATGAGAAATGAAGGTTGCAGTTCCATCACCCAGTAAAAATAGGAATTTAACAAAGATTTACCTGTCTCTTCTTGCACACTAACATACAGTAAAACACAATAATAGGCTAATGGAGGTTGTAGTTCCATTGCCCAGTAAAAGTAGGAATTTAACATAGATTTACCTGTTTCCGTTTCTTGCGCACTAACATACAGTTAGACACATTAATAGGTTGTTTTATGCGCCCACCAAAATTCCCTCCCTGAGTTTCTCTCTACATTTCTTAGACTAAACAAAAGACTTCTATATTTTATATATAAATAGATTTTTTAATATATTAATATATGACAAAGTCAAAGTGTTAGGACACCAGATGGGCGATTGTACAAAAAATAATTTTTTATTTTGCCGAGTCGTAATAAATGTCTGGACCATATGTCTTACCAACCCTGTATTAAATGTTCATTCCTTTTTAATTATATGATGTGTTGTTGAAATGGGAAGTTTCTACTCAGGCTCATAACTTCATTTAATCCATTTCATTCACCCTGCAAACAAAATTCACAACATGCAATAAAGATCTAATTGGTTTCCTTTTTAATTATATGATGTGTTGTTGAAATGGGAAGTTTCTACTCATGCTCATAACTTCATTTAATCCATATCATTCACCCTGCAAACAAAATTCACAACATGCAATAAAGATCTAATTGGTTTCCTTTTTAATTATATGATGTGTTGTTGAAATGGGAAGTTTCTACTCAGGCTCATAACTTCATTTAATCCATTTCATTCACCCTGCAAACAAAATTCACAACCTGCAATAAAGATCTAATTGGTTGATTTGCTCGTGTACTATAAGTATCGTTGTTGTGAGTTTGTTTAATGAGTGATTGGGAGTAATTTTCCAACAATAAAAAAAATCCTAATGTCTTCCACATCACTTCATATCTTCCGCGTTGCTGATCCATTCACCTCTTATGTAAAATGGTATGGTTCATCTCACTGCTTTTCCATAAACCCATCCATCTAACTACACGACCATTCCTCTCTTTTTGTAGACCCACTCATCTCACTGTAAGGATGTGGTTAGAGGATAGTAAGTTACAATTTTATAAATTAATCTCAAGAGAATTGCATTGAACAATGTTTCATTGGCCAATATAGTTGCATAAAATATGTCTTATCAAAAGAAAACTATAAAAGAGGTAGTGGATAATTTATCATTGAATTTCTTATAATTATTTAGAATTTTAAATTTACTGCATTTAGAAAAAGGTAGAGGGTGATTGTTGATATTTGTGATATCAATGTGCTTCGCAAATATATAGGATCCATAGAGGAAACTTGAAATTTACACTTTGATTCTTTAACTCTTTACGAATATTTTTTTTAATAAAATATAACTCATTAATCTGTTTTATATAGGATCCATAGAGGAAACTTGAAATTTACACTTTGATTCTTTAACTCTTTACGAATATTTTTTTTAATAAAATATAACTCATTAATCATGAAAACAGAATAGACCATATTTTTGAAATATGTCAATAATTAGGAATTCCTAGACTATGGAATGATTTAGAATTTCAAAAGAGTGTCATGTTTTAGTTTATACATGAACTTCGTAGTTGATATCCCTTTCGAATCTTTTTCCCTCACCTTTTTTAGATATCAGTCACATTTTATTAAAAAAAATTCAGTTATTTATTACCATTTCTCTAAAGGTTTATAAAGTAATTCTTCATTTGTTTAAAACTAGAAATTTGGGAGAGGTGCAAAAGAAAAGAGTGGGGAAGGTGGAAGGAAACTTTCACCTTGTGATGATATCGGTGGTGGTTTTGGAAATGTGAGGGTAGGGTGTTTCTTTCAACCCTTTTTCTAGATATTTAGATGATGTATTTCTGCAATACAGCTATGTGACACCCCTGTCTTCTTAAACTTCCACGAGCTTAGGTCCCGCATACCATTAATTTGACTAGTCAACTGGGTACTTAGCATTTTGGGCAGTCGATCCTTCAATAGTATAAGGAGGATTGACTGGCTCTGCAATGGCTTCCACTGTCATCTAATTTTTTTTTAACCATTCTCTGAGGCACTGAAACTATGGCGGGTGCCATAATATTCTTTCCATGATTTTCAGCATGATATATGCATGATTTATTTCTTCTAATTGCACAAAACCATGTATCGTATCTCTGCAATGGCCACTAATTATTGCAGTTGGAACACAGTTTTCAACTTCTTGCAGCCTGCCACTAATAATCAAATCCTCCCTCCATACAATACATACTGTCACTGACAATCAAATCCTCCCTGCATACAATACATACTGTGTAAGCACTTGAGGGACCTAACCATTATTTAAACATAGACTCTAAGATAAAAACCTTCTCAGGTGTGATTAACACAAGGAATTTAGTCAAACACTTGAGGGACCTGACCATGATTTGAACGGACTCTGAGATTAAAACCTTCTCAGGCTATTGAGATAAGGTATTTAGACAAACACTTAAGGGACCTGACCATGACTTCAACATAGACTCTGAGATCGAAACTTTCTCAGGTGTGGTTGACATGGGGTATCTACGCTTATGCAATAAGCATTCCATAACGCACTTGTGGTGCAGGTATGAAAAACACTAAACCAAAACCATGGACAACTCGTTGGCGGGGTAAAGAGCGATGTGAAAATCACTCTTGAAAAACATTTCTGCAAGCCTGCAAAACCCCAAATCACAACCGTCGCTAGCCCTGCAAAATCCCTAATCAGAACCGTCCCCTATATAAGACATATATGGCTTTTGCTGCTTCACACTATTATAATGCCCATTTCGGTCGATTCTGCTGTTGCTGCTTCACACTATTCTAATGCCCATTTCGGTCGATTCTGCTGTTGCTGCTTCACACTATTCTAATGCCCATTTCAGTTGATTCTGTTTATTTCTTACTGCCCAAATTGTTCATCGCTCTGATTAGCCTTGCTCAACTGAGCTTGGCATGAGAAGCAATCCTGATTTGTGCAGCCTGTTTATTTCTTACTGCCCAAATTGTTCATCGCTCTGATTAGTCTTGCTCAACTGAGCTTGGCATGAGAAGCAATCCTGATTTGTGCAGCCATCCATCTTATCAATTATGTTGAGGAAAGCCATGAGGTTGGCGTCCTATGTGAGCAACCGAAGTTGGTTTCCGGGCCTTTGGGAGAAATATTATCCCAAATTCATAGGGGAGAAAACCTTCTCCATTACATCATGTGATTCATCCCTTGCTCTCTTTCAGGGTGTCGGGTTACATTTGCTCATCGGAAATGGCCATTTTCTGTGATATCCTCATCTTGGTTCTTAATTAAAGAAAAATAAAGGAAGTATACAGGTTTATGTTGGATTTGGTGACAGATTGTGCCTCCGATGGAGATATTATACAAATGATGGATAAGAGTTGGTGAGAATTGAGATATTACATAATAATGTATAGAAGGTTAGAAGAAAAAGAAAGTAATTGTGTTCTTAATTAAAGAAATATAAAGGAAGTATACAGGTTTATGTTGGATTTGGTGACAGATTGTGCCTCCTATGGAGATATTATACAAATGATGGATAAGAGTTGGTGAGAATTGAGATATTACATAATAATGTATAGAAGGTTAGAGATTGTAACTATGACTGAGAGACTTTATAAATATAACATTCAACAATAACTTAGAAGGGTAATATAACATTCAACAATAACTTAGAAGTAAAGGATTTACTGTCCCTATCAAAAATGCACACGAGCCCGTATCAAAAATGTTAAGTTGTGACCCGGGGCACGAGCCCATGTCAAAAATGTTAAGTTGTGAACCAGGGTAGGCTTTGTGCATGTTCGTGCAGCTCGTTTGCCTGGCTCTCCATTGTCCCTTCGTTTCGGTCGTGTGGGTGCCCAAGTAAACTCGTTCGAGCAGGTTGAGCGAGGGCGTCCGTGTCAACTCGTTCGGGCGTATAAGGACCTGCAATCCGAGGCACGATCGCCACGAAATGTGCAACGAGCTAGCGAAGGCAAACGAGCACATGGTTGAACAAATGGTAGAGCGGTCACTTGGAGCGTGCGTGCGAGAACTGAAGGAGCAAAGTCATGTATTTATAAAAGGATGAGTGAGGGCATTCATCCTTGGTAAGCCGATGGTGAAGAGTGTTGCTTGGGGGTGTTGGCGGATGAGCTGACCGTATGGCAGACCAAACGAGGGCATCGGTTGATGATGAACGCGGGTCGGCCGAGGGGTGGCACGACCACATAACACTTCGTATATATTGAATGCATGGATGGATCATTTGGCATTCATTTGAACATCACAACGCATACAAAGGGAAAGTGCGAATTAGGAAGGTGAAGCCGCAGCATAAGAGGAGGCGCAGCTCTATGCGCCCATCCTTGGGAAAGCCCGCACGGTGAACACTGCACGAGTTTGTATCAGGTGAAGGCACAGGTAGAGGCTGCCCATCGTTTGGGTCAAGGCGTGGTTGAAGGCGCCAGTGTTCAGGTAGAGCATGGGTGAAGGCACCGAGCACCTAGTTGACACGGGTTCTTGGGTGGCTCGGGTGAGCGCTTGCCCGTCACGCAAAACATAACACGGTGGAGTTTTGGTGAAGCCATGCAAAGACAAATGCGAAGGTGGAGAAGGGGACTTGGGTGAGGTCACCCGCCCACCATGTGGAAGTAAACTGTCACGCCCCCAAGCCGGCGGTAGTCTTCCAACCGCTCGGCACCACCGAACACTTTCTTTTCACCAATACTTATGTTCGTGGACTACACCTAATTCACTTTCTCCTACTTAGTTTGTGTTTCGCAACCAAGTATTATTATGTTTATCCTTTATACCAATGAACACCCATACTCATTCATTATCAACAACAATTATAAGAAGAAAACAATTGCACAGTATAAAGGGAGGGGCAACTCCCTGAACAATGAGTCTGCCCGAAATATATATATTAATCAATATTCAATGTTTACAAGCTTATACAAGTATACTTGGAAATCCAAGTTTCATACTTAGCCAATTTTACAATCAAGGCAAACCTCTGTTCACCTTCATGCACACCTTGCACGATGGGTGGGCGCTCACTCGAGCCACCAAGACACCCACGCCAAGACTTGGCACAAACTGTCACTTGCACAACCGTCGTGCACGCCTCAACAGACCCACGGGCACACCATGCCCAACACCTTCGCCCAACTCTAAGTGCGAGTTACCTCCATGCACAAATCAACCTTAAGCGCATGAGCTATGCGCTCTTTTCCTTGTCCTTACTACGCACTTCTTGTGCGAAGTTGCTGTGAGAGATCGTTCGTTGAAATGCCTCGAAACGCATCCAATATATATGCTCCATAGCGTGTGGGCGGGCTGCCCAGCCGACCGCCCATCCTTCGTTTACACACCCCTAAACGCCTTTGCCAACCATGTCGGCCCGCCCTCCATCATGGGTCTGCCTCCACATGTTTATCTCCACGCTCCATGGGGTATAAACTTCCATCGCATAACCGGCTGCATGTGCTCCAGCTCGTCTGTCCGCCTGCGCGTGCCCGTCGTGTGTGCCTCAGCTCGTCGCTCACCCGCACGCGCCCGTCGCATGTGCCTCAGCTCTTCACTCGCCTGCGCGCACCCTTCGCGTGTGCCTCAGCTCGTTGCTCGGCCGCACCCGTGCTTGTCGTGCGCTTCGACTCGCCACTCACCCGCGTGCCCGTCGCACAACCGCGCCTGTGCCCGGTTCGCGTGGCGCCCAACCGTGTTACACACTCGAGGACCTTACATCCTCCTCCACCTGAAATCGTTGTCGTCATCGACAACATATCATCCTGGTAGCCATCCACCAAGATCATCAATATCCATGATGTCAACTCCTCCACATACGGCAAACATCCCTGCAACATATGTAGAACTCCATGTCCACCATGTCTCGCCTCAGCAACCAACTGTCACTAAGCTCACCATACCAACGTATACACCTCATCGGTATGTCATACATCAGATATCATCTCAATCCATGATCATCGACTCTGATCTAGGTGGATGTTGGTGGCCACCCACCTATCCCATTTGGACCCCCACAACTATCTCTTTCAGTTTTTCAGTTTCCTTAATTATACCGCAGTTTACTATTTTTTGCAATTTTTCGGGTCTTAAACTTCCGGAGCCATTTTGAGGCCCTAAACAACGTTTTTTGGGAAATCTACCTCTACGATTTTTTAAATAAAAAATCGTCTTTTTCGTCATAGTCCTCGGAGAGATCTTTCCAACGGGCTATCATGCACGTCAAACAGAGATCGTATGCCAAAGTTACGACCCCGGGAAGTTGATGTACCAATTTACCCAAACGGGGCCCATAGCTTGGCGTTTCATCTTCTAGGGTTAGGTTTTGGAATGTTAAAGGTTTTCCATTGTTTCTCAATAATAAATAGGCCTTTGAGCCTCATTGTAAACAGAGTTCGAAACAGTTCAGAGGCATGTAGCCGACACATCTCTTCTCAAAGATAAGCTACCATCGCCCTAGCTGGGTTATTTCTATTTGTAAGCATATTTCAGTATTCTCCATTAATTAAATGAAGTATTATTTCCGCTGCATCTCTGTTTTTATGGTTATCGCATCTCTGTATTTATGGTTATCTCTGTAATCTATTGCGTTCCTACTTAAATCCGGATCAGTGGTATCAGAGCGGTCTGTTTTTTCTCTGTTTTTCTTTGCATGTCCCCTCGAGGTCGGGATATAAGGAGTTAGGGCTTGAATTGGTCGAACCTTTGCAAGACCAGCCTCGCAAATCTTGACGACCTCCCATGGCGGATGAGAAGAAAGATGAGGGGGCAGGAGATCCTATCAGAATCTTGCTCGAAGAAGCCCTCGAGTGGCAAAGGAACGCGATGATGGATAGCTTTGCGCAGATCCTTCAGCGGCTACCCAGAGGCGATGCATCGGCTTCCAACAGCTACTCTGGAAACGCCACACCGTTTAAGGTACAAGTTAATTTTGAAATCCCATTCTTCGAGGGTCAAATAGACGCAAATGCTGTTGATAAATGGTTAAATCTGCTAGATGCGTATTTTTCTGTTCATGAATTTTCAAGTCGGGAAAAGATTGTTTTCGCTCTTCTCAAAGTAGCCCCCCACATCAAGGACTGGTGGGAAACATACTGCGAGCAGAAGGATGAAAGTACAGGTTCACTGTTTTAAGTCGCCCCCACTTGGAATGACTTTCGGGATGCCATCAAGGAGCAGTACTACCCTGTCAAAAGCTATGAGGAGAAATACATCAAATGGACCACACTACAGCAGGGACGAGACCAAGATGTACCAGAGTTCACAAATATTTTTCATACCCTTTGCACACAGTTGGGTATCAAAGATTATGAGCTGCATCTGGTACTCAAATACCACGACTGCCTACACAGATAAATCCAGGAAGAGATGGAGTTCTTGAACATCTCCTCACTCGGCACAGCATACCGATACGCTGTCAAAATCGAGCAAAAGTTCAAACAAAAGAAGCGAGACTTTGGATCTGCAAATCCGAAGCCCAAAGGACAAAGCCAAGGCAGGGTGACCCAAGACAACCCCTCTAAGCTGCAAGAAAAGAACAACACCATGAAGCTGAAGAAGGGCATAGGAAAGTGGTGTGAGTTCCACAAGAGTCCCACTCATAACACAAGTGAGTGTCGGACCAAGCAGTCACTGGTGGCCGAGTTGAAGGCTTCCGAATCAGATGCATGTTCTGACTCTGAGCCGGAACCCGACAAGGGGGATGGCAAATCATTGATGCGGATCCTAGTGCCACTGTTGCCACTGCCAAGATCTAGAAGAATGAGCCCGAAGAGCCAGAGGAGGGGGAACGTCGTTTCCACTCACAGATGTGGGTGAAGGGTTCGCCGCTGCAATTCATTGTCGATAGTGGCAGCGAAAAGAACCTCATTTCAGCAGAGGTCGTGAAGCGGTTGGGCCTACCAACTACGCCACACCCACAACCGTACAGTATTGGGTGGCTTCACGAAGGACGAGATCTCAAAGTTCACCAGCAGTGCCGCCTTCCCTACAACATCAAGCCCTTCACAGATGAGGTATTGTGTGATGTTACACCTCTGGATGTTTGTGATGTACTATTAGGCCAGCCATACTTGTGGAGGCGACATGCTGTGTATGAGTCAAGGCCTCGCGCTATCATTATTTCTTTGGATAATTCATTATGCAGGATAACAGAGGTAGCTCCACCTACCACCACCTCTTTGATCACTGCTAAGAAAGGCAGCAAGCTCATCTCACAGACTAGGAAATTTATTTTCTGTCTGGTTCACTCCCAAAGTAAGGGGCAGATCGTTGCTACATCCATGACCCTCGCAAAGGGTTCCTCCACGAAGCAACAGCAACATAGGGATACAGTCATGATAGAACACAGGAACAACTTCTCCTTACCCAGAGGGGTACCACACAAGTTTCAGGTGGGCAAAAAAGTTTGGTTACATCTGCAGAGAGAACGCCTTACCAGAACCCATCAGAAACTCAGACCACTTCGACATGGTCCTTACACCAGTAACAATGATGTGGGTAACAATTCTTTGAAGCACAACATTCCTCCATTCCTTCGCTTGCACTGATTGTTTAATGTAGACCATCGCCGACCATGCTTCCCACCTTTTCTGGACACATCAGAGATTGCAGAACAGCTCACTAGAGACCCAACTCAGCAGAAGCTTCCTCATCTCAAGGAGGAACTCAACGCAATGGGGACCATTGCTTCCTAAGGGGAGAGGAATGATCCAGGTGGATGTTGGTGGCCACCCACCTATCCCATTTGGACCCCCACAACTGTCTCTTTCAGTTTTTCAGTTTCCTTAATTATAGCATAGTTTACTATTTTTAGCAGTTTTTCGGGTCCTAAACTCCCGGAGCCGTTTTGAGGCCCTAAATGACGTTTTTTGGGAAATCTACCTCCACAATTCTCTAGACAAAAGATCGTTATTTCTATCGTTGTCCTCGGAGAGATCTTTCCAACAGGCTATCATGCGCGTCAAATGGAGATCGTATGCCAAAGTTACGACCCTGGGAAGTTGATGTACCAATTTACCCAAATGGGGCCCATAGTTTGGCGTTTCATCTTCTAGGGTTAGGTTTTGGAATGTTAAGGGTTTTCCATTGTTTCTCAATAATAAATAGGCCTTCGAGCCTCATTGTAAACACAGTTCGAAACAGTTCAGAGGCATGTAGCCGACACATCTCTTCTCAGAGATAAGCTACCATCGCCCTAGCTAGGTTATTTCTATTTGTAAGCATATTTCAGTATTCTCCATTAATGAAATGAAGTATTATTTCCGCTGCATCTCTGTTTTTATGGTTATCGCATCTCTGTATTTATGGTTATCTCTGTAATCTATTGCGTTCCTGCTTAAATCCGGATCAGACTCCTCTGTCACAATCTCCACATGTTGCTCTCCATCGTGGAAGGTTGGCCCCTCCATCTCAAGCTACATGCCCACTGCAACATCTCATGTCAACCACATCATGTGTAACCATGTGAACCTCTGTCATGATACTCCAACAAGTGCTAACACATCTCTACCATCTGTCAACATCTCATCCAATAGCAACATCATCCTGTACACTGGATCCCCTCATGACTCAAGCTATTTGGGTAGCTAATCCAACCATACACCCAAACCACAAGAATGCACATTCTTCTATCACCATCAGTCGTTTCTCAAAACAACCTGTCACATTCGTGACTCATCAAGAATCTATCCCCATAAGTGCAAACCATGTTCAGGTCCATGGAAACTCCATCCCATCTCATCTGCGACATGTCATGATGCTTGATGCCAAGCCATCCTTGCACCATCAGTCATACCTGCTCATCATGTTTCAAGGACTCACTGCCATGAGCAGCTGATCCAGGTGGATATTGGTGACCACCCGCTAATTCCACTTGGATCCCCTCTAGTGCTTCTTACAGTTTTTTCAGTTTCCTTAATTATAGCACAGTTTACTATTTTTAGCAGTTTTTCGGGTCCTAAGCTTCCGGAGCCATTTTGAGGCGCTAAACGACATTTTTTGGGAAATCTACCGCCAGTGATTTTTTTGATAAAAATCGTCTTTTCCGTCGTATTCCTCGGAGAGATCTTTCCAATGGGCTATCATGCACGTCAAACGGAGATAGTACGACCAATTCGCGACCCCGGGAAGTTGACGTACCAACTTACCCAAAACGGGGCCCACAATTTGGCGTTTCATCTTCTAGGGTTAGGTTTTGGAATGTGAAGGGTTTTCCATTGTTTCTCAACAATAAATAGGCCTTCGAGCCTCGTTGTAAGACATTTCAGAGGCATGTAGCCACCACATCTCTTCTCAGAGATAAGCTACCATCGCCCTAGCTAGTTTATTTCCATTTCTGTTTGTAAGCATATTTCAGTATTTTACAGTAACGAAATGAGGATTATTTCTGCTGCATATATGTCTTTATGGTTATCTCTATATTTTATTGTGTTCTTGTTTAAATCCGGATCAGTGGTATCAGAGCGGTCTGCTTTTCTTCTCTGTCTTTCTTTGCATGTCCCCAACGATGTCGGGATATAAGGAGTTAGGGCTTGAACTAGTCGAACCTTTGCAAGACCAGCCTCGCAAATCCCGACGGCCTCCCATGGCGGATGAAAAGAAAGACGAGGGGGCAGGAGATCCTATCAAAATCTTGCTCGAAGAAGCCCCCGAGCGACAAAGGAACGCGATGATGGACAACGTTTCCCAAATCCTTCAGCAGCTACCCAGGGGTGACGCATCGGCTTCCAACAGCAACTCTGGAAACGCCACACCATTTAAGGTACAAGTTAATTTTCAAATCCCCATATTCGAGGGTCAGATAGATGCAGATGTCGTCGATAAATGGTCAAATGTACTAGAGGGTTATTTTTCTATTCATGATTTTTCCATTCAGGAAAAGATTATTTTCGCTCTTCTCAAAGCAACCCCCCACGTCAAGGATTGGTGGGAAACCTATTGCGAGCAGAAGGATGAAAGTACAGGCTCACTATTTTCAGTCGCACTGACTTGGGATTCATTCCGAGATGCCATCAAGGAGTAGTACTACCCTGTCGGAAGCTATGAGGATCAATACATAAAGTGGACCACGCTACGGTAGGGAAGGGACCAAGACTACCAGAGTTTACCAATATTTTCCATACCCTTCGCACAAAGTTGGGTATCAAGGATATAGAGCAGCATTTGGTACTCAAATACCGTGGCTGCCTACACAGGTACATCCAAGAAGAAATAGAATTCCTGAACATCTCCTCGCTCGGCACGGCATACCGATATGCCGTCAAGGTCGAGCAAAATTTTAAACAGAAGAAGCGAGACTTTGGGTCTGCGAATCCAAAACAAGGGAAAGGTGCCCCCAAACCGCAGAACAAAGGACAAAGCCAAGGCGGGGCGGCCCAAGACAACCTGCCAAAGTTGTAAGCAAAGAACAGCGCCGCGAAGCCGAAAAAGGACACCGGAAAGTGGTGTGAGTTCCATAAGAGCTCCACTCACAACACAAGTGAGTGTCGGGCCAAGCAGTCACTAGTGGCCGAGCTAAAGGTTTCAGAATCAGATGCATGTTCTGACTCTGAGTCAGAACCCGATAAGGGGAATGACAAAGGGAAGCAGATTATCGATGCGGAGCCCAACGCCACCGTTGCCACCACGAAGATCCAGAAGGAGGAACCTGAATATCCAGAGGAGGAGAAGCGTCTCTTCCACTCCGAGATGTGGGTAAAGGGCTCCCCACTACAGTTCATTGTCGACAGCGGGAGCCAAAAGAACCTCATTTCGGCAGAGGTCGTGAAACGGTTGGGCTTATCGACCACAGCACATCCACAACCATACACCATTGGGTGGCTGCACCAAGGAAGGGATCTTCGCGTGAGCCAACAGTGTCGCCTTCCATACAACATCAAGCCCTTCACGGTTGAGGTATTGTGTGACATTTCTCCCCTCGAAGTTTGTGATGTGTTATTAGGACAACCATACTTGTGGAAGCGACATGCTGTGTATGAGTCAAGGCCCCGTGCTGTTATTGTTACTTTGGGAAATAAGTTTTACAGGATACCAGAGGTAGCACTGCCTACCGCCATCTCTTTGGTTACTGCAAAACAATGCAGTAAGCTCATTTCCAAAACCGATAAGTTTGTTTTCTTGATGATACGCCCTCAAGAAAAGAAGAAGACAGTGGCCACGACCTCCAGACAGGGCCCCTCCGCACGACAACTACAAATGGACAAGGTAGTGGAGGAGTATGAGGACATCTTCACCTCCCCCGCAGGGGTTCCTCTGCACTGTCACGTCAAGCACTCCATTGATCTGACCCCAGGTTCGTCGCTGCCCAATGGACCAATCTATCGGGGCTCTGTTCTGGAGAACGATGAAATCAAGAGGCAGATTGAGGAGCTGCTGCAAAAAGGTCACATCTGTCCGAGTTCATCGCCCTGTGGGAGCCCGATCGTGCTGGTACAAAAGAAGGATGGGACTTGGAGACTCTGTATTGACTATCGGGCGCTGAACAAGATCACTGTCCGTAATAGGTACCCAATCCCATGGATCGATGACCTCCTGGACCAACTAAAGGGGAAAAATATTTCAGCAAGATCGATTTGAAGTCAGGATATCACCAGGTACCAATCGAACCCTCCAATGTGTGGAAGATTGCCTTCAAAGCCAAGGAGGGCCTTTTCGAATGGTTGGTTATGCCTTTCGGATTGACGAATGCTCCTGCAACCTTCATGAGGCTAATGGACGACATCTTGCGGCCATTCACCAACTCATTTGTAGTGGTATACTTGGATGACATCTTGATCTTTAGCAATACTTGGGAAGAGCACCTCCACCACATCCGACAGGTTCTCCAAACACTGCGACAACACAAGTTATGTGCCAATTTGGAGAAATGCACTTTTGGCATGACCCAGGTTCAGTATCTGGGATACATTATTGATGAACGGGGGGTGCATGTGGATCCAGCCAAGATACAAGTCATTCGTGATTGGCCATCTCCAACCACTCTAACAGAGCTTCGCAGATTTCTAGGCCTTGCCAACTTCTACCGCAGGTTCGTGTTGGGATTTTCTCATATCACTTGGCCCTTGAGTCAGGTCACCAAGGGAGGAGCGAAAGCAAAAAAAATTTGGTCTGAATCTCAACAGAAGGCATTCACATAGTTGAAAGATCGACTCTGCAGAGCACCAGTTCTTGCATTACCAGACTTGCAACAACCATTTGAGGTCGAGACAGATGCCTCTGACTATGCTATTGGGGCAGTCCTTACTCAACACGGGCATCCAGTGGCATATCACAGTGAGACACTTTCAGACACAGTCCGGAAGTATCCCACTTATGACAAAGAGATGTATTCCATTGTGCAGGCCTGCCGACAATGGAAGCATTACATTTTGGGGAAGGAAACGGTCATCCACACAGACCACCGACCCCTGCAGTTCACACAGACCCAAGGGAAATTGCAGAATGATCGCCATCAGAAGTGGTCCACATACCTGCAACAGTTCCATTTGAATATCAAGTATAAGAAGGGCAGCACCAATAATGTTGCAAATTGCCTCAGTCGACCACCGATCATGGCGTTAACCACTGTGCTCAACTCTTGTGGGCACGAGACTTCTGATTGGCCACTTCTCTACAAAAGCGACCCGGAATTCGGCCACACATACCAGACACTCTTGGAGGGTCAGCATGTTCCAGATTTTCACCTCCAGGACGACCTGTTATGCCACCTGGGCCACCTTTGTGTTCCTTCAAGCAAGTGTGCCAAGATGATCTGGGAAGCACACTATAGTCGGGCCGTTGTGCATTTTGGGGTCGAAAAAACGGTGGCAGTATTGCAGAAATATTTATATTGGCTGAATCTTCGATAGGGTGTCGGGAAATACATCAGATCATGCACTGCTTGCGCCATTGCCAAACCGACCATCAAGAAGCAAGGCCTCTATACCCCGCTGCCTACCCCTAGTCGACCTTGGGAATCCATCTCCATGGATTACATGTCAGGCCTCCCTTCCACTAGGCATGGAAATGACTGTGTTTTTGTGGTCGTCGACAGGTTCTCGAAGATGGCCATTATGGCAGCCTGCAAGAAGAATATCACAGCAGAAGCCACTGCTAAACTCTTCCTTGAACGAGTATGGGTACACTTTGGGATCCCACAGTCTATCATTTCAGATCGGGACAACAGGTTCCTCAATACATTTTGGTCTAGCCTCTGGTCGATGTTGGACACCAAACTCACTAAGTCCACAGCCTTCCATCCTCAAACTGATGGCCAGACTGAGGTCGTCAATAGGATGATCGTACACATTCTGTGCATGTACAACTCAAAGCATCCACGCACATGGGACGAGAACCTCCCCTATGTTCAGCACAGCTACAACCGGGCTCTCCACAGCTCAACTGGCCATGGCCCTTTCCAGGTGGGATTGGGATTCCAGCCATTATGTCCCATCGATGTGGCCATGCCGTTTGCAGCTACTCATGCAGATTCTTCTCATGTCCAGTCCGAAACAAATAAGGCAAACAACTTCATTGAGCACATCCAACATATTCGCCAGCAGGTCCATGACATTTTGGAGAAATCAAATTCCAAGTACAAGCAGCGACATGATCAACATCGGGTGCCACACAAGTTTCAAGTGGGAGACAAAGTCTGGTTGCATTTGCAAAAGGAACGCCTTACCGGAGCCTATCGGAAACTTAGACCACTCCGATATGGCCCTTACACCATTACCAAGGCTGTGGGAGACAATGCATTTGAGCTCAGCATTCCCCCATTCCTTGGCCTGCACCCGGTGTTCAATGTCGACCGCCTTCGGCCATACTTTCCACCATTACTAGACACGTCCGACATTGCAGAACAACTCACACCCACAGAGTTAAATCCAGCTTGCATGGAACAAGTTGCAACTGATCAGATCATGGACACACAGATCAAGCACACTCGCCAGCAGAATATCCAACTGTATCGAGTTGTCAAAGCAGGACAACTCCTTCACCAGGGCAAGTGGCTCACCAGGGACCAAGTGCAGCAGAAGTTCCCTCATCTCATGGACGAACTCAACGCAATGGGGACCATTGCTTCCTAAGGGGGGAGGAATGATCCAGGTGGATATTGGTGGCCACCCGCTAATTCCACTTGGATCCCCTCTAGTGCTTCTTACAGTTTTTTCAGTTTCCTTAATTATAACATAGTTTACTATTTTTAGCAGTTTTTCGGGTCCTAAACTTCCGGAGCCGTTTTGAGGCCCTAAACGACGTTTTTTGGGAAATCTACCGCCAACGATTTTTCTGATATAAATTGTCTTTTCTGTCATAGTCCTCAGAGAGATCTTTCCAACAGGCTATCATGCACGTCAAACGAAGATAGTACGACCAATTCGCGACCCCGGGAAGTTGATGTACCAACTTACCCAAAACGGGGCCCACAATTTGGCGTTTCATCTTCTAGGGTTAGGTTTTGGAATGTGAAGGGTTTTCCATTGTTTCTCAACAATAAATAGGCCTTCGAGCCTCATTGTAAGACAATTCAGAGGCATGTAGCCACCACATCTCTTCTCAGAGATAAGCTACCATCGCCCTAGCTGGTTTATTTCCATTTCTGTTTGTAAGCATATTTCAGTATTTTACAGTAATGAAATGAGGTATTATTTCCGCTGCATATCTGTCTTTATGGTTATCTCTATATTTTATTGTGTTCCTGTTTAAATCCGGATCAGCAGCTAACAATGAGCCCCATATTCTCATCAATCTAAGAAGATGTAGAGGGAGTAGAGCCTGAAGGCTCTCCCTCACTAATCAACTCGATCCATCTATCAGGATCCTCAATCTCCATCCTTTGTAGATAAGCAACCCGGTCCTCCCCCTGGACATCCGGCCTCACATACACCTCCTCCTCATCATCATCCTCCTCAACCACTTCTAGCCTTCTTGACAAATCCAAGATGCTATCTAAAAGTGTCCTAATGACCAATGACTGCTCGGTAAGCTTTGCCTCAACAGTAGACAACCGCTTACTCATGTCTCCCATTCTCTTCTCGTCCTCCATTTGCATCACTCCCAACTTACAATCAGGCCTGGTCACTCCAATGGTTGGCACACCAATGGGTACATCCTCCCTTCCATCTTAAATGTAGAGCTTTCTCAAATGTGGAACAATCATAGCATCAAATTGTTTCATGAATTGCATCCCTAATACAGCCTCATAGTCATCAATCCGCACTATAGTGAAATCAACCTTTCCCATCCATTCACCAACTGTAGTGTCCACCCTTTCAGCTATACCAAGAACTTCAATAGGAGGAGAATTGACTGTATTCATCTGTACATTTTCTGGTACAAATTTCAGCCCAATTCTTCTTGCAGTATCTTCACCCATGAAGTTATGAGAAGCCCCACTATCCACCATAGTGAGTATATCAGCACCTCCAATATTCATCTGAACATACTCCACCCTGTTCCTCTCAGGATCCCTCCCAGAGACCACCTCTGTAGTAGCAGAAGCACCAAGTATCTGCATCATCCCCATAGAAGCTCCTTCATTCTTCGCATCAGATTGTGCAATCGCAACCACTTTTGGTCTAGAAGGACAATTCTTCACCGTATGTTGTCCAACACATATCCAACACTTCAAGGCTTTCTTCGTCTTTGAATTATCATCCGATTTCGAAGCATCATCCTTCTTCTTCTCTTTCGGATTATCAGACTTCTTCTTCCTATCATCAGAAGTCTCATCATAATGCTCCACCAACCTGTCAACAACAACAAAAGCCTCCTCAAGTGTTCTAATTCTCTGCCTCTTCACTTCATTGCGTGCCCAAGGCTTCAATCCAATAATGAAATTTAGCATCTTGTCCCTCTCCGCCATGTCAGGAAGTTCCAGAACCGCACTTGCAAACTCCCGTTGATATGTTTGTAGGTTCCCAGTCTGCTTTATGTACTTAATCTTCATCCTTGCTTCCCATGTTTCATCCTAAGGACTGAAATGGGTCTGTAAAGCTTTCTTCATCTCATCCCATGAAGTAATGTCACCAGCACTACCATTGGCAATCTGATCCATCCGTCTTCGCCACCACATCTTAGCATCCTTTGTTAAGAACTAAGCAGCTACCTTGAATTTTGTCTCATCATCAGATAGACCCAATCATTCCAAGTATTGCTCCATGTCCCATAGAAAGTTGCCAAGAGTCTTTGCACTCCTTGTACCATCATAAGATTCCGGTTCCTTGACTTTCACATGAGGCACTCCTCCACCTGAGTTATGCCTCACGGCCTTCTTCAACACCGCGATCTCATCTCTGGCTTTGTCAAGAGATTTCTTCAAGTCCATGATCTCTGCAAGACCTTGGTCCCTTGCTTCTTCAACCTCCTTGACTCTTACTTCAAGTTGTGTACACATAAGATCAGTGTACTCATGTTGTGTTCGGAGTTCATCAAACTCTTCCTTCATCTTTGAATTGGCCTCTTGCTCCTTAGCGAACAAGTCCATCTTCTTATCCCAGGAAGTTTCCATAACCTCCATCCTCAACAACATCTTCTCCATAAGCACTATAGTAGCATCGTGCCCATGACTAGACCCAGCCTGAGATTCAGCCGCCATCTCTAACAGCTTCTTCTTCTTTTGCAATCTAGTTTCGACCATCCAACAGCTTCACCAAGATGCCTGCAACCTGAACCAACCCTTGTTCCACTTGTGTGAAACGGCTTCCTTCACCTGCAAGTACCTGCTTCACTGTCTTCAGTTCCCAAGTGTATGCACACTTGCTTCACCCAGCTTCCTGCAAGACTCCTCCAAGTCTTCAGACTAGCTCTGATACCAACTGTCATGATAGTGCAGTGGGATCAACACTTCATCGTCAACCCAGTCATCAGCTAGCTCTCATACCAACTGTCACGCCCCTAAGCTGGCGGTAGTCTTCCAACCGCTCTTAGCGAGGTGCGGCACCATCAAACACTTTCTTTTCACCAATACTTATATTCGTGGACTATGCCTAATTCACTTTCTCCTACTTAGTTTGTGTTTCGCAACCAAGTATTATTATGTTTATCCTTTATACCAATTAACACCCATACTCATTCATTATCAACAACAATTATAACAAGAACACAATTGCACAATATAAAGGGAGGGGCAACTCCCTGAACAATGAGTCTGCCCGAAATATATATATATTAATCAATCTTCGATGTTTACAAGCCTATACAAGCATACTTGGCAATCCAAGTTTCATACTTAGCCAATTTTACAATCAAGGCAAACCTCTATTCACCTTCGTGCACACCTTTCACAATGGGTGGGCGCTCACCCAAGCCACGAAGACACCCACTCCAAGACTTGGCACAAACCGACACTTGCACAACTGTCGTGCACGCCTCAACCGACCCACGGGCACACCTTGCCCAACACCTTCGCCCAACTCTAAGTGCGAGCTACCTCCGTGCACAAATCAACCTTAAGCACATGAGCTATGCGCTCTTTTCCTTGTCCTTACTATGCACTTAGACCTGCGCACTTCTTGTGCGAAGTTGCTATGAGAGATCGTTCATTGAAATGCCTCCAAATGCATCCAATATATATGCTCCATAGCGTGTGGGCGGGTTGCCCAGCAGATCGCCCATCCTTTGTTTACACACCCCTAAACGCCTTTGCCAACCATGTCGGCCCGCCCTCCATCATGGGTATGCCTCCACATGTTTATCTCCACGCTCCATGGGGTATAAAATTCCATCGCAATGCTTGTTCCATCGCATAACTAGCTACGCGTGCTCCAACTCGTCTGTCCGCCCATGCGCGCCCGTTGTGTGTGCCTCAGCTCGTCGCTCACCCGCGCGTGCCTGTCGTGTGTGCCTCAGCTCGTCGCTCGCCCGTGCACACTCATCGCGTGTGCCTCAGCTCGTCGCTCGCCCGTGCGCATCCGTCGCGTGTGCCTCAGCTCGTCGCTCGCCCACACCCGCGCCTGTCGTGCACTTCAACTCGCCGCTCACCCATGCGCCCATAGCACAACCGCGCCCACGCTCGGTCCGCCTGACGCCCAACCGCATTACGCACCCGAGGACCTTACACGAAGGGTGACTCGGGTGAGGTCACCCACCCGTCGGCACAAGTTTAGTTGTGAAGTTTGGTTGGCAGCTCGTGTGAGGGTGCGCCCACTCGACTTTGGAAAAGAATCTTGGTTATCACATGGAGGTGTGAGAAGTTGTAAAATTGGCTAAGTATGAAACTTGGTGTTTACAAGTATACTTGTAAAGCATTGTAACTATTCTAAAGTTGTATAATATATTATTCGGGCAGACTCATTGTTCAGGGAGTTTCCCCTCCCTTTATACTGTGCAATTGTGCTCTTCATGTATAATTGTTGATGATAATGAATGCGTATGGGTGTTCATTGGTATAAAGGAAACATTATAATACTTGGTTGCGAAAAAACAAACTAAGTATACTAATGGTTAGGCGTAGTCCATGAACATAAGTATTGGTGAAAAGAAAGTGTTCGGTGGTGCCGCACCTCGCCAAGTACAGTTGAAAGACTACCGTAGGCCTGGGGGCGTGACAGTTGGTATCAGAGCAGGATTGTTCATGACGAATTGTAGGTGTGGATGCACTTGAGAGCTGGTGAACTGAATCAAAGAGCTGATTCTACGAAGACCAAAGACTTGAAAGGAAGTTCAAGCTTTGCAGGTGACAGGTGGAATATCAGGGTGATTCAGGTGAAGTGTGAAACAAGTTTAGCAGAGGTGAAGCTTTGTGCTTGGGCCACGCTGAACAACAAGGCATGGTATGTTTGGAAGAATGCGAAGGGAAGCTCTTGCTTACCTTATACAGGTTGAAGCGGATGAAAGAAGAGAATCCCCAGATTCGAGAGAAGCTTGAAGCCTTGGAAAAGAATGTTGAAGACGAACTTCTTCAACTTGGTTGGATAATGGAGCAGGATGAAGATGCAGATTGTGCTGACAAGGAAGAGGAAGCCGTGATGTTTGAGGATGTTGCAGATGTGACAATGATGGAGGATGAACTTGAGATTGATCAAGTTGGACTAGGATCGTGCAGTTCACAGATGTGGATGGATGAGGATATTCACATGGAGGAGCCTCATGAGGATGATGTAAGTATTGTTGATACTTGTGTTTCTCTTGAGCATTTGGTAGATGAACCGTATGCAGGGAAGGTCAAAATCAGTTTGCTGATGTAAGGGAGGATCTTACCATGGATGTCTATGATGAGACCTTGTATGGAGAAGCAAGGATTGTTGACTGTTGTAGGACTTGTTGGGGTTGTTTGTGACCTTATGGTAGAAGGTACAAGGGCCCCTGACAAGGGGGGAACATGATGATCATTGCGGAGGAATGGGTCATGCTTTAGCCACATGGAGAATTGGCTAAGTGCCCGGCATGACTCATGGACAGATTGGAGGGCACACTATTGAGTATACTTGGGTGGACTTCTCATGGCCAAGACCAGGAGCAAGTCTTGGTGGAACCTTTAGTGGGGGAGCTATGATGGAGAGACTCATGTGATGATGATATGGTTGGGTGACCGAGTTCACTAGACCAAAGATTGCAGAATTAGATGAGGATGACCAATTGTTGTGATGGGTCTACTTAGTTGGACTACATGGGAAACTTAATCATGGGCATCAGGTTGGAGACATGGAGCATGGCAGTTTTATGCGGGGACATTATGCAGGAAGCACTTGTAGAGGTGTCACTTATGGGCATCCAATGAGGAGTGCCGAGGCAGAGATGTCTTGCAGATGGATTTGTTGATGTGACATGGAGATGTTTTGCTTATGGGCCGATGGAGATGTTGTGCACTTATGTAGAACAAGGCCATGGACTTGGATGGAGTTGTGAGCAGACTATGGAGCATTCCTACTACATGGAGAGCTGAGGCATCTTGCAGAGACCTTTGGGCCGAGACTTGTATGCTTGCTAGGATGTTGGTTGGAGATGACTTATGGGGCTCATGATGACACGAGGTTGTGACTTTTAGGGACTTCATAAATGGTGGACTTGGAGGATCTAATGCATTGAGGAGCTGAGGTCAGGGACTTTGATGCAGATTGGGATGCATACTTTCGAGTACATGCATGGGTCTTGGAAGAGTGACTTGATGTGGAAGATCGATATGGGACACTTTGGAGTGATGGAGTTACGACGATGGTGATGCCTTGGAGGCAACACTTGGGCAAGTGTTGAGCCGAGACTTAACCACTGTTGACACATGGGAGCTGATTGATCTATGATCATGGGCAGAACATGGATAGATGAGACATGTGTATACTTGTTTCTATGGCAGGCTTAAGGGATGGCACATACAGATATGATGGAGGTTGCTTCATGGACCTGGATGTGGCACATCGAGAGTCAGAAGTTCGATGAGCTGATCTCTTCACTTTGAGGAGATGGATGTTTTGCAGATGGATGATGTTGGGATGGAAGTGGCTGATTTCATGCAGCACATTGGTACCAAACATCATGGACAACATGTTGCAGACAGGATGGAGAAAACTTCATGGACCTGAGCATGGTTTATACTTGTATGTAGACGGATTCTTGACCGAGTTGAGGATGTGACAGGATGTTCTGAGAAACAACTAATGGTGGCATGAGGATGTGCATTCTCATGGTTTGAACGTGATAGTTGGACTAATCACCCGATTAGTTCAAACATGAGGGAGCTCAATGTGCAGAGATGTGTTAGCATTGTGTTGAAGTATCATGGCAGCATTTCACATGAGGATGACACATGATGAGGTCGACACAAGATGTTGCAGGAAGCATGTATCTTGAGATGGAGGGGCCAACCTTCCACGATGGGGAGCAGCATGTGGAGATTGTGATAGGGTGGTTGATGATCATGGATTGAGATGATTTCTGATATATGACATACCGATGGGGTGTATGCCTTGGTATGGATAGCTTAGTGAAAAATGGCTGCCGAGACGAGATATTGTTGAGGACGACAATGATTTCAAGTGGGCGAGGATGTAAGGACCTGCGGTCCGAGGCACGATCGCCACGAGATGTGCGACGAGCTAGCGAAGGCAAACGAGCACACGGTTGAACAAATGGTACAGTGGTCACTTGGAGCATGCGTGCGAGAAGTGAAGGAGAAAAGTCATGTATTTATAAAAGGATGAGTGAGGGTGTTCATCCTTGGTGAGCCGACGGTGAAGAGTGTTGGTTGGGGTGTTGGCGGATGAGCCGACTGTGTGGCAGACCAAATGAGGGTGTCGGTTGATGATGAACGCGGGTCGACTGAGGGGTGGCACGACCACATAACACTGCGTATATGTTGAATGCATGGATGGATCATTTGGCATTCATTCGAACATCACAATGCATACAAAGGGAAAGTGCGAAGTAGGAAGGTGAAGCCGCAACATAAGAGGAGGCGCAGCTCTATGCGCCCATCCTTGGGCGAGGCCGCACGGTGAACATCACATGAGTTTGTATCAGGTGAAGGTGCGGGTAGAGGCTGCCCGCCGTTCGGGTGAAGGCGCGGGTGAAGGCATCGGTGTTCGGGTAGAGCATGGGTGAAGGCACCAAGTGCCCGGTTGACACAGGTTATTGGGTGGCTTGGGTGAGTGCCCGCCCATCGTGCAAAACATAACACGGTGGAGTTTTTGTGAAGCTGTGCAAAGACAAACGCGAAGGTGGAGAAGGGGACTTGGGTGAGGTCACCCACCCACTGTGCGGAAGTAAACGAAGGGTGACTCAGGTGAGGTTACCCACCCATCGACACAAGGTTCGGTTGTGAAGTTTGGTTGGTAGCTCGTGTGAGGGCGCGCCCGCCTGACTTGGGCAAAGAATCTTGGTTATCACACGGAGGTGTGAGAAGTTGTAAAATTGGCTAAGTATGAAACTTGGTGTTTCCAAGTATACTTGTAAAGCATTGTAACTGTTGTAAAGTTGTATAATATATTATTCGGGCAGACTCATTGTTCAGGGAGTTGCCCCTCCCTCTATACTGTGCAATTGTGTTCTTCATGTATAATTGCTGATGATAATGAATGTGTATGGGTGTTCATTGGTATAGAGGGAAACATAATAATACTTGGTTGCGAAAAACAAACTAAGTAGATTAATGGTTAGGCGTAGTCCATGAACATAAGTATTGGTGAAAAGAAAATGTTCGGTGGTGCTGCACCTTGCCAAGTATGGTTGAAAGACTACCGTAGGCCTGGGGGCGTGACAGGGCAGGTCAGGTGAGGGCATCCATGTCAACTCATTCAGGGAGGTCGGGCGAGGGCGTCGGTGTCAACTCGTTCCGGCGTGTCACGCCCCTAAGCCAGCGGTAGTTTTTCAACTGCTCTTGGCGAGGTGCGACAACACCGAACACTTTATTTTCACCAATAC
This sequence comes from Pinus tabuliformis, assembly GCA_031772625.1. Classification (NCBI taxonomy): domain Eukaryota; kingdom Viridiplantae; phylum Streptophyta; class Pinopsida; order Pinales; family Pinaceae; genus Pinus; species Pinus tabuliformis. Next base: position 635,669,643 of record CM062818.1, on the reverse strand, counting down.
TTATGTTCATGGACTATGCCTAACCACTTTTCCTACTTAGTTTGTGTTTCTCAACCAAGTAATTATTATGTTTCCTTTATACCAATGAACACCCATACACATTCATTATCATCAACAATTATACAAGAGAACACAATTGCACAGTATAAAGGGAGGGGAAACTCCTTGAACAATGAGTCTGCCCGAATACAATATGTTATACAATATTTGAATGTTACAAAGCTTTACAAGTATACCTGGAAACACAAAGTTTCATACTTAGCCAAATTACAACTTCATCACACCTCAGTGTGATAACCAAGATCCTTTGCGCAAATCGGGCAGGCACGCCCTCACACGAGCTGCCAACCAAACTTCACAACTAAACCTTGTTTCATGCACGACGGGAGGGTGACTCCACCAAGTCACCAAGACACCCTCTTCCTTCGCACCCAGCTTCACCAACGTTCCACTGTTCACCCGGCTTCACCAACGTTCCACCTTTCACCAACTTCACACGGTTTCACCAACCGGTGGGTACTCCTACCCGCGCCCTCACCCAAAACTGAGACAACGCGTTACCTCCATGTGGCCTTGCCCAAGAGTGGGCGCATCACCATTCTGCACCTTCCCTTCTATTTTTTGTGGCTACACTTAGTCTTGCGCACTTCTTCTTCGTTGGATGATGAGCGAAGTTCGTTGCCTCAAATGCCATCATCAATGCACTAATATATACTCTCTTTGTGTGGTCATGCCACCTCTCGGCTAACCCTTGCTTAACATCAACCAACACCCTTCCTTCACCTTTCTATTTGGTTGGCCTATCTGCCAACACTGCAAACATGATTCTCCACCGTCGGCTTATTTCGATGAACACCCATGCTATCCACCTTATAAACATATGACTCGCTCCTCACTTGTATGCGCGCTCCAAGTGTTCGCTCTGTCATCTTTCGTTACCTCGTGTGCTCAACCTTCACACTTCGCACCGGTGGATGAGTCAAGAACCGCAGGTCCTTACATCCTCCTCTAGCTGAAGTCGTTGTTGTCCTCGACAACATGCCATCCTGGTAGCCATTCACCAAGATCAAGATTTTTATATCCGAACAGTCTTATCCATGATATCAACTCTTCCACATATTTCAAACATCCTGCAACATATGTAGAACTTCCATATCCATCATGTGTCGTCCTCATCCTGTAGTCTTTCATCAGATGCTCCACCATACCAACATCTCTGTCAACATTTCCTCGGATCAGCCTGATACGAACACACCTCTGCATGCTCATCGTCAAGTGTAGACCTGATAGTCACATCTCTCTGTACACTAGTACCCGTCATGACTCAAACTAGTTGGGTAGCTAATCCAACCATGCGCCCAAACCACAATAATGCACATCCTTATGTCCCCATCAGTCTTCCCTTGACTTCTGCTACATCTTGGACTCATCAAGAATCTATCCAGTCCTCCATGCTCAGGTCCATGGAAACTCCATCCCATCTGCAACATGTTCAGTCCATGGCCTTGTTGTACAAGAGTGTACGACCTCTCCACTGGTTCATAAATCTCCATGTCACAACAGCATCTACACAACATCCTTTGCTTCGGCATTCCTCATAGAATGTCCATGAATGACACCTCTACACATGCTCCTGCATAATGTCCTTGCATAACTGTCATGCTCCATGTCTCCAACCTTATGTCCATGACTCTAGTTTTCCATGATCTCCAACCCATGTAGACTTCATCCTAACATCTGGCCATCTGCATCCAAGTCTGCAATCTGTCATAAAGAAGCCTCCTTCCAAGGCCCCTTGCTACGTTGGTGCAGCCCCTTCCAATCAAGGTCCCTGCACCAACCCATCTCCAAGGTTGTCTATAGAGAAAGGAGGGCCAAGAAGTTTCCTCCCTGACTCTCATCCACCCATGTATCAGATTGATGTTGTGTCCTCAAGTATCTGTGCACAACCTCAATCTCCTCACATGTACACCCAAGCTCTCTAAGCTTTTCCTTTGTCAACTGAAAGTCATATATGCCCATAGCATACCTGAAAAAATCCACTATACCAGCCAGATCTCTACCTTCATAATCCTCTCCAACCACTACCTCTGAAGTAGTACTTGGACTCCCTTCTTTCATAACTCCATTGTGAAGATCATTAGTAGAAGATGTCATTTTCAAGTGCTCCAAGGTTCATCAGATTGATCTCCCACTTACTTCATCCTTCCTCGCTCTTGCAATGAAGTCAATGAACTTTCCTTCCTTCGTTGTTTGAGTCATACTCCCAAGTCCTCTTTGCTCCATATCCTCATGCTTTACATTCGGATCTTTGGGATACAAAGTCATAGAATTCATCCTCACTCTATACCCCAAGCAACTCCTTGTATTCAACGGAACCATCATAGTTCTTCCTTCAGCTGTGGTCAAGAGAATGTCCCGGTCCACCATTGGTATGGCTTGTGTAAGCCTCATGAGATCTTGCCCCAGCACCATAGAATGATCATGTCCACGATCCTCAAGTCCAACTTTCCAAACCATGATCCCACTCTCACCTGAGTGTTTTCCATCACAACAGTAACAACTTTCATGGTAAAGTTTACTGCTTTGAAAGCACTCCATTCCCTCTCCATCTTTGCTTTCTTCCGAAAAGACTTTGCTGCTTTCCTGCTTAAGAAGCTATGAGTAGCTCCCATATCCACCAAAGCTGCAAATCTCTTGCCTTTCACGGTCACCTGCACAAAACTAAGCTTCAAGGCATCACCTCCTTTTGTCGGCTTTATCTTGTGTCTCACATCAGCAACCTTCTTCAAGAATTCAACCTCAGAAGTGTCCATTGGCTTGTGCTCCAATCTGACATTCCTCCTAAGGTACTTCACTTCCTTGCTTGGCTCTTCTAAGCAACTCGATCCTCGTCTAGCTTGATTCCCTTCAAGCTTGTCCTCCATCATATTCTGCTCAAGTGCACCAACCAAGTATCCATTGACTACCTCCATAGAACTAAGCTTCTGAACATCCTCTGGATTGTCTCAGTAGTGAGTTCCCAGACTGTCAATGTAGTCGAGCTCTTCCTACTCAATTACAACGATCTTCTTACCAAGAAGCTTCTTCTTTATCTCCTCCTCAATTTGCTTGATTTCAGCTTCCACCATGGCACTTTTCTTCCTTAACCGAGCTCTTTCATCCAAGAGCTCTTGAAGACCAAGACCACTTTGTCAGATCTCCTCATCAAGTTCCTTGAGTTCACCATCTATCGTACTTCCACATTGGCTTTTGAGTTCTTCAAGTTCCTTCCTTAGTTCCAAACAACCTTCCTGAATCTTCATGTTCTCAGCCTTCATCGAAACCCAGTTAGAACTCCATCAACCCATCTGTTCCAACACTTTGTACCGGAAGACTTCACTTGCATTATGGCTAGATTCACCTGTCATAGGTTCATCCACCATCTTTGCCTTTCAGTCTTCTCCAAGTTCCCTGCAAGACATGAACTAGCTCTTGTTCCACTTGTATGTGAAATCAGCTTCCTTCACCTGCAAGTACCTGTCACGAGCAACCCTGCTCAAACACCAACTATCAAGTGTTTACACACCTACTTCACCCAGCTTCTGGCAAGACTCTTCCAAGTCTTCAAACTTGCTCTAATACCACCTGTCATGCCCCTAGGCCAACGGTAGTCTTTCAACCGCTCTTGGCGAGGTGCGGCACCACCGAACACTTTCTTTTCACCAATACTTATGTTCATGGACTACGCCTAACCACTTGTCCTACTTAGTTTGTGTTTCTCAACCAAGTAATTATTATGTTTCCTTTATACCAATGAACAACCATACACATTCATTATCATCAACAATTATACAAGAGAACACAATTGCATAGTATAAAGGGAGGGGCAACTCCCAGAACAATGAGTCTGCCCGAATACAATATGTTATACAATCTTTCAATGTTACAAAGCTTTACAAGTATACTTGGAAACACCAAGTTTCATACTTAGCCAAATTACAACTTCATCACACCTCCGTGTGATAACCAAGATCCTTTGCCCAAGTCGGGCAGGTGCACCCTCACACGAGCTGCCAACCAAACTTCACAACCGAACCTTGTTTCATGCACGACGGGCGGGTGACTCCACCAAGTCACCAAGACACCCTCTTCCTTCACACTCGGCTTCACCAATGTTCCACCATTCACCTGGCTTCACCAACGTTCCACCGTTCACCAAATTTGCACGGTTTCGCCAACCGATGGGTACTCCTACCCGTGCCCTCACCCAAAACCGAGACAATGTGTTACCTCCGTGTGGCCTTTCCCAAGAGTGCGCACATCATCGTTCTGTGCCTTCCCTTCTATTTGTTGTGGCTACACTCAGTCTTGCGCACTTCTCCTTCGTTGGATGATGAGCGAAGTTCATTGCCTCAAATGCCATCATCAACGCGCTAATATATACGCTCTTCGTGTGGTCGTGCCACCTCTCGGCCGACCCTTGCTTAACATCAACCAACGCCCTTCCTTCGCCTTTCTATTTGGTCGGCCTATCGGCCAACACTCCAAACGCGATTCTCCACCGTCGGCTTATTTTGATGAACGCCCATGTTGTCCACCTTATAAACATATGACTCGCTCCTCACTTGTACGTGTGCTCCAAGTGTTCGCTTGGTCATCTTTCGTTAGCTCGTGCGCTCAACCTTCGCACTTCAGACTAGCGGACAAGTCAAGAACCGCAGGTCCTTACACGGTGGGTCGAGTGAGGGCATTTGTGTAAACTCGTTCGGGTGGGTCGTTCATGGGGGCTTGGGCGAGGACGTCCATGTAAACTCGTTTGGGCGGGTCAGGCGACGGTGTCTGTGTAAACTCATTCAGTCGGGTCGTTCAGTGTGAGGGCGCGCTCGGGCACACAAGCTAGTGTCAAAAATGCTAGGTTGTGACCTGGGGTCGGCTTTGTGCACGTTTGTGTAGCTCGTTTGCCCGGCTCTCCCTTTTCCCTTCGTTTCAGTCGTGTGGGCGCCCATGTAAACTCGTTCGGGCGTGTAAGGACCTGCGGTTCGTGCGATGGGCAGGGCGACTCCACCGTGCAAAGGATGTGCGAAATGTGAAGTGAACGACCAAGAGATGGGTTTATATGATGTTGGGCGAGTTGAGAGGGCGGTCCCATGAGTTGCACGGGTCGACCCTCCACTCGGGCGAAGGCAACATGTTGAATGAGTTGACTTGGGCGTTGGGCATGGGTTAGCCGGGTGACATAACCCACCACCCACCCGTATATATTGGAGGGTGTTTGGAGGAAAACGACCATCATTCAATCATCATTCGGCTAACATGAGTTCGAACAAGGAGTTCTGCAGTGCGTGGATGAGCCTGCATGACGGGTGGAACTCGGGTGAAAAACGCGTTTAGGAAAGTTGGGTGATAAACTCGGGAAAAAATCTCGGGCGAGGTCATTGGGCAGAAAACTCGGGCGAGGTCGTCGGGCAGAAAACTCGGGTGAGGTCGTTCGGGCAAACCGGGCAAGGTTGTCGGGTGACCTGGGTGAAGTCATTCGGGCGAGCCGGGTGAGGTCGTCGGGCGACCCGGGTGAAGTCGTGTGGCGACTCGGGTGAATGAGTTTAGGTGATGGCACGGGTGGAGGTGCAGACGAGCGGCCGGGTGAGGGCGCACCGTGCACGCTAAAACAAAGAATCGTGTGGACGGGCGACCCGGGTACGGCGCGCCGTGCACGACGAAATGGTGAAGTGTTGGAGTTGTGAATAGAGGTGTGACTCGTGCGGATACACCCGTGTGTGGCGACTTGGTTACGACGAGGCTCGCCCAAGTTGGGCAAACAACACAATTGTGTGACGTGGTGAACGAAGGGTTGGTGAGTCATGCGGCGACCGTGCAAAGGCGCCGACGAGCTGGGCAACCGAGTTTGCTGAAGTTGGAAATTTGGTTAAGTGTAAATTTGGGGTTTCCAAAGATTTAACTTATACTTTATAAAAGTGGAAAATTATATATATTGATATCGGGCATACTCATATTGCAGGGAGTTGCCCCTCCTTTTATATTGTTGTGCAATTGTATATGTGTTAATTGCTATTGATAATGAATGTGTATGGGTGTTCATTAGTATAAAGGAATAATAATAATACTTGGTGAAGAAAAATAAACTAAGTATTGAATGTTAAGGCGTAGTCCATGAACATAAGTATTGGTGAAAAGAAAGCATTCAGTGGTGCCGCACCTCGCCATAAGTGGTTGAAAGACTATCGCAGGTGTGGGGGCGTGACAGTTGGTATCAGAGCTGATGATCAAGAAGCTGATCGGGTTGATGATGAAGTGTTGATCCCACTGCACTATCGTGACAGGTGGTATCAGAGCTGGTGAACTGAATCAAAGAGCTGATTCTACGAAGACCGAAGACTTGAAAGGAAGTTCAATTTTTGCAGGTGACAGGTGGAACATTAGGGTGATTTAGGTGAATGGTGAAACAATTTTAGCAGAGGTGAAGCTTAGTGCTTGGACTAATCTGAACGACAAGATATGGCAGGTTTGGAAGAATGCGAAGGGAAGCTCTTGCTTACCTTATACAGGTTGAAGCAGATGAAAGAAGAGAATCCCCAGATTGGAAAGAAACTTGAAGTCTTGGAAAGGAATGTTGAAGACGATCTTCTTCAACTTTGTTGGACAATGGAGCAGGATGAAGTTGCAGATTGTGCTAACAAGGAAGAGGAAGTCGTGATGATCGAGGATGTTGCAGATGTGACAACGATGGAGGATGAACTTGAGATTGATCAAGTTGGACCAGGATTGTGCAGTTTGTAGACATGGATGGATGGGGATACTCACATGGAGGAGCCTCATGATGATGATGTAAGTACTATTGATACTTGTGTTTCATTTGAGCTTTTGGGAGATGAACCATATGCAGGGAAGAGAAAAAACAGTTTTTCGATGCTAGGGAGGATCTTACCATGGATGTCTATGATGATACCTTGTATGGAGAAGCAAGGATTGTTGATTGTTGTAGGACTTGTTGGGGTTGTTTGTGACCTTATGGTAGAAGGTACAAGGGCCCGTGACAAGGGAGGAAAATGATGATTTTTGCGGAGGATTGGGTCATGCTTTAGCCACATGAAGGATTGGCTCAGTGCCCGTCATGACTCATGGACAGATTGGAGGGCACACACTTGAGTTGCTTGGGTGGACTTCTCATGGCCGAGACCAAGAGATAGTCTTGGTGGAACCTTTAGTGGGGGAGCTATGATGAAAAGACTCATGTGATGATGATATGGTTGGGTGACCGAGTTCACTAGACTAAAGATTGCAGACTTGGATGAGGATGACTGATTGTTGTGATGGGTCTACTTAGTTGGACTACATGGGCAACTTAGTCATGGACATCAGGTTGGAGACATGGAGCATGGCAGTCTTATGCAGGGACATTGTGCAGGAGCACTTGTAGAGGTGTCACTTATGGGCATCCAATGAGGAGTGCCAAGGTAGGGATGTTGTGTAGGTGGATTTGCTGGTGTGACATGGAGATGTTTTACTTATGAGCCAATGGAGAGGTTGTCCACTTGAGTACAACAAGGCCATGGACTTGGATGGAGTAGTGAGCAGACTATGGAGCATTCCTACTACATGGAGAGATGAGGCATCTTGCAGAGACCTTTGGGCCGAGACTTGTATGCTTGCTGGATTTTGGTTGGAGATGACTCATGGAGCTCATGATGGTTGAGGAGCTGAGGTCAAAGACTTTGATGCAGGATGGGGTGCATACTTTCGAGTACATGTATGGGTGTGGCTTGAAAGAGTGACTTGATGTGGAGGATCGATATGAGACACTTTGAAGTGATAGAGTTACGATGATGATGATGCTTTGGTGGCAACACTTGGGCATGGGTTGAGCCGAGACTTAACCACTTTTGACAAATGGGAGCTGATTGATCTATGATCATGGGAAACACATGGATAGATGGGATAGGTGTGTACTTGTTTCTATGGCATACTTGAGGGATGGAACGTTATAGATGTGATGGTGGTAGCTTCATGGACCTGGATGTGGCACATCGAGAGAGTTGGAGTTTGAGGATCTCTTCACCTTGAGGATATGGATGTTTTGAGATGGATGATGTTGGGATAGATGCAGCTGATTTCATGCAGCACATTGACACCAAACATCATGGAAAGCATGTTGCAGATGAGATGAGGATTAATTCATGGACCTGAGCATGGCTTACACTTATATGAAGATGGATTCTTGATCGAGTTGAGGATGTAATAGGATGTTCTGAGAAACGACTGATGATGGCATGAGGATGTTCACTCTCATGATTTGGACATGACGGTTGGATTAGCTACCCAACTAGTTCAAACATGGGGATGCGTAGTGTGCAGAGATGTGTTAGCATTATGTTGGAGTATCATGGCAGCAGTTCACACGATGACAACACATGATGGGGTCGACACGATATGTTGCAGTGGGCATGTAGCTTGAGATGGAGGGGCCAACCTTCCATGATGGAGCAGCATGTGGAGATTGTGATAGGGTGGTTGATGATCATGGATTGAGATGATTTCTGATGTACGACATACTGATGGGGTGTATGCCTTGGTATGGATATCTTGGTGACAGGTGGTTGTCGGGATGAGATATTGTCGAGGATGACAATGACTTCAAGTGGGGGAGGATGTAAGGACCTGCAGTCAATGGGATGGGCAGGGCGACTCCAACGTGCGAAGGACTTGTGTAAAATTCAAAGTAAATGAACCTTGGACAAATTTATAAGGTGTTGGGTGAGTTGAGGGGGTGATCCCATGAGTTGGATGGGTCGACCCTCCACTCGAGCGAAGGCAACATGTTGAATGAGTCGGCTTGGGCATTGGGCATGGGTTAGCCAGGTGACATAACCCACCACCCACCCAAATATATTGAAGGGCGTTTGGAGGCAAAAAAACCATCATTCAATCATCATTCGCCCAAAATGAGTTTGAAGAAGGAGTTCTACAGTGTGTTGATGAGCCCGCACGACGGGCAGAACTCAGGTGAAAAACTTGTTTACGAAAGTCGGGTGAGAAACTTAGGTGAAAAACTCATGCAAGAAACTCGAGCAAGGTCATTGGGAAAAAAACTCAGGCGAGGTCGTCGGCCAGAAAACTTAGGTGAGGTCGTTCAGTCGAACTGGGTGAGGTCGTCGGGCGACCCGGGTGAAGTCGTTCGGGTGAGCTGGGTGAGGTCATCGGGCAACCCGAGCGAAGTTGTTCGGGTGAGCTGGGGGAGGTCACTGGGCGACCGGGGTGAAGTCGTTCAGGAAAATCGGGCGACCCGGGTGAAGTCATGTGGCGACACAGGTGAACGAGTTCGGGTGAAGACGCGGGTGGATGTGCGGACGGGCGGCCGAGCGAGGGCGCGCCGTGCACGCCGAAACGAAGAATCATGTGGATGGGCGACGTAGGTAGGTTGCGTCATGCATGACGAAACGGTGAAGTGTTGGAGTTGTGAACGGAGGTGTGACTCGTGTAGAGGCACCCATGTGTGGCGACTTGGTTACGACGAGGCACGCCCAAGTTGGGCAAACAACACGAGCATGCGATGAGGTGAACGAAGGGTTGGTGAGTCATGTGGAGGCGCCGACGAGCTGGGCAACCGAATTTGCTGAAGTTGGAAATTTTGTTAAGTGTAAATTTGGGGTTTCCGAAGATTTAACTTATACTTTGTAAAAGTAGAAAATTATATATATTGATATCAGGCAGACTCATATTACAATGATTTGCCCCTCCCTTTATACTGTTGTGCAATTGTATGTGTTAATTGCTATTGATAATGAATGTGTATGGGTGTTCATTAGTATAAAGGAATAATAATAATACTTGGTGAAGGAAAATAAACTAAGTAAGGAATGTTAAGGTGTAGTCCATGAACATAAGTATTGTTGAAAGGAAAGTGTTCGGTGGTGCTGCATGGTGGGGGTGTGACATGGCGGGTTAGGCGAGGGCATCCGTGTCAACTCATTCGAGCGGGTCCTTTGAGGGTGTCCGTGTAAAATCGTTCGGGTAGGTCGGGCGAGGACGTCCATGTAAACTCGTTTGGGCGGGTCGGGCGAGGGTGTCTGTTTAAACTCGTTCAATTGGGTTGATCAGTGTGAGGGCACGCCTGGGCACACGATCCCGTATCAAAAATGCTAAGTCTTGACCTGGGGTGGGCTTTGTGCACGTTCTCGTTTTCCCGACTCTCCCTTGTCCCTTCGTTTTGGTCATGTGGGCGCCCATGTAAACTCGTTCGGGCGTGTAAGGACCTGTGGTCCAAGTCACCTTCCCCGTGTGAAGTGTGTACAAGAATCATGTGCGAAACGAGGTTGAACGAGCCTTGGACAATTTCATATATGCGTTGGGCGAGTGTTGAGGGGCCGGTCCCACAAGTTGGGCGGGCTGACCCTCCTCTTGGGCAAGACATCACCACATGAATGAGTCGGCTGGGCATTTGCTGTGGATCAACCAGGTGACACAACCTGCCACCCGCTCTATAGCGAGGTGCGGCACCATCGAACACTTTCTTTTCACCAATACTTATGTTCATGGACTACGCCTAACCACTAGTCTAATTAGTTTGTTTTTCACAACCAAGCATTATTATGTTTCCTTTATACTAATGAACACCCATACACATTCATTATCATCAGCAATTAACACATATACAATTGCACAATAGTATAAAGGGAGGGGCAACTACCTGCAATATGAGTCTGCCCGAATCAATATATATAATCTTCCACTTTTACAAAGTACAAGTTAAATCTTGGGAAACCCCAAATTTACACTTAGTCAAATTTACAACTTCGGCAAACTCAGTTTCCCAGCTCGTCGGCGCCTCCGCACGACTCACCAACCCTTCATTCACCTCGTCACACGATCGTGTTGTTCGCCCAACTTGGACGTGCCTTGTCGTAACCAAGTCGCCACACACGAGCGCCTTCGCACAAGTCACACCTCTGTTCACAACTCCAACACTTCACTGTTTCCATCATTTCATCATGCACAGTGCACCCTACCCAAGTCGCCCATCTGCACGATTCTTCGTTTCGACATGCACAGCATGCCCTCACCTGGCCACCCATCCGCATGTCCACCCGTTCACCCAAACTCGTTCACCCTAGTTGCCACAAGACTTCACCTCAGTCACCTGGCGACCTCATCTGGTTCGCCTGAACGACTTCACCTGGGTCGCCCGACGGCCTCACTCGGCTCGCCCGAATGACTTCACTCGGGTCACCCGACGACCTCACCCGAGTTTTCTAATCGATGACCTCGCCCGAGTTTTTTGCCTGACAACCTCGCCCGAGTTTTGCCTGAACGACCTCGCCCGAGAATGACCTCACCCAAGTTCGGCCTCGCCCAAGTTTTTTGCACGGGTTTCCTGCACGAGTTTCTCACCCAACTTTTCCACCAAACTTTTCTGAACGACTTTTACACCTGAGTTCCGCCCATCATGCAGGCTCATCCACACACCGCAGAACTCCTTGTTCAAACTCGTGTTGATCGAATGATGCCTTTGCCTCCAAAAATGCACACCAATATATATGGGCAAGTGGCTGGTTATGTCACCTGGCCGACCTACGCCCAACACCCAAGCTGACTCATTTACAATGTGTTGTCTCGCCCAGGAGGAGGGTTGGCCCACCCAACTCATGGGACCGCCCCCTCAACTCGCCCAACACCTTATAAACTCATCCAAGGTTCATTTACTTTGCATTTTGCACAAGTCCTTCTCACGTTGGAGTCGCTCTGCCCATTGCATTGACCACAGGTCCTTACATCCTCCCCCACTTGAAGTCATTGTCATCCTCGACAATATCTCATCCCGGAAACCACCTATCACCAAGATATCCATACCAAGGCATACACCCCATCGGTATGTCGTACATCAGAATTCATCTCAATCCATGATCATCAACCACCCTGTCACAATCTCCACATGCTGCTCCATCATGGAAGGTTGTCCCCTCCATCTCAAGCTACATGCCCACTGCAACATATCGTGTCAACCCCATCATTTGTTGTCTTCATGTGAACTGCTGCCATGATACTCTAACATAATGCTAACACATCTCTGCACACTATGCGTCCCCATGTTTGAACTAGTTGGGTAGGTAATCCAACTGTCACGTTCAAACCATGAGAGTGAACATCCTCATGCCATCATCACTCGTTTCTCATAACATCCTGTCACATCCTCAACTCGATCAAGAATTCATCTCCATATAAGTATAATCCATGCTCAGGTCCATGAAATAGTCCTTATCTCATTTGCAACATGTTGTCCATGATGTTTGGTGTCAATGTGCTACATGTAATCAGCCACATCTATCGCAACATCATCCATCTGCAAAAAATCCATCTCCTCAAAGTGAAGAGATCATCTCATCAAAACCCTGACTCTCGATGTGCCACATCCAGGTCCATGAAGCAACCTCCATCATATCTGTAATGTGCCATCCGTCAGTCTGCCATAGAAACAAGTATATACTTGTCTCATCATCCATGTGCTACCCATGATCATAGATCAATCAACTTCCATGTGTCAAAAGTGGTTAAGTCTCGACTCAACCCATGCCTAAGTGTTTCCACCATGGCATCATCATCGTCGTAACTCCATCGCCCCAAAGTGTCTCATATCGATCCTCCACGTCAAGTCACTCTTCCAAGTCACACCCATACATGTGTTGAGCCCCAAACTTGCATCTTTCCTATACACCTTTCTAGCCTTTTTCCATTTACCTGGACCTCCTAAGCTATCAACATCATTGCATATTGAGTTTAAAAGAGCACATAAACTGGTTTCCTAACTATGTTTTGTGTCTGCTGTTTGAATTAGATTTTTTCTCATTGAGCTGCGGAATCTTGTTACTTTCCACAGCCTTTTTGTTAAAGTCTATATTGCAGGTGTCTTCAGGCAAATCAAGCCACATGGGCAAGTTGGAAATGACGTGGACATGGACCAAGTCTTATTGGCTCGGTCAAATTCATTAAAGAAGGTCGTGGTCAAAGGTGGTCAAGCGATGGTCAAATATAAGAGTCCTACAGCAACAGGACTCCGTTTTTCAACACGTGAAGACTTGCGTGGCCATTCCTAGATCTCTGGGGACATATCAACACCCGTGGACTGCTCCATAAGGCAAATCCAGCAGCCACCCTCAATAAATTTAATCATCACGGTAGCCATGATGCTAGATCCCTGGACGTCGTTGTTCACGTGTCCTCTGTCAGCACAGTTCTTAGGAAATCAGTTATGTAAATGTTTGCTATAAATAATGTGTTTCCATACGCATAATAGTTAGTCTTTGTAATGTAATTTTGCTGTTAAGAAAGCCCACTGTGCTATGACACTGTTTCGTTGTTATGACTGCGTTTTGAATACATGAGAAGACTTTGTTTATAAGCACAATTCGTGGTTGATAGCTGTTGCCCGAGGTTGTGCAGAGGGCCCCTGCACACGCCAAGGTTTTGTTTATTTGTTGTATAGTTTCACATTGTGTTTCTTACGTTCATTATGCCATAATTATTCACTTGTATATATTGCATTTCTTATGGTGCTAACGTTTTATTTTTGTCCATGATTTTACATGCTTTATATTGTTGTTAACGCTGATCAGTGTATTTGTTTCAGATTACAGTAGGCAACCCAACCATTCGCACATAGTTTTTCGCAATGACTAATGACATGGGATCAGTCTTGTCTTTCTGCTGATTTATTCTCTTAGTTTTTAATTCCAGCACTATTTTGTTTATTTCAGTTCTGTTCATTGGCTTTATTAGTTAGATTAGATATTAAATTGTTGATGTCATTATCAGTTACCTCCGAAAGCCATAGCGAGACTAATGGTGAGGGATTGAAGTATGAGTATGTAATTTGATATTAGTTTATTTTTCTACAAATTAGATATTAAATTTCTCATGTCATTATCAGTTACCTCCGAAAGCCATAGCGAGACTAATGGTGAGGGATTGAAGTATGAGTGTGTAATTTGATATTAGTTTATTTTTCTGCAAATTAGATATCAGATTACTCAGGTTGTTTATGATTACCTCCAAAAGCCATAGCAAGACTAATGGTGAGGGGTCAGAATATGAGTTGATGTAATTTGATTTTAGCTTTGCTTGCAATTTTTGGATTTCTTTGAGTACAGTTTCTTTTGTATTTAGACTGCAGCAAGGATAATGGTTTCATGATCAATAGTTCACTGTTTGTTTAATTAGAATAGTGGCACATTTTCATTCTCTTTTAGGAATTAATTTCATCATTACATGTTTTATAACCTTTTTGAAAAATTTGAAGTTTTGGAAATCATTTTAAAGGACATCATTGCCTTGAACATTTATATCCATACTTGTCTTTTAGAATTTCCATCTCACATTAGGAAATCAATGAAGATAAACCCAAAAACAAAATAAAAACCAAAAACGACAAAAAGTAAGAAATAGGTTATCTTGCACATATAGTGCGCCGCACATCAACAGTTTGCGACTTCCGGATTGACAATTAATATAGCAATTTAGGAAACTCTAAATTGACCAAACATTTTGGCGTCGTTGCCAGGGAAGTGTAACTAGGTAGCCAATTTCTTAGAAAAAAAGGAAAAAATTTAAGGAAGGGAATTATTGATAACTTCTCAAAGTATGCTCTCCTCTTGCACCTAGTGTGATCTGGAGGATCAGAAAAGAGAGTTATTGGTTCAATAATCTCTTGAGTATGCTCTCTTCTTGCACCTAGAGTGATCTAGAAGATCACAAAGAAATTATTAGCCTGACTTGAAGAAAAAATAAAAAATGACATACATAGAGCAAGAGATTCTAGGGGAAGGTTTATAGCTAGGGCCAAGAGTTTGATTTTTACAACTCCATCTACTTCAAGGCATAGACAAGATACACCTCCATCATCTCCAACTCACACTCCCAGCCTTAGGATTCTTGGAATTCAAGGGGCAGCAGATGAATTAGGAGACTCTCCCACACTATCCACCAAATCTGACTTAGGAAAAGAACCTTTCTTCACTTTTACAGGGGAACATATTGTAATCAAGGAAGTAGAATCACCTGAAGAAGAAGAGGGAGAAATTCCTCCTCATTCGCCATTAGTAGAAGAACCAGAGGACTCTGAAATCTCTGAGGAAACTATCATGACAGAGGAAGTAGTAAACGGATTTGGAGGAGGAAATAGAGGTAGAGGTAGAGGAGGAGGAAACAATGGAGGAGGTAGAGGTAACAATGGGGGAAATAGGGATGGAGATAACTCATTTGGATTTCTTATAGTTGATGAGAAATCTCGTAAAACAATGAAAAAAATCTCACAATCTGTCCTCCCAAACTTTTATGGGTTGCGATGTGAGGATCCTGAAACATTTCTATTTGATTTTGAAGTCGTGTGCCGAACTTATGACTATATGGAAGACTCTCAAAAGCTCAAACTGTTTCCTTCAACATTGAAGGGAGCTGCTTTGAAATGGTTCATGGGATTAGTCACTCAATCTATTAGGACTTGGAATGATATGAAACAAACATTTTTGGATAGATACCTGGACTATTGCATGCCCACCAACCATAAGGATCAGGTATTCAAAATGGTGCAAAAAGAAGATGAAAACTTGGAGGATTTACTTGAAAGATTTCAATACAACTTGAAAAGAGAAAAAAATGAGTAATTTAGATGAGGAGACCTTGAAAGCCCTTCTATTAAATCCCATTAGAGATGAATGGATAGATATTTTAAACATGATGGGAAAGGGAGATATTTCTCAACTTCCACTTCATGACATAGCAGAACTATGTGTCCATCTCTCAAGGAGAAAATCTAAAACTGGAAAAGGGCCTAGATATCCTTCTCTTATTAGAGCAAACAATCTGCAACTGGATCAGTAAGTAGGGCTAAGATTGGCAATATGCTTGATGAGTTCAAAACTGATATTTTAGGGAGCCTTAGTGAACAACTAGACACCCTTAAAATACAAAACAAGCAGAAGGCAGAAGCTAAAGCCTTGGCCATCTTTTGTCCAAAATGTAGGAAGAAACATGCTCTAAGGGAATGTCCCTTGGATGCAAAAGTTGTAGAAACATGTATGATTTTCTCAGAAAGCCATGAGACCAAGGATTGTCCTTCAATTCCTGGGCTCAAAGTTGTCTTTCAAGAAGATCCAAATTCAATAGATTCTCTCTGTTTTGTTTCAAGGAGACCTTGGAAGGGGCAACAAAATCAAGGGATTAATAACCCCATGAAATTTCAACCTCCACCAAATTGGAATCCTTGGAAACAACCTTGGTCCCAACTTCAAAATCCATATCAATCATGGGTACAAGGTATGCAAAATCCTTATGGGAGATTTGCTAAATTTTATCAATATCCTCCATCTTTTCAAAATCAACAAGCTCCACAACTTCAAAATCAAAACCCACAACTTTCATTGCCATTTCCAAAACCACAACAACCTTCTTAACAAAACCCAAATTCTCAACTCTTGCTTCCGTTCCAACAGAAGAAAAATCAACTACCATCCCAGCCATTGCCAAATCCCAATAATAAAAATCCTCAGAATGCTTACATGGTAAAAGGACAACAATTTCGTACCTATATGATTGTTCCTCTCAATGATGTACAACTCAGATCTGGTACAGTCTTAGAAAAGCCTTCTATATATGCTCAAAAGCAAAGTATTTCTGAGGAAGATTCTATTGAAGCCAATAAAGGTTTTGAAGCATCTCTTCAAAACCAAAACACTCAAAAAGAAAAAGAAAAAGAGTCAACCCCCACAACTCTTATAGTTGAGCAACTTGCATCTTCATCCACACCTCCTTTCCTTGAAAGATTACAAATTGACAAAGGGGTGGAAAAACAAATATTTTTGCCTCACTATGATTTCCTAGAAGAATTAAAGAATGTTTGTATCAAGATTCCCTTGCTACAAGCCATTAGAGAGATTCCTATTCTAGCAAAAACAATAAAGGAGTTGAGTCTCAAAAAACCAGGAAGGAAACTAAGAGATACAAGAAGAATCCGCCTGGTAGGAAAAATTGCAGATATCATGATGGGAAAAATTACCATGTAGAAGTATGTAGATCTCGGTAGTCCAATTGTAAAGACACATATAAATGGGGTAGAAATTCCAAATACTTTGATTGAATTAGGGGATGCTATCAACATTATGAGTAGACAGACTATGGAACAGCTAAAACTTCCTAATCTTCTTTTTACACCTACTTTACTGCAACTTGCAGATTTATCAATTATCAAACTAGATGGTGTATTAGAAGATATTTAGGTCTCCTTAGCTTCTTGGGAATATCCAGTAGATTTCATGATTTTGACTCCCAAGAGTAATTTAGGAGGGCACCCACTCATCTTAGGAAGACCTTGGATAGCCACAGCTGATGCTTTCATTAGTTGTAGATGTGAAGATATGTACATTTCTGATGGTAATTCGACAAAGAAGTTCAACTTGTATCCTCTAGCAAAAGCAATTACAGAAGTAGGAGATAATGAATGGGTCGATGATGAGGACACTATACAACCTGTCTTTACCATTTCTGAAATCAGTGAAGATATTCAAATTCTGAACACATTAGAAAACTTTGAAACATCTTCAGAATATGACCACACACAATTTCAGTTAGATTCTAACATTAAGTATCTATCATCTAGAAAAATGTCTCTTTACTCTATGGAAGACTTTGGTAGTTCCGCCATTGAGATTTTTCCAGGTAAAACATTGAATATCAACAAAAACTTGGAAAATTCACAACAGGGAGAGCTAACCAAAATCTTTCAAAGACATTCTACTACATTTGCATGGGAGTATACTGATATGAAAGGTATTGACCCTAAGACTTGTATTCATCATATCTACATCGAGGAAAACAATAGACCAGTCAGACAACCTCAGAGAAGGATGAATCCAAACCTTAGGGAGATAGTGGAAGAAGAGCTCCAAAAACTACTCAATGTAAACTTCATTTATCCAATTTTAGATAGCTGATGGGTTTCTCCTTTGGTTATAGTATGTAAAAATAATGGTAAATGGAGGGTATGCATTTATTACAGGAATTGAATAAGGAAATTTTGAAGGATCACTTTCCTTTGCCATTTATCGATCAGGTATTAGATACACTAGCAGGCAAAAAGAACTTTTCATTTTTGGATGGTTTTAGTGGCTATAATCAAATTCAGGTAGCACCTGAAGATCAAGATAAGACCACATTTACTTGTCCATGGGGAAATTTTGCTTACCAAGTGCTTCCTTTTGGATTATGTAATGCACCTGCAACATTCCAAAGAGCAGTACCTTTTCTGATCTAATCCATAATTGTGTAGAGGTTTATATGGATGATTTTATAGTTTATGGTAATTCATTTGAAGATGCATTAGAGAATTTGGAAAAAGTCATTATAAGATGTAAAGAAACAAACCTTTCATTGAGTCATGAAAAATTCTTTATGATGTTTACTGAAGGTATTGTTTTGGGACATCACATTTCAGGGGATGGGATTAAAGTTGATAGATCAAAAGTTGAAGTCATCTCCAAGTTACCTATTCCAAATTGCCAAAAAGATGTTAGAAGTTTTCTGGAATTTACTGGGTACTATAGAATATTTATAGAGAACTTCACTAAAATAGCATCTCCACTTTTCAAATTGCTCACAAAAGACTATGAATTCAAATGGGATCCTGATTGTAAATCAGCATTTGAAAATTTAAAAACAAGAATATCTGAAGCACCCATCTTGAGAGGGCCAAATTCGAAACTTCCTTTCCATATTTCTACAGATGCTTTAGATATAGCTCTAGGAGCTGTGTTGGGAAAAAAATATTTAGTTCCTTATGCCATTTACTATACCAGTAAAAATTTGACTCCCATTGAGTTGAACTATACTGTAACTGAAAAAGAGTTCTTAGCTGTTGTTCATGCAATCAATAAGTTTAGACATTATATAACAGGCTATGAAACTTTTATCCATACTGATCATTCTGCGATTAGATATCTAATGAACAAAGCTGTTACTAAAGGCAGAGTTACAAGATGGCTCTTACTTTTACAAGAATTCAATATTAATATGTTGGATAGACCAGCGAAACAAAATACAGTAGCTGATTTCTTGTCTAGGATCCAGAATAATAAAGAAGATTCTCCTATAGAGGATAAGTTTTCAGATGAATATTTATTTGCAGTAACTACTAAGACCCCTTGGTATGCAGATATTTCTAACTATTTTGTTACAAGGAAACTACCTCCACATCTATTTCCTAGTGAAAGAAGAAAGATTATTCAGGAAAGTTCAAAATATTCATAGATTTATAACGAATTGTTTAAAACAGGACTAGATCTTGTGATCAGAAGATGTGTTAGGGAAGATGAAATGCCTGACATCCTCAAGGCATGTCATGATGAACCATGCGGCGGACACTTTGCTGACAAAAGGACAACCTATAAAATCCTTTCTTTAGGATATCATTGTCCTTCCCTCTTCAAAGATGCAAAAGAATATGTCAAAAGGTGTGACAGTTGCCAAAGAGTAGGGAAACCGACCCTTTCAAATGAAATGCCATTGTAACCGCAAGTACTCATCGAACCCTTTGAAAAATGGGCTTTAGATTTCATTGGACCTATTAATCCACCATATAAACAAAAGAAGTATATATTGGTATGTACTGATTTTGTCACTAAATGGGTAGAAGCCAAAGCATTACTTTCTGCTACTGAAAATTCATTTGTTAGTTTTCTTTATGAGGATATTTTTACTTTCTTTGGTGGTGACAGATTAGGGAAGCCAATTCACATCTAACTTGGTGGAGAAGCTAATGGAAGAATACAGAATCAAGCACAGAAAATATACTCCTTACCATCCGCAAGCAAATGGCCAAGTGGAGTCAACAAACAAAGTTATTGAAGACATCATCACCAAAACTGTTCATCTACACAGAAGAGATTGTGCAGAAAGGCTTCTTGAAGCCTTATGGGCCTACACAACTACATGGAGGAATACAACAGGACATTCTCCCTATGAAATTGTTTATGGGAAAGAAGTCCTACTCCCCATTGAGTTTCAAGTCAAAACTTTCAAGATGGCAGCTCAGTTGGGGATGGATCTATCAGAAGCCCAAAAGCATAGAACGGAGCAGTTGAATGAGCTAAACGAGACAAGAAGCAATCTTCAGAACTGATCTAGTTCAGTATCAAAGAGCTAAGTGGCATGACAAATACATCAAAGAGAAAAAGTTCCAAGAAGGAGACTGAGCATTTCTATTTGATTCCAAGTTTAAAGACTTCAAGGGAAAATTTCAGACTCATTGGCTTGGGCCATATGAGACTGACAAAGTCTTTAGCAATGGAGCAGTAAGAATAAAAACCATTGATGAATTTCAAACTCCTCTTATTGTGAATGGCCACAGATTAAAGGTTTATCATAAGCCACTCTCAAAAGAGGAATTTATCAAAATGTTTCAAGATAGTTCTGCAATAAGGCTGGTGAAGAAAAATCCTTCTTCTCCACCAGCCTAGCCTTTGTTCCTTTTCGTTTCAAAAAAAAATAAAAAATTGTATACGCCTGAAAACCAATCACTAATTGGCAGTCTTATACAGAAAATATAGAATGAAAATCAGGAACACCTGACATCCTATATTTTCCAAAAAAAAAAAAAAAAACTCTCTCTCTCATTTCACAGGTTTTGTGACACTCCACTCCATTTCATTCCACTTCATTTCACTCCACTTCATTTCATTCCTCTCCATTTCATCCATTTCATTTCATTTCACCAATAAAAGTTTCTTTCATGACGACTTTCATTTAGTCAGTTATCATCTCTCCATCTCCATTCAGTCAAGTGGTTGTTGTGTCAGTTTCCACAGCTGAAACCAGTTTCCACAGCCAGAAGCAGTTTCCACAGCCACCACTATGATTTTCAAATTGACAGTCAAGATGTTAGTTCAATAATCATGAAAGAAAATGCAGGTATGACCGAGGACATATTATGAAGACATGGAGCACCTAAAGGCATCAAATAAGGAGCAATTGATCCAGGGTTAATGGACAACAAATGGCAAAAATTCCAAGGTATGAGTAAAAATTTCTTTCAAATAGCAACCAAAGCACATTTTTGCATATTATTAAACCATGAGCTCCACTATATGCAATGATTGTCGTGATAGCATCCATAACCATTCCACGA
Source organism: Pinus tabuliformis (assembly GCA_031772625.1). NCBI lineage: Eukaryota > Viridiplantae > Streptophyta > Pinopsida > Pinales > Pinaceae > Pinus > Pinus tabuliformis. Next base: position 635,648,480 of record CM062818.1, on the reverse strand, counting down.
CATTCCTCCATGGACCATGCATTTATTGTCCAAAAGGTCTTATGATTAGCCTTCGGATTTAATTTGTGTTGGCTGCATTTTAACACTCCACCTGTAATCATGAGAACGTGGTCGATTTGACTACGGCTCTTCTCAGCCGCACAAAATCCGCAGCCATTTAATCAAATTGTTTGCGTCTACTCTGCAGCCACCCAATTTAAAATTCTGCCGGATGCACTGTACTCTCCGTATTGTTCTATTCACATCACGACTGCATTTCCACCTTGCTCACATAAGCCTTCACCCCATTTCACCAATTCACTTTCACTGCCTGTCCTCTGTTTTCCACTCACAGCCACTGGTTTTCTCCATAAACTCCGTTTACTCCTATAACCCAATCGTCTCACTTCCGCTAAACCCTCCTCACGCAGACAAATTTTAAGAACAGAAGGAGGGATGGGTATGTTGTTGAGGCTAGAACCGGAAGGGCCCAAGTTTTTGGAAGGATACCCGCAAGTGAAAGACTTACTGAAGAAGGCAAGATGGCTACATTTCATTCAAAAATTTAAGGGCTACAATAATGAGATTACAAAGGCTTTTGCAAGGTCTTTTAACTGCGAGGAGGTGGAAATTGGGGACCTCAAGTTCACAGTCACCGAGGCATCCATAGAAACTGCTACAGAACTTCCCCAGGAAGGTGAACGCTGGTTCAAGAACAAGAGCTTTGACGAGAAGGCTTGGAGAGTCATACTACGCAATCCAGGCATGTATGTAACTATAATCAAACGAGGAATTCCTGTCCATGCTTTAAAAGAGGAGTGGGCCAGTTTATTGTTAATTATTCAAAAGTTCATTACTTGTGAAGGCCATTTTGGGGCAATATATATGTATCATACCCAGTTGTTGATGAACTTTTTAGAAAACCAAACCCTCAATCTGCCCTACTTTTTATTGCTGAGCTTGAAAAAGATGTGCACAACAGTCCAAAAGAATATAGAAGACATAGAACCCCATTTGTATCATCATGGGCTTGTGAAAATTCTAATTGAAGAACAATTGAAGAAAAATAGGGACACCTGGGAACGGCTTTTGGTGAGAAACTACTTTCAAGAGCCACCCGAAGTACCCACGAGAAGTACAGAAAGAAGGAGTAGGAGGAAGGAGACAAGTGGAAGAATTCAAGACCCTCATATTAGCAAAACCAAAGAAGTTGATCAAGAAGAGAGGCTGGAAAGAATCAAGAATAGAAACCAAAGAAAATCAAAATGGAAACAAAACATAGAAGCTGTATATCAAACTACAGAGCCTTCTGAAAAAGAATATCACCAAACATTGTCCGAAAGATTAGTTTATCTTCGAGAACAAGCGGCTGCAGCCAAGAAGAAATGGAAGGAAAAACAGAGTAGGAAGGAAGATACTAGTCCACAGCATGTAAGAAGAAGCTCTAGGCTTAAAGGGAAATTAAAGATAGTAAAAACCAAAGGGCCCCACTTTATTGATTTGCGGGGGGGAACCCCAAAAAAGCCTTCAACAACCTCTCCTGACCTAGCCCACACCATACTTCCATTTCACAGCCAGATGTTGACATGAGTCCTTCTCGGCCAGAGTTTGAAATCGATCCTTCTCAACAGGATTTTGGGGTCAGCCCAAGGAAGGCTACACCCGAGGTAGACACAAATCAGTAGGAGATGTATGATTATATAGAATCCTTAGAGAAGATAGTTGCAGGTCCAAGCATGTCATCCACTCAACCCCACACAGCACAAGAAGCTCTAGTCCAATCGTTGAAACAAGAAGTCTTTGAATTGGAGGTTTTAAATAGACATATTAAAAATGAAAATGAAGCATTAAAGGAGCAAAGCAGATTGGACAAGATCATTCATGACAACACTATGTTACATCTGGGACTGTGGCAGAAAAAGAACAAGAAATTGAAGAAGAAATGCAAGAGGTTGAATACAGCACTTGTCAACCTCAAATTCAGATGCTTGATGAGGAAGCCCAGGATGGTAGTAGTACCAAGGAAGAGGAGAAGAGGGCTTGATGTACTGGTAGATGTTTCAGAGCACATGGACTAAAGGGAGGATGATCAAAATTTTAGCTGCGTGGGGACATGCAACACCTTCACAGTGGGGGTATGTTGAGCCCCAAACTTGCATCTTTCCTATACACCTTTCTAGACTTCTTCAATTTACCTGGACCTCCTAAGCTGTCAACATCATTGGATATTGAGTTTAAAATAGCACATAAAGTGGTTTCCTAACCATGTTTTGTGTCTGCTATTTGAATTAGATTTTTGCTCATTGAGCTGCGGAATCTTGTCACTTTCCGCAGCCAGTTCAACTTTCTGTAGCCTTTTTATTAAAGTCTATATTGCAAGTGTCTTCAGGCAAATCGAGCCACATGGGCAAGTTGGAAATGACGTGGACATGGACCGAGTCCTATTGGCTTAGTCAAATTCATCAAAGAAGGTTGTGGTCAAAGGTGGTCAAGCGATGGTCAAATATAAGAGTCCTACAGCAACAGGACTTCGTTTTTCAACACGTGAAGACTTGCATGGCCGTTCCTAGATCTCTGGGGACATATCAACACCTGTGGACTGCTCCATAAGGCAAATCCAACAGCCATGCTCAATAGGTTTAATCATCACGACAACCATGATGCTAGATCTCTGGATGTCATTATTCACGTGTCCTCTGTCAGTGCAGTTCTTAGGAAATCAGTGATGTAAACGTTTGCTATAAATAATGCATTTCCATACGCATAATAGCTAGTCTTTGTAATGTAATTTCGCTGTTAAGAAAGCCCACTGTGCCGTGACACTGTTTCGTTGTTATGATTGCGTTTTGAATACATAAGAAGACTCTGTTTATAAGCATAATTCGTGGTTGATAGTTTTTTCCCAAGGTTGTGTAGAGGTCCCTTGCACACGCCGAGGTTTTGTTCATTTGCTGTATAATTTCACATTGTGTTTCTTACATTCATTATGCCATAATTATTCACTTGTATATATTGCATTTCTTATGGTGCTAACGTTTTATTTTTGTCCATGATTTTACATGATTTACATTGTTGTTAACGCTGATTAGTGTATTGGTTTCAGATTACAGTAGGCAGCCCAGGCATTTGCATATAGTTTTTCACAATGACTAATGACATGGAATTAGTCTTGTCTTTCTGCTGATTTATTTCTCTTAGTTTTTAATTCCAGCACTGTTTTGTTTATTTCAGTTCTGTTCATTGGCTTTATTAGTTAGATTAGATATTAAATTGTTCATGTCATTATCAGTTACCTCCAAAAGCCATAACGAGACTAATGGTGAGGGATTGAAGTATGAGTGTGTAATTTGATATTAGTTTATTATTCTGCAAATTAGATATTAAATTTCTCATGTCATTATGAGTTACCTCCGAAAGCCATAGCGAGACTAATGGTGAGGGATTGAAGTATGAGTGTGTAATTTGATATTAGTTTATTTTTCTGCAAATTAAATATCAGATTACTCAAGTTGTTTATGATTACCTCCGAAAGCCATAGCGAGACTAATGGTGAGGGTTCAGAATATGAGTTGATGCAATTTGATTTTTTGCTTTACTTTGCTTGCAATTTTTGGATTTCTTTGAGTACATTTTCTTTTGTATTTAGACTGTAGCAAGGATAATGGTTTCATGATCAATAATTCATTGTTTTTTTAATTAAAATAGAGGCACATTTTCATTCTCTTTTAGGAATTAATTTCATCATTGCATGTTTTAAAACCTTTTTGAAAAATTTGAAGTTTTGGAAATCATTTTAAAGGACATCATTGCCTTGAACATTTATATCCATACTTGTCTTTTAGAATTTCCATCTCACCTTAGGAAATCAACGAAGATAAACCCAAAAACAAAATAAAAACCGAAAACGACAAAAAGTAAGAAATATGTTATCTTGCACATATAGTGTGCCGCACTTCAACAGTTTACGACTCCCAGATTGACAATTAATATAGCAGTTTAGGACACTCTAAATTGACCAAAAAACATGTTCTCGAAAGTATGCATCCCATTCTGCATCAAAGTCTCTGACCTCAGCTCCTCAATGCATCAGATCCTCCAAGTCCACCATATATGAAGTCTCCAAAAGTCACAACCTCATGTCATCATGAGCTCCATGAATCATCTCCAACCAAAATCTCAGCAAGCATACAAGTCTCGGTCCAAAGGTATTTGCAAGATGCCTCAGCTCTCCATGTAATATGAATGCTCCATAGTCTGCTCACAACTCCATCCAAGTCCATGGCCTTGTTTTACAAGAGTGCACAACCTCTACATCAGCTCATAAGTAACATATCCATGTCACACCAACAAATCCACATGCATAATATCCCTACCTTGGCACTCCTCATTGGATGCCCATAAGTGACACCTCTACAAGTGATCTAGCACAATGTCCCTGCATAGACTACCATGTTCCATGTATCCAAACTGATGTCCATGACTAAGTTGCCCATGTAGTCCAACCAAGTAGACTCATCACAACAATAGGTCATCCCCAAGTAGAAATTCTTGTTCGAACTCATGTTGATTGAATGATTCCTTTGCCTCCACAAACACATGCCAATATACATGGTCAGGTGGCTGGTTATGTCATCCAGTCGACCTACACCCAATGCTCAATTTACAATGTGTTGTCTCGCTCAGGAGGAGGGTTGGCCTGCCCAATTCGTGGGACCACCCCCTCAACTCGCCCAACACCTCATAAAATCGTCCAAGGTTCATTTACTTTGCATTTTGCACAAGTCCTTTGCACGGTGGAGTCACCCTGCCCGTCGCACGGACCGCAGGTCCTTACACGCTCATATACATAGGTGAATGGTTTGTGGAGAAAAGCCATCATTCCACCATGCAGTTCTTCTACGAGTTGGTTGGAGTGAAAAGTTGGACATAGGTGTAGAAGTGCGAAGGGCGCAGGTGATGTGCCCGCACTTCGGGCAAGTTGTTCAGAAAAACTTGTGCGACATCGTCGGGTGAGCAACTCGGGCGAGGGCGTCGGGTGAGAAACTCGGGCAAGGTCGTCAGGTGAGAAACTCGGGCGAGGGCATCGGGTGAGAAACTTGTGCAAGGTCGTCAGGCAGAACTCGGGCGAGGTCGTTTAGGCAGAACTCGGGCGAGGTGGTCGGGTAGGAAACTCGGGCGAGGTCGTTCAGGCAGAACTCGGGCGAGGTGGTCAGGTAGGAAACTCGGGCGAGGTCGTTCGGGCGAGCCAAGTGAGGTTGTTCAGGTGAACCGGGCGAAGTCATGTGGTGACCCGGGTGAAGTCATGTGGCGACTCAGGTGAAGTGTTGGAGTTGTGAACTGAGGTGTGACTCATGCGGAGGCATCTGTGTGTGGCGACTTGGTTATGACGAGGCATGCCCAAGTTGGGGAAACAACACGATCGTGCGACGAGGTGAATGAAGGGTTGGTGAGTCATGCGGCAAACGTGCGGAGGTGCCGACGAGCTAGGCAACCGAGTTTTCCAATGTTTTAAATTTGGGGTTTCCTAAGATTTAACTTTTACTTATAAAAGAAGATTATATATATTGATTTGGCAGACTCATTATTCAGGGAGTTGCCCCTCCCTTTATACTGTGAAATTGTGTTCTCTTGTATAATTGCTGATGATAATGAATGTGTATGGGTGTTCATTTAAAGGAAACATAATAATACTTGGTTGCGAAAAATAAACTAAGTAGACTAATGGTTAGGCGTAGTCCATGAACATAAGTATTGGTAAAAAGAAAGTGTTCGGTGGTGCCGCACCTCGCCAAGTACGGTTGAAAGACTACCGTAGGCCTAGGGGCGTGATAGCTGGTATCAGAGCAGGGTTTCTCGTGACAAAGTATTGAAGTTGATTCAGGATTGAAGAAGCTTGACAATTGATGAAAGTGGAAGCAGGTACTTGCAGGTGAGGGAAGTTGGTTTCACATACAAGTGGAACAAGCGTTGGTTCATGGTTGTAGGGAACTTGGTGAAGCTGGTGAATGGTGAGAGAGGTTTAAAGAGGTGAAGCTTTGTGCTTGGGCCAAGCTGAACGACAAGGCCTAGCAGGTTTGGAAGAATGCGAAGGGAAGCTCTTGCTTACCTTACACAGGTTGAAGCGGATGAAAGAAGAGAACCCCCGTATTCGATATAAGCTTGAAGTCTTGGAAAAGAATGTTGAAGACGAACTTCTTCAACTTGGTTGGACAATGGAGCAGGATGAAGTTTTAGATTTTGCTGACAAGGAAGAGGAAGCCATATAGTTGAAGATGTTGCAGAAATGACAACGATGGAGGATGAACTTGAGGTTGATCAAGTTGGACCAAGATCTTGCAGTTTGCAGACATGGGTGGATGAGAATACTCACATGAAAGAACCTCATGATGATGAAGTAAGTATTATTGATACTTGTGTTTCACTTAAGCATTTGGTAGATGAACCGTATGTAGGGAAGGGAAAAAGTAGTTTTCCAATGAAAGGAAGCATCTTACCATGGATGTCTATGATGAGACCTTGTATGGAGAAGCAAGGATTGTTGACTGTTGCAGGAGTTGTTTGGGTTGTTTGTGACATTATGGTATAAGGTACAAAGGCCAGTGACAAGGGAGGAACATGATGATCGTTGCGAAGGATTGGGTCATGCTTTAGCCACATGGATAATTGGCTAAGTGCCCGTCATGACTCATGGACAGATTGGAGAAGGGCACACACTTGAGTTGCTTGGGTGGACTTCTCATGGCCGAGACCAAGAGATAGTCTTGGTGGAACCTTTAGTGGGGAACTATGATGGAGAGACTCATGTGATGATGATGATATGGTTGGGTGACTAAGTTCACTAGACCGAAGATTGTAGACTTGGATGAGGATGACTGATTGTTGTGATGGGTCTACTTAGTTGGACTACATGGGAAACTTAGTCATGGACATCAGGTTGGAGACATGGAGCATGGCAGCCTTATGCAGGGACATTGTGCAAGAGCACTTGAAGAGGTGTCACTTATGGGCATCCAATGAGGAGTGCCAAGGCAGGGATGTTATGCAGGTAGATTTGCTGATGTGACATGGAGATGTTTATTTATGAGCCGATGGAGAGGTTGTGCTTTCTTGTACAACAAGGCCATGGACTTGGATGGAGTTGTGAGCAGACTATGGAGCATTCCTACTACATGGAGAGATGAGGCATCTTGTAGAGACCTTTGTGCCGAGACTTTTATGCTTGCTAAAGTGTTGATTGGGGATGGCTTATGGAGCTCTTGATGACATGAGATTGTTGTGACTTTTGGAGACTTCATATACAGTGAACTTTGAGGATCTGATGCATTAAGGAGATGAGGTTAGAGACTTTGAAGCATGATGGGATTCATACTTTCAAGTACATATATCGGTGTGGCTTTAAAGAGTGACTTGATGAGGGGGATCACTATGAGACACTTTGGAGTGATGGTGTTACAACGACGATGATGCCTTGGTGGCAACACTTGGGCATGGGTTGATTTGAGACTTAACCACTTTTGACACATGGGAGCTGATTGATCTATGATCATGGGCAGCACATGGATAGATGAGATAGCTGTATACTTGTTTCTATGGTAGACTTGAGGGATGGCACATTGCAGAGATGATGGAGGATACTTCATGGGCCTGGATGTGGCACATCGAGAGTCGGGGTTGATGAGGAGATCTATTCACTTTGAGGAGATGGATTTTTTGCAGATGGATGATGATGTTGGATAGAAAACATCATGGACAACATGTTGCAAATGGGATGGAGACTACTTCATGGACCTAAGCATGGCTTACACTTGTATGGAGATGGATTCTTGATCGAGTTGAGGATGTGACGGGATGTTCTGAGAAACGATTGATGGTGGCATGAGGATGTGCATTCTCATGGTTTGAGCGTGACAGTTGGATTAGCTACCCAACTAGCTCGAGTCATGGGGGCTAGCGATGTGCAGAGATGTGTTAGCATTGTTGGAGTATCATGGCAGCAGTTCACACGATGACGATACATGAGAGGTCGACACGATATGTTGCAGGAAGCATGTAGCTTGAGATGGAGGGACCAGCCTTCCATGATGGAGAGGAGCATGTGGAGATTGCGACGAGATGGTTGATGGTCATGGATTGAGATGATTTCCGATATATGACATACCGATGGGATGCATGCCTTGGTATGGTGATCTTTGTGACAGATGGTTGTCGGGATGAGATATTTTCGAGGACGACAATGACTTCAGGTAGGGGAGGATGTAAGGCCCTGCGGTCTGGGTCACCTTCACTATGCAAAGTGCGTGTGAGAAGCATGTGCGAAATGAGGTTGAACGAACCTTGGAGAAGTTCATATAGGCATTGGGCGAGCGTTGAGGGGGCGGTCCAATGGGTTGGGTGAGCCGACCCTCCTCTTGAGCTTTACATCACCACATGAACGAGTCGGCTGGGCGTTTGGTGTGGGTCAACCGGGTGACACAACCTGCCACCCTCTCATATACATAGGTGAACGGTTTGTGGAGACAAGCCATCATTCCACCACGCAGTTTTTCTACGAGTTGGTTGAAGTGTGAAGTGGGACGCAGGTGTAGAAGAGCAAAGGGCGCAGGTGATGTGCCCTCACTTAAGGCAAGTCCTTCAAACAAACTCGTGCAAGGTCATCTTGTGAGAAACTCGGGCGAGGGCATTGGGTGAGAAACTCGGGTGAGGTCATCGGGTGAGAAACTCGGGCGAGGGCGTCGGGCGAGAAACTCATGTGAGGTCGTTGCGTAGAACTCGGGCGAGGTCATTCAGGCATAACTCGGGCGAGGTCATCGGGTAGGAAACTCGGGCGAGGTCGTTCGGGCGAACCGGGTGAGGTAGTTCGGGCAAGCCAGGTGAGGTCGTCGGGCGACTCGGTGAAGTTGTTTGAGTGAGCCGACTGAGTTTGTTCGGGTGAACCGGGTGAAGTCATGTGACGACCGAGGTGAAGTCGTGTGGCGACTTGGGTGAAGTGTTGGAGTTGTGAACGGAGGTGTGACTCGTGTGGAGGCGTCTGTGTGTGGCGACTTGGTTACGACGAGGCATGCCCAAGTTGGGCAAACAACACGATCGTGTGATGAGGTGAACGAAGGGTTGGTGATTCGTGCAGCGACCGTGCAGAGGTGCCGACGAGCTGGGCAACCGAGTTTGCCAAAGTTGGAAATTTGACTAAGTGTAAATTTGGGGTTTCCCAAGATTTAACTTGTACTTATAAAAGAATATTATATATATTGATTCGAGCAGACTCATTATTCAGGGAGATGCTCCTCCCTTTGTACTGTGCAATTGTGCTCTCTTGTATAATTGCTGATGATAATGAATGTGTATGGGTGTTCATTGGTATAAAGGAAACATAATAATACTTGGTTGCGAAAAACAAACTAAGTAGACTAATGGTTAGGCATAGTCCATGAACATAAGTATTCGTAAAAAGAAAGTGTTCGGTGGTGCCGCAACTCGCCAAGTACAATTGAAAGACTACCGTAGGCTTGGGGGTGTGATAGTTGGTATCAGAGCAGGGTTGCTCATGACAAAGTATTGAAGCTGATTCAGGGTTGAAGAAGCTTCACAATTGATGACAGTGGAAGCAGGTACTTGCAGGTGAGGGAAGTTGGTTTCACATACAAGTCGAACAAGTGCTGGTTCATGGTTGCAGGGAACTTGGTGAAGCTGGTGAATGGTGAGACAGGTTTAGCGGAGGTGAAGCTTTGTGCTTGGGCCAAGCTGAACAACAACGCATGGCAGGTTTGGAAGAATGTGAAGGGAAGCTCTTACTTACCATATACAGGTTGAAGCGGATGAAAGAAGAGAACCCCCGTATTTGAGATAAACTTGAAGTCTTGGAAAAGAATGTTGAAGATGAACTTCTTCAACTTCGTTGGACAATGGAGCAGGATGAAGTTACAGAATGTGCTACAAGGAAGAGGAAGCCGTGATAGTTGAAGATGTTGAAGACATGAAAACGATGGAGGATGAACTTGAGGTTGATCAAGTTGGAACAAGATATTGTAGCTTGGCTCTGTTGAATTGAAAAATGTTTATTTTCTGAATTAAGGGCAAGAAGTTTTGTTGAACTGAAACGTATTTTTTGGGTGATGAATGATGAAGATAAGATTTGAAATCTGATATGCAGCATATACAATTACAAGTGAACAAAATCCAGGTAAAATCTGAAGCTGGGAGAATGGAGAAGAACAGTTAAGTTCTCAGAGGCAGGCAAAGCAGAATTAAGCAGAGATTGCAGAGACAGAAAGAATCCACAGCGATGTTGGGAATGAAAATTCACTTGGATCGTGCAGGTATTGTGTTTGATTAATTTTGATTTAAGTTTTACTGACAACAAACAGATTGAGAATTGATGGTTGCAGCAAAGAAGGAATTGTTGCTGACAGCTGAAGTTTGCCAGATCAAGCCAGAAGATTGGAAGGGAGAATCAGATTCTAAAATCTGATTGACAGTGAATTGTGCAGAGGAAGCATAAAGGTTTTCTGGACAGAATTGCAGGAATGATAAGACTGAAGTGCAGGTAAATGGAAGGACAAGATCAGATGAGATCGTGGAGGTAAGATGATATGTTTTTGAAGAATAGAGTATTGTAGTCTTTGCATTTAAATATTATTGCAACTCCCAAAGGGCAATGTGATTAAAATTGCTAACAGAAAACTGGTGAAAGCATAGGTGTGGCAAAACCTTGAGGAAATCCAATAGAGATTGGATAAGGAAGACAGTTGTGAACAGGCAGATGAGTTGAAGCCAGGAAGAGCAAAGAGAAATGCTCAAAGGAGGTTCCAGAGATAGAACCAATTGCTTGCCAAAAGACTGAGTGAGAAGAGCTTGGTGAGGTAAGTGGCGGCAGGACAAGACTTGCTGCTGAAGAGGCTTTAGTGCAACTCATAGTAAAGTGAGTGAGGGACTCATAGAGATGGAAAGGAAGATGACTAGTGACAGTCATAACAGAGGTTCTAAAATCAACCACAACAGAGGACAAGAGGAGAAGGATGCCAAGGCAATTGGCATACAGAGAAAGTTAAGCAAAGAGGAATATGAGAGGGAGAAGGCTGAGATAGCAGTTCAGCTTGAGGTATTAATGGAGATGTTGCAAAGAAATGAGGAAGACTAGAAGCGTGGTTATGTCATAAGAAAGAAGTTGAGATGGCAGAGACTACAAGAGAAGTGGAATCATCAGGTAAATTTGCAGTTGATAAAGGAACTAAGGGAACTTGAACAGGTTATAGATGCCAGACAGAAGAAAGAGAAGCTCGAAACAGTTGAGCTACAGCAAAAGGAAGATGCTGAAGAAGATGTTGAAGTTTCTATATGTTACCCAGAGAGTGGACCATTACTTTTTGAAAGTGATGAAGAGCTAGAGGAGTTGAATCATATGAATGATTCCAAGCAGCCCAAAGATTTGATGACTGAAGCATCAAACAAGACCGTAAGGTCTTGTGATTTTAAAACTAATGATTTGTGTGTGATTGCAGGTTTGGAAGAAGAGGACAAACATCTACTGAAGGATGTTAAGGAAGATTTAGGAGAAGAAAGACCATGTGAGGAAATGGAAGATCGTGTAAACTTTCCAAAGTCTACTCCAAGTAAAATCATTGAGTTATATAGAGAATTAGACTTTCAAAGGAGGAAATTGGAAGAAAAGAGGATGAATGTCCAGGATAGATTGCTGATGAAGGATGACAAAGCAGTTGTCATAAAAGAAATTGCAGATGATAAGCAAAGGAATGTTGCAGAGGGAAAGGAAGATTGGGAGGCCGCAACATTCATAGTGACAGCTAGAGCAACATGTGATGCAACATTTATAGTAGCAGCAGCAGAAAAGGTGATCAAAACAAGTGAGGAGCAAGCAAGAACGAGAATTCAGCAATCAAGAGATGGAAACAATCAGCAGACAGAGGACATACTGGACAGAGAAATTGAGTTGATAAGGAGGTTGATGATAAAGACATCCCAGAGAAAGACAGCTGAAAGAAAGAAAAGGAGCGACAACAAGGGAATGACAGTGAAAGATTGCAAGAGCAGAGCAAGTGGAGCCCTACAACACAAGATATGGAAACCTGGAGAAAAGCAACAAGCAACAATAGATTATGACTTGCAGAAAAAAGTATGGGATCTAGGAAGACAAGGAAAAAGAATTAAAACACATGATCAGGAGATCATGATCATTTTCAACCTTGGGAGTCTGATGCAGGAGCATTAGGCAAAGAGAAAATACTTTGTATTTTATTAAAACTCAGGGGTTTTTAAGTTTTTAGAGGAGCTAGATTTTTATGAATGATTTGAGTATTTTTAATTAAATATTGTAAATAATTGAGAATATGAGAGAATTTGATCAGTTGAGGATGTAAAGGGATTGAGAGATTTTTCTAAATATTAATTTAGAAATTAGTTTCATTAATTATGGGTGAAAGAGGATCCTTAGGGAAGAGTAATTTTAGGATTTTGTTGAGAAGTTGAGAGGATTGAACTTAGAATAGATCATTCATAATTATTATAAATTATCAAGCCTCAAAGGCATTGAAAATCAGAGAGAGAGAGAGTGTGAGTAGAGAGCAGGGGTTTTTACTTGGAATCCTTCGGCAGTTTGTAAAAGGGCCAATGATTTGGAAATCAGGCCAAGGAAGGAGATTGTTATGTAATTATTGTATGTATTAATACATAATTTAATTTTCTGAAGATTACGCCTTATTCCTGAGTTTATGTTGTATGAATGAATTGGGATTCAAGATAAATTGATTTGGTGTATGTTGCTGGTTTATAAGAGAAGCACTGTAATGAACGCTCTTCAAATGCAAGTAATAAATTGCTGTGTAATTTATGAGAGAAACTCCATAATTCAATTGCGTTTCAGTCTTGGACAAGATGAATGCTTTCTGCATTAACATATTTTTATGAGTTGGGTTTAAATTAAGTGGGTTCGATTCATAGGAATCGATGCCAGTTCTGAAAATCGATATCGATATCAGCAATTACCTTTGAATAAATGTCAATTCAAATTGATAATTTGCTATTGGGTTAAGACATGTTTGAAGGAAGGAAATTTAATCTGGTTTTCTGGAATTGATTCTTTTAGCGCTAACTAAGTCGATGTGTAGAGATTGGCCCAAATCTGGACGCAAAAGAAATCGTGCTAGAACAGAGCACTGGATTTGTTGAGCCAAAACTAAAATCTGTTTATGCAAAGTGTTGGATAGTCGATGGTATTGAGATCGATTCCAATTGAGAGGAAGGTGTTCCTTTTAAAGGCAGAAATTTGGGGTAATTACAGTCAAATAGCAGTCTTGAAGAGATAGGCGTAATGGAAATCGGTTCTGCTTCAGTGTTAAGTTGAGAACCGTAGGACGGAATTAAGTCTGGTGGCAATCAAAAGGGATCGAATTTGATTGCAGAATTAAATTGAAGGCAAAAGAACATGAATCGAAGGTTCATCTGATTCAGAAGTGCGAGATGCTGGATCTGTTGAGGCGTTGGCAATCGAATGCTAAAGGAACGGAACTCCGAATTGAAGTGGACAGTTGGAATGTTTACAGATTGCAGTGGTTTAACCCAATCGAATGGTTAACTTATAACGCAGAGGAAGTATCATATATTTGCCGGAATGATGTTCTGAATAAAGTAAGATGCAGAGGTCGTTGAATTGTAACGCTGGAGAAATTCAGAAGTATAGTCTGGTAAAGTCGTTGAATTGCAGCCAGAACGTAGAGTAGTTCAAAAGGCGCAGTTAGGAAAAGGAATCATAAAAAAAATTACAGTCAATTGGCTTAACGCTGCATAGCCCAGGTATGGTTTATTACCACTAATGGTCTTTGAATTAATATAATGAATCGAATGCTGAGATCTTGAATCTAAGGCGCGTTCTGAATTGTATAGCCCAGTTGTTGTTGACATTCGATATGTAACAGAACCTGAATATTGTAATTTACCATAGCTGGAAATAAATACACAAATGTGTTGGGTTTAATAAATCAAAGATGGAAAGTTTTAAAGGGGACAGGTATATTTTTACCAAGTCAAAGATTTGATTTCAGAACTGAAGACCATATATTATTGAGAAAACTGAATGTGGATCGATTTGCCATATGTTGAACGAAGAGTGACCGTATTGTGCTATTTGGCATTTTGAGTTCTGGTCGAACAGGAAAAGTAAGGGCGCATTCTTGAATCAAGCCACATGTGAATGAGAAGTATTAAGATTGCTTATGGAGGCATTGAATGTTTGATGTGATTTGAATGATGATAAGTTTTCTTGTGTAATGATTGTTGGGTCCCTATGTTAAAACATAAAATGAAAATAGTTTCTACAATATAATGGCAGAGTGTGAGTTTGCCAAGTATTGAGGATTTGATTTGGGGAAAAAGCTGTGATGTAAGTTGATATGCAACAGATGTTTAAGATCTTGGTATTTGCAGGCTCCTGCCTGCGTCAATTTTGGTATCAGAGCTTGGCTCTGTTGAATTGAAAAATGTTTATTTTCTGAATTAAGGGCAAGAAGGTTTGTTGAACTGAAACGTATTTTTTGTGTGATGAATGATGAAGATCAGATTTGAAATCTGATATGCAGCATATACAATTACAAGTGAACAAAATCCAGGTAAAATCTGAAGCTGGGAGAATGGAGAAGAACAGTTAAGTTCTCAGAGGCAGGCAAAGCACAATTAAGCAGAGATTGCAGAGACAGAAAGAATCCACAACGATGTTGGGGAATGAAAATTCACTTGGATCGTGCAGGTATTGTGTTTGATTAATTTTGATTTGAGTTTTACTGACAACAAACATATTGAGAATTGATGGTTGCAACAAAGAAGGAATTGTTGCTGACAGCTGAAGTTTGCCAGATCAAGACAGAAGATTGGAAGAGAGAATCAGATTCTAAAATCTGATTGACAGTGAATTGTGCAGAGGAAGCATAAAGGTTTTCTGGACAGAATTGCAGGAATGATAAGACTGAAGTGCAGGTAAATGGAAGGACAAGATCAGATGAGATCGTGGAGGTAAGATGATATGTTTTTGAAGAATAGAGTATTGTAGTCTTTGCATTTAAATATTATTGCAACTCCCAAAGGGCAATGTGATTAAAATTGCTAACAGAAAACTGGTGAAAGCATAGGTGTGGCAAAACCTTGAGGAAATCCAATAGAGATTGGATAAGGAAGACAGTTGTGAACAGGCAGATGAGTTGAAGCCAGGAAGAGCAAAGAGAAGTGCTCAAAGGAGGTTCCAGAGATAGAACCAATTGCTTGCCAAAAGACTGAGTGAGAAGAGCTTGGTGAGGTAAGTGGCGGCAGGACAGGACTTGCTGCTGAAGAGGCTTTAGTGCAACTCATAGTAAAGTGAGTGAGGGACTCATAGAGATGGAAAGGAAGATGACTAGTGACAGTCATAACAGAGGTTCTAAAATCAACCGCAGCAGAGGACAAGAGGAGAAGGATGCCAAGGCAATTGGCATACAGAGAAAGTTAAGCAAAGAGGAATATGAGAGGGAGAAGGCTGAGATAGCAGTTCAGCTTGAGGTATTAATGGAGATGTTGTAAAGAAATGAGGAAGACCAGAAGCGTGGTTATGTCATAAGAAAGAAGTTGAGATGGCAGAGACTACAAGAGAAGTGGAATCATCAGGTAAATTTGCAGTTGATAAAGGAACTAAGGGAACTTGAACAGGTTATAGATGCCAGACAAAAGAAAGAGAAGCTCGAAACATTTGAGCTACACCAAAAGGAAGATGCTGAAGAAGATGTTGAAGTTTCTATATGTTACCCAGAGAGTGGACCATTACTTTTTGAAAGTGATGAAGAGCTAGAGGAGTTGAATCATATGAATGATTCAAAGCAGCCCAAAGATTTGATGACTGAAGCATCAAACAAGACCGTAAGGTCTTGTGATTTTAAAACTAATGATTTGTGTGTGATTGCAGGTTTGGAAGAAGAGGAAGAACATCTACTGAAGGATGTTAAGGAAGATTTAGGAGAAGAAAGACCATGTGAGGAAATGGAAGATCGTGTAAACTTTCCAAAGTCTACTCCAAGTAAAATCATTGAGTTATATAGAGAATTAGACTTTCAAAGGAGGAAATTGGAAGAAAAGAGGATGAATGTCCAGGATAGATTGCTGATGAAGGATGACAAAGCAGTTGTCATAAAAGAAATTGCAGATGATAAGAAAAGGAATGTTGCTGAGGGAAAGGAAGTTTAGGAGGCCGCAACATTCATAGTGACAGCTAGAGCAACATGTGATGCAACATTTATAGTAGCAGCAGCAGAAAAGGTGATCAAAACAAGTGAGGAGCAAGCAAGAACGAGAATTCAGCAATGAAGAGATGGAAACAATCAGCAGACAGAGGACATACTGGACAGAGAAATTGAGTTGTTAAGGAGGTTGATGATAAAGACATCCCAGAGAAAGACAGCTGAAAGAAAGAAAAGGAGCGACAACAAGGGTATGACAGTGAAAGATTGCAAGAGCAGAGCAAGTGGAGCCCTACAACACAAGATATGGAAACCTGGAGAAAAGCAACAAGCAACAACAGATTATGACTTGCAGAACAAAGTGTGGGATCCAGGAAGACAAGGACAAAGAATTAAAACACATGATCAGGAGATCATGATCATTTTCAACCTTGGGAGTCTGATGCAGGAGCATTAGGCAAAGAGAAAATACTTTGTATTTTATTAAAACTCAGGGGTTTTTAAGTTTTTAGAGGAGCTAGATTTTTATGAATGATTTGAGTATTTTTAATTAAATATTGTAAATAATTGAGAATATGAGAGAATTTGATCAGTTGAGGATGTAAAGGGATTGAGAGATTTTTCTAAATATTAATTTAGAAATTAGTTTCATTAATTATGGGTGAAAGAGGATCCTTAGGGATTCAAGAGTAATTTTAGGATTTTGTTGAGAAGTTGAGAGGATTGAACTTAGAATAGATCATTCATAATTATTATAAATTATCAAGCCTCAAAGGCATTGAAAATCAGAGAGAGAGAGTTTGTGAGTAGAGAGCAGGGGTTTTTACTTGGAATCCTTCGGCAGTTTGTAAAAGGGCCAATGATTTGGAAATCAGGCCAAGGAAGGAGATTGTTATGTAAGTATTGTATGTATTAATACAGAATTTAATTTTCTGAAGATTACGCCTTATTCCTGAGTTTATGTTGTATGAATGAATTGGGATTCAAGATAAATTGATTTGGTGTATGTTGCTGGTTTATAAGAGAAGCACTGTAATGAACGCTCTTCAAATGCAAGTAATAAATTGCTGTGTAATTTATGAGAGAAACTCCATAATTCAATTGCGTTTCAGTCTTGGACAAGATGAATGCTTTCTACATTAACATATTTTTATGAGTTGGGTTTAAATTAAGTGGGTTCGATTCACAGGAATCGATGCCAGTTCTGAAAATCGATATCGATATCAGCAATTACCTTTGAATAAATGTCAATTCAAATTGATAATTTGCTATTGGGTTAAGACATGTTTGAAGGAAGGAAATTTAATCTGGTTTTCTGGAATTGATTCTTTTAGCGCTAACTAAGTCGATGTGTAGAGATTGGCCCAAATCTGGACGCAGAAGAAATCGTGCTAGAACAGAGCACTGGATTTGTTGAGCCAAAACTAAAATCTGTTTATGCAAAGTGTTGGATAGTCGATGGTATTGAGATCGATTCCAATTGAGAGGAAGGTGTTCCTTTTAAAGGCAGAAATTTGGGGTAATTACAGTCAAATAGCAGTCTTGAAGAGATAGGCGTAATGGAAATCGGTTCTGCTTCAGTGTTAAGTTGAGAACCGTAGGACGGAATTAAGTCTGGTGGCAATCAAAAGGGATCGAATTTGATTGCAGTATTAAATTGAAGGAAGAAGAACATGAATCGAAGGTTCATCTGATTCAGAAGTGCGAGATGCTGGATCTGTTGAGTCGATGGCAATCGAATGCTAAAGGAACGGAACTCCGAATTGAAGTGGACAGTTGGAATGTTTACAGATTGCAATGGTTTAACCCAATCGAATGGTTAACTTATAACGCAGAGGAAGTATCATATATTTGCCGGAATGATGTTCTGAATAAAGTAAGATGCAGAGGTCGTTGAATTGTAACGCTGGAGAAATTCAGAAGTATAGTCTGGCAAAGTCGTTGAATTGCAGCCAGAACGTAGAGTAGTTCAAAAGGCGCAGTTAGGAAAAGGAATCATAAAAAAAATTACAGTCAATTGGCTTAACGCTGCATAGCCCACGTATGGTTTATTATCACTAATGTTCTTTGAATTAATATAATGAATCGAATGCTGAGATCTTGAATCTAAGGCACGTTCTGAATTGTATAGCCCAGTTGTTGTTGACATTCGATATCTAACAGAACCTGAATATTGTAATTTACCATAGCTGGAAATAAATACACAAATGTGTTGGGTTTAATAAATCAAAGATGGAAAGTTTTAAAGGGGACAGGTATATTTTTACCAAGTCAAAGATTTGATTTCAGAACTGAAGACCATATATTATTGAGAAAACTGAATGTGGATCGATTTGCCATATGTTGAAAGAAGAGTGACCGTATTGTGTTATTTGGCATTTTGAGTTCTGGTCGAACAGGAAAAGTAAGGGCGCATTCTTGAATCAAGCCACATGTGAATGAGAAGTATTAAGATTTCTTATCGAAGCATTGAATGTTTGATGTGATTTGAATGATGATAAGTTTTCTTGTGTAATGATTGTTGGGTCCCTATGTTAAAACATAAAATGAAAATAGTTTCTACAATATAATGGCAGAGTGTGAGTTTGCCAAGTATTGAGGATTTGATTTGGGGAAAAAGCTGTGATGTAAGTTGGTATGCAACAGATGTTTAAGATCTTGGTATTTGCAGGCTCCTGCCTGCGTCATTTGCAAACATGGGTGGATGATAATACTCACATGAAGGAACCTCATGACGATGAATTAAGTATTATTGATACTTGTGTTTCACTTGAGCGTTTGGTAGATGAACCGTATACAGGGAAGTGCAAAAGCAGTTTGCTGATGCAAGGAAGCTTCTTACCGTGGATGTCTATGATGAGACCTTGTATGGAGAAGCAAGGATTGTTGACTGTTGCAGGACTTGTTGGGGTTGTTTGTGACCTTATGGTAGAAGGTACAAAGGCCTGTGACAAGGGAGGAACATGATGATCGTTGTGGAGGATTGGGTCATGCTTTAGCCACATGGATAATTGGCTAAGTGCCCGGCATGACTCATGGACAGGTTGGAGAAGGGCACACAATTGAGTTGCTTGGGTGGACTTCTCATGGCCAAGACCAAGAGATAGTCTTGGTGGAACCTTTAGTGGGGGAGCTATGATGGAGAGACTCATGTGATGATGATGATATGGTTGGGTGACCGAGTTCACTAGACCGAAGATTGCAGACTTGGATGAGGATGACCGATTGTTGTGATCGGTCTACTTAGTTGGTCTACATGGGCAAATTACTCATGGACATTAGGTTGGAGACATGGAGCATGGCAGTATTATGGAGCGACATTGTGCAAGAGCACTTGTAGAGGTGTCACTTATGGGCATCCAATGGGGAGTTCCAAGGCAAGGATGTTGTGCAGCTAGATTTGCTGATGTGACATGGAGATGGTTATTTATGAGCCGATGGAGAGGATGTGCACTCTTTTACAACAAGGCCATGGACTTGGATGGAGTTGTGAGCAGACTATGGAGCATTCCTACTACATGGAGAGCTGAGGCATATTTTAGAGACCTTTGGGCTAAGACTTGTATGCTTGCTAAAGTGCTGATTGGGGATGGCTTATGGAGCTCATGATGACATGAGATTGTTGTGACTTTTGTTGACTTCATATACAGTGAACTTGGAGGATCTGATGCATTAAGGAGCTGAGGTCAGAGACATTGATGCAAGATGGGATGCGTACTTTCAAGTACATGTATGGGTGTGGCTTGAAAGAGTGACTTGATGAGGAGGATCGATATGAGACACTTTGTAGTGATGGGGCTACAACGACGATGATGCCTTGGTGGCAACACTTGGCCATGGGTTGAGATGAGACTTAACCACTTTTGACACATGGGAGATGATTGATCTATGATCATGGGTAGCACATGGGTATATGAGATAGGTGTATATTTGTTTCTATGGAAGACTTGAGGGATGGCACATTGCAGAGATGATGGAGGATACTTCATGGGCCTGGATGTGGCACATTGAGAGTCGGGGTTGATGAGGAGATCTCTTCACTTTGAGGAGATGGATGATGATGTTGGATAGAAAACATCATGGAAAACATGTTGCAAATGGGATGGAGACTACTTCATGGACCTGAGCATGGCTTACACTTTTATGGAGATGGATTCTTGATCGAGTTGAGGATGTGATAGGATGTTCTAAGAAACAACTGATGGTGGCATGAGGATGTGTATTCTCATGGTTTGAGCATGACAGTTGAATTAGCTACCCAACTAGTTCAAGTCATGGGGGCTAGCAATGTGCAGAGATGCGTTAGCATTGTTGGAGTATCATGGCAGCAGTTCACACGATGAGGATACATGATGAGGTAGACATGATATGTTGCAGGAAGCATGTAGCTTGAGATGGAGAGACTAGCCTTCCATGATGGAGAGCAGCATGTGGAGATTGTGATGAGATGGTTGATGGTCAATGATTTCCGATATATGACCTACCGATGGGGTGTATGCCTTAGTATGGTGATCTTGGTGACAGATGTTTGCCGGGATAAGATATTGTCAGGGACGACAATGACTTCAGGTGGGGGAGGATGTAAGGACCTGCGGTCCAGGTCACCTTCACTGTTTGAAGTGCGTGCGAGAAGCATGTGTGAAATGAGGTTGAACGAGCCTTGGACAAGTTCATATAGGCGTTGGGCGAGCGTTGAGGGGGCGATCCCACGAGTTAGGCGGGCCAACCCTCCTCATGGGTGAGACATCACCACATGAATGAGTCGGCTGGGCGTTTGGCATGGGTCGGCCGGGTGACACAACCTGCCACCCCCTCATATACATAGGTTAATGGTTTGTGGAGACAAGACATCATTCCACCACTTAGTTCTTCTATGAGTTGGTTGGAGTGCGATGTTGGACGTAGATGTAGAAGTGCGAAGGTGATGTGCCCACACTTCGGGCAAGTTGTTCAAAAAAACTCTTGCGAGGTCGTCAGGTGAGAAACTCGGGCAAGGGCGTCGGGTGAGAAACTCAGGCAAGGTCGTCGAGTGAGAAACTAGGGTGAGGGCGTCGGGTGAGAAACTCGGGCGATGTCGTCGGGTGAGAAACTCGGGCGAGGGCGTCGGGTGAGAAAATCGTGTGAGGTCTTCGGGAAGAACTCAGGCGAGGTCATTCAAGCAGAACACAGGTGAGGTTGTCAGGCAGGAAACTCAGACGAGGTCGTTCGGGCGAACCGGGTGAGGTCGTTCGGGTGAGCCGGGTGAGGTGGTCAGGTGACCCGAGTGAAGTCGTGTGGCAACTCGGGTGAAGTGTTGGAGTTGTGAATGGAGGTGTGACTCGTGTGGAGGCGTCTGTGTGTGGCGACTTGGTTACAACGAGGCGCACCCAAGTTGAGAAAACAACACGATCATGCGATGAGGTGAACGAAGGGTTGGTGACTCGTGCGGCGGCCGTGCGGAGGTGCCGACGAGCTGGGAAACCGAGCTTGCGGAAGTTTTAAATTTGACTAAGTGTAAATTTGGGGTTTCCCAATATTTAACTTGTACTTATAAAAGAGGACTATATATATTGATTCAGACAGACTCATTGTTCAAGGAGTTGTCCCTCCCTTTATACTGTGTAATTGTGTTCTCTTGTATAATTACTGATGATAATGAATGTGTATGGGTGTTCATTGGTATAAAGGAAACATAATAATACTTGGTTGTGAAAAACAAACTAAGTAGACTAATGGTTAGGCGTAGTCCATGAACATAAGTATTGGTAAAAAGAAAGTTTGCGGTGGTGCCACAACTCACCAAGTACGGTTGAAGACTACTGTAGACCTGGGGGCGTGACAGTTGGTATCAAAGCAGGGTTGCTCGTGACAAAGTATTGAAGCTGATTCAGGGTTGAAGAAGCTTCACAATTGATGACAGTGGAAGCAGGTACTTGCAGGTGACGGAAGCTAGTTTCACATACAAGTGGAACAAGTGATGGTTCATGGTTGCAGGGAACTTGGTGAAGCCGGTGAATGGTGAGACAGGTTTAGCGAAGGTGAAGCTTTGTGCTTAGGCCAAGCTGAACGACAAGGGCTGGCAGGTTTGTAAGAATGCGAAGGGAAGCTATTGCTTACCTTAGACAGGTTGAAGTGGATGAAAGAAGAGAACCCTCTGATTTGAGATAAGCTTAAAGTGTTGGAAAAGAATGTTGAAGACGAACTTCTTCAACTTGGTTGGACAATGGAGCAGGATGAAGTTGCAGATTGTGTTGACAATGAAGAGGAAGCCGTGATAGTTGAAGATGTTGCGGACATGACAACGATGGAGGATGAACTTGAGGTTGATCAAGTTGGACCAGGATCGTGCAGTTTGTAGACATGGGTGGATGAGAATACTCACATGAAGGAACCTCATGATGATGAAGTAAGTATTATTGATACTTGTGTTTCACTTGAGAATTTGGTAGATGAATTGTATGCAGGGAAGGGAAAAATTAGTTTGCCGATGTATGGAAGCATCTTACCATGGATGTCTATGATGAGACCTTGTATGGAGAAGCAAGGATTGTTGACTGTTGCAGGACTTGTTGGGGTTGTTTGTGACCTTATGGTAGAAGGTACAAAGGCCCATGACAAGGGAGGAACATGATGATCGTTGCTGAGGATTGGGTCATGCTTTAGCCACATGGATAATTGGCTAAGTGCCCGGCATGTCTCATGGACAGGTTGGAGAAGGGCACACACTTGAGTTGCTTGGGTGGAATTCTCATGGCCGATACCAAGAGATAGTCTTGGTGGAAACTTTATTGGGAGAGCTATGATGTAGAGACTCATGTGATGATGATGATATGGTTGGGTGACCGAGTTCACTAGACCGAAGATTGCAGACATGGATGAGGATAACCTATTGTTGTGATGGGTCTAATTAGTTGGACTACATGGGAAACTTAGTCATGGACATCATGTTGGAGACATGGAGCATGGCAGTCTTATGGAGGGACATTATGCAAGAGCACTTGTAGAGGTGTCACTTATGGGCATCCAATGAGGAGTGCCAAGGCAGGGATGTTGTGCAAGTAGATTTGCTGATGTGACATGGAGATGTTTATTTATGAGCCGATGGAGAGGTTGTGCACTCTTGTACAACAAGGCCATGGACTTGGATGGAGTTATGAGCAGATTATGGAGCATTCCTACTACATGGAGAGCTGAGGCATCTTGTAGAGACATTTGGGCGGAGACTTGTATGCTTTCTAAAGTGTTGATTGGGGATGTCTTATGGAGCTCATGATGACATGAGATTTTTGTGACTTTTGGCGAATTCATATACAATGAACCTGGTGGATTTGATGCATTAAGGAGCTGAGGTCAAAGACTTTGATGCAGGATGGGATGTATACTTTCAAGTACATGTATGGGTGTGGCTTGAAAGAGTGACTTGATGAGGAGGATCGATGTGAGACACTTTGGATTGATGGGGTTACAATGATGATGATGCCTTGGTGGCAACACTTGGGCATGGGTGGAGCTGAAACTTAACCACTTTTGACACATGGGAGCTGATTGATCTATGATCATGGGCAGTGCATGGATAGATGAGATAGGTGTATACTTGTTTCTATGGCAGACTTGAGGGATGGCACATTGTAGAGATGATGGAGGATACTTCATGGGCTTGGATGTGAAACATCGAGAGTCAGGGTTGATGCGGAGATCTCTTCACTTTGAGGAGATGGATGATGATGTTGGATAGAAAACATCATGGGCAACATGTTGCAAATGGGATGGAGACTGCTTCATGGACCTGAGCATGGCTTACACTTGTATGGAGATGGATTCTTGATCGAGTTGAGGAAGTGACGGGATGTTATGAGAAATGACTAATGGTAGCATGAGGATGTGCATTCTCATGGTTTGAGTGTGACAGTTGGATTAGCTACCCAACTAGTTCGAATCATGGGGGCTAGCAATGTTCAAAGATGTGTTAGCATTGTTGGAGTATCATGGCACCAGTTCGCACGATGACGATACATGATGAGATTGACACGATATGTTGCAGGAAGCATGTAGCTTGAGATGGAGGGACTAGCCTTCCATGATGGAGAGCAGCATGTGGAGATTGCGACGAGATGGTTGATGATCATGGATTGAGATGATTTCCGATATATGACATACTGATGGGGTGTATGCCTTGGTATGGTGATCTTGGTGACAGATGGTTGCTAGGATGAGATATTGTCGAGGACGATAATGACTTTAGGTGGGGGAGGATGTAAGGACCTGCGGTCCCGGTCACCTTCACTATGTGAAGTGCATGCAAGAAGCATATGTGAAATGAGGTTGAACGAGTCTTGGACAAGTTCATATAGGCGTTGGGTGAGCATTGAGGGGGTGGTCCCATGAGTTGGGCGAGCTGACCCTCCTCTTGGGCGAGACATCACCACATGAATGAGTTGGCTGGGCGTTTGGCGTGGGTCGGCTGGGTGACACAACCTGCCACCCACTCATATACATAGGTGAACGGTTTGTGGAGACAAGCCATCATTTCACCACGCAGTTCTTCTACGAGTTGGTTGGAGTGCGAAGTTGGACACAGGTGTAGAAGTGCGAAGGGCACAGGTGATGAGCCCACACTTCGAGCAAGTCATTTAGAAAAACTCATGCGAGGTCTTCGGGTGATAAACTCAGGCGAGGGCGTCGGGTGAGAAACTCGGGTGAGGTCGTCAGGCGAGAAACTAGGGTGAGGGCATTGGGTGAGAAACTCAAGCGAGGGCATCGGGTGAGAAACTCGTGCGAGATCGTCGGGCAAAACTTGGGTGAGGTCATTTAGGCAGAACTCGGGCGAGGTTGTCGGGTAGGAAACTCAGGCGAGGTCGTTCGGGCGAACCGGGTGACGCCATTCGGGCGAGCCGGGTGAGGTCGTCGGGGGACTCGGGTGAAGTCGTTCGGGCGAGCCTGGTGAGGTTATTCGGGTGAATCGAGCGAAGTCGTGTGGTGACCTGGGTGAAGTCGTGTGGCAACTCAGGTGAAGTGTTGGAGTTGTGAACGGAGGTGTGACTCATGCGGAGGCACCCGTGTGTGGTGACTTGGTTATGACGAGGTGTGCCCAAGTTGGGCAAACAACAAGATCGTGTGACGAGGTGAACAAAGGGTTGGTGAGTTGTACGGTGCCCGTGCGAAGGTGTCGACAAGCTGGGCAACCGAGTTTGCCGAAGTTGGAAATTTGACTAAGTGTAAATTTGGGGTTTCCCAAGATTTAACTTCTACTTATAAAAGAAGATTATATATATTGATTCAGGCAGACTAATTGTTCAGGGAGTTGCCCCTCCCTTTATACTATGCAATTGTGTTCTCTTGTATAATTGTTGATGATAATGAATGTGTATGGGTGTTCTTTGGTATAAAGGAAACATAATAATACTTGGTTGCGAAAAACAAACTAAGTAAACTAATGGTTAGGCGTAGTCCATGAACATAAGTATTGGTAAAAGGAAAGTGTTCGATGGTACCGCACCTCACCAAGTACGGTTGAAATACTACCGCAGGCCTAGGGGCATGACAGGGCGGGCGAGGGCGTCCGTGTCAACTCGTTCGGGTGGGTCGTTTGGGGGCGACTGTGTAAACTCGTTTGAGCAGGTCGTTTGGGCAGGTGGAGCAAGGGCGTATGTGTAAACTTGTTCAGGCATGTAAGGACCTGTGGTCTGAGGCACGAACGCCATGCGATGTGTGAAGGTTTGGCTAAGGCAAAAGAGCGCATGGTTAGACAAGTTCTTAAGATGACCGAGCAAGACTCATGAGCACGTGCGAAAATGAGGAGAGCGGTCATACATTTATAAAGGATGAGCGAGGGCGTTCATTCTTGGCAAGCTAATGACAAAGGATTGTTGTTTGGGGCATTGGTCGATTGGCCGACCTATCAAATAGGTAAACAAAAGGCATTGGCTGAACATAAACGAAGGTTGGCCAAGAGGTGGCACGACCGCACATGGAGGCATATATATTATATGCGATGTTGGAGCATTTTGATCATCATTCGAACGCAAGTCCTTCATAGATACAAGGAAAGGTGTGAAGAGGTGTTAGAGCCGCAGCAAGAGGCGTAGCTCTTATGCGCCTATTCTTGGGCGAACTTACACGGTGAGCTCGCACGGAGATTGTATCGGGTGAGGGCGCAGGTGAAGGCGCCCATCGTTCGGATGATGGGCGCCCCAGCGTGCAAAGCGAAACACGGTGGAGGTGAACGGTGACTCGGGTAGGTCGCCCGCCCGCCGTGCGGAAGTGTGAAGGGTGACTTGGGTAGGTCGCCTGCCTGTTGAAACGAAGTTTGGTTGAGGAGTAAGGTTGGCAGCTCGTGTGAGGGCGTGCCCACCCAGCTCGGGCAAGGAACTTTGGTTGGCACACGAAGGTGTGGCCTTTGTAAAATTGGCCAAGTATGAAACTTGGTGTTTCCAAGTATACTTGTAAAGCTTTGTAAACATTGTAAAGTTGTATAATATATTGAATTCGGGTAGACTCAATGTTTAGGGAGTTGCCCCTCCCTTTATACTGTGCAATTGTGTTCTTCATGTATAATTGTTGATGATAATGAATGTGTATGGGTGTTCATTGGTATAAAGGAAACATAATAATTACTTGGTTGAGAAACACAAACTAAGTAGACTAATGGTTAGGGGTAGTCCATGAACATAAGTATTGGTGAAAAGAAAGTGTTTGGTGGTGCCGCACCTCGCCAAGTACGGTTGAAAGACTACCATAGGCCTGGGGGCATGACAATTGGTATCAGAGCTGGTAAACTGAATCAAGGAGCTGATTCTACGAAGACCAAATACTTGAAAGGAAGTTCAAGTTTTGCAGGTGACAGGTGGACTATTAGGGTGATTCAGGTGAATGGTGAAATAGGTTTAGCAGAGGTGAAGCTTAGTGATTTGGCCAAGTTGAATGACAAGGCATGGCAGGTTTGGAAGAATGTGAAGGGAAGCTCTTGCTTACCTTATACAGGTTGAAGCGGATGAAAGAAGAGAACCCCCAGATTCGAAAGGAACTTGAAGTCTTGGAAAAGAATGTTGAAAACGAACTTCTTCAACTTGGTTGGACAATGGAGCAGGGTGAAGTTGAAGATTGTGTTGAAAAAGAAAAGGAATCCATGATGATTGAGGATGTTGCAGATGTGACAATGATGGAGGATGAACTTGAGATTGATCAAGTTGAAACAGGATCATGCAGTTTGCAAACATGGATGGATGAGGATACTCACATGGAGGAGCCTCATGACGATGATGTAAGTACTATTGATACTTGGGTTTCACTTGAGCATTTGGTAGATGAACCGTATGCAGGGAAGAGCAAAGTCAGTTTTCCGATGCAGGGGAGCATCTTACCATGGATGTCTATGATGAGACATTGTATAGAGAAACAAGGATTGTTGAATTTTGCAGGACTTTTTGGGGTTGTTTGTGACCTTGTGGCAGAAGGTACAAAGGCCCATGACAAGGGAGGAACATGATGATCGTTGTGGATGAATGGAACATGCTTTAGCCACATGGAGGATTGGCTAAGTGCCTGGCATGACTCATGGATAGATTGAGGAGGGCACACACTTGAAGTATGGTGATATCTGGGTGGACTTCTCATGGCCGAGACAAAGAGAGGAAGTCTTGGTGGAACCTTCAGTGGGGGGAGCTATGATGGAAGGGACTCATGATGTGATGATGATATGGTTGGGTGACCGAGTTCACTAGACCAAAGATTACAGACTTGGATGAGGATGACCGATTGTTGTGATGGGTCTACTTAGTTGGAATACATGGGCAACTTAGTCATGGACATCAAGTCGAAGACATGGAGCATGGTAGTCTTATGTAGGGACATTATGCAAGAGCACTTATGGAGGTGTCACCTATGGGCATCCAATGAGGAGTGCCAAGGTAGGGATGTAGTGCAGGTGGATTTGCTGGTGTGACATGGAGATGTTATATTTATGAGCCACTGGAGAGGTTGTGCACTCTTGTACAACAAGGCCATGGACTTGGATGGAGTTGTGAGAAGACTATGGAGCATTCCTACTACATGGAGAGCTGAGGCATCTTGCAGAGACCTTTGGGCCGAGACTTGTATGCTTGCTAGGATGTTGGTTGGAGATGACTCATGGAGCTCATGATGGCATGAGATTGTTGTGACTTTTGGAGACTTCATATATGGTGGACTTGGAGGATCTGATGCATTGAGAAGCTGAGGTCAGATACTTTGATGCAGAATGGGGTGCATACTTTCAAGTACATGTATGGGTGTGGCTTGAAAGAGTGACTTGATGTGGAGGATCTATATGAGACACTTTGGAGTGATGGAGTTACAACGATGATGATGCCTTGGTGGCAACACTTGGGCATGGGTTGAGCCGAGACTTAACCACTTTTAACACATGGGAGCTGATTGATCTATGATCATGGGCAGCACATGGGAGATGAGACAGGTGTATACTTGTTTCTATGGCAGACTTGAGGGATGGCACATTACGGATATGATGGAGGTAGCTTCATGGACCTGGATGTGGCACATCGAGAGTCGGAGTTTGATGAGATGATCTCTTCACTTTGAGGAGATGGACATTTTTCAAATGGATGATGATGTTGGATAGATGCAGCTGATTTCATATAGCACATTGACACCAAACATCATGGACAACATGTTGCAGATGAGATGAGGACTACTTCATGGACCTGAGCATGGCTTGCACTTGTATGGAGATGGATTCTTGATCGAGTTGAGGATGTGATGGGATGTTCTGAGAAACAACTGATGATGGCATGAGGATGTTCACTCTCATGGTTTGAGCATGACAATTGGACTGATAATCCGACTAGTTCAAACATGGGGACGCGTAGTGTACAGAGATGTGTTAGCATTTGTTGGAGTATCATGGTAGCAGTTCACATGATGACGATACATGATGAGGTCAACACGATATGTTGCAGGAAGCATGTATCTTGAGATGGAGGGGCCAACCTTCCACAATGGGGAGCAGCATGTAGAGATTTTGACAGGGTGGTTGATAGTCATGGATTGAGATGATTTATGATATATGACATACCGATGGGGTTTATGCCTTGGTATGGATATCTTGGTGACAGATGGCTGTCGGGATGAGACATGATGGAAATGTTAGTTCTACATATGTTGCAGGGATGTTTGCAGTATGTGGGGGAGTCGATATCATGGGTAAGACTGTTCAGATATGAAAATCTTAACAAGATGGTTACCAAGGTGGCATGATTGTCGAGGACGACAATGATTTCAAGTGGGGGAGGATGTAAGGACCTACGGTCCGAGGCACGACCGCCACGCGATGTGCGAAGGTTTGGCTAAGGCAAAAGAGCGCACGGTTGGACGAGTTGGTAAGATGACCGAACAAGACTCATGAGTGTGTCCGAAAATGAGGAAAGCAGTCATACATTTAAAAAGGATGAGCGAGGGCATTCATTCTTGGCAAGCCAATGACGAAGGATTGTTGTTTGGGGCATTGGTCGATGGGCTGACCTATCAAATAGGCAAACAAAAGGCATTGGCTGAACATAAACGAAGGTCAGCAAAGAGGTGGCACGATCGCACATGGAGGCATATATATTATATGCGATGTTGGAGCATTTCGATCATCATTCGAATGCAAGTCCTTCGTAGATACAAGGAAAGGTGTGAATATGTGTTAGAGCCGCAGCAAGAGGCGTAGCTCTTATGCGCCCGTTCTTGGGTGGAATTACATGGTGAGCTCGCACAAAGATTGTATCAGGTGAGGGCGTGGGTGAAGGCGCCTGTCGTTTGGACAAAAGGCGCAGGTGGTGACTCGGGTGGGTTGCCCACCCAACGTGCAAAGCGAAACATGGTGGAGGTGAATGGTGACTCGGGTAGGTCGCCTGCTTGTCGAAACGAATTTCGGTTGAGGAGTAAGGTTGGAAGCTCGTGTGAGGGCGCGCCTGCCCAACTTGGGCAAGGAACTTTGGTTGACACACGAAGGTGTGGCCTTTGTAAAATTGGCTAAGTATGAAACTTGGTGTTTCTAAGTATACTTGTAAAGCTTTGTAAGAATTGTAAAGTTGTATGATATATTGAATTCGGGCAAACTCATTGTTCAGGGAGTTTCCCCTCCCTTTATACTATGCAATTATGTTCTTCATGTATAATTACTGATGATAATGAATGTGTATGGGTGTTCGTTGGTATAAAGGAAACAGAATAATTACTTGGTTGAGAAACACAAACTAAGTAGACTAATGGTTATGCATAGTCCATGAGCATAAGTATTGGTGAAAAGAAAGTGTTCGGTGGTGCCGCACCTTGCCAAGTATGGTTGAAAGACTACCGTAGGCCTGGGGGTGTGACAGGGCGGGTCAGGTGAGGGTGTCCATGTAAACTCATTCGATCGGGTCGTTTAGTGTGAGGGCATGCCCGGGCACACAAGCGCATATCAAAAATGCTAACTTGTGACCCGGGGTGGGCTTTGTGCATGTTCGTGCAACTCATTTGCCCAGCTCTCCCTTGTCCCTTCGTTTTGGTCGTCTGGGCGCCCATGTAAACTCATTTGGGCGGGTCATTTTAGGACGTCCATGTAAATTCGTTCGGGCGGTTCGGGCGAGGGCATCTGTGTAAACTCGTTCGAGCGGGTCATTCAGGCAGGTCGAGCAAGGGCGTCCATATAAACTCGTTCGGGTGGGTCGGGTGAGGGTGTCCGTGTAAACTGGTTTGGTCGGGTCGTTAAGTGTGAGGGTGCGCCCGAGCACATGAGCTCGTATCAAAAATGCTAAGTTGTGACTCGAGGTGGGCTTTGTGCATGTTCGTGCAGCTCGTTTTCCTGGCTCTCCCTTGTCCATTCGTTTCAGTCGTGTGGGCGCCGTTGTAAATTCGTTCGGGTAGGTTGGGCGAGGGCGTCCATGTCAACTCGTTCGAGCGAGTCATTTGAGGGTGTCTATGTCAACTCGTTCGGGCGGGTCCTTTGAGGGCGTCACTATAAATTCGTTCGAGCGAGTTGGGCAAGGGCGTCTGTGTAAACGCATTTGGGCGGGTTGGTGAGGGTGTCTGTGTAAACTCATTTGGTCGGGTCGTCCAGTGTGAGGGTGTGCCTGGGCACACAAGCCCGTATCAAAAATGCTAAGTTGTGACCCGGGGTGGGCTTTGTGCACGTTCGTGTAGCTCATTTGCCCAGCTCTCCCTTGTCCCTTCGTTTCGGTCATGTGGGCGCCCATGTAAACTCATTCGGGTGGGTTGGGCGTGGGCGTCCGTGTCAACTCGTTTGGGTGGGCCGTTCGGGCGAGTCGTTTGAGGGCATCTGTTTAAACTCGTTTGGGTGGATCAGTTGAGGGCGTCCATGTAAACTCGTTGAGTGGGTCGGGCGAGGGTGTCCATGTAAACTCGTTCGATCGGGTTGTTCAGTGTGTGGTCGTGCCTGGGCACACGAGCTCATATCAAAAGTGATAAGTTGTGACCCGGGGTGAGCTTTGTGCACGTTCGTGCAACTCGTTTGCCCGACTCTACCTTGTGCCTTCATTTCGGTTATGTGTGGGTGTCCATGTAAACTCGTTCAGGCCGGTCGTTTGAGGGTGCCCATGTAAACTCGTTCGGGTGGGTCGTTTGAGGGGGTTCGTGTTAACTTGTTCGGGTGGGTCGTTTGAGGGTGCTCGTTTAAACTCATTCGAGCAGGTCATTTGAGGGTGTTCATGTAAACTTGTTCGAGCGGGTCATTTGAGGGCGCCTGTGTAAACTCGTTTGGTCAGGTCGTTCAGTGTGAGGGTATGCCCTCAATCACATTTCCTAATATCAGTTTGCCCCATAGTTGGCTTTTTGTTTGTTCCCTCAAGCACAAATTCAATACAAGTTACTTACTAATAGCAACATTCTTGTCCAAAGCTTCCAAAGGTTGAAGCACTACATAGTCGAATTTATTTACAAACCTTTGTAGATGTGCCGCACTCTGACCATTTTTTGAATGGCAATAATACTTCAAGACAAAGAAATGAAATTGTCAAGAAATTAAGGTATGCCTTTGTGCAAAGACTCTTGGGAGATTGTTAGGAAATGAGGAATTCATATGAAGTTACCTTTGCTGAAACATAGTTGCCAGATGATGAAATCAAATTGTAGGGGAATTTAATCACTATTCCCATGTCTTACAATACCTCAAAATCTAGAGCAAGTTATGTGAATATTTGTTCCACAAAGGCTAAAGATGAAGAAACCAGATTGCAGAGGAATTTGATCGGGAATACTTCAAGCCGAAAAAATGCAATTCTAGAGGGAGTCTAACCCCATTGATGTTAGAATGATGCTTCAAGATGAAGATATCAGATTCTAGAGGACCTCAAACATTGTTGGAATACTTTGGAACTTGGTTATGATACAATGTTCAATTAGTGATTAGTAGACCAAGAGTCGGTGACTGTTATATTTTTTTTTTCGTTAGAATTTGATCATTGTTATTCATAGCTTGAATGAATTCAGAGCCTTGAAGGATCTGGGTGAAATTTGCAATTTCAACAATTTTTTAACTATATTTCAAACAAAACTTAATAATAAAAATATAAATATTTAGACTATGCTTAAATGTTTGAAGTTCAATTCATCCCAAAAGCAAGAATTGCAACTACAATAATAGGAAAAATTGGTAAAAATAATATCTAATTGATTATAACTGGTAAGCTTCTACTGGCAATATTATAATAATTAATGTAATTACACTAACATAACAATGCTCAAACGTAACCCAAGCAATATTATGCATATATGCATAAACTGAACTGAGTTCGATATATTACAATAAAATGAACCCAATGAACCAAACCAATCGCACATAAAGATAAATGGATTATTGTAACAAATCCATAAAGATAAACATTGATTTGAGAAAGGAAAAGGCAGGTGATGGAGCACGGTTAGGGTTAGAGTCATGATGCATGATTATCTGTCACATTTGGAGCATTGGAAGTAGAATTTGTCACATATCCTTTTCTTTTGATAACTATAGGAGAGGAATTCTTGTAGCATCAACAAAGACAAATCAAAAAGAGGGTTGTTCTTCATTTGGAGGAGAACATGTTTTTGAAATAATGAGGATGAGAAGAAGTTTCAAGCTCAACATCTTTTGCTTTCTAAAGGTTGGGAACTCACTGTAAGAGCGGATAGTTGTAGATACCCAAGAAATAGAGTCTACAGCCAGCAACCCGTCACACCTACTAAGTTGTTCAAAGAAAATTAAATGTTAGGGAAGATGTTACATTGAAAGATGAGAGTTGTTGCAACTTCGTCCACTAGAAAATTCTTGTTTTTGCAGGTAGTTTTATGGAAAAAAGTATAAAATGCTTTGGTCACAACAATACTGTAGGAATGAGGTTGTTAACAAAATGAAATGAAACCCCCATTAGAAACTTGCAAATCCTGAACTAGCATTGTTCTCTTAAAATACGATTTTCCTTTTCTTTATTTAACCGGAAGGCAAGGAAGGATCAACAACCACCACCACAAACATGGAAGTAGTCAATGTCAACATTTTAAGAGACACAAACACCACCGTGCCTGAGACATTGTTTTTGGTTGTGGAAAAGACTTTGTTTGCCACAAAATTTTGATTTTATGGCTATGGTAATGTTCAACCCTGTTTTCTCTGCACATAATGAAATGGCCATTGATGAGTAAGCAAATGAAAGTAGGAGTTATGAGGTGAAGGGGAAAGGGGAGTTAAGGTGAGAATGCTTATACTAATTAATTAGTTTCCTTGTTCTATTAGTCCAGGTCCAAAGAGAAGATGACAAATATTCACCTATTAATTTACTAAAACACACCTTAACATAACATATTGCAGGAGAGGGCCCTTTAACTGCTTTAAACTTCCAATTAAATCAACTTATACAACATCCATATACATATGTAAACCAAAACTTGACTGCACAAATCATTCTGAAACTGGAGAAATGATGGCTCCTATCTCAAGTTGTACGAAAAAACCTCAAATTCAAAAAGACGAAAAAACTAACATTAATATAAATTGAATCCAACTTTAAAAGTTATATTAATATATATTAATCAATGGTACATATTAAATCCGTCAAACTCATTTCCCATAGTTTTGAACATGCAAACAAAGTGTCTGAACAAAAAAAAACCCAACACTAGTAAATTAAAAGAGCATTTTTAAGAAAGAAAATAAAAATTACAGTAATGCATCAATCTACATGTTTTTCATCCTACCTAATTCTTACCTAAAATTACATGCTGTGTGATGCCAATGCCTCCTTAGCTAATGAAGGTCCTCAATTCAACAAAATCCTATGACTCAATGAGAGTATTTTACATGCATGAACATAAAGCACAGATATTAAAGACTTTCCAAGTGTTACATGCGAAGATCCTACATATCTGAAGCGAATTTCCACATGTCCCATATTTGACATTTGTAAATTGTTTCACATGCAAGCATTTTTACATGCATGAACATAAAGCAAAGGGATTAAAGACTTTCCAAGTGTTCCATGCAAAGATCTTACATTTCCAAAGCCACTTTCCACATGTCCAATATTTGACTTTTGTAAATTGTTTCACATGAAAGCGTTTGAAAGTAGGGCCTTGGAATTATTGTGATTAAAGATATTGATCAAAGTAGGAATGGCACCCAACGCTCCTATTTTGGCCTTGATTTCATCCATCGACAGAAGACTGAACAGTGCAACTGCAGTGTTTCCTTAGGCCTTCATGATGTAGTTGTATGACTATCTAAGATCCCGAGTGTCCGGTGGTTTCCCCAAAAGACGGGTGTGAAGATGTGATGTTGTATAACCACCTAAAATATGTAGTATTGCTGAAGAATGCACAAGATTCAGTAGGTTGGCTTATTAAAATAAAACTACTACTAGATCAACATGCATGCAACTAGAACTCCACCCCCTACTTCATTGATGTCCAGTCATTGAGAGGAAGAAGTGTTTCGAAAGGCGTAAGTGTAGCATAGAGAATAGATAGACCATCAATGATCCAAATCTCTCCGTGCCAAGAAACCGTATCCAATCTATAAGATAATAGGTTAGTTTCATTAATTTTTTAGTGTTGTGGATCGGCCTGAATTGCTCTATAGTTTGGTCTTTCTGCTGTCAGAGGATAGGGAGGTTTCTTGCAAATTGTCTTTACTTACGGCAAGGGATCTCACTAAACCTTCCTGCTATAGTGCGGTGAAATGGCTTCCATTGAATTTCTCAATGGTTTGGTCATTTTCTGTTGTCATAGGATAAGGAGACTTCTTGCAAATTGTCTGATTCTTTAGTTTTAGTTTAGTAAAGCCATGAAAAATTTGAAAAGGATCAGTCCAGTTTAGTGAAACAGTGAAAAAACAAAACAAACCATAGATATCTTATAAAAGTATCAGCAATATGAGCAACCTTTTCATAACTAGTTAGTTACCTGTACAACAGAAATAGGTTACTTATGCTTCTTCTCATTGTGAAGCCGAGAAGCTCTGGAACGGGACTTGTGGCAGTTCATAGAATATATATATATATATATAGATATATGCAGAGTCGAATCTTGTTTTGTACAGAGTGAGTTTAAAACCATTGCATCTGCTCTCATCAAATTTTTGCGCGTCTTTCTAGGGATCCTCCATACCTGTTACCCAACAATATCCTTCCATTCACAGAAAACAAATTGAAAACATGCAGCAATTTGCATAGCAACAGGAATCCTAGTGGTCAGTTACGGTTGCGTTCTCGCCGGCATTTGGAAAATCTTACTGGCATGGATCAGTTTGTCACTTGCTTGGAGCGTTCGCCCCAATTTCGGCTTGTGGCGTGGATTGGCGTGTCACTTGCTTGGAGTGTTCGCACCGATTTCGGCTCGTGGCATGGATCGACTTGTCACCTTCTTGGGGTGAACTGACATGGATTGGCTTGTCACTTGCTTGGAGTGTTCGCCCTGATTTCGGCTTGTGGCATGGATCAACTTGTCACTTGCTTGGAGCGTTCGCCCTGATTTCAGCTTGTGGCATGGATCAACTTGTCACTTGCTTGGAGCGTTCGCCCATCAA
Source organism: Pinus tabuliformis (assembly GCA_031772625.1). Lineage (NCBI taxonomy): Eukaryota > Viridiplantae > Streptophyta > Pinopsida > Pinales > Pinaceae > Pinus > Pinus tabuliformis. The sequence continues at coordinate 635,612,282 of CM062818.1, read as the reverse complement.
CTTGTCACTTGCTTGGAGCGTTCGCCCCGATTTTCGCTTGTTACACCCGAATCGTTCACCATGATTTCCCTCACCCATGGAAACATCAGAGTCCGCTGCTATAAAATACAAAAGAATCACAAGCACAGGTCGAAACTCCAAAATTATAAGCCGCATGGATCGGCTTGTCACTTGCTTGGAGCGTTCACCCCGGTTTCGGCTTGTTACGCCCGAACCGTTCGCCTTGATTTCCCTCACCGATGGTGACATTAGAGTCGGCTACTATAAAATAAAGAAGAATCACAAGCACAGGTCAAAACCCCAAAATCATAAGCCACCGATGGCAACATGAGAGTCGGTCGTTACAAAATGCAGAAGAATCATAAGTATAGGTCGAAACCACAAAACGATAAGCTGAACCACAACCTTGGGCCAAAACCCCAAAACTGAAAAAGTATGTCACGTGTCAATTTCTAATTGAATAAAAGATGATGAAAATGAAGCCATCCTATTGGCTGGGAAAACGAAAATGAAGTAGGATGAACAGTGTCTGGTGACCCCAGGAGACTCATATTTCTACCTCTATTGCAATTTGGGGACTCATATTTCTACCTGCAATATTAATGCACCCTGATATGTTGAGGCGATAAGTCAGATATAACATGCTTTATTTTTTTTTCTCTAATCATTACACCGCGCGATATATCTAGCTATAGCCCCTGTATATCGCATTAATATTGCAATAAAAATGAAAATAAGAGTTTCCCTCACCGCAAGCCCGCAGTGAAAATGGCTATCGACGTAAATATTATTACTAAACCTACGGAGTTAGTGTTTATTAAGTCTTCTCAAATTCGCACGTTCAAATTGATTAAATGAACGTGACAGGAAATCTGCATAAAATAAGTTTGAGTGGTTGGTGAATAATATGTAAATTAAAGGTTAGCAATTTATAATGTTTTATAAAATAACGGAGTTAGTGTTTATTAAGTCTTCTCAAATTCGCACGTTCAAATTGATTAAGTGAACGTGACAGGAAATCTGCATAAAATAAGTTTGAGTGGTTGGTGAATAATATGTAAATTAAAGGTTAGCCATTTATAATGTTTTATAAAATAATGTAATTTTCATTAGGATAGTGATTTGGTCCTTGGATATATCTGTCTTTCAATTGTTTTTAATGTAATTTTATCATGGTGTGATTTAAAAAAAAATAAAAATTGGAAGTAACTTTTATGTTTTTTATTTTATTTTTAGTAATAATTAAAAATTGTGTTAAGAAAAATAAGTTTTTAAAGAATTAGAAGGTTTTTCAGTTTAGTAGGGAGAAAATGCTATAATGTTATATTTTGTTTTATAAATATTTTTATTAGGTGAAATTATATTAAAATTAAAATTAAAATTAAATTAAATAAATATTTTATATATATTTTATTTGGTAAAATTATATAAAAATAAAAAATTAAATTAAATGATTTAAAATTAAAATAGTTCACTGTGTAGAATAGATGGTGATGGGATGTAATATTAAGGCACTTCATGAATAGATGGGGATGGGACGTAATATTAAGGCACTCCCTGATGTGCAGGCAACGGGTTCAAAACACTGTTAGAGAAAATCCAATTGGTTTAAGGGTTGATGTGACCTAGTATGAGTGTGATATCTTGGTGATTTTGACGACTTAGATGCTCTTGGGTTGAGGTTTCTGAACCCAAAAGTTAAGTGTGTGCAGTCATCTCAAGACTCTCTTTCACACACACACAATATATATATATATATATATATATATATATATATATATCTTAAGCCTCAAGAAAGATCAAATCTCTCTAAGTGTAATATTTTTGTCAAAATTTTCACTAAAAAATAAGTTTGATTTGATCTCTCACAACTTAATAAATTTAGAATTAAAATAAATTTACACAAATTAAATAATAATAAAATTTGTTGAAATAAAAAGAAATAATATAAGTTTTGTTAAATAATAATGATATTTAAAAGAAAAATTAACTCATAATTAAAGCATAATACTTTTGCAAAAATCTTCGATAAGGATATTATTAAAAAAAAATTAATTCATTGTTAAAGCATAATATTTTTTCAAAAATTGTAAATGAAAATTAAAGCAACACCCAAAAAATTTGTGCCCTCTGTTTCTTATAAGTGGTTTTTAAATTAAATAAAATGTCTTTAATTTTCACTTTAGTATTATTTTTACAACTTCAAAATTTGTGCCCTCTATTTCTTAGAAGTGGTTTTTAAATTAAATAAAATGTCTTTAATTTTCACTTTAGTATTTTTTTTTGGTACAACTTCGGCCTACTATAATGAAACTTTTTAAATAAATTATATAAAATGAATAATTTAAATAAATTGTGTAAAAATATAAAATAGAAACAAATATTAAAAAAAATAAGGTTATAAAAAAATTGTGATTTGTTTTATTTTTTATTATACTAAGAGGAGTTCTCCAACCCAGTTTGTAAGAGATGATGTTAAAACAAAATTTCTATATTATTATTTTTTTTATCAATTTTTGCTCGGTAGATAAGGTAAATTTGAAATAAAATTAACCTTATGTTAAAATAAAAAATTTAAGTTAATAATTTTTTATTAATTTTTGTTGTGTAGTTAAGGTAAACTTAACTTTCCCTGATGGGGGTGGGAAAACAAATGATAACTATGCATCGGTACTATCCCCTCACAACACACAACAAACATGCTTGGAGTTAAGTTTGGTTTAAGGTGATGGTACCATTACGAGACAAATTCTCCAAAAGAAAGGTCTTGTATTTTAAACGCAGGTATGGTAAAGGGTGTTGGCACGAAAGAGTCATTAGAGGGAGACCATGGGTTGAGGCGCAGAGGGCCAACAATGGCTCATTGTAGTCTAGGACAACACCGACATTTTCACCTTACCCAAAGGATAATGAGTCTCACCCGAGGCGTGCCGCGACCACAACAAAGAAGGGTTCGTCATGGGGTGAAGGGTATGTCAAACATTAATATATAACCAACATCATACACGCAACTAATAAAACAACATATCATTTAATCACCGTGAAGCCACTACATGCATATACTTGCAGATTAATTTAAAATTTAAGTGGGTCCATACATCATAAGCAATCATGTACATTGTATCAAGAAACCAATCTAGACCTTACTTCATATTAAGTCCACAGAAGGCAATACATAATAGACTAGCCTTAGCCACAAATGATTACAAGGAATACTTGGTTATAGGCTCTATCTGCCTATGCCAGATTTAGAGGTTCAATCTTCAATCCAAAGGTCCTGCTCGCTTGCATCCCGAAGCTCCTGTTCTATCACCCCACAATCAACCAACCCACTAGAAACAACAACCTTTTTCCTTACAGGTTTCTCATTTTGTATTTCCTCTACCGCTTAGACTATCAGTTTCTGCTCCGTTGTTCCTTCCCTTGGCTACCTCTCCATCCATCTCGTCCACTCAGCTGCCTTTGCCTTTTGCTGACACATTTTTGCAACCACCCCACAACTGCTTGCTCTGCCTTCCCGCTCCAGCTATCTTCACCACAACCTGATCATTGTTGTCGCCACCTGTTCTATATGGAAAGCCAAAATAATCAAAATATTTTACTATCAAAACAAAGGCCCCAACAAGCCCCGACCACCATTCTTTGACTCGTCCCCAAGTCAATTCATTTCGAGCTATGTCAGTCCTGTTGGTGTCTCAGTGGGTGCTCTTATTGGTGGCTACATTGACTCTGTTGGTTGTTGAGCTAATGCTCCTGTTGTCTCGTCTGTCACTTGCAGGGTGGTGCCTGCTCCTATTGCACCTTCCTCTTTCTGCTTCCCTTCCTTTTCAAACAAAGGCTCTAACTCTGGGACAACAGTGGTCGTTTTCTGCCTAAATTCGTTGTACTTCTGGAGGGTAGTCTCCCATCCGGCAATGATCGCGTCGGCCTGTAGCGTGAAGTCTTCAGCTGTATTGGAATTTAATTCAATTTCCCTTTGACTTTGCAGACAGTCTCACTGTTCCCCATTGTTGTTGCAAACCTATTTTAGAGCTAGAACCTGTAGATGGACTGGTGGGCGCAGATCTCTTATCACCTTTTTAGTTTTTGTTGATTCTTCCTCAATCTGATCCACCTATGCTTGGATGGAGGTGATATTCTCATTAATATGTTGGAGTTGGTTAGAATCCATGCAATCCTTGCTACTGTTGAACAATACCTGTATCCATTCTCTCATAAGGTATACGAGATGATTTTTCATGGCCAGGCTTCCCAGACAATCATGAACTCTATTCATCAAGGCATACCCATCCACTAGTGCATCGGTGAGTGCTTGCTTCTTAGCTTCTACCTCACTGATCTTTCCCTCGATTGTCCTCTCATATATCTCGACGGGGTCTGGCAACGCTGATCTTCCTGTCTCTAGTTTCTTCCTCATCTCAACATTGGTTGCTACCAAATTTGAACATGCTTCTTAGATATGGTCACAGCAGCTCACCAGTGTGAAGGCTTTAATATCCTCTGGAGCTTCTGTGTTTGCATCTGTGATCGTCGACCATAATGAACATAATTTCTCCATTACCTGATCAACCTATGCTTGTAAATTTGTATTTTCTCGTCGTAGTTGATCTCTCTCCTCTATCACCTCCTACAGTTGTTGTCTTTGTTGCTCGTGTTCTCGGGCCAGATCATCATGTATCCTCTCGGCCCTTTGCACTGCTTGCTGGATAAACGCAAACAACTATGCCAAAGACCAGTGTTGTAGGGTGTCGACTTGCATTGTACTAGGTTCTGGAAAATTCTGCTGTATTGGTAGGCCATTGGCTATGGATTTGTCGGAGTGGGAGGTGGGAGAATGAATGGGTTGTGACAGTGGAGTGAACTGGGGTGGGAGGGACGATATTAGGGTTAGGGACCATTGGGAAATTTATAGGGAAAAGTGACTAGTATGGTTCATCCCCTCCCTCCTGCGAAATAATTGTGGTTGGTCCTTTCTCTTGGAGTAGGTCCAACCCAAAGAATAGAGACACTAGCAACATTTTCTAGGTTCTACTGGCAAAGGTGCCCCCTCTAACGTGCTCTGTTGACCCAACTTCCATTTCTACAGTTGCTCATCATGTGACGGAAGGGAGGGTTTTGGATAGGGTTACGGAAGTGGAGGTTGTGTGAGGGGAAGATTCCCACGACTAAGGGAGGATGGTGGAAGTAGTGGGGGGAGATTTCTTCAACTACGGGAGATGTGGAGATTGATTCTCTGAACTCATCAGTAAGGTTGGCGATTTGAATTTTCGGGGTAGTTCTCGGCTTTTTAACAGCTGTGTTCCACATGACTCTTTTCCTCTTAGGCTTGGGGATTGTTGGCTAGGATGGCGTGCAAGCACCCCCAATGGGGATTGCCACAACCAACAAAGTTGTGATAATTGGTGAAAACATAGTGGAACCTTGAAATTGCAAGGGTTGGTGAGCCTCACCTGATTGACCGTCGAAACTTGCAATTGTCTGCCTCAACGCAAATATCTTCTCTTCCATTTGTAGCACAATCGGGTGGAGGTCATCTTCAGCTAGCCTCTTTCGGCTGCTTTCCCCTGCTTCTCCCTCTTGCAATTGAGGCTTCAAGCCCTTGAACAAATATTTGTACTTCCCTTCAGTAATTTCATAGCCGACCCCCGGCCATGATCCAAGCTCACTGTGGAGTGCCTCTTCAGTTAAAACAATTTTTTGTGGCCTCATATTGAAGGTGTCATGATGGATGCATCGTGGTCGAAGGTAGGTATGCCCATGCGAGGCTCCAAACTAGACTTCCTTAGAGAAATCATCCAGCAGAGGTTTGGGTATCCTCTGTGTCAAACTAATTGTAATGAGCATCATCTCATTTACTTCTTTAGTGCTCGAATCCCTCAAAGCTCTCCATGGCTCGTACCGGAGTGCTAATGGTTGTCCTTCAATAATAGGCATCATCCCCCTCCCGCCTAGTGGCCATCATTTCCACATCGCCAGAGACATCAGTATGTACCCAAATAAGAAATTGGTACTCCACCTGTAAATATCTTCGTATGCCTCAAAAACATCGCTTAAGATGAACACAGACCAATTGAGCACCTCCCCGTTGTAGCAATGCTTCGCAATAGAAATTCCCTATAAAATGCAATCATTTTTCACGAAGTGCCTCATGGTCTTACCTGCTATGATGTAGCAGGTGAATCTGATGTCAATTTTGCTGATGAGGTCAATTTTTTCTCCCCTTCTGCCTCGTTCCATTCCATATTTTGCATAGTAATTCTCCTCTCTGTGCTTCTTTTCTCTCTTGGCACATGCCTGGAATGACGTGTTAATCGTATTTCCTCCGGCTGACAGCCCTGTGAGATGATGAATATCGTCTACGTGAATTGGGTACTCCCTGTCGAGCCACAGGGACTCCCCATGCATTCTACTTGCCAGTAATTTGGTACATTGCATTGCAGCCAGTTGGGTGTCGAAGACTAGTAAGATTCTCAAATTGAGTAGTGTCAACCTCTTTAATCCTCTGAAATCCTCCCTGACTCTGGATGTTCTGGTGCCATCTTCCCTCTGGATTTCTTCTATGTAGACCTCCCTCTTTAGAGTCGGAAACTGGAAGCAGTTAGTCAGGTCATTATCGACCAGGATCACCTTGTCGTATTTCCCATATAGATTCTCCATCGGCTCAATTATTTCATCTATCTTATCTTGTGGAACTAAGATAACTCCTTTCGCCATCGCGCTGCATCTTTGATAAACAATTGTCACCTAAGGCTTCACACTGTTGTGTTTCTGTTGTTGTTCTTCAAAGTAGACCTGGATTTTCTCTGCTATCTGCAATTGAAATTTTGCAGTGTTCTTCATTATCCTTTGCAAATTAAGTAGCCAGGCTTGACACGACGTTTCCTGGATGGACTTTGGCAACTAATTACTACGACAAACTTCCCCATGTATCCTAACCCTGCTTTGTCATCGTCAGCTGACCTGGAACTGACATTTCTGACGTGGATTGGGAACGTACAGAGTGGGCCGCATGGCTTATTAATTTTTTCATGATGGGGGTTATTTATTAACTAAACTTGTTCCTAACGGGAAAAAAATTTATGGCTCCCACTTGACAGTTGCATTATTGGTTACTTATTATGGAAATGACTACTGGTACAATGGAAAGGATGGATACAATGTTTGACCATAAAGACTGAAAAAGTGATTGTTTATGTGTAACTTAATAGTTGGCAAGCATGCGCCTATAAGTGACTGTTAACTTTACCTATTCCCTCCCCGACCAGAAATGGGTTGCGGTACCATGACAACGCTGCCGCAACCTTATTAATGTTATAGCCTATTCTTATTAAAATAATGTAAAAGACATAAACTCAAATGGATGCTGAAAATTATTTGACTATAATTTATTAACTCCTACCAAATTGCAGGCTCGTTTCCAAGACCCTTTCAACTAGAGATTGTGTTCCTTGGCATGTGGAAGGGCTTTAGACGTGTGTTGTTTACCCAACCTTCTAGCATATCTCCATCCAGTTGCGCCAACCTTACCGCTCTGGAATCTCTAGTTTTTGCAACTATGAACGGGCCCAACCAGTGCATCTGCAGTTTACTCGGGAACTTTTGAAACTTGTTGTCGTAGAGCAATACATGATCTCCAATTTTGAATGTTTTCCTCCTAATGTGCCTGTCATGCCAAGATTTTTTCCTTCTCTATTCTACTGACTGGTGAAACACGACCAAGAAGCTAGATTTTTCAAGTTCCATTAGTTGACTTAGTCTTTCTCTCAATGCAACATTGTCTGTCATTTTCATTGCCTCAGAGATGAACACACTCGATATTATGAACTCTGCTCGCACCACTGCTTCCTTCCAGTATACTAGCTGGAACAAGGTTTGTTTATGAAGTCTTTTTACCGTTGTTCTGTATGCCCATAGAGTTACTATTAAGCGTCACTTCTGTATTGTTGTATACCCCTCCGAGAAGTGCCTCATTGTCAACAACGCAACAATCTCTTCTAAGTAGTCCGGGACTGCTTCTATTATGAATAAGTCAGAATCAGGTAGCTAATCATCCAATGCTCCTTCGCTCTCTCCGGTCTCCAGCCGTGACAAGTGATTCAACCCCACATTTAATCTTTCAGGTTTGATGACCACCTCAAAAGTGAATTCTTGGAAGAGTAATAACCATCGGCATATCCTACCTTCTAACACTAGTTTGTTCACTAGATATTCTAGCACTAAGTGATCTGTGAAAAACTTGAATGGCGCCCCCAATAGGTAATGCCTAAATTTCTGCAAAGAGTAAACCATGGCCAATGCCTCCCTCTCTATTGTTGTTTAATTCCTTTCTGCAGTTGACAACTTCCTATTGGCATAGTACACCTTGTGGTCCATATTTCTTTCCCCTAGTTGCACTAAGACTGCTCCTAATGTGATCCCTGACACATCAATGTGTACATGAAACATCTTGTTCCAATCTGGATAGACAAGGATTGGGGCACTTACCATTTTCTCTTTTAATTTATCCAATGCTGCTTGAAAGTCTTCCATCCTCTTCAGTAGCTTCTCCATAGAGGCCGTTATTGATGAATAGTTCCTTATGAAGCATCGGTAATACACTGTATGTCCCAGAGTGGACCTTAGTTTCTTTACATTGTGTGGCAGTTCCATGTTGGTAATTATCACGACCTTTGCTAGATCTACACACACTCATTCCTTGCAGACTATGTGGTCTAGTAGTGTTCCAAATGGAACCGCAAAAATACACTTCTTTAGGTTTAAGGAAATTTTCAACTGTCAGAACCTTTCGAACATGATCCTTAGTAGGCTTGTGTGTTTCTTTAGCAGGCTATATATTGTCCAGTCATCCATGCACACTTCCAGGAACCTATGAATGTAGTCTAAGAACGCAACTATAACAATTCTCAAGAAGACCGCAGGTGTGTTCTTCAACCCGAACGACATTACATTGTATGCATATGACCCCCACTCTGTGGTGAACATTGTCTTTCTTTTGTCTTCTTTGGCTACTCGGACCTGATGGTAGCCCGAGAATTTGTCTATGAATGAATATGCTTCATTTCCCGCTACATTGTCCAGGACTTCATCACTGAAGGGCGTTCGAAAGGGATCACACACACATGCATTGTTCAGACTTCTATAATCAGCGCATACCCTCATTTCTATTGCATCTTTCTTGTTCGATATAGCTATCAGACTTATCCATTCTGCTTCATCTACCAAAAATATAATCCCTTCCTGCAACATTTTGTCGATCTCCCTCTTATCCTTTTCCTTTACCCCAAGGTTCAATCTATACGGACTGTGCTTCACTGGATGGGCGTCTGGCCTCAGAACAATATTCATCTCCCCTATATCTCCTTTTATTCCTTTAGCTCCACTACTGACGTTGGGAACAAGTCTTGGTATTCCTGCAACAGGTCAAAAATTTCTTTTGTCGTTTGTTCATCCCAGTAATCTCCCACAGATTCCATCTTAGGTTTATCCTCCATTCCAACATTTTTCTTCCTTAATTTCATCGGTAGAAGGTGGGTGGCTTCTCCAGCAGGACTTTCCCATATATCTCTTTCCCCTTCTGTTTCTTCAAAGGTCAGGTGTCTCAGTCCTTCTAACCCATCCTCATCTGGTTTTGCATCCACCTTGTCACAGGCTACGTATTTTGGAGAACCTGTGTCATAGAGGTATTGTAAGAACTTTTCATCGATGCAACCTTCAACCACCTGTCCTGGGGTGAACATGATCCTTTTAATTGCTTGTAGTGTTTCAGTCATGTGTATATCATCATCCCTGAATGAGAAGATGCTAATGAACTAAGCCGCCATAGTATCCCAATCTGTCGTTTGTTTATGAAGCTCCTCTTACACTTACCAAGCTTGGGGAATGGTACCTAGGATATGTATGAATACATGTACCCATAGTTCTTTCAGAATCCCCTATCTTTCCCAACTTCTCATGTAGGCATCTAAGTGCTTCTTAGGATCTGAATTACCTCTCTACCTCATATTATCTTGAGGGCAGTTGTCCTCCTAACCGAACCTCTCCCTCATGTCTTGCTTTATAGTTCCCCATTCCCACAACGTGTTGCGATGTGTTCTCCACCACCTTGCTGATGTGGCAAGGAGCGTGATATCTAGCAATGGAACTTTGTGATCCTCCCTTACATCTCTGTCCACTTTGTTTAAGAATATGTCCACTGGTACGATGCCGTGGAATTTCGGATAGTCGCTTACCTCTGCTCCTATCCAATTTATCTGGCCTATCATTGCACAACGTCTAGTATTGAGTTCATATCCACCTTGCTGCCATGCATCCCACGAAGCTTCTGAACCAATTTCTGAGCTCTGAATACTCCTCCAGCTGACAGATCCTCTTGTTGTAGGAATTATGTAATCTTCTCTTTTACCTGTTGTTAGGGTGTATAACTGGTCTAGCATTCCTGGATCGTCCCTGTCATCTACAGGTTCTGTGAACCTAGGTCCCTGATAGGGATCCAAGGGTTGTATCACTCTCATCCCTTCTGCTTCAAAAATCATTAATTCCTTCTTTAAATCGATGAAAACATAGTTTTCATAAGCCTAGTCGATCCCAAGCAGCGCTAGATATGGGTCCTTATCACCCATTATGTTGATTACTTCAAATTCAGTGTACGTCTTCACTCCCGCCACATCCACTTCTACATTCTCTAGCCTTCCAATGGGTAGAATGTAGTATTGGTTTTCCATTCTCAATTGTATCGGTGAATATCTCAGTTGTGGCTTCCCCATCGCCTCCCATGTTTTCCTAGGAAGGATGTTTACATCCGACCCCAAGTCTAGCATTATGTCTCACAACCTGGGAATTGATTTAGAATTCCTTCCAGCTTCTCTTCTTATTTCACCGCACTCTTCTGGTATGATTTTTTGGTAAGTTGGCAAATGGTCGTTCCACTTCCCCTTCCTCCTCGGACAATGCTACCTTTAAACTTTTGCACAACTCCTTCAACATGTATTCATCCTCAACAATCTTTAGGAAAAACTTAAACCATTCTTCTATTAGGTGAGCATTGCTGAGCACGTGGCCATTCTGTCTCTCATTCTCCCTTGTCTCAGTCATCCCTTCGAACAATTTAGCTGCCTCATGGTAATATTCTTTTTGTTGCTCAGGCTGGTATGATTTCTTTGGGGACGCTGCCTTAATGACCAAGGGTGGGTCCACCATACTTCGATCTTCCCCCATCCTCTTCCCCCCTCTTGTGACCATATTTATATTGGTTACGGGAAGACCGTCGTTGGTACAAGGTTCAACATTTACCAAGTTAGCCCCTCTTTGTCTAGTCCTTTCTTCCCACTTTGCAATGAGGTCTGGGAAATCCTCCATGGTGTGAGTATTGATTTTGCATTGTGAACACCACGGTCTTCTAGGGAGCATACATTCCCTGGTGATGTGCCCCTCTTGGTCACAGTTGTAACATCTCACGGGACCTCTTCCTCCCATTCTTCCTCCTCTCCCATTTCCTCCTCATCCTCCCTGGTTGGACTCATTGATCATGAATGTCGACCTATCCAGTCGTTCTGCTAAAGCATCCAATGCTCTGCACTGGTTAGTGTGATGCGTTGTGGATACACAAAACTCATAATAGTTGTTATTGGGGACATTGGAGTACTTTTGTAGTATCGGGCACATCTGCGGTAGATGTCCATACATCCTATAAATCTCACAATATTCCTGCTTATTTCGTCCAGGGAAAACTCCTTGCGCTCCTACTGCCGCAACTCTTGCTATTGGTGGGGTTCCTGATGATCCTGCAATTCCCCCTGGATGATTAATTCCCCGCAACCTCGGACACTCCATCGCGACATGTCCCTCCACCATGCAGTGCATGCACCATACGTTGGGTTTGGATGGTCGCACTGGTTGAAGGTCCTTCAATTTCTCTGTTAAAGTTGCAATTTGGTTTTGAAGGCCCATAATCAATGGACCCTACAATCCTGTCCCTCCTCAGTATTCATGAGGATATCCAGCCATAGCCTCTATACATGATGCTTTCTCTAGAGCATCCTTGAGGTTATCGATCTTCTGTTGCATCAACGACGTCCTTGTAAGGGGCAAGAGCGCCTTGATGAACCAATATCTTTGGTGATTAGGATCTAGGGTGTAACTCAGCTTAGCAATGGCATCCTTAAATCTTTGCATCAACTCCCAAGTAGTTTTGCCTTCCTTTTGCTTGATTTCCATAGCTCTGATAGCCCTTGCTGGTCAGTCTGAGGTACTTTGAATTCTTGTACGAACCCCCTCTTGATGTCATCTACCATGGGATTTTGGTTTTGTTCCGCCCATTTTATAAACCAATGCAAAGCTCTCTCCCTTAGCGTAGTTTGGAACTCAACTATTTTGACATTGTCTAGAGTCTATCATGCTCTCCATATAGCTTCGCAAAGATACCAATGTTGTTCTACATCTTCATTTCCCCTACCCGCAAACTATGGGTATCTAGTAAAAGATCCCTCCATGTTTAGTTGAGTATGCACCAATAACACAAATCCCCTAATTTCGGGCTACTGAGATCCTTGTAGTCCCAAGTTACTAATACCACTAACTCCCTTGTTGTTTACTGTATTGAAACTCACCTTATATCTCTCATGCATGTTGTGTACCCGTATTGCTTTAGCTAATTTAATAACACATTTTTCTGGATTATAGTAAGGTATCAGGGGAAGGTCAAGAGGAATACTTCCTGTACCTTAGGGACATTGCTACTGATTTCTTGGGGATGCTTCTTCTTCGGCAAATAACCTTTTCATGACGCTGCCCAATTTCTCTTCCCTTTCCTCTTCACAATTGCTCCGCATTTTTTCCTCCGCTATCCTTCCCGCAACCTTTAAGGAAGGATCCTCTTTATCATTCTAGCTTTCGTCTTTCCAATCACCAATCCTGCTTTGTCTGGCATCTCCCTTTTCTCTCCCTTCTGCTTGGATTTTCCCTAGCACTGCTCCTACTTGGTGGGGTCCCATCTTTCTCTTCTTCAAAGTCTAAACTACTCTTGCTTTCCACTTGTTAACTAACAATGCTCTCCTCTGCACTCTAACATCTCTAGCTTTCCACAACCCTTCTACATCCATTCCTTCAGCAACATTTCTATTCCCCAACCAGTAGCATTCTCCCCTTAGGTCCTTCCCCCAGTACTGGGGTTTTACGCTACCATCTCCGTGGTAGGTGAGGGTAGTAGTCCTTCTTCTACCATGAACATTTTAATCCACAACTACACTTCCTTCACCAACCTTCCTCTTAGCCCGAACCCAAACACCACTTCTGCCCTTGAAAAAGATTGATAATTTTCTGCAGAAAACTCGACTATATACCCCTCCACTGTAGTCTTTACCCAAAAGTCGACTGCTCTAGTTATATCACTATCTACCTGCTGTAGCAATACAATATTTGAGGAAGTCTAGCTATGACGGGCTGATGGTATCCCTCTCGATCGATTCTGCACATTTAGCCTTCTCAACCAATTGTACATGTCTTCTAGGAACTTGCACCAGAAGATCTCGTACTGGTCACTAGCACCCTCAGCATGCAACATCTCTTCACTAACTTTGGCAGCCGATTTTCCTCTTTTAGTAGCTTGTTTTGCTATAAATTGATCTACTCTGTTATCCCACCAATATTTAATCTCTTCCTTGAATATCCTCGACACCATGTTCTGAACCAGTTGTTGTAACTTCAGGTCCTAGCAATGGAACCATTTGTTGGCACGAAAGAGTCATTAGGGGGAGACCCTGGGTTCATGTGCAGAGGGCCAACAATGGCTCATTGTAGTCTAGGATAACATCGACATTTTCACCTTACCCAAAGGATAAGGAGTCTCACCTAAGGCGTATCGCGACCAGAACAAAGAAGGGTTCGTCATGGGGTCAAGGGTATGTCAAACATTAATATATAACCAACATCATACACACAACTAATACAACATCATATTGTTTAATCACCGTGAAGCCACTACATGCCTATACTTGCAGAATAATTTAAAATTTAAGTGGGTCCATACATCATAAGTAATCACGTACATTGTATCAAGAAACCAATCCAGATCTTACTTCATATTAAGTCCACGAAAGACAATACATAGTAGACTAGCCTTAGCCACAGATGATTACAAGGAACACCCGGTTATAGGCTCTCTTTGACTATGCCAAATTCAGAGGTTCAATCTTTGATCCAGAGGTCCTACTCGCCTGCATCCCAACACTCCTGTTCTATCACCCTGCAACCAACCAACCCACTAGAAACAACAACCTTTTTCCTTATGGGTTTCTCCCTTTGTATTTCCTCTGCCGCTTGGACTATGAGTTCCCGCTCGGTTGTTCCTTCCATTGGCTGCCTTTCCATCCATCTCGTCCTCTTGGCTGCCTCTACCTTCTACTAACACTTTGTCGCAACCACCCCACAACTGCTTGTTCCTGCTTCGCGCTCCAGCTATCTTCACCGCAACCTAATCATTGCTGCTGCCACTCGTTCCCTCTCCATTCTATGGAAAGCTAAAATAATCAAAATCTTTTACTATCAAAACGAAGGCCCCAACAAAGGGTTAGGTTGTTGGAACCTAGGTGATGAGCGTTGGGCGTCAGGAGAGAAGTAAGGTCATCGACGGGAACTATGCATGCTCGCCTAGGTGTTGGCTCAGCTGGCAAAACATAGTGACCGCCCATCTTGTAGTAGTGTGGCTTAGTATTGACCCTCATATTACTATTTGGGACCCTGCACAATTCCGAGTGGAGGACTTCTTCCTTGCGGCTGGCCTGGCGGGGAATTCAGGAGTAGTGAATTCAATTTTGTCCATGGGTTTCAGGATAGCTTAGACCTCAGCTTCATGCAAGTAAACCTTATATCTTGTTTTTGGGTCTCCGGTTGGTTCCTAATTTATGAAGTGGTCACACTCTGGGGTTATTTCTGTTTGAGGTGCGCGATATGGAATTGGGCCGAGGAGGGTGGAGTCAGTAATTTTCTCAGAGGATATTTTTGGTGTGTGTGTAAGTGGGCCTCAATTTCTCAAGCCCTGGATAATGTCTTAGCTTCTTGTATGGTTCTATCTCTACTTGGGTATCTTCTTCTTCTCTGTCCAAGCTTGGCTCTTGTGACCAAATTTTTCTTTGTTTTGGGTTGATGTTTGCTGAATTCTAGCTTTCGCCCCTAATTTTCCCTATGTTGTTGCTAGCCAAGGGTCTGTTCTTCGTGTTTAGGCTTTCTGGCTAGGTTGGTGAAAGAAGTGAGACTCTTAAAGGTATTCATTGAAATTATGAATGGTGTTTCTATTAGTGAGCCAATTATGCATACGACTGTTGATACCCTTTTTGGAGTTTACTCCTACTGTGGGTATAGTGCTTATAGGTGAAGAAGGTTCCCTTGTGCTTCAGGTTGGACTTACTGCCCCTACGTAGAAAGGATTCTCGAGGCTCCCTTTCAGTTCAAGTTCATGAATCATTCCCATCTGGTGGCAATTCGACGCCAATGAAGGTGGCCACATTGTGGAGGTGAACATCATATTATAGCATGTCATCCGACCAATAGTCATAGTTCTCCTTCAGATAATTCAGTAGGTGAGGAACGTGAAGGGGAGGTAGCTCATTCTTCGGGTCGCTCTCCAAGTCGCCTTGATGCTCCAACTTCTTTGCAATCCATTGCAAATCAACTTAGAGGAAATCAAGAAAACATGGACATTCTTAGAGAGCATAGGTATGAGGACCGCAATGAATTGGTAGCTTACATGAATGATATACAGTTCAACTAGAATGAAATTCTTAAGCAACTGGACAATATTCACCAGAGCCAACGGTGAACCAATGAATGCCTTCACGATCTGCAAGCACGAGTTGAACACATCGACTTCCACATGCATGATCATGCTAGATTTCTTGTTGCACCTCCTGTATTTCCTCCCCAACATCCTCCTTGATATGTTGTTGTTAGTGTGTATGATCATTTTGTCTCCTTTTTGTGTTGTAAGTCTCTTTAGCCTGGTGGAAATAATGACTATATGGGTCTATCTTTAGAAAACTCCAGCTCCCCTTGGCAACAAGTCTGGTCGGAATGAGGCTCGGGGAGTTGTAGAGAAGCATTTTGTACTACCTATTTTCACTAGTAGAGATCCATCTTAAATATGGATCTAACATGAGCCGAGACAGATCTAATTTCTTCACGTGTAAATGTTTTTATGAGCCAACATTATTTAAATGTTTTGTATAGTTATTTAATTTTAATTTTATTTTTAGATTTTTTTAAATGTTTATTTTGGCTGACATGAGCAAAATTTCAACTTTTATGATGGAAGGACACCCTTACACATCATACTAGGCCGTAGAATGAGCCTATCGGCTCAATCATGAGAATATAATATAAGAAGTTTGACAAAAAAAAAGGTAAACTTGACTTGGTTAAGTTACTTGTGGTTTTCGAGCTCCAGGTTTATGATAACCCATGGTATCACCCATATTCATGTAGAATATAGCCTATTTAAAGGGGAAATAAAAGTAGCATAGATTCTATGGTATTGCCCATGATATTCATGTGGAATATAGGTAATGGTCAACTATGGTGCAACGTCACATTGTGACAAGACTGTCAAGATATGGAAATCAATCATTGTCAACCATGGTCCAACTTCGCATTGACAAGGATTGTCTCAATATGAAAATCAACCATGGTCAACCATGTTTATTTTAGGGTTTATAATATTTATATTAGGGTTTATATAACTTGGGTTTATAATTTTTATCCCTTGGGCTTACAATATCAATCCCTTAGGATTATTAATCTAAGGGTTCATATTCCTGGGGTTTAATATTGTTCCCTTAGGTTTATAATTCCTTGGGATTTTAGTATTAATCCCTAGGGTTTATTATTCTCTTGGGTTTATAATATCGATCGCTAGGGTTTATTATTCCCTTGGGTTTATAATATTGATCATGATCAACCATGGTCAATCATGTTTTATAAATTCAATCATGGTCAACCATCTTCAACCATATTTTATAAAATAAATCATGGTCAACCATCTTCAACCACATTTTATAAAATCAATCATGGTCAACTATGCTCCAACGTCGCATTGTGACAAAGATTGTCTCAATAGAAAATTCAATCATTGTTTCAACCATGGTCGAAAATCACATTATGACATAGACTGTTTCAATATGATCATTATGGTCAACCATGATCAACCATGGCTAATCATGGTCAAGCTTGGTAAACCATGTTCAACCATGTTTTATAAAATCAAACATTGTCATGCATGGTCAACTATGGTCCAATGTCACATTCTCACAAGAATTGTCTCAATATAAAAATCAACCATTGCCAACCATGTTTATTTTAGTGTTTATAATATTTATGTTAGGATTTATATACCTTGGGTTTATAATATTGTCTGTTGAGTTTAATATTATTTCCTTGGGTTTATAATATCAATCATGGTAAACCATGGCCAATCATAGACAACCATGATCGAATGTCACATTATGACAATTATTGTCTCAATATGAAAATGAATGATGGTCAAGAAAGCATTGTCCAACATCTCATTGTGACAAATATTGTCTCGATATGAAAATCAATCATAGTCAACCATGGTCCAACGTTGCATGGAAATCAACCATGGTCAACCATGGTCCAATGTTACATAGAAATCAACCATGGTCAACCATGGTACAACGTCGTATTCTAACAAATATTGTTTCAATATGAGAATCAACCATGGTTGAATGTCACACTGTAACAAATATTTTGTTGATTTGAAAACAGATCATGGTCAAGAATGGTCAACCACGGTCTAATGTCACATTGTGACAATGATTCTTTTAGTATGAAAATCAACCATGGTCAACCATGTTTATTTTAGTGTTTATAATATTTATCTTAGGGTTTATGTACCTTGGGTTTATAATATTAGTCCCTTGGGTTTAATATTATTCAACCATGGGTAACCATGGTCCAATGTCACATTGTGACAAAGATTGTCTCAAAGATTAATAATTAAAGATTATTATAATCATTTTAAAATCATTATTGCAATTACTAAATCATTATTGTTATTAATATCATTGCTATTTATTAATATTACTATCATTATCAAATAGATATTATTATTATTATTATTAATTTATTTATATTAGATAATTTAAATTAAATAATATTAAATAACATTTAATATTAAATAATAATTAATATAAATTAACGAGAATAATTATTATTATTATTAATATTTTTATTGTAATCATGTTTTTTAAATATTATTTCTATTACTATATATTTATCAATGGTAGATATAAATGAAGCCTTCCCTGTATCACTTGGATTTATTATCCCTTGGGGTTTATAATGTCTGGGGTTTTATTATTAAACCCAATGAATTGATATTATAAACCCAAGGGATTAATAGTAAAAACCCAATGGGTTGGTATTATAAACCCAAGAGAATATAAACTGAAGGGATTAATAGTAAAACCCCAAGGGATTATAAACCTCGAGGTTTTTGCTATTAATCCCTTCTTATTTCTACTGTTATAAATTTATCATTAGTATATACAAATGAAGCCTTTGGTTATATAAACCACATTAATATTTTTAATGTGGTTTTGCTAGTGCATTAATGTATGGTAATATACATTACTATACATCAATGTACTTTAATTAATATACATTAGTGTGCATAACAGTGATGTACATACACTAAAGTACATTAATGCACAATTATGTATATTTAAATACATTAATATACTAATTTACATTTAAATACATTAATATACTAATATGCACAATAATGTATACTTCATATATAAAAATGGACAATATTGTATAGGGAAGCTCATATAAATATATGTAAATATTAATGTGTATTGATGTGTATTTATAAATATGATTGATATACTCATTTTATCAACCACATTTATTAATGTGGTTGCGTTGATAGATAATATAAATAGTATTACTAAGAACTAACATAAAACTTTTTTATCTTACCAAATTTACTTTCAAATCTACCAACTTTTAGGAAAAATCAAATCTAATCATTAAATCTATCCAATTTTGACAAAAAAAAAAAAAAAAAAACAAACAAACAAATATCTACCATGCAAAACTTTTCTAAAATTTAAAACTCAAAAAAACATAACTTTAAAATTTTATCTCTTAATTTAAATTCAATCTATATTTTTATATATTTATTTTTAATAAAGTAAATATATTGGCTCTTTATTTCATTTTTATTTTATATTTATTTATTTTATTTTAAATTTTAATCTTAATTTTCTAATTTCTCTTACTATTTAAATTAAAAATTGAGATGGACCAGCTACTTTGTTGTGAAACTCAAGTAAATTTACTCCCTCATTTCAAGCACCAACGAAAATAAGCTCTTTCAACTTAAAATATGATTCGATTTTATGCGTCTTTTGTTTTATAGATTCACACAGATTTTATGCAACGACAAAAGGCAGTCTCTTTTGACTTACTTATAAGTGGTGTTGTCGCAATCAACTTGCCGTCCGATATTGTCGACGTAGGAAAATTTTAACCCTTATGCGCTCGCAACCAACCATTGCACCTACCTCGCAAATAAAAATCCGATTCTGCTATCAAAAATTTGATCCGGGAATCTAACCAATCTGTATCATGGAAATATGTGGAGGAGTAGGCAGCGGGTCACAGTCACCCGGTTGGAAACATACACAGTGGTCACGCACAAACCACAACAGCAACCAGGATAAGATTTTTCTGGTGAAGGCAAGTTGGACACGCCTCTAATTTTCATTTTCAGTGATAGTATTCCACGCACTAGAAAATCTGAAAAGTAATACTACAAGATCAACTTTATATAAGGCCATGCCTTCTGGGCGCACCTGAACTCGATCGGCACAGACGTAGTTATGGCGACGCACATGAAATCAGTGCTGGGCAGTGTGTTACTTATAGTAACTCTAGCTGGTACGGGCATGCGCTTAGCAGTTGCTGAGCCAGACTCCCACAGTCTGGAGCAAGTGTGGAGAGAGCGGCAATTATACATATAGAAATGGTAGCGCGTTTCGGCTTAATGTAAACAAGCTTTTGCAGTGCAGGGGAGATTAGATTCTTCCGACTGCAAACAGTGCGCATCCACGGCCAAAGCAAATCTTGTTCGGGCATGCCACAACACTTCTGGATTCATTCAACTAGACGGCTGCTTCTTGCGTTATGAGAGTAGGAAGAATACACCAATAAGTGTTCTTGCAACACTGGTAACAGCAGTAGGCCACAGCAGTTCACAGATGCTATTAAGGCCCCCCTTGAAGCTGCTCAGAACCTTCTAGTTTAACGGGGAAAATCTACAGCTTAGCGCAGTGTTGGAGAGATCTGTCCCAGACAAGCTGCGGATCGTGCCTAACTTATGCCTTAGAAAATATATTCAAATGCCAAAGTGGAGCTCTTGGGGCACAATTCAGAAGTCAGAACTGCTATTTGCGTTATGAGGATTA
Organism: Pinus tabuliformis; assembly: GCA_031772625.1. NCBI lineage: Eukaryota > Viridiplantae > Streptophyta > Pinopsida > Pinales > Pinaceae > Pinus > Pinus tabuliformis. Next base: position 635,591,802 of record CM062818.1, on the reverse strand, counting down.
TGAATTCTTCGACAATTCCGTTATCTCGCAACCTCCAGCAGAAAGTTCTCCCGTATCCTCCAGTAAATTCTTCACCTACTAACCTAGTGGTTTGATTCTTAGTAACCAACACACAAACCTACTGAGAATATTTGTGCAAATTTGCAGAACGTAAAAAATCTAGGACACTTGCGATAAATCTGGGCGTTGGGTTGCCATGGTCATTTTGAGGAGGAAATATTTCTCTCTCAAAAGTACCGAAGAGCATCCTGTAAAATGAGTGAGAACATCTTTCCTCCTCCCACACGGCAGGGCCTAACAAGCTATATATCAAGTATTAAATGCATTCGGAGATGCACGAGACATAGCTAGTTAACACTCAAAATGCTTTTTTTATTTAGTGACGAGTTTTGCATTTTACGTTTTGCATTTTACGTGTTAATACTTGATATATGGCTCGTTAGACACGGCCGTCCCACACAGCCGGCTTTCAAAAATTTGGATAGTGTGGTGGGGCCGGTACATGGCCAAGTAAAACGTCCTAGCATTAATGTAAATACTCCTCAAGACCCAGACAAAACATCAAGCAGTGCAGCAACTTCTTCAACGGGACCTTCCGATACCCAATCTTGTGGTGTTGACCCTTCATCATGCGTTCTGGGCGCGAGATGACTGACAAGCAAGGCCTCTCAGTATTATCTTTATCTTCGTTTACTATAAGATAATGACGTTATTTTATCTTCTGAATTATGTTATAAGGATCTTTAAATCAGGGAATTAATGAAGGACTTCAGAGTCATTTAAATCCAGTGGGATGCATAGGCTGACGGAATTAGTCCCTTTGCGCATTTAGAAACCTTCAAAGGTTCAATTATCCGCCATTTTAAAGACTATAGTTGAAACCAGCCCTCAAAGCCAAATTGTCACAGTATCTGTAAATTATTTCGGTGAAATAAATAATTAATTTATTGAACAATCGGGACTTATGTGGCTAGTGCAAAACCTATTGAATTTGTTAATTTTTTTTTATCGTGGTAAGTAAAAGAAAGAAAATAAGAAAGAAATTATTTTAATGTTTATGAGGTTAAAAATAGTTTATGGGACAGATTTGGCTTTTTTTCAGTGATGCTTCAAAATAAATGCTCTCACTTTTTGGACAAACTCCTGGTTAAATAGATTATCTCAAGAGCTAGCTGCCAACGTATCTAAATAACTTTCCCTATTATCTTTGAAAACCGCACATTCTAAAATGAAATGTTTTCTGTTTCTATTTTTGGATAAAAATAACTTTCCTCCCAAACTTCTTTTGATATTTTCCAACCATCTCTTTCAAAAATACAAAAGACAAACAACCATACTAATTTCAAATGTTTCGTCTCTGTAATCTCAGGTATTTAATTACCATAAACTTTAAAGTGCATAATTTCCAGTTATTTTGGTCCGTAAGCGATATGGACTTTATGGTTCTTAAAATAATAAATGCGTTATATATATTAAATTCATGATATATGAGATATATTTAATTTATTTTTTTATTAATAATATGTTTATAGAAATTGAATCTTTCATAAATGTTTAAGGTCATTAAAATATTCATATTTTATTTTATTTATTAGTTATTTATGTAAGGTTGAGAATTTGTACCCCTGCAGCAGAGGTCACAAACACAGTTCGTAATTTTTTTTATTTTATCATCAAATTATGTATATAACTAAGAATGTTATGATATTGTTAAATCTAAATCATTTATATATTTAAAACAAAATTAGAAATTCTCGAAACCTTATTAAATAATAAACCACATCTATGGACATAATTAAATATTTATCATATTTATTAAAATAATATAGATTAAAAAAAAAGGAATGTAAATTAATAGTGTGTTAAAGTTGAACCAAGCACTTCAGGAGTCTGCAGTTAGGAGGCACGATCCTGGAAGCTACGATTTTTTTGTCTAGTTGCAGTACCTCTGAGTGTCGAATGGGCTTCAGAGGTCATGAAAGGCAGATCCACCGTTGTGTATTTTGCTACCAAGGCGTCATTTTATGGACTCAACTCGGAGCTTTCCGATTAAATATTCAAATTCTCCTAGGGATTGTCGGCGCGGGTCTACTGCTCATGCCAGATTGGATGTGCAGTTCTACAAGCGAGTTTTGGAATCAACTGGGGCTTCAATGGAGGCAAAAGACCATGGATCGTAGCGGAATGAAAATGGTTGATCCCAACTTTCTTAAGTCGAGGGATTTTTAGTCCGATCTACATATCTGGAGAGTAGTTTTGACTGCTACCTACAGTTCATCATCCAGATATAGTTGTCTTATGTGGAGCCTTCCCCCTACGAATGTATGGAGTTAAACGTCACATCAATATCCCAACGTCAAGGATCTGCAAGCTCTTACGTGGTTTCAGCTAGGAAAACAAGCCCTTTCCCTAGATCTGGGAGAGTCTACATGGATCGCACCCATATCTTTGAATTTGTGGAATATTTCAAAAAAATTGAAGGAAAACGATACGCGTTCACCAGATGCGACAGTGAAATATCCAGATCTGGTTGTTGGAGCAGACCTTCAGATTTTTGGCAAAACCCTAGCTGGAAAATCAATAATAATAAAACTTAGGGCTGGAGATCTGGTTGCAAGATCTTAAGCATCAGATCCAAGCTAAGCTGGGTATTCTAGTTAACCTTCAAAGTTCGATTTACACAGGGAAATCAATGAAAGATTATTCCAATCTGCATGATAATGGAATTAAAGGTGATTCATTCATTATTTTAAATTTGAGGTTATTAGGATTGTTGTTCTCGATCTAGTAACACAAAAGGTCCAACTTCTTTCGAGGATTCGGTAAAAAGAAGGGCTAAATCCAATATCAAATCTGATCAAACCTTATAGTAAACCTGCGAGAGGTTAATGAACTCTACTCTGATTTCCATTCAAGAGAAGTCATGCAGATTTAATGGTTTTTGGCTCAAGATGGAGGATCTATATAAATGCATCTTCTGCACTTGGACTGAAAACTGCGATATCTATCTATGTTGGAGGGTTTTTTTATAGTAAAATTTGATACAACAAAAGATCTAAATTATGTTTTAAATGAAGGACCATGGTTTTGGGGCAGTGCGGGACTTTTTATGATCCCATGGTCCGGGTTTCGATTACCATGGTGCTTTCCAAAATGTAGTGTAGGTCACCTTACATACTCTCCTTTTGCATTTTTGGTATCACAAAGTGTTAGAAGGAACCCAAAATTCTTTGGAGAAGTTCCTAAAGGTGGACTCATAGAGTCACCAAAGGAATTTTTACCTATGCCAAGATATGTCTACATTGGATCTCATTAAATGTTTACAATCTCATATTATTCTGATTCATAATAATATGCAGTGGTCCCAACTTCTAGATTTTGAAAACACTACATTTAGATGTCGTATTTATCTTCGAACTAGACATTTACAAAACTCGTGTCCAACTTCTAGATTTTGAAAACACTACATTTAGATGTCGTATTTATCTTCAAACTAAACATTTACAAAACTCGTGTCCTCACCCAAAAAAATATCCCGAAAGGAAAAAGAGATAAACCCATAAGCCTAAGGGATGGTAGTTCTTAGATTCCTAGGATGTCGAAGTAGAGGAAGAAGAAACCCCAAGGAATGCTACAAATAATGTTGTACAAAATTTCCAACAAATTATAGAGAAGAGGGGGATTGAGTAGGAAAGTTCCACTGTTCAACTGTTCAAGTAACAACAAACCCAACTTTCTAGCAGTAGAATGATAAAACTATATCTGAAAGAGAGGAAAGTTGTAGAAAAAGAATTAATGCATGAGATAACTCAAACTCTGATAAAGAAATTTATATAAATGTAACACAAAATCAAATCGCTATTGTATCTTCGGCTGTGGAGGAAAAAAGGGTAGAAAAGAGTAATGATTTTTTTTTTTCTTTTTTTACTTGATACCAGGTAAGCTAGTTAGATTATCAAATGGATTTTAGCATCTACAAAATGTAACTGTGTTCTTTTGAATAAAATTGTGGTTTTTCTTTGGGGAAAAAATATAAATAAAAAAAGAAATAAATTAATTAATTGCAATATTATTTTTTATTATAAAATATTATTATATTTTCTTAACAAAATAAGATATCTTAATTCTATATTTATTCAAGGTGCAAACCTTTCTTCAAATTTTGTAGTATAAAAATGTTTGCATTTTGAGATATTTGATCTCCCTGAACACTTATTAAATCTAGCATTAAAATAAATCTTATTATTTTAATAAATATAAGAATATTTAATAAAGAAAATAATGTTACTATTCACTCTCCCACTCAAGGTGCCTAAAAGGAAGCAACACTTCTAAGCAATGAGATGGGAACCAATATCATTTATGAAGGGTGTTGTAGGCTACCCAAATGGAACACTACATGTATATGGCAACACATTTTGGCGGTGAAAGGAAAGGTTTATCAATGTAAACAAAATTTCATGATGAATCTAGGGGAGTCTATTGCCATGGAAGTAATTCCACACCATGGAACAACATTCAAGCCTTCTCTGAGTATGATGCAATCAAAATCCACCAGAGAGTTGAGGAATTATGGTAAGAGGCACAAGAAAACACTAAGGACGAGAGAGCATCATTTAAATTGGGTTCATGAGTGGTGGAAACTACAACAGAGAAGCTTATTTGTTAGAAATACAATTCATTATAGTTTAGTTTTTCTACTTTCTTACTGCTTTTCATGGAACTACTTTTGGAAGCTACGAGATATATGGTTTGGGTGGCAAATATGTTCTAGGAAACTAGCCCAGAGAGTCTATGTTAGTAGTGATGTCCTTGCCAACAAGCATATTTTGAGCCTATGGAATTCTAATAGTTTCTTATGGTTTCAATACTATCAAGGCAAGACCTGGATGAGAAGCAATTCACAACTTCGGTCTCAAGGTAACCTTGATATTCATCAATCTTACAGTGAATTTTTCATTTTCAGATGTAAATTTCAATTCCTAAATCTTTGGAAATTTGTTATCCTGTCATCCCCTCAGTTTATCAACAATTTCAAGTTTACTTTTCTGGCCCTTTTTCTTCCCTAACCCACTTCTACCTCTCTGTCACACTCCTCCTTCACCTATATATCCCCTCTTGGACATCCCTCTTTGCCTCCCCTCTCTAGTTTCCGCTTATCTATCCCCTAACCACCTACTCCTATACCCCTTATTCTATCAATGCCTCCCCCTTGGAGCTTTATGGTCTATTAGGCTTCTATTCTATCTTTTTGCTCCATCTTCTCTTCAAATATCACTCTCCCTAATTTTACCCTGTTAATCCCTTCCTCGTCTATAACTGCTAGATGAAGATTATCCTTAGTACATAGAGGTGGTAGAAGGGGAAATGCAAGCTCCTCTACAAGCCTAGACCCCCCTCCACCACCCTCCTCGCAAATTCAAGTCCAAACTACTGCAAGACAAGCTATGGCTTACTATGCCAATGTAACCCATGAAGTAGTCAGGTGCACCATCGTAGAAGTGGAGGAAGAAGTTCGACTAGAATGCAGGTTCATCCCTGATCAACACATTAAGAGGGATACCAAGCCCTGGATTCCTAAAATAGGTGCCTCTACTACAAGGAGATCTTGGTCTACATGGAGAAATTATTAGACAAAATTGAAAGGCTAAACGGGAAAGTTTCTATCCTAGCCAAAAAGTAAGTAAAGATCATCTTCTCCCCTTTTGATGACAACATTGACTCTCCCCCACCAATCTAGCTAGACTCTCCTTGTTATCACTTAGAGGAAACCCGACTGCGGGAAAACCTCCAAGGTAACCTCGAACCTCTTTTAGGTTGAAAGCTGACCCTTCAACCTCGAGAGGGATCTCTCCCTAAAACTCAACTACTGTAGGTCACTGTAGTAGTAGGTTTTGCAATTGGGTTATGTGGAAAAATTTAGTTTGTAGGATGAAATTTGGTTGGGTTGTATATAAAACACACCATTGAGAATGGAGTCCAATTTTATCAAATGATGTTACAGATCTAATGAGCAGGACACAAAAATCACCGTAGCAATAACTCCTTTGACTATTTGAGAAATTTGGAAGATGAAAACTGAAGAAAACAATATTATAGTTGATAGAAGCAACAAGTACTAATGACTAAGATATAACGAATCCAGAGCATAAAGAATCCCAATTTTAGATACTAAAGTTTCTAGACATGAAGAATATTTTTCATAACAGAGAAATAACAAACAGGGAACCACAACACATGATTTTTTTGCAAATTCTCATCAAATTATAATATATTTAAGATCTTCTCAAATACACTAGAATGCTAATGTTTCTACAATAAAATCCAACCTTTTTCCTTTCTTCAGAAATAGTCTTTATAGGAGGGACTGTAAACTAAAACAAGTTTCTAGCAAAACTTAAATACAAAATCTAAAAATAATAACGTAGTCTATCATATACATGCATATAGAAAAATTCCTAATCCTATCTGCATCTAAATATCATGTTTTTGCTGGAGGCATGGCTAGAGATAAGGATCAACAAGTTGAATTTGGTGAGGTGGCACCAAGTCAACAAGTGTTCATGAGCTTTTTCCTCACAAAATCTTGAAAAATAGGGTCCAGTGATCCCTTTGAAAATCCCAAACCGTGATATTTGTTAGAAAACCGAGAAAATTTTTCTAAATGGGTCCATTTTGGACAAAATATTCTTTCAGTTTAATAAAATTTGTTCTCACTTTTCTAGGATATGATTTTGAAAATAATTAATAGAATAGGAATGCAAAATTCTGGAAAAAAAAAAAAAAAAATAAAAAAAAAAAAAACAACAACCTTTCAAATATCCCTTCGAATATTTCAAACCGTAACACTTGTTAGAAAACTGAGAGAGGTTTTTCTAAATGGGTCGATTTTGGACAAAAACCACTTTCATTTTCGTAAAATTAGTTCTCATTTGTCTGAAAAGTGTGCCTGAAAGTACTGCATTATATAGGAAAAATAGAGTTTTTAACTGGCCATTTTTACAGAAAAACATTGATAAGCCCATTGTCAACGAATTTCTTTAGAAAACATTATCAGAACATTAAAGTGTTGATAGCCCCGTTATCAATGATTTCCCTATTTATTACAACTAAAATGCTGACATTGAAACTGTCAGCATTTTCTAAATTTTTTTAAAAACAGAGTTAATGTGATAATAGTTGGCTTCACGGGGATGTTGTTGACCATAGATGGCAGTAAGAACCCCATAGACTAGAGGCCTCATCCATTGGGCGACTCCCAACTAGTAACCCTGCAACCTGTAAACCTTACCACACTAAAGTCCATACTGAAACTTCAAACTAAAAACCATTCGAAAATGTGAAAGATGATTTTTTTTTTATTACATTTGAATCCACACTCGAACTCTAGTTTCACCCTGAACACCAATTGCTGAAAACTAAAAACTAAAATTCATGCTTTCAATTTCCTACTCTAAGTTGAAGCATGAATTGTTGTTAGGTGAAGTCAAACACCGAGTGCAACCATGCAAGCATATTTTCCATCGATTTAAAACCTTGCATGTATTTATTATGGAGTAAACTGAAAAGGCCATTTAATGATAACTCAAAAATAGATCTGAAAATAAATTTTCAATATATACAAAATTTGAAAATGTGGGCCTATTTTCTGACTCTAAACCTGTTGTGAAAGGATCTTTATAAGAATCGAAACTGATTTTATAGTTTTCCCAAATTTTGTCACTCTAATATGGAACTCCTCCAACTACATTTTCTTTCTCAAATGCCTCCATTTGATGACTGCCATAATGTTGCAAACAAAAGCTTTCTGGACAAGAAAATATTGGCTACAACATTGATTCTTGATTATCTTCATGTTTATAGGAGAAACATGAAAAAGCCATGTCTTTCAAAACATGATCGATTGAGGATGGTTGTTCATATGTTTCAACAAAAACATCATCTTGATTTCCTATATTTTCTAATTTTATATCCTCAAGAGATGTGAAATTCTGAATGATCTCTCCATTTTGGAAACAGTCTAGAAGAACTTGTTCTTCTTCCATGAATGAAATAGGAGGTAAATAATCTATATAAATTACTGGTTGAATATCATTACCCCTTTCTTGGTCACTTAAAATCTAAACACTTTCATCAAATTCAAGGGAAGACTTATAATTTTGAGATTTAAGATCCTAATATAATTCTATTTCATCCAAGTAGGAAACTACCATTATTTTTACGATGAATATTCACATAGGTTTTCATATATTTCCTCATCCATTAACTCTTCATTACCATGCACATCTTTTATATACTGAATGAAAATTTCATAGTTTTCACAACAATCTTCAAATATCAATAAGGGAGGGTAATTTTATCTATAATGGTCAAAGAATGTTGTGTGGAAATCCTTCAGAGAATACAAGCTATCAAGTTGTAGTTTTTCATGCCATGATCTCACGTCATCTTCTAGGGTAGCCATCAACATCTTCATGAGGCAGTATTCAGGCAAGTAAACTCCTAACTTATGAATATGCAAATGAAATTTGACCAAATGTAAACCTAAAACATCCCTTTCCTGATCATTAAACTTTGGTAGACAAGTTGGCCAATCTATGTGAGGGATGTGATTCAGAAAACCAGGAATATGAGCATGATTCATAGGAGCATACTTTGAAGAAAGTGGATCCATCTCGAGACAGTGGAGTTGCCAAACAGTTCTTCAGACAATTGAGTCTTTGACCAGTGGAGTCGTCGTGAAAGTTTTGAGCTCTAGATTCACTTGAGAATGGAGTCGCTAGGTGAATGATGCACAACCTTTTTGTGTCTGTCCTCTGTTCACCATCAAAGAGCAGATTTGATCTTTTTCATTCTCCCAGGGATGATTTGATATGAAATTTTGCATCCCCGACAATGATGCCAAAATGTTATCACTTAGAGGAAACTCGGTTATGGGAAAACCTCCAAGGTAACCTTGAACCTCTTTTAGGTTGAAAGCTGGCCTTTCAACCTGTAGAGGGATCTCTCCCTAAAACTCAACTACTCTAGGTCACTGTAGTAGTAGGTTTTGCAATTGAGTTATGTGCCTAGATTTAGTATGTAGGATGCAATTTGGTTGGCCTATATATAAAACACACCATTGGGCATGGAGTCTAGTTTTATCAAATGATGCTACAGATGTAATGAGCAAGACACAAAAAGCAGGGTAGCAACAACTCCATTGACTATTTGAGAAATTTGGAAGAAGAAAATTCAAGAAAACAATATTATAGCTAATAGAAGCAACAAGTAATAATGAATGATAAATAATAAAACCAAAGCATAAAGAATCCCAATTTGAGATACTAAAGTTTCCAGACATGAAGAATATTTTTCATAAGAGATAAATAATGGATAGGGAACTACAACACATGAATTTTGTGCAAATTCTCATCAAACTGTAATATATTTAAGTTCTACTCAAATACACCAGAATGCTAATGTTTTTACAATAAAAGCCAACCTTTTTCCTTTCTTCAAAAATTGTCTTTATAAGAATTACGGCAAACTAAAACAAGTTTCTAGCAAAACTTAATTACAAAATTTAAAAATAATAACATACTTTATCAAATACATGCATATAGAAACTTTCTAATCCTATATGCATCTAAATACCATGTTGTTACTGGAGTCATGGCTGGAGATAAGGATCAACAAGTCGAATTTGGGGAGGTGGCATCCAACTCAACAACTATTCATGAGCTTTTTCCTCACGAAATCTTGAAAAATAGTGTCCAAGCATCCCTTCGAAAATCTAAAACCGTGATATATGTTAGAAACATGAGAGAGGATTTTCTAAATGGGTCCGTTTTGGAAAAAAACTACTTTGGGTTTTGTAAACTTCGTTTTCATTTGTCCGAGAATTGATTTTGAAAATAATTACTAAAACAAAATTGCAAAATTCTTAAAAACAACCTTTCAAATATCCCTTTGAATATTTCAAACTGTAACACCGGTTAGAAAACCAAGAGAGGTTTTTATAAATGGGTCTGCTTTGGAGAAAAGCGTCGTTTGGTTTTGTAAAATGCGTTCTCATTCTGTAAAATGTGCCTGAAATTATTGGACACTACAGGAAAAACAAAGTTTTTAATTGCCCATTTTTACAGAAAAATGTTGATGACCCAATTGTCAGCGAATTTCTTTAGAAAACATTATCAGAAAATTAAAGCGTTGATAGCCCTGCTATCAATGATTTCCCTGTGTATTACAACTAAAATGCTGACACTCAGCATTTTACGATTTTTTTTTTAAATAGAGTTAATGTGATAACACCCCCTCCACCACCCTGCTTACAATATCAAGTCCAAACTACTGCAAAACAAACTATGGCTTATTCTACCAATGTAATCCATGAAATCATAGAAGTGGAGGAAGAAGTTTGACTAGAATGGAGGTCCATGCCTAATCAACACATTTAGAGGGAGACCAAGCCCTGGATTCCTAAAATAGATGCCTCTACTATAAGGAGAACTTGGTCTCCATGGAAAAAATGTTAGATAGAGTTGAAGGGCTAAATGGGAAAGTTTCTATCTAACTAGAGTCTTCTACAACATGACATGATCAAACAAGCCAACTCTCCAATTTAAATTTTGATTTATAATTTAATTCCAAAGTATGTATTAAGTATAATTGGCTTTGTAATTTAAGTGACACATTAGTTGTCTCAATGATAAACAATTTCAAAATTTTCATTTGGTTTTCCAAGTGAAAGACTAGTAGTAAAAGAAAAATGATCATATAATATTCTTAATATTTTTGAAAACTAATATATACTACCTAATCATAAAAAAAAAGTTAGGGTTGTCTCATTTATTTAGTTTTTTTATATTTAAAAAAATTATATCATTAAAATAAATACATTAATATTTAACAATAATAATAAAAATATCATATAGATTGAAATATATATTATGAATTCAAAATAATATATATAATTTTTTTTCCAATTACTTCATTTCTTTTTATATAAAATTAATATAAAAATATGTTATCTAATATTAACATTGAAATATTTTATTTAAATATCATAAATAATTACACTCTCTTCTTAGTAAGTTCTAATATCAATATATTTTAAATATTATAGGTCAATTTGATATTGAATACTGAAATATGTTACTTAATATCAACATTAAAATATTTTATTTAAATATCATAAATGATCTAATATAAATATTATTTTAAATATATATATCAATCCATATTGAATACGGAAAAAGATAATATAGGAAAAAATTAAATAACTTTTAAATTAAAAATAGAAATAATTTAATTAATTATCAATTACCTTTGATTTTTCTTTTGCTTACCTTATTTCTTTTTACATAAAAATAAATGTGAAATTATTTTACATCTTTCTTTATATTGAAATATTGTAAAATTGTATTATTAGTCAAAAAAAAAAACATCTCCCTATATTAACATAAATAAATAAACAAATGAATGTGAAATAACATTACAAACTCTTTGTTAAATTCTGCCTTTGGGGTAGCCCCTAATTGGATTGTAGCCTTTGTTCGTCACCATTGAGTTGAATAATTCGTTAAGCACGACGTGGCTTTCCATCATACCCATCGATGTTGCGGCCACGTAGAGGCTGACGTAGCTAACATGAAGGCGTTATACCATGCATATGATGTCACGAAATTGAAGAAAAAAAACCGAATGGGTTTTCTCGAGCTTGCTTATTGATGTTCAGATAGTGGTTTCCATTCTGAAGATGATCGGCTGTTTTTATCTCTACACACTATGATGAGGAAAAAATTCTAGTCATCTCTCCGATAGTGGCATGTTTTGTATTTTCTTGAGGCTTTTTAAGTAGAATGCTCGGCAACAACGAATGGTACGTGTTCTAAAGATCTAATTGCTTGATTGCTTGATTTACTTGTGTGCCACAAGTACGGTTATTGTCAGTTTATTTAATGGGGTGGTTAAGAGTAATTTTTCAACATCCTTTTTAATCACAACTATTGTCATTGACAATTCTTAAACAATCTTTGAGATAGACAAAATGTTCACGTGCTAATGGCTTTGTGAAGATTTCTGCAAATTGTTCTTGCGACGTGTTGCAACAATCACCAAACATGTAGTCAAGCGGCATGGATCAAATATCCGGACTCATGCATGTTTCACTATTGTTAATCAATTCTCTAATAAAATGATAATTATTGTCAATGTGCTTGCTCCTCTTATGAAAAACATAATTCTTTGATAGTGAAATTGCAAAATTGTTGTCGCATTAAATAGTTTTTGCTCCCTCTTGTTCCTGCCATAAATCCCTCAACATTCTTCTCATCTAAACTTTTTGACACGACATTGTTGTTGCGGCGACATATTCAGCGTCTCTCATTAACAATGAAACTATCGACTGTTTCTTGGAGGACCATGAAATAGCTCCCAAATCCAAATGAAAAACATATCATGATGTGCTCTTTCTATCATCAACACTTCCTGCTTAGTCACTGTCAGTGTAACCAAGCAGCCTAAAATCATTTGTTGTGTTGTACAAAATACCATATTCCTTTGTCCCATTGACATACCTTAAAATTATTTTGGTTGCTTGCCAATGCATTTCCTTGGGTGTCTCCATGAACCTTGACACCAAGTTTACTGCATATATTATATCAAGCCCAGTTGCTGTCAAATATATCAAGCTACCCACCATACTTTTGTATAATGTTAGAATGACATTGTTGTTGCAATATTCTTTGCTCAACTTCAACCCCGTGACAATTGGAGTTGGTGCGAGCTTGTTTTTCAGCATATTAAACCTCTCCAAAATGTCTGCTACATACTTTGCTTCAGAAATAAAAATACCATTTTCTGTTTCCTTCACTTCTCTGCCCAAAAAATATCTTAACATCCGTAGGCTTGTCATTTCAAACTCACTTTTCATGACTTCTTTGAAATCAATAATGAATAAATCATCAATCCCTATAAAAATCAAATCATCTACATATAAAACAACAATAAGAAGCTTACCACCACTTTCTTTGATGTAGAGAGTAGGTTCATCGTCACATTTGTCAAAGCCATTGTCCATCAAATAAGCATCTATTCTACTATACCATACACGTGGTTGTTGCTTCAGCCCATAAAGAGCTTTCTTCAACCTATACACCTTGTCTTCTTGGCCTTCTACCTCATAACCAAGTGGTTGTGCAACATATTCTTTCTCTTTCTGCACTCTATTCAAGAACGTTGACTTTACGTCCATTTGATACGCATTCCATTTATGTTTCTCGATAATTGAGGACAATGTGTGCATTGTCTCCATCCTCGCGACTGGTGCAAACGTCTCCACATAATCTCTTCCGTGTTGTTGTTTGTATCCTCTAACAACTAGCCTTGCTTTACTCCTTTCAATCTTTTCTTCAACATCGCTCTTGGTCTCATAGGCCCTCTTAATCACTACAATGACTTATTTTCCTTGCAAATGCTCCACTAACCCCCATGTGTCATTCTTTTCTATTGCTCCTATTTCTTCATCCATTGTCGATACCTATTTTTCTTCTTTAACTACATCCTCAACATAGATTACGTCATCTACATGACAAAATAATTCAAATAAGGAATTCAGACCTATGCTGCTATCAGCTTCATTTTGCTCATAAATTTCACTTAAATTTCTGAATTTTTGTCATTTTATGCTTGTGGAAGTTGGGCTTGACATATCACTTGATGTTGCGCTTGAAGTAGATGATGATGCATGTATCTGTGGTGTACTTGAAGCGTAATTTGCTTGACTTCGTGACATGGTCCTATTATTTGTTGATGGTGTCACATATTGGCTACTTTATTGAGCTCGAATAGGAGTAGGAGTCACCATTGAGGAATTTCGTGTTGTGGTCAATTTCTCTTTATCTTCCTATGGTATGTGTGGTTTTACATTGATTGTCTTCTCCAAACTTCCATCCCATGCTTCCTCTTCTATGAACTGCACATCTTTGTTGATTATGACCTTCTTGGTTAAATGATTGTAGAGTTTGTATGCCTTGGATTCATCACTATATCCAAAAAATATGGATTTCTCCCCTTTGATGTCCAAGTTCTTCTTTAATTCATCCAAGACATGTGCATATAACACACATCCAAACACTCTCATGTGAGTGACACTATGATTTCTTCCACTCCATGCCTCTTCAAGAATCATATTCTTAACATGTTTGGTTGGAAACCTATTTATGATATATGTTGCGCAAGCAACAACTTCAACCCAATAGTCATTTCGAAAGTGCTTTTTCTTCAACATACTCCTTTCCATCTCCATAATGGTCCTATTTTTCCTTTCCACAACACCATTTTGCTAAGGTGTATACCTTGTTGTAATTTTTTTGTGAATTCCATGCTCCCTACTAAAACGTAGGAAGTCATTTGAGATGTATTCTCCACCTCTGTCAGTCCTCAAAACTTTGATGTATTGTCTAGTTTGCTTCTCAACAAGAGCTTTGTATTCGCGGACGAGATCAAACACTTCACTTTTCTACCTTAAGAAGTAGACCCATGTCTTCCTCATGTAGTCATCTATGAAAGTCAAGATATAATAGTTTCCACCAATTGATGATGTTTGCATTGGTACACACAAATCTGAATGGACAATCTCCAAGGGTGCCTTTTCCGTTATTGACATTCATGTTATAGATGATTCTCTATGTTGTTTGTCCAAGATGCATCCTTCACATCGGTTATCCAATTTTTCTATGAGTGGAAATCCCTTCACCATGCCTTTCCTATGCAGCGAATTCCAACCTCCAAATGTAAAATGACCAAATCTCAAATGCCATAACCAGTTTTCATCTTTGACTTGTGCTTGAAAGTTTATTTGTGTGATAGTTGCACCAAATCTCAAATATCTTGATAAGAAAATAGAGCCCTCATTGTAATAGCCCAATAATCATAATTGTTTCCATTAAATTGAGGTATTTGAGGATTAGTCAAACTTGTGCTTGATACTGTTATTTCTAAATTAATAAACTTTTGCACCATCTCTGATACCACTTAATAGTAGTGGTAGAGAGATTTCTTTCCTGCAAATGCCATGAATTGAGCAACTAAAACACAATTAACACTCAAACTTTATGCACAACAAAACATAATAAAAAAGTGGTTACACCATAAGAAATGAATGTTTCAGTTCCATTACTCATAAAAAGTAAGAATTTGAAAGAGATTTACCTATCTCTATTAACACAAAGTAAAACACAATAATAGGTGCCCGCCAAAATTGGATCCCCAATTTTCTCTCATTTCTCAGACTTACTTCTCTACTAACCAAAAGACTTCCACATCTTGTATATATAAATGTATTTTTTAAAAATATATTAAGACATGACAAAGTCAAAATAGACTTCCACGTGGTATATATATAAATGCACTTTTTAATATATTAATACATGACAAAGTCAAAGTATTAAGACACAGTATGGGCAATTGTACAAAATTTTCTATTTGCTCGTGTAACACAAGTATGGTTGTTATCAATTTGTTTAATAAAGATCTATTTGCTTAATTTGCTCGTGTACCACAAATATGGTTGTTATCAGTTTGTTTAATGAGTAGTTGAAAATAATTTTCCAACAATTAAAAAACTTAATCTCTTCCACATCACTTCATCTCTTCCGCACTGCTGATTCATTCACCTCTTATGTAAAACGGTATGTTTCGTCTCTCTGCTTTTCCATAAACGCATTCATCTAACTACACAACCATTCCTCTCGTTTGTATACCCAATCATCTCACTATAAGGATGTGGTTAGAGGACAGTAAGTTACAAGTTTATAAATTAATCTCAAGAGAATTGCATTGAACAATGTTTCATTGGCCAATATAGTTGAATAAAATATGTCTTATCAAAAGCAAATTATAAAAAGGTAATAGATAATTTATCAATGAATTTCTTATAATTATTTAGAATTTTAAATTTACTTCATTTAGAAAATATATGAGCTGATTGTTCATATTTGTGATATCATTGTGCTTCGCAAATATCTATAAGATCCCTCGAGGAAATTCGAAATTTACACTTTGATTCTTTAACTCTTTAAGAATATTTTTTTTAATAAAAAATAACTTATTAATCAAGAAAACGGAATAGACCATCTTTTTGCAATATGTCAATAATTAGGAATTCCTAGACTATGGAATGATCTAGAATCTCAAAACAGTGTCATGTTTTACTTTATTCATGGACTCCGTAGTTGATATCCTTTCGAATCTTTCCTTTTCTTTCTTTCTTTTTTTTGTTTTTGATATCCGTCACCTTTAAAAAAAATGCAATTACTTTTGACCATTTCTCTAAAGGTTTATAAAGTTATTCTTGATTTGTTTAAAAACATTATTACTAAACTTACGGAGTTAGTGTTTATTAGGTCTTCTTAAATTCGCACGTACAAATTGGTTAAGTGAACGTTACCGGAAATCTGTATAAAATAAGTTCGACTCGTTGGTGAATAATATGTAGATTAAAGATTAGCAAATTGTAGTGTTTTATAAAATGATGTAATTGTAATGTTTTATAAAATGATGTAATTTTCATTAGGATAGTGATTTGGTCCTTCGGTATATCTCTCTTTCAATTGTTTTTAATGTAATTGTGCGATGGAAAACTTTTATCATGATGTGATTTAAAATAATTATTTTCGAGGTAATTTTTATGGTTTTTTTTATTTTTAATAATAATAAAAAATTATTGTTAAAAAATAAGTGTTAAAAAATAAGTGTTTAAAAAATTAGAATATTTTTCAATTTAGTATGAAAAAATGTTAAAATGTCATATTTTATCTTTTAAATATTTTTATTCAATCAAATTATATTAAAATTAAAATTAAATTAAATTAAAATAAATATTTTATGTATATTTGATTGGGTAGAATTATATAAAAAAATAAATTTAATTAAATTAAATGATTTGAAACTAAAATAGTCTACCACTTAGAATAGATGGCCATGAGATGTAATATTAATGGCATTCTCTCATGTGTGTCATGAGATGCAATATTAGGGCTAGTGATGGGATGTAATATTAAGACACTCCTTGATGTGTGTGATGGGATGTAATATTAAAGCACTTCATGTGTAGACCACTGGTCAAAATACGATCGGAGAAAATCAAACCATGTTAAGGGTTGATGTGGCCTAGGATGAGTGTGGTCCCTTGGTGATTTTGATGGTTCAGATGCTTGGATTGGGGTTTCTCAACCCAAAATTTAAACTATGTAGTCATTTTATAAAGCTTCAAAGATCAAATCTCTCTATGTGTAAATCTTTTTTTTCACTAAAAAAAATTTGTAACTTGAAATTAAAATAAATTTACCCAAATTAAATAATAATAAAATTGGTTGAAATAAAGATAAAAAGAAATAATCGAGAATATACTAATTCATAATTAAAGCATAATATATTTTCAAAAATCTTCGATAATGATAATATTTAAAAAAAAATTAATTCATCGTTAAAGCATAATATTTTTTCAAAAATCGCACATGAAAATTAAAGCAAGACCCAAAAAAATTGTTCCCTCTATTTCTTATAAGTGGTTTTAAAATTAAATAAAATATCTTTAATTTTCACTTTAGTATTTTGGCAACTTTGCTCTATTTCTTATAAGTGGTTTTTAAATTAAATAAAGTATCTTTAAATTTTGATTTAGTAATTTTGACAGCTTTGCTTTAGTATTTTTGACAACTTCTACCTACTACAATGAAACTTTTTAAATAAATTATATGAAATGAATAATTTTTAAATAAATTATATAAAAATATAAAATAGAAATAAACATTAAAAATAATAAGTTTATAAAAGAAAATTATGATTTATTTTATTTTTTATTTTATTAAGAAGTATTCTCTAACTCAATATGTATGAGACATTTTTGTTAAAATAAAAATTTTACATTATTAATTTTTTTTTTCAATTTTTATTAGGTAGTTAAGGTAAATTTGAAATAAAACTAACCCTATGTTAAAATAAAAATTTTAAGTTAATATTTTTTTATTAATTTTGGTTCTGTAGTTAAAGTAAACATGACTTTCCCCGATGGCGGTGGGAAACAAATGATAACTATGTATCCAGACTATCCTATCAGAACGCACGACAAACATGCTTGGAGTTAAGTTTGGTTTAAGACTACGGTACCATTATGAGTCGAATTCTCGAGAAGCAAGGTCTTGTATTTTAAATGCAGCTACAATACCATTACGAGTCGAATTCTCGAGAAGCAAGGTCTTTTATTTGAAACACAGCTATAGTAAAGGGCCAGGCTATTGGAACTTGGGTGATAAGAATTGTGCTTAAGGAGAGAAGTAAGGTCATTGACGGGAACCATGTGTGGTCGCCTCGGTGTTGGCTCAACTGTTAAGTAAACTTGACTCGGGATAGATTCAAAAGAGGTTAAACAGTGAGGGTTTTGGGGCACATGGTATTGTGCACCCATGGTATTCTACCTGTGGTATTATATGTAATGGAGCCTATAAAACGCTGGAAGGACGGGGAGCTGATCCATTCCCCCCTTAAACTTGACTTCGGGTTTCTTGACTAACTCTAGCTAAACCTGCTAAGTGAGACAATCCCGCTCACTCTAGCTCTTACCCCCCTCAAAGTTTTTACCTGGGGTATTGTTAACCCGACATCCCCCCTATCACCTAGGTCTAACCCAGACTTTACCGGTGATTACCCAGGGGTACACATGCCTTACCAGGTCTTACAGTAGTATGCCCATTTACATGCAATAATTTTGACTTCATTAATTAATTTTTTTTTGTTTATTGCTGCGGCTATTCTGACCCATTTTCTCTCAACAGGTGACGGGTTCGATTCTTGATCCCATCGTCCTATCCCGTCGCTTTTGTCAATTTCGCAGACAGTTTCGATCCGTTGATGCTTAGCCGGCGAGCACCAGGCCACCGTCTCGGCGCCATTTGGAGATGCTTCAGTAGAACTACCCGCCGAGGATCGATCCTTGGATCTTTCCGAACCCGCCTTCGAATCTTCTTTCTAATCTACAGACTTCTCTGCTTCGGTTTCTTTGGCGTCACCATCCTTCCTCGGCATCTTGCTTCCCCTGCGGACAGATTTGAAGCTTCTGGAACAACGACGGCAGAGGCGGCTCTGCCGGAGCCAAGGCTCTCCTACTCCTGTGTAGCGCGCAGTTGCCTTTCAGCCGCCAACGCTACCACCAGGTTCATCACAGCTATGGGTGAAATCCTTTCTTCAGATGTCTGACGATCCTTCCCATCGGAAACTGCAACCTGGCCTTCATTGTTCTGCTCACCGACTTCTTTCTGGAGGCTCCTTCAGAATCTGTTGCACAACAACTCTGGCATCCCCAATGAGCCCCACAGAAGGCTTCCTCACCTTCATCTCTTCCTTCGAGACACACCGATATCGTATAGGCACAGTCCTTTTTAATATACTCCACTACGCCATTGAATCTCACGCAGTGTCCATGAGCTCTTGATTCGCTTTCATGATCCTTCACCTTGCACTCAAATCCGAACACATATTTATGGATCTCATCATTAGATGCCAATGAATTTGTAGGCTCTTTGGAGCAGTCAATCTTTCCATTAGATGGTTGTACGTCCACAGCGTCCGATCTCATTGCTAAGAACACACCACACAACTTCAGATGCACGCATCCCAGCTTGAGCGCTTCAGCTTCACGTGTATGTCTACCCACAACTTGTTTATCTGGATATGCTTTGCAGCCACAGTTTCACCCTTGGACACTTGTAGACCACCAATGTCACCACCTTCGCATCAATCCATTGCCATTCATTTTCCTTTGGTGAAAGTTCCCATGCCCCCGCCTACATTTTCTGCTTCATACCATTCACACTTACAAATCCAGGAGTGGAGGACGCAGGCACCGGGCCTAGCACAAATTTCAGACCACCTACGATTCACCTCATAGTAAGGGCATGCATATTTTCTTCAGACTCATCTTTCTTCCAAATCAAGGCACTGAGGGCAGCGCTTCTACTTGTTCATTCTCTAGCATTGGCATAGTGGCCCATCTGAGCATTTCTAGAACCTTGTTCTTGTTGCACTTAGATGATATTTGCGAACAAACTATGCATCAATCTTTTCTATGTCCACTAGGCTAAATACCCTTGGCAACAAAAGCATTTTTCTGAAGCCAATACACAACCTTTGTAACCAAATCATTTCTTTACTAGCCTCTGTAGCAGCAACATACTCTGCTTCTATTGTTGAAAGTGAAACAACACTTTGGATTTTTGAAACCCAACTGACAGCTGTTCCACCAACAGTAAATACATATCCTGTAGTGCTCCTCCTGTTATCTCTGTTACCTGCCACCAACAGTAAATACATATCCTGTAGTGCTCCTCCTGTTATCTCTGTTACCTGCCATATCTGCAGCAACATATCCCTGTAGGGAAATGTTTGAACCACCAAAGCATAATGTTTGATTTGTGGTACCTTTCAAATATCTGAGAAACCATTTCACTATCATCCAATGTTCCTTTCCTGGATTGTTCATGTACCTACTTACAACTCCCACTGCATGTGCAATATCAGGCCTTGTGCAGACCATTGCATACATTAAGCTTCCAACTGCTGACGAATATGGAACTTTAGACATATAATCCATGTCTTCTTAGGTCTTTGGGCACATTTCCTTACTAAGTTTGAAATGGCTAGCAAAAGGTGTACTAAATGGTTTTGCATTGTGCATATTAAATCAAATTTTATTACCCTAGAACTCATCCAACCTTTTTTGAAGGCTTTTAATCTTCTCATGCGCCATGACTTGAGATCTCGTACCTACCATATGAAAACCTCGGCCAACTGCTTAAGAGTAGTCTTCTTGGAAAGAGGGAAAGCTCAAGAATCTATTGGTGGGGTTCACTTGAAGTCATTGTGGAAAAATTTGGGACCACCAAAAATTAAGGCTGACAAGTGAATGGTACCACTGCGATCAACTCGCCATCCTGAAGCTTATGGGCTAGGTCTCCCTGTTGATCAATACTGCAGTGGTCGAATTCTAGAAAACCTTATCCTGCGAAAATAGGGCCTGGAATATAGTAACAGTAAACCTCAATGTGAAAAGAGTCTAATTAGCACTGTGAAACCCCAACTATTGAATGTGAGTTGCACGATGGTGACAGAACCCCAACTATTCGATCTGATTTGTGCGACGACGGCAGAACCCCAACTACTGGATGTGATTTTCACTGTGGCGACAGAACCCCAACTGTTGGATCTGATCTGGAAGATAAAATAGTGGGCGATCTTTAGAGAGAAAATGGAACTATGGTCACAAAGGAGTGTTAGGTGCTACAAATTGAAATATACATAGGGGTCCAAAAATAGTACTCAACCCAATCTTTCAAGGCATTAACTAAGGAGGATAGACCATAACCTTAGTTGTACTACTAGACTACCCCATCGTATGCCCAAGTAATCTTCTCGATTGTTCTTGTCAATGTACTGTAGTAGCAAGACGGTAGACGACTTATCTAAGGCTAGGCTTTAGATGAGCCTAGGGGGCTTCCAATATACTCAAGGGTATGTGGATGTTCAGTTTGCACACAGTTTTGTATAATGCACTACTACTCGAAGGGGTACCCACAAGGGTTACAAGGGATTCCAAGAAGTGTGACCACCTCTTGTATTTTCTACGTGCATGGGTCCCCAAATCGCAAGTTTATGCGCTCAATGACAAATCATGTGGTTTAAATATGTCAAAACATGTCTCTAGCCTAAAATAGTTCTGCGAAAATTGGAGGAACAACTGGCTTTGGAAAGTTCTTTGATACCACTTGTTATACTCTTGACCTATGAGAAATTCTGGAATACCAAAAATGTGAAGAAATATAACCAAAACATAGAATAAAATAAGAAAAACAGTGAGTACTTTATTATTCAAAAATATATTTAATGTTCACTTTCCTCTTCGAGGGGGCAACCTCCATCAGAGCAGAACTCAATTACAAATAAGACTCGTTGATCTTTCCCTTACTAACTATGACTATTTATAGTTAAATTACCTTCAACATCCTAGCAACTAGTGGTCCTTTTCATAACATGGGTTAACCACTTTATTTATTAACTATGGCCTATTTGCAACTAATTGTGGTCCCTTTCTTAAATGTGGGTTAACCAGATACAATTATTAATACGGGCTTTATTGACTCTCTAACTAAATATGAATATGACTTAGCCCATTAGGCTTATTACATAAATAAAGGTGTTGGGGTTGGACACTAACATATGATGGGCTGACAAATTCAAGCATTGAGCCCCAAAAGCCCTTAAAGGCAAGGAATTGGTAGCTCTCATCTCATTTATGAAGTGAAACACCACATGTATAAGTCAAGGAGATCAGGAGTGTCCAGGAAACTCTATAAATACACATTCTAGGAGAGCTAAAAATGAAGAAGAAACAAAGCATTTTTTTGTTCGTGAAATTTCTCCCGAGCAATCAAGAATTTCATTGAGAAGAGAATTTCATCATTGGGAGAGTCTTCATACTTCTTTGAAAGAGAGAGAGGAAGCTTGCAAGGAGATTGAGGAAAGGAAATTCCTTGTTGAGGATTCTTGAGCACCATTACTCAAAAAAATCTCTCAAAACATATTTTATTCATCTATTCTATATCTTCTACACTCATCAATCAATAAAGGGAACCCTTTTCCATTATTTTGTTTATGTGTTTGCTTCATTGCGCCTTATTCATGTGTTTATTTCTTAGTTTAAAGTTTATATTTATGTATGAATTTTTTTCATTTTTTACAGTGCTTTGTTTACCCATGTTTGTCCACTAACAACAATAAGTTGCTTTTGTTTTTCTTTTAGGGAACAACCAACTCCAAGGAAGGTGTATTTGGTACTCCATAGCAACAATACACTACCACATGGTGGAAGGTTCTAAAAGAAGGATGTGAGAAATAAAGGCAGTTAAATTAAAAGAAAGGGACATTGGGTTAGAAAGATTGACCTAAATCCAAAAATTAGCAGGACAATACTAGGTGTTAAGGGAGCATGAACTGAGAAATAACTATTAATTTTTGCTTCTGGAAGAGAGGAGTTGGATCTTGGGGGGAACTATTGAGAAATGTAGTCCATGTTTGGGGGGAACATGACAACCTTTAATACATTTCTAGGAAAATTTTAGATAAGTACATGAATGTCTGGATAATTTTGTGTTAATTAAGTTATTTATGGCTATTCAGGGTTATGAAAGAATGGAGTAGGATGTTATTATGGTTTTAAATGATTCTAGGTATTAGCAAGAAAATGAATGCAAAATCCTACTAATATTTTGTGAGTGAAATATATATAGCTATGTGTGTATTTGTGTTATTTATGTTGCAGGAAAACTTGTGGTTATAGGCACAAAGTAAGTTTTGCTTCTATTGTGGAGAATTGGGGAAGCAACCCTATGAAGCAACTAACCCTCATATCCACTATATCGGAGACTATGAATAGAAAAACCAATTTTTTTTTGTAGAAGAAGTACCAAGGTGGTAAAAGGAATAACACTGTGTACACAATCTGCTTTTAAACATTAACACTTCACTTGAATTAAAAACCATATTCGTGGGAATGGTTCAAAAAGATATATATCTCGAGCATAGTAAATAGGATTATTATAAGACATTTAGTAATATAGTTGATTTGAACGAGAACCTTTTTCATGTCGAAGTTAGAATGTTGTAGGCCCATGACAAGGAAATCAACCTTCTCAACTTGCCAAGAGACAACTAGCTCGCATGAAAGTAATAGAAACGCCTGATGAAAATATTAGGTGGTCCCCAAGTACATGAGTCTTTCATGCCCATGGCCTAGTTTGCATATGCTAAATTAAATAATAATTACATAGTTTATATAGATTTACTATCATTACAATAAATAAGTTGTAGTAAAAGATACCCTATACACATGCATGGTTACAAGGAGATAAATAAAAATTAATAATGCCATAAATGCCAAGATTTCCACGATCACTGTATGGAAGAACATAAATAATTTACATTATATCCTTAATAAAATTATAACTAAAGATCACAGTTTCGATGACTGGGATATCTTCCTGAAAGAGTTATATTGAACCCTCAAGATAATCATAAAAGAAAACAATGGAAACCCTAGCCAACTACAAACCCTTTCTTTTTTACACATACCATTACTATAGCCAATTATTATGTAGATAGTGGAAAAATTTAAACCTAAATACATCATCAAGGACTTGTAAAGGATAATATAAAGTGATTTCTTATAGTGGACACAACAGAAAGTAGGAAAATGGAAGTATTTAAACCCAACAAATGTCACATAGTAAAACCAAAGAACGACTATGTAATAACCTACAAAACAATGAGAAGAAAACCCTTATTCCTCTCTTAAAATGCTTAGGAATTTATCATAAGAATATGTAAAAGGGAATTTGAAGGTAACTTGTAATTTCTCTTATCGTTGACAAGAAAGGGAATAATTCCCACTCTAAAGCCTTGTTATAGTGAAATAATTTGATTCTATGTCCGCCATAATTTGATTCATCTTGGAAAGTAATCAATATCAGGTTTTGATTTTGGACATAAATTCAAAAGAATTGCCATTGAGAAAGCGACATCAAATGAATGGAATCGAGTAAAATATCTATAGATAATGTTGTCGAGACTAGAATCTCTAGAAAAAACCAGAGTGTGAATTGTACGTGTATCATCGAGAAAAGAAAATAAATTAATTGTAATTAATTATAAATATATTATCCAAAGTTTCATAAAGTTGTACATATAGAAAAGAAAAATAAATGTACAGACTGTGATCTTCAAGTTCACAGGGACCTCACTCAATGAACCTCTGGGATAGCATGTGCATTCATGCCATACTAAAAAATACCCTTAATTTTACTACATATTGGAAAATGCCTCTGAAAATCACATTATTTAAACTCATACAAATACTAACCCTATACACTTTCTCAATTTAAAAACCCCCTACTTTCACTAGATATTGTAAGTATCCATTTTTTCGTTAACAATTTTTTATACCCCTTTATAATTTGTCATTAAGTTTGAGCTATATTTTTTATACATGCTAATATAAAAACCATTTACCCCCTATTATATGCTCAATATATTATGTCATTTTTTCTTCAATATATATCACCAAATAAAAATGCACGTGGTATAGTATTACTCCCCCAGTGAAGACTACGTGATCAAATTTAGACCTCGTGAGCGAACATTGTCTCGAACAAGAAGCAAACCTATTTCCAGCTAGTATTTCAAACAAGACAATCCAAATGATGGTGGAAAATGCTTCGAATACACAAAAAAACCCTATTATTTACCAACTTAAAATTGAGGTTGTGGAACTCAACTCTAAACCTATGCAAAAGTAAATGAGGGCAAAGTGGCAAAGGTTAGAGTAATATTGTAACTTGGTGGTATTGTATAAAGGAATACAAAAACAATTCCATCCTTGAGCTATCCTAAAGTATTGGCTAGGCCAACACCTTAGCTTGCCATACCCCTAAATTTGTAAGTGAAAACATTATGCAGCAAATAAAATATATAAGTTAGGTTCCATGCAATGTTAATCAAATCTAGGCGACAAGCCAAATTTAATGCAGAGAGTATACAATAACTTTTAATTGTTGAAGAGGTAAAGAGAATTTGGGAAAACAACAATTTGTTACCTTTGTGAAGAAATGTTCAAGGACGATTGAGTGAACGTAGAAAATCATACATATATTATATTGTTAAAAGAAAAATTATTGGTAATTTATAGTTGATTTCTAAGTGGTTTTAAGAGGGATGTTAGAGAATATATCCATTTAAATATTGCACTAGTAGATGTACATGAAGGGATAAATCTTTTTACAATACTTTGTTTAGAAAAAGTATACAAGCCTAGATCCATCTTAACTCCGGATCTATCAAGTGCCGAGAGGGATCAAATATCTTGAGGGGAAAACCTCTTTTTCGAGTGAGAAACTTCAGGAAAGGTTTCCACCTCAAGAGATTTGATCCCTCTAGGCACTTGATAGATCCGGAGTTAAGATGGATTTAGGCTAGTTTAAGTCGTGTGATGCCAAAGAAAATCCAACGAACATATGTTTGTTTTTATCAATAATATGTAAAATCATCTAATATTAAATATAATCATTTTAAATATGCTAAATATGTCTCATATTAATATGGTCATTATAGTTTTAAAGTGACAATGTAATAGTGTTGAATGATAGAAAATGTAAATAATAAGAATATAGTAAATTACAAATAGTTTTTCATTGTGATTAATATCAAACTATTTTCTTCTACTATTCTTATTGTCACCCTTGTTACTTTTGTTGTCTTTTCATATCGACTATATGAAAATGACATGTTAAATCGTAAACCATTTAAATCTTTAGCTCAAGATATTGTAGTAAACATCATACCTGGTCTCTCTTTCTCTCCAATATTGGTAGGTTGAATTACTATAACACAAAAATTAATGTACATTGTCAATAATTATTTGTGCTTACATTGAAATCAATGCACAATATTAATCCAATCACTTTAAAATTAATTTAAAGTCATACATCAAATCATAAATCGTAAACCATTTAAATCTTTAGCTCGAGATATTGTAGTAAACATCATACATGGTCTCTCTTTCTCTCCAATATTGGTAGGTTGAATTACTATAACACAAAAATTAATGTACATTGTCAATAATTATTTGTGCTTACATTGAAATCAATGCACAATATTAATCCAATCACTTTAAAATTAATTTACAGTCATACATCAAACCATAAATCAACATCTACAGTGAAATCAATGTATCTAATGCAAGAAACCAGTGTAATTTTAGAAAACAACATTTACAGTGAAATCAATGTATCTAACGCAAGTAATCAACATTTACACTAAAATCAATGCATCTAGTCCAATGACATCAAATCATAAATCAACATCTACACTGAAATCAATGTATCTAATGCAAGAAACCAGTATAATTTTAGAAAACAACATTTACAGTGAAATCGATGTATATAACGCAAGTATTCAAATATGATTAGAAATCAACATTTACACTAAAATCAATGCATCTAGTGCAAGTAAGAAAATAATTTTATAAACCAACATCTACACTCAAATCAATGCATATAGTGCAAGTAAGAAAATAGGATTACAAACCAACATCTACACTCAAATCAATGCATCTAGTGTAAGAAATCAAATAGGATTAGAAATCACCATCTACATTGAAATCGATGCATTTAGTGCAAGCAATAAAATAGGATTAGAAATCATATACATTGAAATCAATGCATCTGCTGCAAGAAATCAATTATTATTAGACATCAACATCTACATTGAAATAAATGCATCTAGTGCAAGCAATCAAATAGTTTTAGAAATCACCATCTATACTAAAATCAATGCATTTAGTGAAAGCAATCAAATGCATCTAGTGCAAACAATCAAATATCAATATAAATCAACATCTAAACTGAAATCAATGCATCTAAACTGAAATCAATGCATCCAGTGCAATAAATATTATTCCCTTTCCCCCCTCCATCTCTATATATATCTCCCTCCATCACTCCATCATTTTCTATCTATCTCAAACCCCCAAACATACATGCTCACTCCCTCCATATCTATCAATATGTCTGTACCTTCCTCTCTCTCTCTCTCTCCATTTCTCACTTCACTTTCCATCTATATCTCTATCTCCCTTTGTCTCTCTATATCACCTCCAAAACATACACTCTCTTTTTCCAAATTATCTATATATCTCTCCCTCCTCCTCTCCCTCCCTCTCTCTCTCTCATCCCCTTCTCTCCCTCTCCCCCACTTCTATATCTCTTTCCTCTTGTTATCCTCTCTCTGTCTGTCTCCATCTTTTTTATCACTCCCTCTATCTCTCCACCTTTTTCTCTCTATTTATGTATTCTTACCTCCCTCTCTCCCCCTCCAACTCCATCTCTCTTTCCCTCCCTCTCTCTCTCTCTCTCTCTCTCTCTCTTCAATTTTGTTATTATATCCTTCTCTCTCTCCTTCTCTCCCCCATTCTCTCCATATCTCCTTCTTTATCTCTTTATCTCACCCCCAAACATACACTGTCTCTCCATCTCGCTCTCCACTTCTAACACTCTATGTATTTCTTCTTCCCTCCCTCTCTCCTCCTCTCTCTCAAGTCTGCTCTCCCATACTTCCTCTCTCTCCCTTTCTCTCCTACCTCCCTCTCTCTTCCCCATCACTCTCTCTCTTTTCCCTCCAATCCTCTCTCTTCCCCCATGACTCTCCTCCTCTCTCTCAAGTCGTCTCTCTCTCTCTCTCTCTCTCTCTCTCTCTCTCTCTTCCCCCATAAGTCCCTCTCTCTCTCTCCAACTATGTTACTATATCCCTCCCTCCCCCCTTCTCTCTATCTCTCTTTCTTTGTCTCCTTATCTCACCCCTAAACATACTCTCTCTCTCTCTCTCTCCATATCTCCCTTGTCACTCCCTCTCTCTCCACTTCTCAATCTATTATGTCTTTCTTCCTCCTTCCATCTCTCCTCCTCTCTTGCAATTAATCTCTCTCATATTTCCTATCCTACATTCCTCTCTCTTCCCCCATCTCTCTCTCTCTCTCTCTCTCTCTCTCCCCACCCTTCAATCCTCTCACTATCTCCCTCCCTCTCTCCTTCTCTTTCTCCCCCTCCATCTTTGTATCTCCCTCTCCCTCTCTCACCCTTCTCTACATCTCTCACTCATCTCCCTCTCTCTCTCTCTCTTCATTCCTCCTCTCCCCTATCCTTAAATTTATCTCGATCTCTCCCTTGTGACTCCCCCTGTCTCTCCACTTCTATGACACTATCTATTTGTTCTTCTATCCCATATATATCTAGAGTTAATATATACAGCTTGAGTGGGCCTAATGGTTAAGAGCATGTGTTTCCTTCTAAGAGGTCACAAGTTCAAAACCAGAGGGGGGGGTAGAGTATGTATGCCTTTGTAGACTTAGCAGTCAAATCGCTGCGTGAAGGTGGGTCCCTCGTCCCACAAACAAGGGGGTCTCATACACCAATTTGGTGTCTCGCTTGGCTATAACCTTAAAAATGGATATTATTATTATTATTATTATTATTATGTATCACGATATATTAATATATATTATAATATAACAAATTTAATATTGTATTAATCCAAAGCTATTAAATTTAATAATATTAATATTATAATATATTAATATGAATATTGTATTTAATAATAATAATATAATTATTATTAATATTAAGGTTAATAATTTTTTTCTGTATGGTATTAATAATAATTTGGACCATGATATTTATTCCGTAGGGGTCACCTAAATAAAATCTATTTTTTTGAGTGTTAGCAAGTATAAAGAAATTTATGGAGTAAATATAAAAAGAAGTTTTATTATTTACCATACATCTCATTTATTTATATTTTTATTTATTTATCATATCCTTTTTATTTCCCATGGTATTTGGCCCATAGGCTTGGTATAAAATGCGATGTTGATTTCTCATCATATTTGATATATTTTTGTTTATTTATCATACCTCTTTATACTTTATATTTATTTATTTACTATAACTCTTTTATAAATATGGTATTTGGCCAATGGTATTAATAATTATTTGTCCCATGGTATTTGGCTCATAGACTTCACCTAAATAAAACATATTTTTTTGAGTTTTCATAAATATAAAGAGGTTTATGAAATAAATATAAAATGATGTTTTATTTATTTACCATAAGTTTCGAGTAATATAAAAAATGTTTTATTTATTTACCACGTGTTGGTAAAAGTCTTTATCTTTTAAATTTATAGTGTTTATACATACTAATAATTAAATAGGTTTTTAGATAGGGCCGACATTTACATGTTTAGGTTTTCTATGTGAGTACTCCATACTGGGTTGTTTACATTTACGTTTAAGTTTAAGTTTGTGTTTCTATGTGAGATCTACGCCCATAATGGGTTATAGAGCATCGTTATGTTTACGTTTTTATGTGAGAACTGTTGATATTTTTCTGTTTTAGATAAAATAGGAAAGAATCCCAGTGTGTGACAACAATAGATATCTGTTGCTGGATTAGCTCCAGGTTGTTGGGAGAAAATTAATGCTTCCTAAATTTGATGTGAGAGGCAGTTAGATTCTCCCTGCTATAAAAGAGGTGGTCATACGGATAGCTGGGAGGGTGAGTGTGAGAGTTTTATTGATGTAATCTCCTGTTTAATTAATAAGATTGCCGATGCCTTAGTTTGGTGGACTTAGCCCAGATTGGTTGGGTGAACCACGTTAAAAGTTGTGTCCCTGTACATGATTTAAATTGTTGTGTCTATATTTTATTGTTTGTTGTGCATCTGATCTCCAACAATTGGTATCAGAGCATGTTGGAGGTGTTGAGATTGCGTGCTGGAGCTGTATTGCTGGAGACGTGGATCGTTTTTTACTGTGCGTGGAGGCCTGTACATTGTTGTTGGTGTCTTTGACTGGAGAACAACATTGATACAACGTCGAGCACACCAGATCAGCGTGGACCTGCGTGGAGAAATTACCAGCGTCTGCGTGGTGGATTAAAAGACTGCGTGCTGGCTGGAGAGCTGGCTGCGTGTTCGCTGTTCCTGTAACATTTCAGGAGTGCTGGCTGCGTGCGACCATTGAACGCTGTTTAACAAATCTACGCATGGAGTTTACACAGTTTCTTGAAATCGCCAGCATGGTATTCGGTGCTTGAAAAGTGTCGAGGTATGATTGCGTGATTGCTGGTTTGCTTTTTTTTGGCACTGCGTGTAATGAAAATTTGGGGGAGTTTTGTTGTTTTTGGTGGCGGATTGCTTATTCGATTCTATTGAAAATTGTTGTGCAATGAGACCGCCTGATATCGAAATCTTTGATACACATTCATTATATCCAATTTCATTAAAATTTATTTAAGACCATAGATCATACTTCACTGGTGGTGAGTTGACAGATTTGGAGACTTAGATCATATACTTTAGTGGTATGCAATATTACAGGCGGACTTAAAAATGTGTACGTATTGCATCTACCCTCCTATGAAGTATTATAATATCCACTGATTTATACTTCATGCATATGAGATAATTATATGCTGCGCAGTGGCAGTAAAAGAGAAATTTTGTTTTTTTTTTAAAGCATAGGCATATGGCAAATATATGTATGCGACTTACAAAGGGCAGATAGTGGCTTGTTTTTTAAAGGCATAGGCAGTTTTTTCTATTGCTGGTAATTAAAGTTGGATATTGGAGATTATTGTGTTTTTTGTTGATACAAATGGCGAAAACTCAAAGTGCCCGGTTCGAAATCGAGAAGTTTAATGGGAAAAATAATTTCGAGATCTAGAAGGTAAAAATGCATGATCTGCTGGTACAGCAGGGCATGACAAAGGCATTGTTGGGCAGGTCCAAACTGCCTTTCCCCGTGACAGATGATGAGTGGAGTGAATTGGATGGCAGAGCCTTGAGCGGAATTCGGTTGTGTTTGGCTGATGATGTTTTATTTAACATCGTGTCAGAGAAGACTGCAGCTGGTTTGTGGACGAAGTTGGAGAAGCTGTATATGACGAAATCCTTGACAAATCGGATTCTCCTGAAACAATAGCTTTACGGTTTGCGGATGAAAGAAGGTACCTCGATCACTGATCACCTGAATGTTTTTAATACCTTACGGGTGCAATTAGATAGTCTAGATGTGAAATTTGATTCAGAGGATAAGGCAATAACTTTATTGTGTTCATTGCCCGAATCATGGGATCACTTTGTTACTTCCATAAGCTTTAGTACAGCAGACATTCTTGAGTTTGACGATGTTGTTGGAGCCTTGTTGTCTGAGGAGATGAGGAAGAGATCAAATGCAGACACCTCTACATCAGAGGTAATGATGGCCAGAGGTCGCTCAAGAGAGAGACACTCCGGGGGAAATCATAACAACTCTCGTTCAAAGTCTAAAGGAAAGAAGACAAAGGTGAAGTGCTGGTATTGTGGCAAGGCTGGACATCTTAAAAAGGATTGCTGGAAGCGAAAGCAGGCTGCTAAAGAAGGCTCTTCGACAGAAAAGAAAGAAGCCAACACCACAGATACAAGTTCAGTATCTGGTTCAGGTATGAGTGATGAGGTATTGTCTGTTAATGTTTCAAAACATGATCAACATTGGTTGTTAGATTCCGGGGCATCTAACCACATGTGTATTCATAAAGATTGGTTTAAGACATATAGATCAGTTGATGATGGAGTCGTGTACATGGGTAATGATGACACTTGCAGTATTATTGGAATAGGAAGTATACAACTGCAAATGTTAGATGGCACAACCAAATTGTTAACTGATGTGAGACATGTACCAGATCTAAGAAAAAATCTAATTTCATTAGGAGCACTGGATACGAATGGATATAAAACTGTAATTCAAGGTGGAGTTATGAAAATCTATAAAGGTATCTTACTAGTGATGAAGGCTAAGAAGGTAGGAAATCTTTTTCAATTAGAAGGTAGAACTGGGTCAGATCATGTGTCGGTGTCTAAACAGGACAATAGTTCAATTCGCTTATGGCATCAAAGGTTGGGC
Source organism: Pinus tabuliformis (assembly GCA_031772625.1). Lineage (NCBI taxonomy): Eukaryota > Viridiplantae > Streptophyta > Pinopsida > Pinales > Pinaceae > Pinus > Pinus tabuliformis. The sequence continues at coordinate 635,559,214 of CM062818.1, read as the reverse complement.
CATATGAGCGAACGAGGGCTGAAAATTTTGGCTGACCGCAAGTTACTTCCTAATCTAAGATCTGGAAAGTTAGATTTCTGTAAACATTGTCTGTTTGGTAAACAAAGTAAACAAAAGTTTAAAACAGGCAAACATACTAGTAAAGGCATACTTGATTATATCCATTCAGATGTTTGGGGTCCAGCCCCTACAGCGTCATATGGTGGCTCGTCATATTTTGTATCGTTTATTGATGACTTTTCTAGAAAAGTGTGGGTCTACATGATGAAACAGAAGTCTGATGTTTTTACAGTTTTCAAGCAGTTTAGAGCATTGGTAGAAAACAACACTGGTAGAACTATAAAATGTTCAAGAACTGACAATGGTGGTGAGTTTTCCTCCAAGGAGTTTGACAGCTATTGCAAGGATGCAGGGATCGAGAGACATAAGACCACGGTTTATACTCCTCAGCAGAATGGAGTTGCTGAACGCATGAACAGGACTCTTCTAGAGAGAGCAAGGTGTATGCTGAGTAACGCCGGGTTGCAAAAGGAGTTGTGGACAGAAGCAGTGGAAACAGCTTGTTATGTGATCAACCGATCTCCATCAACGGCGATAGGCTGCAAGGTTCCGCAAGAGGTATTGAAAGGACACCCTTGTGATTATTCTAAACTCAGAGTGTTTGGTTGTGAAGCATATGCTCTAGTGCCTAAACATCAGCGAACTAAATTAGATCCAAAGTCTAAAAGGTATATCTTTGTTGGGTATGGTGATGGAACAAAGGGATATAGATTGTGGAATCCTACTACCCGCAAAATCATCATCAACAGAGATGTAAAGTTTAATGAATCCTCTCTTGTACAGTTAGATGTAGATAGTAGATTGAAACAGGATGATGTATTTGATTTCCAGCACATTCAGTTTGACAGCATTTCTAATGATAGTCATAACGACCATAGTTCAGATTCTAGTCATGAACAGGTTTCAGAATCAGATTATGAACAGGGTTCAGATGGAGGTCATGAACAGGTCTCAGATGGCGATCATGAAGAAGTTCCTACAGATGATAGACAACCAATTGTGGAAGCACCAGAAACATTCTTAAGGAGGTCTACAAGGATCAAATGCCCTCCGGGAAGGTATGATGATCATGTTACTTCAGTTGCTTTGATCGCTAATGATGATGAACCTTTGTGTTATCAGGAAGTTGTGGAAGGTTCAAATAGTAACAAGTGGAAAGCAGCCATGAAGGACGAAATGATGGCCTTAAGTAAGAATGGTACGTGGGATCTGGTTGAGCTTCTGAAAGGCAGGAAAACTGTGGGGTGTAAATGGGTTTTCAAGCTGAAATGGGGTGTGAATGATACGGAAGACAGGTACAAAGCACGACTGGTTGCAAAAGGGTTTTCTCAAAAAGCCGGTATTGACTTTCATGAGATTTTTTCACCAGTGGTTAAAATTGTTTCAATTAGACTTGTGTTAGCATTAGCGGCTTTGCTTGATTTAGAGTTGCAACAGTTAGATGTTAAAACTGCATTTCTACATGGAGACTTAGATGAGGAAATATATATGGAACAACCGGAAGGGTTTGTTCAGCATCGCAATGAGAAATTTTTCTACAGGCTCAAGAAGTCATTATATGCCCTGAAGCAGTCGCCTCAGCAGTGGTATAAGAAGTTTGATTCTTTCATGTTGAGTCAGAAATATGTTAGAAGTGAATATGATCATTGTGTTTATTTTAAACAGTTGAATAATGGCATATTCATTATCTTGGTATTGTATGTTGACGATATGCTTTTAGCAAGCAGAAGCATTGAAGAAATCAACAGGTTGAAGACTCAGATGGCAAGGACGTTTGATATGAAAGATCTAGGAGCGGCAAGACAGATTTTGGGCATGGAGATTTTCAGAGACAGGGGCAATGGTAAGCTGTGGCTTTCACAACAAAAGTATATTGAGAAAATACTTGTGAGGTTTGGTATGAACAATGTGAAGCCTGTTTCAGTCCCTTTAGCTTCCCATTTTAAGCTTTCTTCGAGTTTATGTCCTAATACAGATGAAGAAAAGGATTATATGTCTCGAATTCCATATGCCAATATAGTAGGATGTTTGATGTATGCGATGGTTTGTACTCGACCAGATATTTCACATGCAGTTGGGGTTGTCAGCAGGTACATGGCAAATCCGGGTAAAGAACACTGGTCAGCAGTGAAATGGGTGCTTCGGTATCTGAGAGGCACAAGTAGTTATTGTATCACTTACAATAAGAGTAGTGAATTTGTTTGCGGATATGTTGATTCCGATTTTGCAGGTGATTTGGATAAGAGAAGGTCAACTTCAGGGTATGTTTTTACTCTTGCAGGTGGAGCTATAAGTTGGATGTCAAAGCTACAGAACATTGTCACGTTATCCACTACTGAAGCAGAATACATTGCTGCTTCACATGCTTGCAAAGAGGCGGTTTGGTTGAAAGGTTTGCTTGGTGAGTTTGGTAGGTTACAGGACAACATCGGGTTATTTTGTGATAGTCAAAGTGCAATACATTTGGCTAAGAATCCGGCCTATCATAGTAAGTCAAAGCATATTCCAATTAAGTACCATTTTGTAAGACAGGTTATCACTGAAAGAGGCGTTTCTCTTGAAAAGGTGCATACAAAAGAAAACTGTGCAGACATGTTCACGAAACCAGTTTTGTTAGAGAAGCTACGTTGGTGTTTGGCTTCTCTTGGCTTGTAGAAAAGATAAAAATAATAAACAAACAAGGCATCAGGCTAATTGTTGTCAAGGTGGAGATTGTTGAGATTTTTCTGTTTTAGATAAAATAGGAAAGAATCCCAGTGTGTGACAACAATAGATATCTGTTGCTAGATTAGCTCCAGGTTGTTGGGAGAAAATTAATGCTTCCTAAATTTGATGTGAGAGGCAGTTAGATTCTCCCTGCTATAAAAGAGGTGGTCATACGGATAGCTGGGAGGGTGAGTGTGAGAGTTTTATTGATGTAATCTCCTGTTTAATTAATAAGATTGCCGATGCCTTAGTTTGGTGGACTTAGCCCAGATTGGTTGGGTGAACCACGTTAAAAGCTGTCCCTGTACATGATTTAAATTGTTGTGTCTATATTTTATTGTTTGCTGTGCATCTAATCTCCAACAAGAACGTTTAAGTTTACATTTTTATGTGAGATCTACCCCCATACTGGGTTGTAGTGAGAACTAGGTTTAAGTTTACGGTTTTATCTTAGCTCTTTACATTTTTATGTGAGATCTACCCCCATACTGGGTTGTAGTGAGAACTGCGTTTAAGTTTACGGTTTTATGTGAGCTCTAACCCGCACACGGTTGTAGTGAACTATGTTTAAGTTTACGGTTTTATGTGAGCTCTACCCCATACTGGGTTGTATACAGTTTTATGTGAGCTCTACTCCATACTGGGTTGTAGTGAACTACGTTTAAGTTTACGGTTTTATGTGAGCTCTACCCCATACTGGGTTGTAGTGAGAACTACATTTAAGTTTACAGTTTTATGTGAGCTGTACCCCATACTCGGTTGTAGTGAGAACTACATTTAAGTTTACAGTTTTATGTGAGCTCTACCCCACACTGGGTTGTAGTGAACTACGTTTAAGTTTACGGTTTTATGTGAGCTCTACCCCCATAGTGGGCTGTAGTAAGAACTACACTTAAGTTTGGGCTCTACCCCCATACTAGGCTGTAGTAAGAACTACATTTAAGTTTGAGCTCTACCCCCATATTGGGCTCTAGAGCGCCATTACTTTTACATTTTTATGTTAGAACTACCCTCATACTAGCGCCTCTCCCCGCAATAACAATATGCATGATTTTTTACCTAAAATATCAATTTCATTGCCCCTAGAGAGACTCTCCAACCCAATATGGAAGAGATGATTTGTCAAGTCATGCAAACATTTTGACTTCGTCAAAAGAATAAAAATAAAAATATTAATGTGTCAAAAAATAAAAAATTAAAATTAAAAGTTAAATAAATAAATTAATGTAATATAATGTAAGGTAAGAATTTTAACTTACAAAAATAAAAATAAAAATAAATAAATAACCGTAAAAATAAAAACAAAAATCTGTATTCATGTGGAATATTCCCTAACGGCCCATGGTTTTTTTGGTAGATCCGTAGTTAATACGAATATAATCAAATCAAATGTGCAAGCTCTTCGTATATCCTTAGTTATGATGAAACTAAGCTGGTTTAATTTCCCCTTTAAATAATAGGTTATACTCCATATGAAAAGGATGAATGAGTCAACACTATAAGTTGGAAGCTCAAAACACAAAATAATAATTTGTAAAAATTAATAAAAAAATAATTTATTTTTATTTTAAATTTGACACGCCTATAATCTTTACATGACACTACATTACATTACGTGTAACTTATGTTGTATAAATTAGTTTTGATAATGCTGTCAGTGTCTTTGAACATTGAAACTCAAATTGGAATATGCAGCAAAGCAACGACTACCGAGATTGGTGTTCTTTTCTTCATTATGTATTTGACATGCTTGGTTACCGGTGGCAATAAACTATCTTTGGAAGCATTTTCTGCAGACCAAATCGATGGGTAGAAATTTGAAATGCTTCAAGAGATTTCCTTCTTTAATTTCTAGTATTTCTCGGAGCATGCCGTGGATATTGAAAATGACAAGTGTGTGATGAACCAGCTTTGTGAGTATTAAACATGTTAATTGAATTATTCGATGATATGATTAAAAAGTGAGACTCGTCACATTAAAAAAATATAATTTAATATTATTGGAAGTTAAAATATATGGTTTATTTTTATATAGAGTAAAAAGAAATATTCGATATTATTTATTATGGAATGGGTAGAAATATGATTTAACATTATTTAAATCAACCATTTTTAGTAATTACGTAGTTAGAGTGTTACTTGGACAAAGTTGATCCAGTGGTACTTGGACAAGTTGAAATATATGGTTTATTTTTATATAGAGTAAAAAGAAATATTCGATATTATTTATTATGGAATGGGTAGAAATATGATTTAACATTATTTAAATCAACCATTTTTAGTAATTACGTAGTTAGAGTGTTACTTGGACAAAGTTGATCCAGTGGTACTTGGACAAGTTGATCATGAATTTAGTTAGTTTATATTTTGTTAGGTTTTTTATTTTATTTAAATTAAATTTATATTATTTATGTTTTTTTGTTTGGGTACATGTTATTCTTAATAATATAAGGATTTAAAAGTTTAAAAATAATAATAATAATAAAAATAAACGCCTAAAAAGTTAATAATTTAATAATATAAAGATCTAAAAATAGTTAATAATTTAATAGTGTAAGGATTTAAAAGTAATTAATTATTTTTTTAATGTTTAAGAAGTTAATAAAATTTTGTGTAGGTGTTGTATGTGTTGGAAAGGTTTGTTGGTTTAAAGTAAATTAAAGCATATGGTTTGGTTCTTTATTTGTTTTCAGCTGTGAAACCATTTTTTTTTCCTTTATAAATATTTTTATTAGAATTTATTACGAGAAAAATGTGTAATTCATTAGTACTATGTGCTATTTTTTTTTTAAATATTTATAATAAAAAATATTTCAATATTTATTTTAAATGAAATATTTTTATATCAATTGAAAGTAAAAGAATTTGTATTTTTTTCTTGACATCACATAGTGTTCGATCTATTGGATTTTAAAAGGGAGTTGCCTTTAAAGAGACTTTTTGGAAGCTTTTCTGGTGGGTTTTTCCGGTCAAAATCCGGCAGCAATTTATTGAAATCGCAAATTTGATAGCTAATTTCTGCACAATCAAAGCGTCCCAAGGGTTTTTCAGGGTGCTGAATCCAAATATGCAGTTAAACAATCATTTTAAATAATAGAAATCAAGATTTAGCCTCAATTTTTTCCGCCAGATTCCGTCACCAGAATCTCGAAAAAGTCACACTAAAAACAACTCCTTTTAAAAGTGCAATTATTTTTAATGGTTAATTATGGATCTATCATGTAGAGAGATTAAGTTCATCATAACGATTTATCTTTTTGATTGAAATAACTCTAGGAAAATTTTGTGCTTTGAATTAGTTAAAACATTTCAATGATTTGCTATTTAGATATAGAGGGAGATGTATAATTTATTATTTTCTTAGCATGAAATTCTCACGCACACAAATACACAATGAACTAATATATGTCCATCACTTAGAATTAAAATTTTAAAAAATAAAAATAGAAAGAAAGAACAATTCCACTAAATCATTTTTCTCATAAAATAATGATTACAATGCTATACAACTAGTGTAAGGATTACATTATGAAATAGTTTGTGAAATTTGTTGGTGTCATCTTCCAATGCATCCTTTTCAAATGCATCTAATATAAGTTGTAAGCTCGCATAAGCACTATTACCTTCCATGGGCCTCTTAGATTGCTATATATAAAAGATATTGTCTTGTATTTTTTATACAACAAATCTAATAGATAATTTTACTTTTTCTCATATAGAAGGTATTCTGTTTTTTTGTAGTAATTCTTCCTAGGATATTCTTTTAAATATATTCATGGTATGTAATGGCTTGATCTACAAGCATAAACATATACATAGAAATTCATAAAAAATGATTGATAAATAAGATATGTTTATTCCAATTCCAAAATCCACATGAATAATGTGGTGGAACTTACCTACGTGGTGAGAAATCCACTTACTAACAATGACATGAACTGCTACATTTCTATGATCCCATGTATTATGACCAATGTGTAGTGGATGACTCTCCACCCAATAGGGTGAGCTGTACAATATTTTTATATAATTCATCACCCCAAAACCCTTAATCAACTATAATGCCAAATAGGATGAGTCTCCACCCAATAGGGTGCGTTGTACAATAGTTTTATATAATTCATCACCCCAAAACCCTTAATCAACTATAACGCCAAATCTTATTAATCTTGTCCTCCATTTCCTCATGAAAAAAATATGATCATTTATACCTCTTCACCTTTCTTATATAGAATACATCCATCATAAAGAATTGATCCATAGGATTCACTTGTTATTTGCAATTATTTTTTTACCTTGAATTTTCCATTCTCGTATCTTATTTTTAGTTTTTTTCCATTCTTATTAGATAAGTTGTTTTATTTTATTTATTTAATAATATGGGGCATTACATACTACTTCCCTCAAGGCACTTCATACAAAGATTCACTATAATCATGTAACTTATAATTTATTATATTATTTATTTTTTTCCTATATGTTTTACACAACATCCTATACTATAACTAGTATAAAAGTCACCCAAGTGACAATAAAAGGCATTGAAATTTCTATCACAACATCAAGGAAGTACGAGAACCCTCAATCTCTTCTTTCCTAACTTTCAGATATAGTCTTAAAGCGTCTCGATCTATTAAGACTCTAAGGCAACAAACCACTCTTAGTCTATTAGGGCTCTAAGGAACTATACCACCCTTGGTATATCAAGGCTCTAAGGCACTAGACTAAGGCATCTCAACCTATCAAAGATTTATGGTACCAAGCCTCATCTTAGTCCATCAAGGCTCTAATTCACTAGATTAAGGTATTTTGGTCTATAAGGGCTCTATGCCACTAGCCCTCATATTAGTATATCAAGGTTATGAGGCACCAAACTAAGGAATTCCAGTCTATTAAATTTGTATGGAACGAGACCTCATCTTATTTCATTAGGGCTCCAAGGCATCAGACTAAGGAATCTTAGTCTACTAGGGCTCTAAGTGTAACAACCCCGGGTTAAAACTTCATGTAATAAAGTTAATAAAGGAAAAATAAGACCAAAGTCATGGGACACATATTCCAAGCTGAATGTTGGGCAAAAAATCCTAGTGGGTATTCATTTTGGTTTATTATGGCTAAGGAAAATCACAAAGGCATTGTCAAAGGAAAAGACGACATTAATTGGCATTTTATTTATGAAAATAAAGGAAAATATGAGAAAAGGGAGATGAAATGTCATCTGTTTTCATGAGAGGGAAATTGAAGAAAATAGAGGCCTCAATCATAAAAAGGATTCTAAGGATCAATTCACAACTTTTATCAGTTTAGTTTTTGAGCCGTCTCTCTATTCTTGCATAGTATTACACACTTAGAACATTCTTCGAGCGCTCTAGCATTAAAGAAAGGAAAGCAAAGGAAGGGCAAGCAAGGAAAATTTGGATCAAACAGTTACAATAGAAAAAATTGTAGGTAATAGGTTTCATTTGTTATTTCCTAGTTGGTTTTTGAATGCACGGTACGTGCATGTATATATTTGGTTCTCTTGATGTCATTGGCATGGATTTTTCTAGGTGTGACAGTGGTTTCAACCTTTCCTTTCCATTTTCAGATAGCCATGGTGTGACAGGGTTCTTTTATTTAGTTGAGCTTTTGATTATTAGATGGTTTTAGAACCAAGTGAGGTGGTATCAGGAAAATTCCCAAGGGTTGGGTGTGGAGGTGCTTTAATCTTTGGGAATCCCTCAATAGGTGGGTAGATATAGTGGAATTTCTCAAGGAAATGGTGAAGAAATTTTGAGGCATCTAAGCCTGTTTTGGGCTTCGTGATCTCTTAACTGGTTTTGGCGGGATCACCATAGCTTGAGGGTGGAGGTGGTTTAATATTCAGGAATGCACGAGATAAAAAAGTTTATTTAAGCTATTGGAAGATGGAATTAGACCTTCTTGATGATTCTCAGATAAGTATCAGACCCCTATGCTCAGATATGCATTTATGACCTGTAGATTACATGTTCTCAATATGTTTGATGAAATGACTATCATGGTTATTCCTAGTTAGGTCAATTATTTGAGTAAGTTTTCTATGGACGATTTTTTCTTGATTTTATTTATTACTCTAAAAAATTTCATTGAGTTTTGGGCAGTGGTCTGGAGACAAGCCTTAAAAGGGTGGCTCAGAATTGAGGACCACATGCTAAAAATTGGTAGGTTTGGGCCATAGTTTCACCCTTATAAGCTTATGCACACGTCTATAGGCCCATAGCCACATGGAGGCATTGTAATGCATGCATTTGTCGGCCCTGGGCACTGAAAACACATTCCAACTCAGGGTTTGGGCATTAGGAGGGTTTTCTTGGCTCCTGGGTATCTTGTAGCTCTTGAGGAAGGTTAGCAAGCTTCTAGTATATCGATTCCACTTCCTTAACTGTAATTAGGAGGTTGAGTCATGCCATAGTATCCCTCAACTCATGCTTACCCCAATAGGCTAGTGAAGGAGGGTAAATTTTGGAGGTGGAATTACACTAAGGCACCGAACCTCATATTAGTTTATCACAACTATAAGGCACCAAACTAACGTATATCAATAAAAGTATATCTAAGGAATTGTTAGAAAATTATATATTACAGAGCAGTAGAACACATATAATATTTCATAAATATAAACACAGAAAACGCATAAAACCAGAGAGACACAAATATACATGGTTCACCCAGTTTAGGCTACGTCCACACCGAATAGCCAGTCCTTCCTTTCTATTATCCAGTGAAATGAAGAGACACAACCTACAACAGATCCGTTGTAGTATCCTCTATTTTCTTTCACAGTCTCACCTCTCTCTTTCTCGCTCGGCGAATACACATCTATTACACAGCCTCAATACGATGCCCTCATACAAAGAGAGGGGTTGCCTTCTAGGGAAAAAAACCCTAAACTAAACATAAGTTCTACCATCAGATCACCCGCCTAATAAACGACCCAAATTAACTAAAAATTACTATACTTTTACAAGGCGGTTTTACGTCTATTTTTAGCTTCGAGGGCGCTGCGCCCTAAACCCCCGCCGGGGGACAACTAGCCCCTGCACCCCCCTGTGTGGAGGGGTGTACAAACTTCTTGGGGTATACATCCAGCTGAAACAAAGACCTCTAAATAATCATGCTCCACACCCAACAGGAATCTAGCATAAGACTTAGGGTTTAATCATATTCTACTAATGTCATGACACAATCTCCACTAGAGAGACCTATAGAGAATTTTTGAAGGCATCAACAAGAAACAACATGAATTTGGTGGAAGCCACTCCATATGTATATGATGGTACCATGAATGGTATTTGCTAAATCCATTAAAAATTTTGTGGGAGATATGATGGGATTCGAACTTGCATCCATACCGCATTTAACAACCGATTTAGGTATGTTGTTGGAAAATTATACAACCAAGTTCAACTTATGAGGGAAAAATCACTTCAAACAATTTTCATTTGAATAAATCCAAATCTCCCTCTACTAGGCATATGATTCTTTGTACTTTCCAAATTTTGAACCTCTAGTTTACACTTTTGGAGGTACTTCATCATTCCTATGTAGGTGATCCATTAAAAACTTTTTAATTTAATTAAATAAAACTTGTGCCTTCTAAATAAGATCATGTGGTGTAGAATGACCAATCTTCATTCATGCTAGGGGAACTATGTTAAAACTTGATTTGTATTCCCAAATTGGGATTTTCTCACTATGATCTTATTCCAACCTAAACAACCTATGGTTAATTTTACAGTCACATACTTAAAATCAATATCCTTTTCTTTTTGAATTGTTTTACATTCACATACTTAAAATCAATATTTGTTGTGAAAATGAATATATATACAATGACTTTTTCCAAATGCCACAACTAAATCACATGCATATTCACGTCTAATTATATAAATATTTTAGCTGATAACTTTTATACCAATGTCATATATGGAAGAATAACATAACATAATATATACAACATCATTTTACATAGAAATAAGTATAGCTTCTAACATCTTCATTAATGTAAATAATGTTAATTTTATACATATGACATGGTTATCTTCGACTAAATACTATATTGACTTAATATTCATTCTACATTATGAATTGAGAATTGTGGCAACATAAAAAATATATATAAGTATTGCTCAAACAATTTACATATGAAGTGTGGATCAATTGGATTATGTGGGGTTTAGTCTTCATTAGGTCACTAATTCAAATCTCATGGGAATGGGTTGAGGGTGAGAGCCACATGTGTGGGATAAAAACAATTAAATGAAGTGTCCAAGTTCAACTAAGTCTCACAAAATCCTGGTGACAACATCCCATAGGTGGGAAGATCATTCTACCATCCATGATTGGGGTTGGCCTTGGCCTAGCATTAGCCTATCTATAAAAGTATTTCACATCAACCTACTTGTAAAATTATTTCTCAAACAATGTAAAACATATATCTGGGATAATAACATTTCATAATGGAGTTCCCTATTGGGACTATATATTGCTTGAAAACAATCAAGTACTGAACATTAATTCATTAACCTAGGCATCTGTCTTTCTATCTCAAGGCAGTTAGGGAAGTATATGGAAGAGGCTTTTAAGAGATAATTTTCCTGCTATATGAGTTAATCTAAAATATAAATCTTTCTTTCACAAGCAGATTATTCCTAATTATCAATAAATCATTTTATATCTAATGAAACAAAATCTTGTTATGAAAAGGAAATTCAAAGGCACGACTAACTGCTAAACAAATATTCTAATTGAGGAAAAAAATAAGAAATATTAATTATTATTAACGGTCTAACCATTCGTGAAAGAATATCTAAATTTAATAACAATGCTTCATGAAACAATAATAAAGAAACAACAATACATAATTAAAGAAACAACAATGATAAATCGAAGAAACAAATATCGTCTACCCAAGAAACAACAATCAATAGAGGGATTTCAACCTAAAAGTGGCCTCCTTAGGAAAAATAAAATACTAGTTAAAATAATAAAATAAGAGATGAATTTTGGAGGGAAAATGAGAAAACTACCCTTTTTAATTATATTTTTGGCTTATCTCCTTATAGGCTTACTCAAACTGCTAAACAAATATTCTAATTGAGGAACAACATAAGTAATATCAACTCTAGAATTATTAACAGTCTAACCATTCATGAAAGAATATCTAATTTAATAACAATGCTTCATGAAACAATAATAAGGAAACAACAATACATAATTAAAGAAACAATAATGAGAAATCGAAGAAACAAATGTTGTCTACCCAAGAAACAACGATCAATAGAGGGATTTCAACCTAAAAGTGGCCTCCTAAGGAAAAAATAAAATACTAGTTAAAATAATAAAATAAGAGATGAATTTTGGAGAGAAAAGGAAAAAACTGCCCTTTTTAATTATATTTTTGGCTTATCTCCATATAGGCTTACTCAAATTTCAAGTGTACACACTCATTGAATGTAGAATTAAATTTCACATCCAATGAGTACCCATCATACGTACTTTTGAGAAGACCCACATTCACAAAAATTGAAGATACATTAAAAAAACGTCTTGAACACGTTTTTTTTAACGTATATTCAATTTTTATCAATGTGGGTATTCTCAAAAGTACGCATGATAGGTACTCATTGGATGTGAAATTTAATTCGGCATCCAACGAGTGTCTACACTTTAAATTTGAGTAAACCCATAAGAAGATAAACCAAAAATACAAGTAAAAAAATAGTTTTTTTGTTCTTTTCCCTCCAAAATATATACATGTACCTCTTTTAAATTTAAAATATTTGTTTGTTTTACATATTATGACATGGAAATTATGTGAAATTTTCATGGGAAATTTTAGGCTAAAATTTCCTCTAATGGCACAATAGTGTTATGAATTTTGTTGTTATCAAAATCATAAAGGAAACTCTTCAATAACCATTTATCGAAAAATAAATATTTAGGAAAAAGAAACAACAAAATTCTAATATAATTTACTTTACAGGTAAGATAATGCTTCGTCTAGGAAGTGGGCCCAAACTACTTGGATTTAGATTGCCTCTAAAAGAAATTTAGATTAAGAAGTAATTAATAATGTTGAAATCAAATAAGAATTCTTTGCATTATAATCCAACAGAGAAACTATTACACTCAAAATCTCTATCCTTAGTTCTGTCTTTTCAAAAGTATAACCAACCACGAGAGGTAAATTCCTCTATTTTTATATTACAAAAGGAAATTTATAACAAAAGAATTGTAGAATAAGGAATGTTCCCGAGAATCGAAGATTCTCATAACATTCTTCTTAAATTAGGCTGACTCTCCTATCTCTCAACAAAGAAACCAATGATTATGTCTCGTAACTAATTCTTCAATTAGGAATAACTCTACTTAAATTAGCCACGAACTCTATTAACACGATCCTTCTCCATAGATCTTCAAAACCCTTATTTTCAACATGATCTCATCCAATGAATTATTAGCTCAATATAAAGAAACATGTTTGATCTATCTCATTAAGACATAATTATATGAAAAAATAGGTTTTTACCAAAGTTTAAATCATATTGAGCAAAGAATATGAATATAAGTCAACAACAAGAAGGAATTATTATTAAAAGTAAGAAATTAAATGAAAGAAAATATGACAATTACAAGGCTCAACATTCCCCAAATTAAATAAACAATCTTACTACATATTAAAAATCTTACTTCACTATTCAACATTGTATTATATCATCATTTTTCCTTTTATCCATAAACATTACCTTGTGTAGATTTCTTTCTTAGATCGAGCAATGAAGCAACAAGGGTAAATGTGGTAACTGGAGCACTCAAGCACAACCCAAACTCAATTTGTAATATAATTGGGTTTTGTTATTCCAAGATAATATTAAAAAGACCTTAATTACCACCTTAGCATCATATTACCACTTCCTTGCAACACAACAAAAAAACACACTCCACTTGGAAGTATAGTATTCTCACTAAGTCTATGTAAAACAATTCCAGTGCAATTAATCTTGCTAGTAGTCCTGGCAATAATTTGACAATTAAAATAACATTACGCTCAACTCTATAGCTCATAACCATAAAATTTATTTCAAAAGAAGCATGGAATTCATCATGCATTACCTCATATCAATATATCAATTAAAAGCCTCAAGGAATAAAGTGACATCAAACCCTATTTTGTGAAAATTAAAAATGCGAGAGAAAACTAATTATAACAAATCATAGCAACATGAACACATAAATCACATATGATTTATCCTAGAAAACTTTTACTAGAAAAACCAACTAATATATCTATTATTCCCTAGACCAAACACATCCAAATTAGCCTTCACCACTCACCTCCTAGCACATTACAATGAAGTATCCTCAAGCCTTTTAAAGTGTTCATTATATGTAATCCATAAGCTCAATACCATAGGTCACCACTCTAATATCAAAATTCCTATTCCCTTACCACATTCTACCCTTTATCATTACAATCTGCAAGTTAATACCTTGTTGCAAGCCTTAAATAAACCAAAACCTTAGTAATAAAGGTGTCCCCCTAAAGCCAAAATCTTGTTCTGATACAAAATTTAATAATTTGAAATGCAAGAGAAAGATAATTATATCAAATCATAGTAGCATGCACACATAAATGGCGTGATCTATCCTGGAAGACCCTTACAAGAAAAACTAGCTAGTGGATCTATTATTCCCTTGACCAAACCTAACCAAGTCAACCAAGTGACCCTTCATTGCTCACCTCTTCACACATTACAATGGAGTATCCTCAAGTCTTTTGAAGGGTTCATTACATGTGATCTATACGCTCAATGCCACATATCACCAATACCATGTTCTAGAAACCATCATTGTTGACCTAACATCTATGACTATTTTATTGAGTCAAGTTTAACTTAACATATTTTCTATAAGAATAATCTAAAAAATGCTAATGCAACTTGTTCCATAATAATCCAACTTGATTCAATACTCTTTATAATCTTCATAGTCAAGGACAATTCTCTAGAAAATACCAACATGGTGCAAAATAACCTTTCCAAAGGTGAAGAATGAATAACAATCCCAAGGTTGAATTACAACTTTTGTTGCCATCTTCAAGAGGAAAGAAAATAAGTATAGCCTAGTCACAGATGGAAACACATATTCCATAAATGCACACCAAGATGAAGACAAACTCTCTTTGATCATTGATCATCAAGCTAGAATAATCATGGGTATCATGAAGAAGTTTGTCTCATTTTTTTCTGAGAGAAGGAAAGCAACGAGGAGAAGGAAACAAGTTGGAGATGAAGGTACATTAGGAAGGATCTAGTTGAAAGAATCAATAACAACCACAACAATTGGTTTAAACCTACAAAGAAGTGTTTTAAGCACCTCAACGACTACCACCCTAAGGAGAGGTTCAACATAATAATCAATTGTTGTTGAATTTATCACTACCTAACATTGGACTATACAAGAACTCCATCATTGAAGTAGATGAAGAGAAAGAAGTAGCTACAACAATTGTTGGAGTAGGGAGTCACTAGACCTAGTACATTCCCATGTGGTTCACCCATCATCATAGTTCCAAACAAGGATGAAAGTTGGATAATTTGCATTGACTACCATGCCTTGAACAAAATCACCACAAAAAAAAAATATCCTTTACTAAGGATTGATGACTTCTTGAATTAGCTACAACAAACTAAATTATTTAGTGAGATGGTCCTTAAATAAGGTTACCATCAAGTGAAAATCAAATCTGAAGAAATGTGGAGGATAATGTTCAAAACAAGACAAGGTGTGTATTAGTGGTTAGTAATGCCTTTAGGCTTATGTGATACACTTGCGAATTTCATGATATTGATGAATGATGTGTTACACATTTTCATTAACTCATTTGTAATAGTATATCTAGATGACATACTAATAATCAATGATACATGTGATAATTTGCATTGACTTCCATGCCTTGAACAAAATCACCACAAATATATATATATATATATATATATATCCTTTACTAAGGATTGATGACTTCTTGAATTAGCTACAACAAACTAAATTATTTAGTGAGATGGTCCTAAAAGAAGGTTACCATCAAGTGAAAATCAAATATGAAGAAATGTGGAGGATAATGTTCAAAACAAGTCAAGGTGTGTATGAGTGGTTAGTAATGTCTCTAGGCTTATGTGATACACATTGCGAATTTCATGAGATTGAGGAATGATGTGTTACATATTTTCATTTACTTATTTGTAATAGTAAATCCAGATGACATACTAATAATTGATGATACATGGAAAAAAAAATTCTCACATGTGACACAAGTACTAAATACCTTATGGAAGAATTCATTGATAGCCAATTTGTAGAAATGTGAATTTGGGGAGACATCATTGATATATATTAGACACATGATTGATGGAGGAGGGCTAAGGGTATATCCGGAAAAGATTGCAATTATCACCCAATGGCCTATTCCTAGTAGTGTGATAGAGGTCACGAGTTTCATGGGAATAACATAATACTTGAGAAAGTTCATTATAAACTTCTTAATAGTCACAACACCATTGCACACCTTGACCACCAAAAGAAAGATATTTCATTAGAGTAAGCCACAACAATAATCATTTGAAGAGTCAAAGAAGAAAATCACTTATGTTCCCTTCTTAGCCATGCTAAATTTGTTGTAACCTTTTGAATTAGGAACAAATGCTAAGAAATATGCATTAGGAACAATGTTGTGCAACAAACAATATGATAGATTACTTTCAAAATTGTTTCATAAGTTACCAAAATTTTAATTCATTTTAATATCTAAATATTAAATAATGATATAACAATACATTTAATAATTAAAATTAACTTATGCATGCATCAAATGCAAATAATAATAAAATTAATAACATGTCTTAAAAAATATTAAACATAAAATTGATTACATATATAATAAACAAAATAAAAATCTGAATAATTAAAATATATCCTAATTTATTTTTTGAATGCACTTCGAACCATAGTTACTAACAATCTCAAGAAGGCTAATTTTTTTCCTTTAAAGAAAATATATGTGTGTGTGTGCGAGTGTTGCTATTAATATTTTATTTATAAATTAAAAATACTATAAATTAATGTTTTTCATTCATTTTTAATAATTAATAACTATTTATAAATATGTAGGCCACTTATTATTATTATAATAAAAAAATAATGCATGAATTGGGTGATCTTAAGATTGATGTTCAGTAAAGAAATATGTTTTATTTTAACCCTTGTGTCACAAACCACGTAATTTTTTTTTTTATATATATATTTTAACGAGAGTAATATTGTTTTTACCATGCAATATAATTTATAGAGAAAGTTATGTTTATTACCACGCAATTTTACCATGCAATATAATTTATAGAGAAAGTTATGTTTATTACCACGCAATATTACAATATGCAATTTGCTGATATTGAACATACATATAATTTAAATGTTGGAATCTCATTATTCTAAAATCATTTTCATTTGAAATACAAAAGATAAATATCATTGTTATTAATGCAATAGCTAAATCCCTTAAGGTACTAACTATAATTTATTTGATTCTAGATGAACCTATGTGAATCTCGATCATATAAAGTTTTTTTTTGAAATGTTTTACTCCATGTTAGAAGGTACAGTCATTAATCCACTTGTTATGTTTTGCGCGGCTGACTGCCCAAGGTTCTTGATTTTCCCACTTATGGAGTCTTCTCTGTGGTCTTCAGTTGGCCTTGCCTTGCGTGGGCACTTGTGTTACTCCCACTGTGCTGCTTTACTCTTCCAATCGAATCAAGAAACTACTCTTCCACAGACCCAAACCCTAGCTGGGTATGGAGTCTCGGCCCTTGCTGCACTTGCTAACCACAGGCTCAGAGTTTGGTTCTCTTTAATATTCTATATACTCTAAGGGTCTTATTGTTATCTTTCATCATTCTACAGTTCACCTAATGTTGTCCGCTAAATCTGACTACTGTAACCGAGGGTTAAGTTTTGCACAGCTGACTGCCCTAGGTTCTTAATTTTCCCACTTATGGAGTCTTCTCTGTGTTCTCCAGTTGGCCTTGCCTTGCGTGGGAACTTGTATTACTCCCATTTTGCTTCTTTACTCTTCCAATCGAATCGAGAAACTGCTCTTCCACGGACCCAAACCCTAGCTGGGTATGGAGTCTCGGCCAACCGCGGGCTCAGACTTTGGTTCTCTTTAATATTCTCCATACTATAAGGGTCTTAATTGTTATTTTTCATCATTCTACAGTTCACTTAATTTCGTCCGATAAATCTTACTACTGTAACCGAGGGTTTTTTTCTACTCCACAATTATTCTATTCCTGGCTTCTTCTCTTTCTAGTTACATTTTGGAGGTCTTTGCTGATGAAACAAATGAGAGTCCTCTATGGTTTTCCGTATATAGAATTCGTTTATTTTACTTCAATTTTGAACTCTCTCTAACTTACTTGTTGATGTCTGTCAGGTACTACATGCTCGAGTGTTGGAGGGTTTCATGGCACAACTTCTTCCTTATCAGATATGCACAATAGATTTTTGGGTATACAAAGGAATCATAGTTATTCCATTTTTGGGAGACATTTTGGTCTTTAATGCATGGATACTTTTTAATTTAAGGTTCAGAGTTTGTATTTGATTGAGTATTTCAATTACGAACCTTTGTTCATATTATTAATGAATTCTATATGTATTAAGTGTTTTGTCTCCTGAGAGAATAATGAAATCCAAATTAAACTCTGCTATGTTTTCGAGAGAAAGATTTTTTATCATGATACAGAGGGTTTCATTAATTTTATGTTATTTTCTCTCTTAGAGGTAGCTGTAATGTTATTTGGTTTGTTTGGTTTGTCTGTTAACCGGCGTTACTGTAATTGCTATATTGGGTTATTTTCTTTATCGATGTTGCAAATTGTGTATAGATAGCAATCTTTTATCGACTGATATATTGCATAGTGTATTATATAGATTATGTTTTTATTTAATATTGTAATATAACGACATAGGTGTTTTCCTTAGTCTGAATTGTTTAATTACATTTAATATGGACACTTCCACCCTGGTCTAGTTCCCGGTAAATTTGATTTCGAGTGTTTTCTCAACCTAGATCCCTTAATTGAGAATTTCGATGTGTTTAATCCCTACCACTAAAAAAACAGGTTTAGGGCTTTCCTCATTATATTTGTCTTAGATTATGCGCTTTTCCCATTCTCACACTTGTACATTCTGCAACTTAACTAGTTTGAATTGTCTGGTGGTAATTATATGTCTCTCCTTAATGGATTATTTTCCACGATATTCATTTCTCCAAGGTCTTATGTTTGTTCTTTTGTTTTTTCAGGCTGTTCCTTGGAAATTCTCAACAATATATTTCATTCAGATATTTTGTCTTTTTTTTAAGAAACAATCTTAGCAACAGTTAAGGTTCCCTACATATCTTAGCTACAGGTATCACAATAAAAATCTTTCACATGTATGTAAATATTGTTATTTGAATGCAATTACTAGTAAAGTTATTGAAGTCATATATTTATTCTGTCATTCACTAAATAAAATTTGTGAGTTAATTGTTCAAGATCCCAGATTATACTTATCTGGATTACTGAACCAAACTTAATCATTGCTTCTGTCTTGCCTACCAACCGTGAGACTAGCGCTGCTTCACTCTGTCTCCTATCAAGCCAGCCTTCACAGGGTTTCTCTTCAAGAACTATTTTCTCGAGCAGTAATGATTATCTGGTCTTCACCAAACTTGGCTATTAAACAGTCTGTCATTCCAGCACAACAATATTCTTTCTTTCAAAATCTCTCCATCTATTCCTCCCTGATCTCAAATGCCCTCTCTTGATCTTGGAATAAATTTCTCATAGAAGTAGTTAAGGTTGGGTAACTGCGCATCCTAACTTCTATTAATAATAAAACAGTCACACTTTAAACAATTCATTTTCTTTCCACTTCAATTGAACAATTAACGTCTTTATTCCAGAGTTCCATTTTTCATGCATTTTTAATCAAAGTTAACTATTTATATATAAATTTAACCATTTTTCCAGTTTACTTAATACTTAAGTAAATAAATATTTACACATATGAAGGACATCACATCTCCCCCCACTATTATTGAACATCGTCTCCATGTTCTTCTTTTGGAAATAAGTTCGGAAAAATATCTTTCATGGTCCACTCATCTTCCCATGTAACATCTTCAAGCCCGAAATGTTGCCCTTGTACTTTAACTTGGGTGATAACTCGTCTTCGCAACATGTTATGAAACCAGCTCAAGAAAAGATAGAAAAGATAGATCAACGCCTTAGAATTCAGCCTCTTCGAGGGGGCAACCTCCTTTACATTACATAAATGAACAATTCTTCGATGATACAAATGAAAATACCTCCTTTCTATATATAGGAGTCTAAGTGGTCCCCATACAATCAAAGCCTACATAACAATAATATTGTAGGGCACAACAGTAACAATGGTGGGCTTCTATGTGGCATAATAGTAACAATATGGGCACTACATGGGTACATCAATATAATAAGTGGGTTATACTAATAACAATAAGGGGTTACACTAGTAGTATAGGGGCCTAACATGCCCCTCTCCTTCAAAAAGCGTTGTCCTCAACGCTTGAGTAGTTCTTGATGCTTCTATATAAAATTCTTGTCCTCCCATGTGGAATATTCAGCGGGTAAGTTCTTCCACTTGATGAGATACTCTGAAATTGATCGATTTCGTAGCTGTCGGGTTCTTGTTTCTGTGACTGCTCCAGGTTCCAATATGATTTTTCCTTCCTCTTCAATTTCTGGCAATATTGTTTGAATTGGGATCTTTTGCAACTTTTGAATAAGTGGCCATACTTCTTCGTTCTTCTTCCATTCATCCGTTGCTTCGTTTATCCAATTTGGTTGGATAATATAAATAGCACAAAACAATGCTTCCACATCCTCATCCTTGAAGCGTCTTCGCATTCGGTAAGGTCGCCATTTTTTAAGTGCATGTAGTATTGCCAACATTTCCTTCTCATAAATAGCTTGCTTGAGATGTAGCAGTAAAAATACCCAATCAATCACATCAAAAATTTTTTTACTACGATTTTGATCTACCTGTTGTTTCATTTGATTTTGCACCGAAGTGGCGTTATCCTTTAAAAGTTGGAGAACTTGCTGTTGATGCTCGATATGATCTTTCTCTACTTGAAGCTTTTTCTTCTTGATATGTCCTTCTATATTTTGAGGAGTGGTAATTTCTTCCAGTCCTTTACAAGATATGGTCGGATTCATTTCTTGATGCTCGATGTGATCTTTCACTTCTTGAACATTTTTCTTCTTGATGTGTCCTTCTATCTTGATAGTTTGAGGAGTGGTAATTTCATCCATTGAATTACAAGATATGGTTGGATTCATTTCTTCTTTCTCGATGTGATCTTTCAATTCTTGCACCTTTTTCTTCTTGATATGTCCTTCTATCTTGAGAGTTTGAGGAGTGGTAATTCTTGTAAATGCTTTACAAGATATGGTCTGATTCATTTCTTCTTTCTCTGGGGTGGTGTCCTGACGTATATCCTCTTCTTTTGATGTTTCTTGATCCTTTTCTTCCTCCTCTTCATATTCTATGTAAAATAATTTCTTCTCAGCACACCTATGACCTTTAGTGCATTTGCTATCACAATTGTAACAAAGCCCTTTTTCTCTTTTTTCTTCCAATTGTTGTGGTATAACCCTTGTAGGTTGTGGAAGGCTGGGAGAAACAACACTTCCATCTTTATAGTTGTGAGGGGTATGCTTCCTAGTTTCCATAATTTTGCTTTCCATTATGTCACAAAGCCCTTTTACTCTTTCCAATTGTTGTGGTGCTGCTCTAAAGAAGGTGTTGCTCTTTGTATCCTCATAATGTGCTATCATTTCCTCCGTGAAAATTGACCACGTAACAAGTTTTTTACGAGAACAAAGCCCTTTGTACCATAAAAATTGATCTGGTCCTAAATATGAAGATGCAATACATACCTTTTGTAACAGTTGTACACCATGTATATCAAAATATTGCTCCATCTGAAGTATCCAATTTACCGGATCCTTTCCATCAAACTTCCTCATCTTGCTTTTTCTTGATTTTAGGAGCTCTACCTTGAAACGACTGTAACTCTGTACTTTCGGATCTTTAAGTTCTGAAATTGTGACCTGTAGTAGCCATCTGTGTCCTTTTTCCAATGCCACAAGTCTGATCCAAATTGGATTCTCCAAGAAAGAGTTATGCACAATCTCCCGCAGTGACCTGATTATAGACTAGTTCAGTAGAGCGAACTTGTATGAAGTGCCACGTGTCCCTGTTTCAACCTTTGACTCTAAAAAATATATAAACCGAAACTACAGTCCGTCCTTTCTGTACCTTCTTACGAAATTTCAATCCGATGCTCAGAAAGAAAGTTATGACGATTTTCCCCAGGTCACCTGTTTTGAGTGTAATTCAGGAGTCTGCAAAAAGACCAACTTCCTCAGATCATATCTCCGAAAATATCGTGCTAAAAGCTCTGAAATTTGGACACAAGGTTCAGCGCCAATTCTTCTCAAATGGGTTTTTTTTGCGACTTCTGAAAAATCACAGAAAAAAGTTATAGCGAAAATTCCACGATGACCTGTTTGGAGCAACGAAACCCTAGAATCCAAAGCTCTGATACCAAATGTTATGAAACCAGCTCAAGAAAAGATAGAAAAGATAGATCAACGCCTTAGAATTCAGCCTCTTCAAGGGGGCAACCTCCTTTACATTACATAAATGAACAATTCTTCGATGATACAAATGAAAATACCTCCTTTCTATATATAGGAGTCTAAGTGATCCCCATACAATCAAAGCCTACATAACAATAATATTGTAGGGCACAACAGTAACAATGGTGGGCTTCTATGTGGCATAATAGTAAGAATATGGGCACTACATGGGTACATCAATATAATAAGTGGGTTATACTAATAACAATAAGGGGTTACACTAGTAGTATAGGGGCCTAACACAACATTACTTCTTTTCGATCGAATATACCAATTGGTTCGAACAGGAACTCACCTTCCGATTCAACCTGTATGCCAAAGTAAATTCTTTGTTAATTCATGAAATCAAAATGTAAATTAGTTATACAATTTTTATGTATATATATATATATACACACACACAATAGATCGTTAAAACTTTAACTTCGCTGACATACCTGTATATCCTGCCAATTTATAATGTGTTTGAGGTCATATATATATTTATTGAATAGAGAAACGTGAAAAACATTGCGCATACGAATATGAAGGGGTAAGACAAGTTGATAGGTCACTGATCCAATTGATATTAAAATTTGAAAAGGGCTGCAAAATCGAGGTGCTAATTTAGTACATTCATTCCATTGCAGTGTACTTTTCTTAGACCAAACAGGAACATAAACACAATCCCCTACCTAGAATTCCCGAAAACTTCTTTTTCGGTCAGCGTAATTCTATTGTCGATCTTGGGCAGCTTTTAGATTAGTACGTACTTTTTTAACCATTTCTTCCATTTCTGTCAGCATATCAGACCCTAGCATTAATTTATCTTCTGGGCCACCCCAATTTGAAGGAGTCCTACATTTACGTCCATACGGGACCTCAAAAAGACTTATTTGTGCATAAGTGTGATAATTGTTGTTATAAGAAAATTCTACCAAATGTAAGTACTCTTCCTACTAAGATGGTTACATTATATAAGCTCGATTCATATCCTCCACTACCTAGTTTACTCGCTCAGTTTATTCATCTGTTTGAGGGTGGTAAGTTGTACTAAAATGTAGCTCAGTGTCCAATCCTCCAAACAAAACTTTCTAGAATGCTGATGTAAACTTTAGATCACAATCCGAAATTATAACTTTTGGTATACCATGCAGCCTAAAAATAGTCTTCATAAATATATTAGCAATCTATATTACATTATCAGTAGATTGTATAGGTATAAAGTGAGCAGATTTGCTCAACTTATCAACCACCACCATTATTGAATCGTTTTGTTTCTTTAACTTGAGTAACTCTCTTATAAAATCATTAGAAATAACTATCCATTTCCATTTCGGAATAGGAAATGGGAGAAGTAAATCCGTTGGGTGATAATGTTTGTGTTTTGACTAACTGACATTTCAAACAATGGGCCAAATATTCAGCTACCTCCTTCTTCATGCCGACCAGAAATATTCATTCCAAATTGCAGATATCAATTTCTGATATGGACGGCATATGGAACCTTATGATATTTGTCTAAAATTAAATCTTTAATATTATTTATGTTAGGTACATACATTCTTTCTCTATAGATTAGCTTACCTTCTTGATTTACCTCATATCCAAGTTGTAGTTCTTTGTTGTTCAAAATCTTAGTTTGCTGCCACATAAATTGATACTCCAGATTTTGCATTGTTTCTTCCTTGGTTTATTTCTTTAAATGTGTTTTGTACTTCACTAAAGGATACTTTGTATAAGAAATTAACTTTCCTACTTAGTGCATCAGTGACACGGTTCACTTTTCATTTTAAGTGCTTAATTTCAAAATCAAAATCGCTAAGAGAATCCATCCAACGAGCTTGTCTAACATTCAAATTGAGTTGTTTAAAATAGTTAGACAAATTATGATGATCATTGATTAGCATAAATTTCTTACTCATCAGGTAATGTCGCTACATTTTTAAAGCATGAATGACTACTGTTAGTTCCAAATCTTAGGCTAAGTACCTTTTTTCACGCTCATTGAGCTTCCTGGACTTGTAAGCAATGACCTTGCCTTCTAGCATTAATACACCACCTACATCTTCCTTGCTAGTATCTGTACAAAAGACCTAATCTTCATTTGGATCAGCGATGCTTAATATGCGTGCACTAGTGAGTAAATTTTGAAATCCAACGAATTTTTTTTGGCATTCTATACTCCACTTAAAAACATTTCCTTTATTTTACAGCCAAGTAATAGGATAGGCTACCCTGGAAAATACTTTTATGAACAGTCTGTAATACCCAGCGAGACCCATAAACGATCTTATATCAGCCACATCCTTTGGTATTGGTCATTCCATTATAGTCTTTATTTTCTTTGGGTCTACAGTGATTCCATCTTTAGTAATGGCATGCCCAAGATATTGGATTTGTTCTTTAAAGAAGTCACATTTGTTTTACTTAGCATATAACTGGTGTTCCCTCAAAACTTTTAGAACAATGCGAAGATGCTCCTTATGTTCTTTTCCATTCGAGAGTAAATTAATATATCATCAATAAAAATTAGCACAAATTTATCTAAATATTTGATAAACTATGCTATTCATAAGGCACATGAAGGTTACAGGTGCATTTGTTAATCTAAAAGGCAACACAACAAAGTCGTAATGCCCATATCGAGTTCGGAAAGCTATTTTCGCTATGTCCTCCTATTTGATTCTAATTTGATGATATCCCAAGCGAATGTCAATTGTTGAAAACATGGTTGCTCATTTCACTTGGTCAAACAACTTGTCTATATGAAGCAAAACGTACTTGTCTTTTTGGTTACCTTAACTAGTTGACGGTAATCCATACACATATGCAAAGTGTCATCCTTCTTTTTAACAAAGTATCGGGGCTCCCCAAGGTGATACACTCAGTCTGATGTATTTTTTGTCAAGAAATTCTTGTAACTGCATTTTTAGTTATGTTAACTCTGGTATACTCATGCGATAAGGGGCGTGAGATACTGAAGAAACCCCTGGTATTAATTCAATAGTGAAATCTATATCGCATTTTGGCAGAAGTCCCCGAATTTCTTCAGAAAATACCTCCGGAAAATTATGTACAATGGGTATATCTTACAAGGAGATTGACTTTTCTTTTGAATTAAAGTACCTTACTTATATTGGATAAATTTAGCATCCTTTTTCGGATACACTTGGTCAATTGGGACATTGTCATTGGCTTCAATTTTAAGCATCTTATTATTCCTTGAATTTCCTCTTTTTTTTTCCTCGTCCATATAGTTAATAGTTTTAATTTTACAGTTAATGATGGACCAATGTTCTTCCAACCAGTTTATGTTAATTAAAATATCATATGATCCTATGTGCAACACATTCAAGTCTGCCATAATAGACTGTTCTACTATCTGTAGGGGACAATCACTGACCTTTGCGAGCACTTTTATTTTGATTCTCGTTGCTAATTGCACTAACCAGAGATTTTTAAACTTAACAGCTTGCAAACAACATTATTTTACTATTTTAAGACTAACGTAACACAAAGTAGCTCCGATATCAATTAAAATGGACACAGTTTGGCTGAATATTTTACCTTCAAACTCTATTATGATTGGCTGATATGGCGCCTTATGATCCTCAAGAGTAGCATTGATATTAGGTATAGTACCAACCAACCATGATATAATTCAAAGGTAAAATATTTAGCCAAACTGTGTCCATTTTAATTGATCCTGAAGCTACCTTTTGTTACATTAGTCCCAAAATAGTAGAACAATGTTGTTTGCAAGTTGTTAAGTTTAAAAACTCTCGTTAATGTAATTAGCAACATCAGTGAAAAAGATTGCTCACCAAGGTCAACAATTGTCTCCTACAGCTAGTAGAATAGTCTATTATGGCAGACCTAAATGTGTTTCCCTTAGGAAAATATGATATTTTAATTGGCAAGCACTGGTTGCCACAACATTGGTCCCTCATTAATTGTTAAATTAAAACTATTAACTATATGGATAAGTAATAAAAGAGACAAAATTTAGGGAATAGAAATACCCTTAACGCTGAGGCTGATGACGTTCCAATTGGCCAAGTGTATCCGGAAATGATGTCAAATTTATGCAATAAAGGTAAGGTACTCCAATTCAAATGAAAATTAAGTCTCCTTAGAAGATATATCCATTGTGCAAAATTTTTTGAATGTGTTTCCTAAATAAATTCCTGGACTTCTGTCAAAAAGGGATATAGATTTCACTATTAAATTAGTACCAAGGGCTGCTCCGCTATCTCGTGCCAAAAATTACATGAGTATACCGAAGTTAACAGAATTAATAATGCAGTTAGAAGAATTGTTGGACAAAAAATATAGCGAACCAAGTGTATCACCTTGGAGAGCCCCGATAATTTTTGTTAAAAAAAAATGGCACCATGCGTATGTGTATGGATTATTGTCAACTAAATAAGCTAACCATCAAAAAAATTATCATCTGCCTCGTATAGACATGTTTGATCAAGTGAAAGGAGCAACCTTGTTTTCAAAAATCGACCTTCGCTCGGAGTATCATCAAATTAGAATCAAAGAGGAGTATATAACAAAAACAACCTCAAAACTCGATATCGGCATTACGAGTTCGTTGTGATGTTTTTCTGGTTAACAAATTTACTTGCAACCTTCATGTGCTTTATGAACAATATATTCCATCAATACTTAGATAAATTTGTGCTAATTTTTATCGATGATATATTAATTTACTTTTGAACGGTAGAAGAGCACAAGGATCACCTCCGTATTTTTCTACAAGTTTTGAAAGAACACCAATTGTATGTCAACTACAGCGGATACGACTTATTTAAAGAACGAATCCAATACCTTAGGCATGTCATTACTAAAACTAGAATAGTCGTAGACTCAGTGAAAATAAATACCATAATGGAATGGTTAGTGCCAAAATATGTGGCTGATATAATATTGTTTATAGGTATAGCTAGATAGTACAGGCAATTCATAAAAAGATTTTCCAGGTTAGAGTATCCTATTATTTCACTGCAAAATAAAGAAAAAAAAAATTAAGTGTAGTATAGAACACCAAAAAATCTTCGATTGACTTAAACATTTACTTACTACTGCACCCATATTATGTATTGTTGATCCAAATAAAGATCATGTCGTTTGTACAGATACTAGCAAGGAAGGTGTAGGCGGCGTACTAATGCAAAACACAAGGTCATTGCTTACGAACCCAGAAATCTTAAGGAGCATGAGAAAATGTATTCAGCCTACGATTTAGAACTGACAGTAGTCATTCATGCTTTAAAAATGTGGCGACATTACCTGATGGGTAAGAAATTTCTGCTAATAACTGATTATCATATTTTGACTAACTATTTTAAACAGCCCACTTTGAATGCTAGACAAACTTGTTGGTGGATTTTATCGGAAGTTTTAATTTTAAAATTAAGCATTTAAAAAGAAAACAAAACCGTGTCACGAATGCACTAAGTAAGATGGTTAATTTCTTATACGAGGTATCCTTCAGTGAAGCACAAAACACTTTTAAAGAACAAACAAAAAAAACCAGCAATGCAAGATCCAAAGTATCAATTTTTATGGAAGCAAACTAAGATTTCGAATGGCAAAGAACAACTACTTAGATATGAGGCAAATCAATAATGTATGTACCTCACATAAAGAATATTAAAGATTTAATTTTAGATGAATATCATAAAGTTCTATATGTCGACCATCAGGGTTGTTAAAAATTGATAACAACCCTCAGGAAGGAATATTTTTTGCTCCACATGAAGAAGGAGGCGGCTGAATATTTGGCCCGTTGTTTGAAATGCTAGCAATTCAGAACAAACCACCAGCACCCAGCTGGTTTACTTCACCCATTTCCTATTCCAGAAAGGAAATCGAAGGTATTTACATTGACTTCATAACAGGGTTTCCCAAGTCAAAGAAGCAGAATGATTCAATAATAATGGTAGTTGATAAGCTAAGAAAATTTGTTCACTTTATACCTATACTCTACTTATAGGGAGATATAAGTTGCTAATATATTTATGCAAACTATTTTTAAGTTGCACGGCATACCAAAAGTTATAATTTTGAACAGTAATGTAAAGTTTACATCAGCTTTCGAAGGATTAGGCACTCAGCTACATTTTAGTACCGCCTACTGCCCTCAAACAAATGAGCACACGAGCGAGTAAACCAAGTAGTGGAAGATATGCTTCGAGCTTATGTAATGCAGCAATGATTTAAGTGGAAAGAATATTTACATTTAGTAGAATTTTCTTATAGCGATAGTTATCACACTTCTATATAAACGAGTCATTTTGAGGTGTTGTATGAGTATAGAGGTAGGACTCCCTCAAATTGTAGTGGCCCAAAAGATAAGTTAATGCTAGGGACTAATATGGTGGTAGAAATTGAAGAAATGGTTAAAGAAGTAAAAACTAATCTAAAAGCTGCCACAGACTGACAAAATAGTTTTTTTAACAAAAAAAAACAAAAAACTTTTCAAGAATTCCAGATAGGGGATCATGTCTATGTGCATGTGCGAGTAAAAAAGTACGCTGCAATGAAATGGATGTGCCAAATTAGCACCTCGATTTTGCGGACCATTTCAAATTTTGGCACAAATTGGACCAGTGGCCTATTAACTTACCTTACCTAATCATATTCGTGTGCACAATGTTTTTCACGTTTCTGTATTAAAGAAATATATATATGATCCCGAACACATAATGAGTTGGCAGGATATACAGGTAAGTTGGTGAAGTTAAAAGTTTCAACAATCTATCTTACATATAAATGTATGTACCTAAAATTTTTTATAGTTGATTTACACTTTCATTTCATAAATTAACTAAAATTTTACTTTGGCATACAGGTTGAAAAAGAAGACAAGTTCTTGATCGAACCAATGGGTATACTCGATCGAAGAGAAGTGTTGTTGCGGAGACGAGTTATCACCCATGTTAAAGTACAAGGGCAACATTTCGGGCCAAAAGAGGCTACCTGAAAAGATGAATGGACCATGAGGGAATTTTTTCTGAGGTTATTTCCAATAAAAAACATCGGGACAATATTCAATCATAGAGGGAGAAGATGTGTTGTCCCTCATATATGTAAATATTTAGTTATTATGCATTTTTACAAAATGGAAAGTTGATTAAGTTTATATATAAATTAGTTAATTTTGATTTAAATGCCTGAAAAGTGGAATGCCAGAATAAAGGTAGCAATTGTTTAATTTAAATGAAAATGAATTTTCTAAAATATGACAGTTTTATTCTTAAAAATAGTTAGGTTGAGCAGTGACCCAACCCTAACTACTTCTATGATAAATTTATTCCCAGATCAAGGGGAGATGAGTTATCACCCAAGTTAAAGTACAAGGGCAACATTTCGGGCCAAAAGAGGCTACCTGAAAAGATGAATGGACCATGAGGGAATTTTTTCTGAGGTTATTTCCAATAAAAAACATCGAGACAATATTCAATCATAGAGGGAGAAGATGTGTTGTCCCTCATATATGTAAATATTTATTTATTATGCATTTTTACAAAATGGAAAGTTGATTAAGTTTATATATAAATTAGTTAATTTTGATTTAAATGCCTGAAAAGTGGAATGCCAGAATAAAGGTAGCAATTGTTTAATTTAAATGAAAATGAATTTTCTAAAATATGACAGTTTTATTCTTAAAAATAGTTAGGTTGAGCAGTGACCCAACCCTAACTACTATGATAAATTTATTCTCAGATCAAGGGAATGGAGAGACATCTGATATCAGAGAGGAATAGAGGAAGACATTCAAAAAGAAAAAATATTGATGCACTGGAAATATGCATAATGTTAAATAAATAAGTCTAGTGAAGACCAACAAGTCATTACTGTTCAAGACAAGAGTTCTTGAAGAGAAACCCTGTGAAAGGTGGCTCGGGGGGAGACAGAGAGTGAAGCCATGCTAATCTCACGGTTTGGAGGCAAGACAGATTCAATGATTAATTCTGTACAATAAGCCAGAGAAGTATAATCTGGGATATTGAACACTTAGTCTTTAAATTTCAGTTAGGGAATGACAAAATATATGTATGACTGTAATAATTTTACTAGCCATTGTATTCCATTAATAGTATTTACAAACGTGAAAGATTTATATTATGATACATGTAGCTAAGATAGTTAAGGAAACCTTAACTACCCCTAACTTTATTTTTTTAAAAGACAGTATATCTGAATGAAATATATTGCCTAGAGTTTTCAAATAATACTCTCAAAAGAAAACAAAAAAACAAACAATATACCCTGGAAAAATTGAATACAATGATAAATAATTCAGTAAGCAGAGGTAATAAGAGCCACTGACAATTCTAGGCCAGTGAAGTGGTACAGGTACAAATGTGAGAATAGGAAAAATGCATAATCAAGACAAGTAGAATTAGGGAAACCCTAGACCTCTCATTCTTAGTGGTAGGGGTAGAACACATCGACATTCCTGGTTAATGGATTTAGACTAAGAGAAACCCCAAAAATCGATTTCACTAGTAAATACATAAGGAGGGAAGTGTCCATTTTAGAACAAATTCAGAATAAGAAAAAAATATATACCTCTAACATTGTATTACCATAATAAAGAAAAACAGACTACATAAAATACACAATGCAAAATATCAATCCACTAAAGATTTTCAACTATACACAAATTGCAATATCAATAAAAAAATAACTTAATTTAGCAGTTAGAGGATGGTGGAGAACAAAGTTCCCAGAAGATGCGGACCCTACTATCCAAGCAATAGTGGGGGCCAAAAACAAAACAGTATTACAATCAAATCTAAGAGAAAAATTAACAGAAAATAACGAAACCCTCTGTTACCAAATCTCTATGCCGAAAACATAGTCAAGTATCATTTGGGTTTCATTAACCTCTCAGGGGACAAAACACTTAATACAAATAGACATCGTTATTAATATGAGGCGAATTTAATATAGTCTAGCCACTAAAACTAGAACAAAGGCTCATAGCTGAAAGCCTCTATCAATACAAACTCTAAACCTTGGAAAAACTAACAAATATATATACATTGCAGACCAAAGTGTCTCCCAAAAAGGGATTAACTAATATTTCGTCCTATAATGCAAAAATCTACCGTACATACCTGATAGGAAATGGTATGGAGGTTTGAGATTTTTATGGTAGTTGTGCCATGAAAACCCCCTACATTCGTGACGGTAGTCCCTGACAAGCAACAAAAAGTAAGTCAAAGAGCTTTAAATACTAA
The DNA here is from genome assembly GCA_031772625.1 of Pinus tabuliformis. Lineage (NCBI taxonomy): Eukaryota > Viridiplantae > Streptophyta > Pinopsida > Pinales > Pinaceae > Pinus > Pinus tabuliformis. The sequence goes on along the minus strand of CM062818.1, from coordinate 635,527,389 downwards.
AGAAAAGTAAATAAATTCCATACATGACAAAATATAGAGAATAACTCTTCCCCTTTTCACTCCGCGACACCTTCAAGCTGTAAACAGAAATGGAAGAAGCCATGGGTAGAATAGATATGAAACAGAACGAAAACCTCGGTTACAATAGTCGGATTTACTAGAAGAAAGTAGGAAACTGTTGAATAAGGACTGATAACGATAAAACCCTTACAGCAAGAATAACGTTACAGAGAACCAAATTCTGAACTCGTGACACCAAGTGTAGCGAACGACGAGACTCCATGCCCAGCTAGGGTTTAGGTCCATGGAAAGAGTCGTTCCTCCAGTCAATCATAAGGGTAAAGAAGTATGGTGGGAGTGAAACGAGCAGCCATGTGAGGTGAGGCCAACTGAAGACCACGGTGAAGACTCCAGAAGCAAGAGAATCAAAAACCTAGTGCAGTCAACCGCCCAGAAAATGAACAAGTGGAGTTAATGTCTGTACCCTTTGACATATGGAATTAAATCTTCTCAAAAAATATTTATATGAATGAAAATTGAATAGGTTTATCCACATTCGAATTAAATGATAATCAGTACATTAAGGATTTTGATTATTCATTAACAACAAAGATATTATCCTTTGTATTTCCAATGGAAACGAAGTATCGAATAATGAAAGTCCAACATTATATTTATATGTAAGATCATTAAACCATAATTGCATATTGCAATATTGCGTGGTAATAACAATAATATCTCCATAGGTTATAATGCATGGTAAAACAGTGTTACGCTATCGTAAAATAAATATAAAATATGTATTTTTATGAGGTTTGTGAAACTCCATCTCTTCTTCTTTATCTCTCTATCTTAACCCTGCTAACTCAGACACTCTCTCACTCCATATATATCAAACTCTTTGTCTATTATTAAACCATCTCACAAAAAGATAGAAAGGATAGATCAACACCTTAGAAATAAGTCTCTTCGAGAGGGCAACCTCCTTTACATTACACTAATGAATAATTCTTAGATGATCCAAATGAAAAAACCCCCTTTCTATATATAGGAATCTAAGATGTCACAATATAACCAAAACTGACCTAACAAAAATAATAATAATGGGATTCTATGGGGCACAATAATAACAATATGGGGACAATAGGGGCACAACAATAACAATATGGGATACAATGACAATAGTAATGCCATAATTACTAGTATTATAGGGACTTAACATACCCCTCTTTCAAAAAAGTGTTGTTCTCAACGCTCGAGTAGTTCTAGATGGCTCTGTATAAAATTCTCATCCTCCCATGTGGGATCTTCAGTGGGTAAGTTCTTCTACTTGATGAGATACTCTAAAATTGATCGATTTCGTAGCTATCGAGTTATTATTTCTTTCACTTCTTCAAGTCCAATATGATTTTTCCTTCCTCATCAAGTTTTGGCAATATTGTTTGAACTAGAAGCTCATCACCTATAACCTTCTTTAAACATGAAACATGGGAAACTAGGTGCACTCGGGAGCTGCAGGAAGCTCCAATTTGTATCCCATAGTACCTATATTTTGCAACACCTTGTACCGACCATAATTATTTGGTGATAAATTATTATCTTTCTTAGCTTGTTTGAGGGACATTTGTTTATATGGTTGTAACCGTAAAAATACCCAATCACCTACATCAAAACTTCTTTTTCTGTGATGTTGATATGCCTGTTGTTTCGTTCTATTATGCGCAAAGGTGAGGTTATCCTTTAAGAGTTGAAAAACTTGTTGCTGATGCTCGATGTGATCTTCCAGTGCTTGAAACTTAGAATTTTCTCTTAAATATGATGTGATGGATGGTGGATGATATTTGTAAAGTGTCATAAATGGGATCATTTTTGCTGCAGTATGGAAGGAAGCGTTATACCAACATTCAGCCAGAGGAAACCACTTGACCCATTGTGTCTGTTTATTAGATACAAAGCAATGAAGATACCCTTCAAAACATTTGTTTACTATCTTAGTTTGACCATCAGATTGAGAATGATAAGATGAGCTATGAGCTAACTGAATGCCAAGACAAGAAAAAAATTATGTCCAAAAATTTCGAGTGAAAATGGGATCTTTGTCACTTACAATAATCTTTGGGTTTCCGTTTAGCTTTTGAATTGTTTCCATAAATGCAGTAGAAAATGTACTCACTTTAAATGGATGATATAATGCACAAAAGTGTGCATACTTGGTAAGTCTGTCAACTACCACCATGATAACACTCTTTCCTTCAGACTTGGGTAAAACCTGTGATAAAATCCATTGAAACCTCCTCCCAACGTTGGCTTCGAATGTGTAAAATTTGTAATGGTCCCGGGGTGTTAATTGTTTCAACTTGATTTTGTTGGCAAACCAAACATTCCACCACAAACTTTTGAATATCTAATTTAAGGCCATCCCAAAAAAAAAAAATCTTAACCCTCTGGTAGGTTTTTAGAAATCCTGAGTCCCTCCTAAGGGAAAGGTGTGCAATTCCCTAAGAATCTTTTATTTGAGTTGTGAATTCTTACATATGTATAACCAATCCTTGTACCATAACGAATCAATTTTTCAACTAAATGTATTAGATGTACTAGGATCTTGTTGCATCTTTTGAATGAGTGCCCAGACTTCCTCGTCATTCTTCCATTCATCCCTTGCTTCATTTATCCAGTCTGGTTGAATAATAGAAATGGACCAAAGAAATGCTTCCACATTCTCATCCTTTCTTCAGAGTGCATCGACCACAACATTTTGCTTCCCTTTTTTGTAAATGATTTCAAAGTCATAACCCAGCATTTTTGTGACCCATTTTTGTTGCTCTTCTGAAGATAATATTTGTTCCAAAAATTATTTAAAACTATCATAATATGTTTTTCCTTAAAGTGTCTTGCCATTATGTAGGGTCGCCATTTCTTAAGTGCATGTAGTATTGCAATCATTTCCTTTTCATAAATAGTTGTGTGTAAATGCATTCCTTTTATTGGAAGACTCTTGAAAGAAATGGGTCTTTCTTCTTATATTAAAACAACACCAATTCCATTTCCTGAGGCATCACATTCCACAATAAAGGTTTTTGTGAAGTATGGTGTAGCTAAGACTGGTGTTTGGCACATTGCCTTTTTAAGATATTCAAAAGCCTTTGTTGCTTCTAGGGTCCATGAAAATGCATCTTTCTTCAATCATTTTGTTAGAGGTGCTGCTATTATCCCATAATTCTCAACAAACTTGCGATAATACCTTGTCAACCCAAGAAATCCTCGTAGATGCTTTATGAATGTGGGGATTTTTCATTCCTTAATGGTTTTAGTTTTTCTAAGGTCCACCTTAACACCTTCATGAGATACAATACAACCCAGATATTCCACCTCTTGTACTCTAAAGAAACATTTGGATATTTTTGCATATAATTGTTTCTCCTCCAATAGTTTGAGCACCATGTCAACATGTTGGACATGATCTTTCCAAGACTTAATGTAGATTAACATATCATCAAAAAATACTATTACAAATTTTCTAAGGGTTTGAAAATGGAATTCATCAAACCTTGAAATGTAAAAAGTGCATTAGTAATGCCAAAAAGCATGACCAAAAATTCAGAATGACCATCATGAGTTCTAAATGTTGTTTTTGGAATGTATTCAGTCTTCATTTTGATTTGATGATATCCTGAATGAAGATCCAACTTGGTGAAGTAAATTGATCCATGCAATTCACCCAATAATTAATCAATGACAGGAATGGGAAATTTATCTTTAAAAGTGAGCTTGTTGAACTCATTATAATTTGGACACATGCACTATGATCCATCTTTCTTGTGAACCAATACTACTGGAGCACAAAAAGAACTTTGACTATGTTGAATTATACCATCCTTTAGCATTTCTGCAACCATACTTTAAATTTCACTCTTTTGGACATAGGTATATCTGTAAGGCCTGATGTTTGGAGGAACACTTCCTGGAATCAAATTAATAACGTGATCATCATCACAAATATGTGGGAGGCATTTGAGAGTCTGAAATACCTTAGAATGATTGTCCAAAACATTTTGGAGATCTTGATAAATGGATGATTTCAATGTGGGAACCTCTAGTGAACATAATTCTGCAATTATGCCTTGTTGTTCTATCTTTAGAAGCTTTTTCATTCCTTTAAAGCTGATTATATTTCCCGGTTTCCCTGTGATACCCCATAATTCAACTTCCTTTTCTTTTGAACAAAATTTCGTGAAAAGTTCTTAAAAATTAAAAGCTATTGTACCTAGGGATTGTAGCCATTCAACTAATAGTACAACATCAGCACCACCCATTGGAATGGAAATCATTGGGTTATTCAATACATATTCTCCCATGGATAGTTTGATGTTATGGCACTTTCCTGAGCAATTTATGGAGGATAGTCTGATGTTATGGAACTTTCCTGAGCAATTTATGGTTCCTCCACTTGCAACCAATCACTTGACACTCTGGTGCTGGATATAAGAAGAAATTCAATTCTTTGGCTATCTTACAATGAATAAAATTATGGGTACTTCCTGAATCAAACAACATTATTACTTTTTTCTTTTTGATATTTCCTTCTATCTTGATAGCTTGAGGAGTCGTAATTCCAACCAATGCATTACAAGATATGGTCAAATTCATTTCTTCTTTTTTTACGGTTTGTTCATGGTGTATATCCTCTTCTTTTAACATTTCTTGTTCTTTTTCTTTCTCCTCTTCACAATCTATGTAAAATAATTTCTTCTCGTTACACTTATGACCTTTAGTGTATTTGCTATCACCACTGTAACAAAGTCATTTTTCTCTTTTTTCTTCCAATTGTTGTGGTGTCAAACCTTGTAGGTTGTGGATCGCTAGGAGCAGCAACACTTCCATCTTTATGATCATGAGTGGTAGGCTTCATTAATGCCATAATTTTGTTGTCCATTTTTATTGCCAACATGAATGCGTTCTCCAATGAATCTGGTTCCCAAAGGAAAACATCATGTTGGATTTTATATTTTAAAGTCCCTACGAACACATCAATCATATGCTCCTCTGGAATATCTTTTACCCTTATATTCAATTTTTATTAGTCCTCATTGTGCTCCATCACTGAACCCTTTTGTTTGAGATTTATCAAGTTGCTAAAAAAAGTGTTGCTTTTTGTATCATCATAATGTTCTATCATTTCATCCATAAAAATAGCCCAAGTGAAAAAAAAATATGAGAGCAAAGCCATCGATACCATACAAACTGATTTTATTCCAAATATAAAGTTGCAATGTGTACTTTTGTCTGTTTTGCACATTACAGAGATCGAAAAATTGCTCCATATGTGGTATCCATGTTCATAATGGTTCTTTGATCCAATGTTAGAGTCTGTGAAATCATGATTAACATTTATTTTATGCTCATCATGAGTTTCCTTTAATACCCTTTCTCCATTAGTAAGCATTTCTTGTAGAAACTGTCAAATCTGTCTTCAAATCTTCCATGTCTTTCTTTAAATCATCCACCTTAGCTTCCACGCTCTCCATCTTAGATTCCATGTCATTCATCTTAGCTTCTACATATTTCTTTAAACCATCCATCTTAGTTTCCACGCCATAGATCTTAGCTTCTACGTCTTTCTTTAAACCATCCATCTTAGCTTCTGTTACTTATTGTGTGAGTGAAATTTGTTGCACTTGGTCTTGTAATTTTGATATATCGTGTTGCATTTCTTCCTTTTCTTCATGAGTCATGTTAGAACTTCCAGGTTGCTTACTAGGTGTTTCCATTTTTTTTTTCAACGCATCAATTACCGATAATATTGCTTCACTATGCCCTTTGAATCTCTTCAAACTAATTTTTCAAACCAAGCTTATGCAAAAATTTAAAAAAAACCACACACCTTTTTTCACTTTGTAGGAGCTCGATATTGAATCTAATGTATTTTTGTAATTGTGGATCTCCAAGGCCAGAAATTGCTTCCTGCGGTAATCCTCTAAGTAGTCTTTATAACCCCACAAGTCTAATCAAGATTGAATTCTCCAATGAATATCTATGTCAAATCTCCCACGATGACCTAAGTATATACTAGTTCATTAGAGAAAACTTGTATGACATACCATGGGTCACTGTTTCAACCTTAGGTTCTGAAAATGATACCCACAAAAACTACAGTCCGTCCTATTTCTATGACATCTTACAAAAATTCAATCCGATGCTCAAAGCGAAAATTATGATGATTTTCCCAAGGTCATCTGTTTGGAATGTAATTTGAGGCTCTGCAAAAACCATAACTTCCTCACATTATATCTCTGAAAAATATAGCAAGACAAGATCTGAAATTTGGGCCGAGGTTCAATGTGATTTCGTCTCAAATGGATGTTTTTTAGCTTTTGAGATGTCACAGGACAAAAGTTATAGCAAAAATTCCACGATGACCTGTTTGGAGCAGCGAAACCCTAGAATCCAAAGCTCTGATACCAAAATGTTATGAAACCAGCTCACAAAAAGATAGAAAAGATAGATAAACACCTTAAAAATAAGCTTGTTCGAGGGGGAAACCTCCTTTACAGTACACAAATGAGCAATTTTTAGATGATTCAAACGAAAAAACCTCATTTTTATATATAGGAGTCTAAGGAATCACAATATAACCAAAGCAGGCCTAAAAACAATAATATAAAAGCACAAAAATAATAATGGTGGGATTCTATGGGGCACAATAATAACAATATGGGGACAATATGTGCACAACAATAACAATAAGATATACAATGACAATAGTAATGGGGGAATCATTAGTATTATAGGGACCTAACATTGTTCCTCCCTCCCATTGCCCATCTCTCATTCTTTGTCTCTCTATCTCAGCCCCACAAACTCACACGCTCTCTCACTCCATATCTATCAAACTCTTTGTCCCTCCCTCCCATTCTCCATCTCTATATTCTTCCCTCTCTTTACCCTTCATCTATATCTATATCTCCCTTTATCTCTTTATATCATGCCCAAAAGGAGTATTCAACCCAAGAGAAAATCATTGTATTTTAGTAGACATAGGGGATCATATGTTTTAAGAAAGTTGGTTTCCTAAGTATCAAATTAATGTAATATTTAGGCTTTTAAGTGATTAGAACAAGATGTTTGTAAATGCTCTCGAATAAAGTGAACATGAGTGGTTAACAATGACAAGAGAGTTAGAAGTAAATTATAACTTTAAAGGTAGTTTCATGATTCAAGAAACTAGAGAGAGTTCTTAGGAATTAATTGAAGTTAAAAGTGGACATAGAGGACATTGAGGAGTCAATTCAATAGATCTAGGATTTGAACCAAAATTAGTTCAACATAATCTTTCTAGTATAAATGTAAGCCGACGAGCAGAGTAAGGAGGGAAGGCCATGGATACTCAAGATCAGGCTTGTGAGAGACAGAGATCTCATTCTGTAATAATTATTTATATTTATAAACAACTCAATTATAAGTTCGAATGTGTATTTCGAGTGTTAAGTTATAGTGAATCAAAATTCTATAATACATGTGCAGGCAGAGTTCGACAAAACATAGAGGAGAAGAACGAGCTAGAGGTTCATAATGGATCTTTGAATCCATTCGAAAGATCAAGTAAGGTCCAAGAGTCAGTGATTTGTGAATCGCAGAAGTCAAGCTCAAGAGGGAGTTGCCGCGGAACTGCGAAGGATGAAGAACCTTTGTAGAACCCCGAAACCACATAAAACATTGAAAATTGCGAAAAAACCATAAGTAAACAGAGTAGTGGAGAAGTATGGCTGCACAACAGTCGTTGGATCTTTAAGATCAATGGCCAAGATTTACATCGCATCGCAAAACCATTAGAACAATATCAGAATGAGAGAAGAGATGTTGCGATAGCAATTTGCGATTGAACGAGGACCGTTGGATCGGAATCAGGATCAATTGTCGCAATTTAATCGATGATTGCTAATCACAAAGGCCAAGCGCGAAGGACAATGGATGTGTCGATACGCCAATAGCGATAAAGTGTCAATTGGCAATTGGAGATCGGAAAATGATGAGCGCAACGGAAAGGCGATGGACCAAGAGTAGACCTAATGACATTTCTAGTCGCGGGTCTATAATATTTGAAGTTCGAATTTATGGTCTGGAGCGGGCTTCCATTTGTATTCCTATGTTTCCCATATTTTCTAATAGAATGAATGGTCTGGGTTTTCAATGTAAATGCACCAATAATGTGTTCCGATAGTGTGATCGCATATCGGTAAAGTGGAAGGAGTGTGTAATGTGACCCACGGAGGAGTGATACCCTGATTGCAATAAAGGTAAAGCATTGATATCTGTGCAAGGGTCGTATTTAGGAAAAAAAGTATGTGTTAAGTGCATTTTTGCTATAAAAGGGTTATAATAGAAATATAGTGTCGATAAAGGGTTTTCATGTGTTAAGTCCGGTATAACCAAAGTTTATAAAGTGAAGGTTTAATGTGCGGGCTTATGAGTTAAATAAAGGTTATTGAAAGTTCATAAGGTTTAATAAGTCCTGATAGGAAGGATTTAAAATAAATGGTTTAACAAAGTCATATAGGAAGGTTAAGGGGTGGTTAAAGTCCCGATAAGTGTATATGGACTAGGGGTTAGCCTATGTTGGCATTAGTGAATCATTCCGCATAGGAATTGATCAATGGGGCCTTAACCATTGATGTTGGAAGATTTTGATTCCTTGGAGAGTTAAATTTCCTGGGACTAATGTGCTTATGAATTGTACATGCATACTATGGTTGTAAACGGGGGTATACCCTCCGTCAAAAACATTCACTCTCTTTTTCCAATATATCTATATATCATTCCCGCTCCTATGTCTCTCTTTCTCTCCAACTTCTTTCTCTTCCCTCGCGTTGTCCTCTCCCCCTCTCTCCATCTTCCTTATCACTCCCTCTCTCTCCAACTTTCTCTCTCTATGTCTTTCGTCTTACCTCCATCTCTCTCCCTCTCCATCTCCATCTCTCTTTCCCTACCTCTCTCCACTCTCTCACATCCTCTTTCTCTTCCTTCCTCTCTATACCTTTCTCTCCCACCTCCCACTCTGTTACTATATGCCTCTCTTCCTTCCTCTCTCTACCTTTCTCTCCCACCTCCCTCTTTGTTACTATATGCCTCACTTTCCTTCTCTCCCCCCTTTCTCCATCTCTCCTCCTTTGTCTCATTATCTCACCCCAAAGAATACACAGTCTCTCTCAATCTCTCCCTTACCACTCCCTCTCTCTCTCTCCACTTCTCACTCTTTGTGTCTTCCTTATTCCCTCCCTCTCTCCTCTTCTATCTCATCCTTCCTCTCTCTCCCTTTATCTCATACCTCCCTCTGTCTTCCCCCATCTCTCTCTCTCTCCCCTCCAATCCTCTCTCTTCCTCTCTCTCTTTTCCTTCCTCTCGTCCCTCCCCGCCCCCTCTCTATTTCTTTTTCCTCCAATCATTTCTCTTCCCCCATCAATCACTCTCTCTCTCTCTAACCATGTTACTATACCCCTCATTTTCCGCTTCTCCCCCCTTGTCTCCATATCTCCTTCGTTGTCTCTTTATGTCACCCCTAAACATACACACTCTCTCTCCATGTCTCCCTTGTCACTCCCTCTCTCTCTCCACTTCTCACTCTCTGTCTTTCTTATTCCTTCCCTCTCTCCCCCTCCAAATTCATTTCTCTATCCCTCCCTCTCACCCCCTCCAACTTCATCTCCCTATCCCTCCTCTCTCTCCTTTTCTCTCCTACCTCCCTCTCTCTTCCCCTCTCTCCCTCTCTCTCTCTCCAATCCTCTCACTATCTCCCTCCATCTCTCCTTGTCTCTCTCCCACCTCGATCTTTATGTGTCCCTCTTCCTCACTCGCCCTTCTCCGCCTCTCTCACTCCTTTCCCCCCTCTTCATTTGTCCTCTTCCCTTTCCTTGAGTATATCACCATCTTTCCCTCGTCACTCCCCCTATCTCTCCATCTCTATCACTCTATGTCTTTGTTCTTCCCTCCCATATATAGCTAGAGTTAATATATATTTCATAATATATTAATAGCCTCAAGGGTTAGCTCAGTTGGTCAAAATCAGTGCCTCGTCGTTCAAGAGGTCGCAGGGTCCATTCTGCCCGAAGCCCTTAGGGTTAGGCCTTGCTAGTGGGTCATGATGTTAGATTCCCTTTGGGGTGATCAGCGCAAATTTTTCCATGGACGTAGTGGCCACCCATTGACCAAGGTGTCCGTGAACTACAGCCAAAGCCAAAAAATAAAAAAACATGATATGTTAATATATATTATAATATAACAAATTTAATATTTTATTAATTCAAATTTATTAAATTTAATAATACTAATATTATGATATATTAATATGAATATTATATTTAATAATATTATTATTAATATTAATCTTTTAATATTAATATTAGAGTTAATAATGTGTTTTTGCATGGTTTTAATAATAATTTGGTCCATTTTATATAATTAGATGTTGATTTCTAATCATATTTGATATATTTTTATTTGTTTAACATATTTCTTTCTAAATATTTTATATTTATTTATTTGGCCCATGGATTTTGGCTCATGGTGTTAATAATAATTGTTTCCATGGTATTTGGCCCATGGGCTTCGTTTAATGGTGAGTTTTTGTAAATATAAAGAGGTGTATGGAGTAAATCTAAAAAAAATGTTTTATTTATTTACCGTACCATTAGTTTATCTATAGTTTTATTTATTTAGCATACATTTGGAGTAATTATAAAAAGAGGTTTTATTTCTTTACCCCCATACTGAGTTGTAAAGCGCCTCTTGACTCAATAATTAAACTTAGTCCATTAATAAGATTAAAAAGTTATATATAATCTAAAGATTCAAGTTAAATATGATTTAAGATTATATATTTTTTACTAATATAGGTCAAAAATATATAATCTTAAATCATATATAACCCAAGTGCCAGGGCCTCCCCAATGTACTGCCATATGTTTTTCTGTTGTCTTTAATTAGTTTCTGCTAATAGGTTACAATCTGATTTGGTTATTTAGTTCATTTTTGTTGTAAAGCGCCTCTTGACTCAATAATTAAACTTAGTCCATTAATAAGATTAAAAAGTTATATATAATCTAAAGATTCAAGTTATATATGATTTAAGATTATATATTTTTTACTAATATAGGTCAAAAATATATAATCTTAAATCATATATAACCCAAGTGCCAGGGCCTCCCCAATGTACTGTCATATGTTTTTCTGTTGTCTTTAATTAGTTTCTGCTAATAGGTTACAATCTGATTTGGTTATTTAGTTCATTTTTGCTGATAGAAATAGTTGCTCATGTTTTAAGTTGATTTGATAGGTTAATAACAGAGAAGATCTTCAGAGAAAAGCTATCAAGCACCTCTAATCTCACCTCTCCCTCAGTGGGACCATGAGCTGGGACCAAGGTGACCTTGCTGCCACCAAAAACACTGTCTTTGCTTCACCATGCAATCATTAGTGTTCGATTCTTATTTGTAGAAGTTGGTTACATGTTCAGATTCTTGATTGCTTCGTTGCATAAGTTATTTCACATGGTTTCATTGCAAATAAACCTCTGTTCATTCTCCTTCTGTTATCTAGGTCATAATAGGCTAACGTAACTAGGTCTTTGATGTTCCAAGTCCTCATTTGTTCTATTTGAAAAACAACTTGCAGAGCACCTGTAATACTTCTCCATCTGCCCATACTCCATCAATCCCACCTGCTCCATCCTCTACTTTGGATTCTTGCCTCACGTTTGCCATTTGCTCACTTTGCCCTAATTCCCATATTTTTGTGCAACATTGCTCCACTCCTCCTTGAACAAATCCAACCATCCTCGCCATTCCTTAGCTCCATCCACCAAGTCTTGGACCTCCTCACACCTTTGTCTAACCTCCATATCCACTTCTTCAACTTTATTCCTTCATCAACCCTCCAAAACCCCCTTTCTGAACATCTTGTAGAAAATTACAAACATCCTGTAGAAATTCCAGAAGATCCTATAGAATCTCTGCAGACTTTCTGTAGAAGCTCACAAAAGCGGTTTCTTGATATCCAAACTCTGTGAAACTCTCTAGAAGGGTGCTAGGGACCTCTTAGGCCCTCTTCGAACCTTCCCAACCTTCTACAAGAATTTCCTATCAACAATCCACCTCTTCACAGTCAAAAGAAGCTAAAAATAGATGTAAAATTGCCTTGTAAAAGTCTTGTAATTTCTAGTCAATCTGGGTCGTTCATTAAGCAGATGATCTAACGGTAGAAGTTATGTTTACTTTATGGTTTTTTGCCCTAGAAGGCAACCTCTCACTATATATGAGGGAATTTTATTGCGTCTAAGTATATTTGTATTCTGAGTGAGGAAGAGAGAGGAGATTGAGAGTGAAGAGGGTGTTACAACGGATCTACTGTAAGTTGTATCTCTTTAGTTCACTGGACAATAGAAGGACTCGCTGTTTCTCCGTGGATGTAGCCCAAATTGGGTGAACCACATATATCTGTATCTCCCTTGTTTTATGTGTTTTATGTGTTTATATTTCTGCAATATTTTGTGTTTCATTGCTCTATAATATATAATTTTCTAACCACTGGTATCAGAGCCGAAGGTCTATTTCGCTGATAAACTCATAAGACAGGAAGGGTTCCTAGTTCGAGTGGTAGCAATGGCGGAAGATGGTAGGTTTAGGGTCGAAAAATTCAATGGCCAAAACTACATCCAAAAGATCTGTACCTACCATTGAGCAGAATGACAAAGAAGTCGATGAGTATGATAGACACAGAATGGGATATTCTCGACAGGAAGGCACTTGGAACAATACAGCTGTGCCTAGCGACGTCGGTAACATTCAATATTTCAAAGAAAACGACAACACAGGGTTTAATGTCGGCATTAACCAAACTATATGAAAAACTCTCGGCATCAAATAAAGTATTTCTTATGAAACGTTTATTTAATGTGAAGATGTCAAAAGGTTGATATGTCGCTGATCATTTAAATGATTTTAATACAGTTACAAGTTAGTTAAGTTCTCTAGGGGTAAATTTTGATGATGAAGTTAGGGCTCTGTTATTTCTGTGCTCATTTCCAAAAGGTTGGAATGGTTTAGTTATGGCCATTAGTAATTCTATCTCTGGATCTAGTACTTTAAAGTTTGATGATGTTGTCAGTGCAATCCTTAGCGAAGAATTGCGACGAAAAAGCTCCGGTGAGACTTTAGGTAATGCTTTGACTGCAGAGACTAGGGGAAGAAAAATGGAAAGAGGAAAGAGCCCAAGGTATCACAGTAAGTAAAAAAAAGGCAGATCCAAGTCCATATCAGGGATAGTGCATTGGAAATGCGGGAAGAAAGGACACCTGAAGAAAGACTGCAAGTCTCGGAAGGGAAAAAAATGAGACATGCAACAAGAAACTAATCATGAAGCGAATGTGACAGGTGATGTGTTGCAAAATTCTTTGATTCTTTCATTAAAAAATATTATTGATGCCTAGGTGGTAGATTCAGGGGCCTCATTCCCTGCCACACCTAATAGAAAACATTTTCATGATTATGTTCAAGGAGATTTTGAACAAGTTCGATTGGGGGATGATAAACCCTGTAAAATCGTTGGAATGGGTACAGTTTTCATAAAACAACAGAATGGAAATCAATGCATATTGAAGGAGGTAAGGCATGTTATAGATCTAAAGAAAAATTTGATTTCAACAGAGCAGTTGGGAGGTGAAGGTTGCGTAAGTACTTTCACAGATAAAACCTGGAAGGTCACTAAAGGATCCTTGGTAATAACGAAAGGAGGAAACATTGGTACATTGTATTTATGCAATGGTATTTATAATTCTGTTAATGCTTTAACCTCTACAAGATAAGAAGCAACATTGTGGCATCATAGGCTAGGGCACATGAGTGAGAAGGGGATGCAGATTCTTCACTCAAGAAATTTGTTGCCAGGTTTGAAGCATGTTGCTTTAAAATTCTGTGAAAATTGTGTTTATGGAAAATAAAAGAGAGTCAGATTCCTTAGAGTTGGGAAAGAAAAGAAAAATTAAAAATTAAAGTTTGTGCACACTGATGTATGGGGACCTGCTCAGGTATCATCTCTTGTAGCTCTCGTTATTATGTTATTTTTATTGATGATGCAACGAGAAAAACCTGGATTTATTGTATTTGATACTTTCAAGAAATGAAAATCTTTGGTTGAAAATGAGACAAATAAAAGGTTGAAGTGGCTCAGATCAGATAATCGAGGTGAATATTGCAGCAAAGAGTTTGATAGGTACCGTTCAAAGAATGGAATTCACAGAGAGAAGACAGTTCCAGGAGCACCACAAGAAAATCGTGTCGGAAAAGATGAACATGACAATCATGGAGCGTGCAAGGTGCATGAGATTGCGTGAAAGATTTCCTTTACAATTTTGGAAAAATGTTGTAGATATTGTTGTTTATCTAATAAACAAAGGGCCTTCAAGTTCCTTGGATGGTTGTATTCCAGAGGAGGCATGGACAGGTAAAAAGGTAAACTACTCATTTTTAAAGACTTTTGGTTGTGTAGCCTTTGTCCACATTAATAAAGAAAATAGAACCAAGCTTGAGGCAAAATCAAAGAAATGTACCTTTATTGGATATGGTGTTAATGATTTTAGTTATCGCTTATATGATTATGAAAATCACAAAATCATTAGGAGAAGAGATGTGATCTTCAATGAAAAGGTCTTGTATAAGAATCAGTGGCAGGAAAATAAACAAGAAAAAAACCAGAGAATACAAAGTGCTTGATGATATCACAGGAAAAGTGATGGTGCCTGAAAATCATAATGATCTACAACTAGAACAACAATCACAATAGCAACAAGCACCTCAAACACTGGAAAGTGGTGTTAGAAAATCTACTAGGACAAGTAGCCCCCTAAACGATACTCTCCTTCATTATATTATGTATTGTTCACTGATTCTGGTGAACCAGAATATTATGAAAAAGCAGTGCAAGTAGAATCCATGAAGAAGTGGGAGCAAGCCATGAAAGAAGAGATGGACTCCTTAGCACATAACCAGACTTGGGATTTAGTCAAGTTTCCTGTAAGTAAAACAACATTGCAGAATAAATTGGTTTACACTCTGAAGGAAGAAGATGGAGGAAAACAGAGGTACAAAGCTAGACTTGTGGTGAAGGGGTTTGCACAGAAGAAAGGTATTGATTTTGATGAAATATTTTCTCCTGTTTGTTAAAATGACTTCAATCAAAACTATTTTAAAATCTAGTAGTAGTTGAAGATTTTCATCTTGATCAGTTAGATGTAAAGACAACATTTCTCCATGGAGATTTGGAGGACGAGATATTTTGAAAAGTTCACACCTTAAACTTGTAATTTCAACAAATATCTGACAAATTCTTAGCAAATTTGGCTAAGAAATATGTCCAACACTGCAAAAGCTATAAAAAATAAGATATAAAATTACATATAACATTTCATTAGAATTTTAAACAAAAATTTGTTTCTCAACAATATTAACTAAACAACTTCAAGAAAACCTTTTAACACATCATGAAACCCTTAGTCATTTTAATGCCCAAAAATGGTTAAACCCTTTCACAATTTTGAATTGATTCGACGTTAATGAATCTTGTATGTTCAAGGGTTTTAATATGTCTTAATATCATATTGATAAATATATTTTATCATATGTATGTACCATCACATGCACACTAAAAAGGGATGTTGATTTTCAACAAGCGATGTTGATTTTTATTTCTTTGTTTTTAAAATAAAAAGGTAAGCCATAATTTTGATGAGATATATGTAAATAAGTTATATTTTTGTGGTTCTTATGATTTAATAGTCAAATATTAACTACATTTAGGTATCAATATATAAAATATTAATTTTATTAATACATAAAATATAATGATATATTTTGAAAAATATATATTCTTTCACATCGAAATATATTTTAGAAAAAAATAAAATAAAATACAAGTAAGTAAATTATTAAAGATGATTAATTTAAAATAATTCAATTTCATAGCAAACCATTTAACACAATATGTTAAATAGAATCCCTTTAATATTTAAACAAGGATAGCTGCGATGCAGCGAGTCCCTGCACTAAGTTGAGATGTGTCATAGCTATGCTGACAAGCTCTTAGTTCAAGCCAAGACAGAAGAAAACTAGTATGACCTGTTGCAATACACCTCAGGCACATTCTGGACAACAAGTGTCTGGACAACGAGTCCCTGCACTAAGTTGAGATGTGTCATAGCTATGCTGGCAAGCTCTTAGTTCAAGCCAAGACAGAAGAAAACTAGTATGACCTGTTGCAATACACCTCAGGCACATTCTGGACAACAAGTGTCTGGACAACAAGTGTGTGTGTTATAACAGGTTGTTCAGCAGAATTTGACACAACTCCTTAGAATAGTGAAAAAATATGCCTAACCTAGCTAGTGGACATTCAGTTATTAAAAAAAGAAAAAAGACTACATATTCAGTGGTTCAGAGCATAACTTTCCTCCTTAAGAGTTCAGTTCTCGTTTGCAGGCATTGTTACCTCGTAGTTTTCCCAACATTGCTTCATAAAACCAATCATATAACTCCTAATCTCCCACCAACTTGATTAGGAATCACTGCGCCCTCGTCTAAGTTCATCTTATATCTTTCTACTGTGAAGTTCATAGTTTTCCCAATAGCTTTATCGGTGGTATCCAAGAAAGGCTTCAAATTACGCCTGCGAAGATTTTCCCAGAGAAAGATTTTCCAAAATTTGATAAGTTTTCGATTTTAGACTCTACGGCCATAAAATGTTCAGTACATGTGATTCCCTTAAAAAGGATTGTGAAAATGATAAATGCAGGAGCTCAATTACATGCCATATGATACTATTAAAAACTTTTTGCAAATTTCTACTATAGAAAACAGATAATCCCAATACCGAATGCTGCCCGTCCTGCACCGGTAACAGCAACCCACTTTAATTTTCAGTGAAATGGTTTGAATGTGCTTGAAATCATTACAAATTTTCTTGAGAGCCGGGGTAATTTTCAATTATGGCAAAACTAGGCTTCAGATTATATTATGATAAAAAGACGTCATGGACCATGTGGGCCCTCCCATGAACGCCACATGCCTCACCTCCTCCATGTTATACCGTGGGTCATGACCAAGCTACTACCATGGGATACTGTTGCATGAGCATGCTAGTACCTCAGCCACGTACCCAAATCTGCATGTAATCTGATGAAACCTGGGATCGATGAAACCTGTGTTAACAAATGGGGGAAAAGATCTGTCCGAGGCAAATAGCCTATTTTGCAGCGTTCATCATTCCAAGGATATGCTGGCTATGATTTCTGCTCTTACTCGAGTAGTCTGTGGGCATATCCTTCATCCCATGGAGGGCAGCACACCTCAATTAGTAGCTGAGAAGAAGAGATGCAGAGATGAGGAACAGACGATCTCATCCACCATGAATTGCGCCAAGCCGGACGATATTTCTGGTCAACACCTTACATTCTCTCCAGGTAAATAAATAGTCTCCTCATCTGTGAATTTTTTGACAGTCCTTTTAAGTTTTCATGGCCTGAATACGAATTGTAGATGAAATGAAATGAATATCTCAGAGGCTGTAAACAATTGGATCGTGCATCAGAATTGGTATAAAGTAGGAGGCAAATGGAAAGAAAAAGTAAAATATTTGTAATATATATGGTGTGTTCTATGCTACATGGAATGAAAGGGATAAAGGAAAATTAATAAACATTTGAAACAAAATAGGCTTCTAATAGCAGTAAAACGAGCCTCGAGAAGAACCAGATCTGGAAGGGAAATACGAAATTAATCTACTATATCTGGTGTCTGGTATGCTATAAGGAATGAAGAGGTGAAATAAAAATTAGAAAAACACACGAAACAAAATAGGTTTAAATAAGGTTTGTAATAGCAGAAATATAAACGCGGAAAGGAATCCGATCTTGAAAAGAAATATAAAACCTTTGTAATATCTCTGGTGTGTGCTATCTCATATGGAATTGAAGGAAGAAATTAACAAATCAAATGAGGTTTATAGGAGACCGAAAGTTGATCATGAAAAGTAACAAGATCTGTCTTCTATTCACTCATTTCCAGGAATGGAAAAAAAAAGGACAAAATTTAATCCTGTTTGCAGTCATTCCTTCACAGTGGCCTCCTTCAACCCCTCATCGGCAAGCATTTCATAGCTTCATGGGCATGAAAATTTAAAATTTCCCTGCATAAAAATTTGCCAGAATTTGTGAGAATCAGTATTGCAGCAAAATTTGCTGCATGAAAATTTACCACGCTGGATTTACAAAGGCAACATATTATCAATTCTTTTTCTGCATGAAAATTTACCACAGCATTACATAAAAGTTTTTCATTATCAATGTAATTTTTTCAGGAGAAACTGCATGCCAAAGCACTCTCGATTTATTTCATCACTGAAAGAAATGGCGTAGCTAATGAGGAGAGCGTACCCAATGGCTTGCTGCGAGACTGCATTTGCCTCGGTGATGAGGAGGCCTCCTCTCGTGGTTCTCTGAGAATAGAACTCCACGTGGCAGGGCTGCGGGATGTTGTCGAGCGCACGACATTGAGTCATGGGAGCCAACACAACCCTGCAGGTACATGAACACGAGTTAGTACCTGAAGCTCACTGGCTTTGCAGAAAAATTATATAAATTACTTGCTCTGAAACTAAATTTGTGACATAGTAAATTACCTGTGAGACAGATTGAATAGCGGACCCATCTGAAAAGACGAAAGGAGATGAGGACTCGGGCACGAAAGAATGACTTCAATTTAACAAACGCTCGCCTGCAATATGAATGAAATACTCTCTGCTGAACTATGATTGCTAGCAGAAGCTATTGCAAAGCATAAACAATGAAACCAGAAGGCGTCTAAGAAAAGAAGCGGAAGAGTCCGGGAAAACAATTTGGAAGTGGGAGAAGAGATGCAAGGTGTTGATATTGGGGACCGCCCTCCTGATATTGGGGACCGCCCTCCTGACACCTGCCGGCAGCCAAGGACACCTGCAGCTTAACACCAAAGCACAACCTTGTAGCTTGGCATACCCCGGCTGTATGACTTAACATTAAACATTAACGAATTAATGTTAGCATTAAAACGAAACCGCACACGGTTAGGGCCAGTCGATTGTGCTTAAATACGAGTTTAAGCTATGGTCCGGCCTCTTCCGCCTCGGGAAGAGGCCAAATAAGATGGCGAAGGATGGCGAAAGAATGAGTGCAAACGAAACTTAGGATATCCCCGCTCTAACCGCCGTATAACAGAGAAGGGCAGGGGTCAACTAATGCTAAGTCGGGGTCCTATCGATTACTATAGTCCCTGCCGAATGCCAGATGGCAGGGACTAATAAGCAAAAATTCATGCAAGAATTATGATACCTTTCATGGTAAATATATTTTGTAAAAACGTGTATGTTCTATAATGATAGAAGGGTTTAATAGACTGAAAAATTTTCAACTAAAAGTGAGCTGAAAGATACAAAAATCAGTGAATTTTTAAAGATTATAACATTTCCATATAATATAATATAATATAAGTTCGTTCTAAAAAAGTACTTTTTCTTATAAGTCTCAAAATTTCTTGCAGTGCTACCAAGATCACTTTTAATAATATTGTAATATTTATAATCATGGGCTAATGTAAATACAACTCTATTTTATATGACTAATTATTACCAAAAACACACAATTAAAGCAAATATTTTTGAAGTAAATAAAAAGCATTACTACAAAATGAAATTTTCAACTATATCCACCTTTGTAATATTTTTTTTAAACTCTTATATTGTCAAATCCATTTTTATTTTTAACTTTGTGTAAATTTGTATTCTTAATTATAAATTTTTCTCACCCATGGTTATATTTGTACCTAATTACTTTAAAAATTATAAATATAGGCATCCTACTTCTGAGTGTCCTAGTTATGGACTTTCTTGTTGAGATGTGTTCATCCATTTTAATTCATGTTATTTGATTTATTGTATTCATTCATTTAAATTGGCCGTTGTAGTAATACCCAATGCCTAATCTTCCTCAATTTAGTCAAAGAGATTTTTCTCCCTTCTAAGTAATAATTATTTTATTTATGTCCTATTTCCATCCCCCAAGGAGTTTTTAGATATGACAACTTTGAATTAAAACTGATAACCTATTTTACATTTAAACTTGTGTACATGCAATACTCCTCAAAGATACGGGTGTTGGACCATTACCAGTGTTATGGATTTTAAGGTCCCCCTATTTTAGGAAATAGTGTCAGGAAAGTGTTATTATTGGGTAGTTATGACATTTAGAATAATGACATAATGGCCAGGATATGTTTTGATGAAAAACTATGATGATATAATTATTTGAGTTTGAAATAAATTAATGTGGTATTTGGAAAGAACAAAGTAACGAATGAAAACATTTTCGTAATCCATAATCTAGATGGACAGAATGGACAAAGGAAGAAAAAAATAATAATATTAGAATTTCCCAAATAACTTCTGAAAAACACCCGTGGAGTAAAATTAGGTGATTTACTAGACAAGAAGAAAAAAAAACTAGGAAAATCACCTTGTGCACTCGAAACAAGGCCGGAATGGGTATTAATGAACCGTAGTGGAAAAAGACAGGATTTAAAGGATAAAAAAAGACTCGTTTTCAAAAAAAGAAAAATAGGAAAAGCCTAGGCTATGGGGACTCGCAGCACCAAGAAAAACAAGACATCATTAATAAAAGCATGCTAGGGAAAGTGTGAATAAAAAGGCCTCCACCAGGGTAGCAGGGGGTTGTTGATTTTAGGGAAGTGGAGAGGTAGATATCAGCTCAAGGGAGAACCTAAAGAGGAGGTTCATGGTTGTGAGGTAAACGTTGTTTCATCCCAATCAATTTCTTCATATCAAGTTGTGGGTTAGAAATTATAGACTAATGCGATTGAATTCAAAGGAAATGACAAATACTATTGGTAGTCGTGTATCAAGTAATAGACTGTGAAATGAATTCTTTTATGAAATTAATCTATGCAGAGTATTGAAATTTGGTAGGAGTAAGTTAGTTTTGATGGGTTGGGCTATTAATGGTGCAGATTTCTCCATTAATGGAACCCCATTAATATACATTTTTGTTTAATAAGTATCTTTAGTAGCTATAATATGCATTGATATATGACGAGAATAATAATAGTCGTACAAAAACGCTATTTATAGTTCTCTTTTAAGTGAGATAAGGTTCGTGTGTAACTGTAACACAAATATGCACTGTGGATATAGCTGTTTGTAGCAGCATATACCACTATCTAGCCATAAAATTATGTTAACTTGTTCAACAACTGTGATTGTGAACGAAACCTAGAGGTGAAACTTGAGTTAACTAAGATATTAGGGTGATCAATATTCGAATTCAAAGGAGAAGGCATGAATCATCTCTGAGTATAATATTTTCGCAGGCAGCGCATGCGATAGCCTGCATGTTGCTACTCAGGAACACCACCTTATATATATATATATATATATATATATACACACACACACACCAATTAAGTTGTTACTAAAGTTACACTGGGAAAATTGTATAGGAATAGAAACCTACGTAATTCAGTAGAAGATATATATAAACATAAAATGAAAATAACATACACCATTGGCATTGAAATGAGAACTTTGTGACATAGCATAGGTTATAATTAATAGAAAGTCGAGAGAAACAACACCTATAACCTCTATAGGATCAGATGTGTTGAATCATCATTACATGACATGTGAAACACATTATAAACAGGGAAAGTGAAACATCAAGTAACGGTGTACAAAACTAAAGAGGAGCATCACAATTCGTGACAAATTAAGCCAAATGAAGTTACCTGTTCAAGTTACTAGTTCAACAAATTACCAGTACTATAGCATTAATATTTTTAGTGAAATCAAATCATCTATTCATGCATCGAGATTTAAGCATAGCAAGAAAACATGTGTGTTTTTTTATTAAATCAATAAATCCCTATAGGGCTAGAGCGCTATGTACGAACTATAAGCATTCAAGCCAAGTGAATACAATAAAACCCAGAACCCAAAATTTCATACTTAAAATAGTACCCACAAGAGTAACGGGGTGAAGCAGTTGTGCTATGCCATATACGGGTGCTACACCTGTATTTAGAGCTCTATACTGGATGAGTACCCCTAAGCTATTAGAGTTGAACATGCAACTGCAAGTGCTACTAGATAAGGGCTATATCAGACAGAGTGTGTAACCATGGGGGCCCCGGTACTGTTTGTTAAGAGAAAGGATGGTACATTTAGAATGTGTATTAACCATAGGCAGCTAAATAAGTTAACCATTGAGAACATATATCCCCTAACGTGAATCAATGATTTGGTTGATCTAAGGGGAAATTGTCTTTTCAAAAATGGATTTGAGAACTGGATATCACGAGTTACGCATTAAGGACGAAGACATACATAAGATAACTTTTAGAACGATTTATGACCATTATGACTTGGTGGTATCACCTTTTCGACTTACGAATGCCCTGCGAATTTCATGTCTCATGAACATTATGCTCCTTAAGTATCTTGATCATGAGTTCATTTTAGTCTTCATTGACGACAATCAAGCGGACTCAAAAAATGAGGAGCATCAAGAACATCTTATATTGGTGCCACAAATGCTTAGGGAGCATAAACTTTATGAAAATAACAATAAGTGTGAGTTCTATAAACAAAAATCTAATATGTAGGACATATCATTTCAAAAGAAGGATCAGTAGCTTTTTCCTTTATATGGATTGTTGGATACTACCGAAGATTTGTGCAAGGGTTTTCAAAGTTGGCCGACACCATTACCTCTCTACAGAAGAAGGGGGTGAATTTTGAATGGAAAAATAAATGCGAGGAAAGCTTTAATGAATTAAAGAAAATGCTGACAACAATTGTTATATTTAAAATAACAAACCCAAATGAGGAGTTTATAGTGTGCACAAACGCTTGTCTATAGGGGTTGAGGGTGTACTACTACAAGATAATGCAGTCATAACCTATGAGTCAGGAAAAATAAAAAAACATGAACGAAATTATGATATTTATTACTTGGAACTAGATGTAGTAATCCATACCTTGAAAATGTGTAGGAATTACTTGCTAGGAAAGAAGTTTGTGTTAATAATTGATCATATCAATTTAAAATACTTCTTCAATCAACCTGATCTAAATGCCAGATATGCAAGATGGTTAGATTTCTTTAGTGAGTTTGACATGCAAATCAAACACATTAAGGGAAAGGGGAACAATATTGTTGATGCCTCAATCAAAATGTTCTCATTCTCTAATTGTCAATGTGGAGAGTAGTGTTAAAAGAGATTTGGAAGAACATATACAGTTAACAGTGCAACTAGACCCGAGCTATCAAGAAAGGCAACTGAAAATACATCAAGGAGAAATTTTGGGGTATGATATAAACTCAAAATTCTTAATTACATATAAGAATAGGTTGTATATTCTAGATGTAGCAGCATTAAAACAAATAATTCTAGATGAATGTCATAAGAGACCGTACTCCGATCATCCAGGGTATTAGAAAATGGTAACATCCTTGAGGAAACATTTTTTTTCCCAAGTATGAAGAAAGAGGTGGCATATTATTTAGCCAAATGCATAGACTGTCAAAGGTGAATGTGGAACACCAACATCCAGCAATATTGTTGAATCCACTACCCATACCAAAACGGAAGTGGGAGATTATCTCCATGGTGAATGTGGAACACATCATCCAACAATATTTTTGAATCCACTACCCATACCAAAACGGGAAGTAGGAGATTATCTCCATGGATTTTATAGCAAGTAGGAGATTATCTCCATGGATTTTATAGCAGTGTTACCAAGAACCAGACATCAGAGGGACTCCATTATGGTATTATGGTGGTAGTGGATGCATTGACTAAAGAAACACATCCAAGTGTAGTCCACTTTTGGTATTGCACAATTTGCTAATATATTCATGAAGGACATCTTCAGACATCATGGGATACCAAAGATGATAGTTTCATATAGGGATGCAAAGTTTAAGTCTAACTTCTGAAAGGCCTTGTTCGAGGGTTTGAGAACTAAGTTGAGCTTTAGTACCGCATATTATCCTCAGACATATGGGCAAACTGAGAGAATATATCAAATAGATATGCTTCGAATGTATGTGAGAAAGAATATATCAAATAGCTATGCTTCGAATGTATGTGATGGACAATCCCACCAAGTGGGAATACTTTATGCATTTAGTTGAGTTTTCATATAATAATAGTTATTAGACTACAATTAAGATGAGCCCATTCGAAGCCTTATATGGCCGAAAATTCCATCCTCTACTCAGTTGGAGCCAACATGAAGATAGGTTGATTCTTCGACCCAAGATTCTATAAGAAATGGCGTTGATATTGTGGAAAATTCAATACAATATTAAATTTGTGAAGACTGAAAAGGGAGTTATGTGGACAAAAAAAGGACACATGAGGATTTACAAGTGGGAGAGCATGTATGCCTGAGAGTAAAGCCTCAAAAAAGTACTCTTAGAACCAGAGAATGTGCTAAATTAGCTCCATGGTTCTGTGGGCCATTTCAAATTTTGGAACGAGTGGGTCTAGTAACATACCACTTGGCCTTACATATTCATGTTAAATTTCATAATGTGTTTCATGTATCGTTATTGAAAAAATATGTTCATGATCCTTCTCATATAGTGGACTATAATGTGTTCTGGGTGGAGCCCGAAGGAGACTTTCTGCTAGAGCCACTCCGTATCCTGGAGTGTTAAGAGACCGTGCTCAATAATTTAGTCATGGCTCAGGTTAAAGCGTAGTGGAAGAACTTTACTCCCGAGGAGGCCACTTGGGGATTGGAAGACATCTTGAGAACTAGTTATCCAAAGTGGTTTGCAAAAGAAATGCTTGAATAATAAACACCAAGGATGATGTTGGTTTGTTTTGGGGGGAAGATGTAAGGTACCTCTATTTTAGAAAATAATGTAGTAAAGTGTTATTATTGGGTAATTATGACATTTAGGATAATGGCACAATGGTCAAGAATTGTTTTGATGAAAAGGTATGATGGTGTAATTATTTGAGTTTTAAATAAATTAATGTGGTATTTGAAGAAATTACTTGGAAATAACAAAGTAACGAATGATATCATTTTCCTAATCCATAATATAGATGGATAAAATGGGCAAAGGGCGAAAAAAAAAAAAAAAGAATAATAATATTAAACCTTCCCAAATCACTTCCGGAAAAACCCCTGGAGTAAAATTAAGAATAATAATATTAAACCTTCCCAAATCATTTCTGGAAAAACCCATGGAGTAAAATTACGTGATTTACCAGATAAGGAGAAAAAAAAAATGGGCAAATCCCCCAGTGTGGGGGAAAAAGATCTGGAATGGGTAATAAAGCACCATAGTGGAAAAAGACAAGCTTTAAAAGAGGAAAAAGGATTCCTTTACAAGAAAAGAAGAACAGGAAAATCCTAGGCTATGGGGATTAGAAGCATGGAAAAAAATGGGATTGTTATAGAATGTCTGCTAGGGAAAGTGTGAATTAAAAAGGCCTCCACCAGAAAAATAGGGAGGTGTTGATTATGGGATAGTGGAGAGGCAAATCTCAGCTAGGGGCAGAACCTAAAGAGGAGGTTCATGGTTGGGAGGCAAACGTTGTTCAATCCAATTCAATTTATTCATACCGAGTTGTGGGTTAGAAATTATATTTATTATTGATTTTATATTATAGACTAATAAGATTCAATTGAAAGGAAATGATAAATTCTGTTTGGTAGACCTGTATCAAGTAATAAAATGTGAAATGAATTGTTTTATGAAATTAATCTATTTAGACTATTGAAATTTGGTAGGAGTAAGTTTTGATGGGTTGGAATCTTGATGGTACAAAGTTCTCCATTAACAGGACCCCATTAAGAGACATTTTATTTAATAAGTATATTTAGTAGTTGTAATATGCATTGACGACCCGTTAATAAGTATATGCATTGATATATGATTGGAATAATAACAGTGGTACATAACCATTATTTATAATTCTTTTTTGACACACGCATTTTAGGGTAAGTGAGATAAGGTCCCTGTGCATCTGTAACACAAATATGCACTGTGCATATAGGTGTTTGTAGCATCATAGGCCACAGTCTAGACATCAATTTATGTTAGGTTGTTCAACAACTGTGATTGTGAAGGAAACTTAGCGGTGAAACTTGAGTTAACTAACATAATATGGTGATCAGTATTTAAATCCAAAGGAGAGGGCATCAAGCAACTCTGAGTAGCGTTTTTCCGGCAGCCCATGCGAAAACCTGCATGTATCTACTCAGGAAGAGCACCTTATATATATGTATATACGAATTAATTTGTTACTGAAGTTACACTGCGAAACCTGTATATAAATTTCCCATGTCATGTAATTTAGTAGAAGATATATATAAACATAAAATAAGAATAAGATATACCTTTGGCATTTAAATGAGAGCTTTGTGACATAGCATAGCTTATACTTAACAGAAAGGCAAGAGAAACAATACCTATAACCTCTGTAGGATTAGCTGCATTGAATCGTCATTACATGACATGGGAAAGGCATTATAAATAGGGAAAGTGAAACATCACAGTTCATAACAAATTTAGCCAAACGAAGTTACCTATTTAGGTAAGTAGTTCAACAAATTACCAATACCATGGCATTTGGATTTTTCGCTAAATGTCAAATCATCTATTCATGCATCGAGATTCAAGCATAACAAGTATATACATGTGCACTTTTTTTTATTAAATCAATACATTCATGTAGGGATATAGCGTTGTGTACGAACTGTAAGTATTCAAGCCAAGCGAATACAGTACAACCCAAAACCCAGAATTTCATACTGAAAATATTACCCACAAGAGTAAGAGGGTGAAGGAGTTATGATATCCCATACGCATATCATTCTATTCAAGTTAAAAGCAAAAAAAAAAATGTTCATTTAGATCACAGAGATTCACACTAGCACAGGCTGCTGTAATCACTAAAATTATTTAGGAAAATTATATGATTGGAAATACCACAACCCATATAAAGATACATAGTTCTAAGAGCTTGAAAAAAAAAAGCCACAAGAAATGTGAATGCTAGGAGATATCCTAAAAGCCACAGCATAAACGCACTGTGGAAATTATATTAATACGAAGGAAAATAATTGTGCAGTAAGTGAAAAGAACCAGTGCAATAGTGAACCATTCAGGCGAACCATAATAGTGTTGGGCATGAACATCCATTCAAATTTGCATAACTATGCAACATCCTTAGAACATGATAAACGATTTCACTATAAATATTTACATAAGACTCAAGAGGAGAGATTAACATGAGACTGGAGTGAAATTAATATTAACCAACAATAGAGAAAAAGAGGGAAACCCTCAAGACAAAGTACGATCGAAGCTATCAGGCCAATGTTTGCCATAAGGCTAAGAAAACCTAAATATAAACCATCCTCGTGTAAAAAAAAACACGTTGTTTTCGCCATTCATGATAGAAAACATGCACAAAAGGGTAGACCAAGACAACATTACGAACCTGGAGGGTGCCAAGAGAGGAATTATGCCAAAGGCATGCGAAGACCCGAGCCTAACAATAACATGAACATAAATAAGCGGGTTCGTACCTATTTTCCAAAAACCCGGAAGAGTATAATAGTTAGGCGAATGTTGGAGTGAAATCTGAATGCACTAATAACATATCGTGAACATAATAAAAACAAACCTGAGAGGTTAACGCACCTGGATGACGACCGTCGGTGAGCTGAGCAAGGGACCAACAAACCTGGGCATTTAAGGTCTAAGGTTAGATGAACATCAACGAATGCCCAAAACTATTGCTTCCTATGTAAATGTGAGGTGATGGTCGAAAATATTTACACGGGGACTTTGCAAGAAGAAAAGTTGATAAATGCAGGTTGTTTCGACTTCAACCATTGATGTTATAGTAACCCTCCTCCATTACCTGCACCAAACAATCAAACAATTAGTATATTGCAGAGAAACCATTGAAAACACTGAATGTTCTTACCAAATGTGCAGAAAACCCAGTAGGACTCAATATGATAAAACTCAATAAATTGGAGAGGATTACCTAGATGGAAAGAGCAGCCCAAGCATCGTGACAGGGCAGGCCTTTGCAGAATCTGGTCAGGAAAATGAAGACCAGGGCCACCCACAAGAGGGTGCAAAGCCCCGTAGCTCAGGCAACATAAAAAATACCCCAATCACTCAAATAAACCACTCAACACTCAAATGACCCATCCCATTGAACAACTAGATCAGAATGAACAGTAAGGGAGGGTGCGGTGTTTTCTATAGGAGCAAGAAAATAACCAGAGGCACCGAGGTGAAATGAGAGGCACAAGAACAAACAGATGACCCAAATGTGAAATCTGCTACGGAAAAAGGAGATTATGGTTTAGGACGTGTAACGATCATCGTAGATGTAGCCCCAAACGAATAGTCGTTGATCTCACCTAGTAACGAGGAGTTCGTTGGGCAGAGGGGACGTGCAGGTGTTCACATGGAGGAGATAGGGGACGTGCAGGTCTTCACATGGAGGAGATGACGTGGGCGCACAGGAGTTGACAATGCAATCGTTGTAAACTGTGACTTGCGAATCGCACTTAGTACTCATAAGTAAAAACAGAAACCGAAATGTACTAATATACTACCTTCATCATAGTGAAATTAAATCAACGCGTGTAATCATTACACCTTTCGAAGTCCAACAAATAAATGGGGTATTATCCAAAGTTTATAGATGGGTATAATAGTTCCTATGGAATAATTAGGAGTTCACCAAACCTTGGTTAGAATATATACATATATGTATGGTAGCATAGGGTTAAATTACTCTAACCATCAGGGCTTTGAGATTATAAACATGACTAAAAAGGATCCTACTTAAGTTAGTCTTTGAGAAATGTTATGAAAGGTATATTATAGGAAAAAATTGAGACCTCGGAGATGTGACATGGATTTTACCAATGTTATGGGGTTTGATCGATTAGAATTTTCTTTCGAATTATCTATTAAGGATTTATTTTAGGTCAATTCTATCATTGGGTTTTTTTTTATAATTCAATTCTATACAATTTTTAAAAGTTTTATATTTACATAATTCAATTTTTTATCCAATGAGAATGCTTCTATTATATATTAACATATTTCTGTTAAACTTCACTTCGAAGATGCTCTACACAATTTTGTCGTAAGTAATAATTTCCTTTAAAGTTAGATTTTATCAAACACAAAATTTATTAAGAAATTTCAATTTATTTTAAACATATTTCATAACATGAATATAAAATCAATAATTTTACCTAAATTAGTATTGTTAAAAAATATTTTATTCAAATTGAAATCATGAAACAATAAAATTATTATTTAAAAACCAAATAACTTTACCGAAAATCATCATTTTTAGTCTCTGTCGGGGACTATATGCGATCGATCGATCGCTGACCCTGCATTGACCGAGGTGATTTTTCGATAAATTAAGGATATAACCTAAGTCGAACTAAGGTTTTGGGCGTGGAAAGGTTTTGGGGTCTTATTGCGGGCTTCGCATTGTTCGAGGCGAAGGCCACGTGGTCCCGCGGCTCCCACGCGGACGGCATGTACTGTGGTGGTCTTATGGGCAGACAGTTGTCCCTCCTCGAGATCCTGGAAAGTTACTCGGCTTGGGTTTTATCCTGTTCGCAGCGTTTGGGTTATTATTGTTACTTGGTTGTTTAGCTCTGCAGTGTCTGCGATTTTTCCTTTGTATTTTTTGTATTGTCTGCGGTGAAAACAGAATGTGGTTAACTGTATAGCAAATGTTTGGTTGCGGTTCTGTTGTTCCAGGTCCGACTTGTATGCCTCGAGTGTCTGGTGTCGCTTTGGTAAGTTCGGCTACTGTATTGTTTAGATGTTTGTTCCTCTATCGTTTGGCGTTTTACAGTGGCGTTGATGTTTTTCACAGTATTGGCATTCTGGTTAAATACTGAGGGTTTCTGTTACTTGCATGGGTTTTATGGAAATTTCCGTAAATGTCGGTTTCGACCAGCATGTGAGTTCCTTGTCATTTGGGCCGAGACGACCTGGGTGAAGCTGTGATTCTTGGTACAGATTGAGCGGCAGCATGTACTGTGGTGGTCTGCCTGCTCGAGATCCTGGAAAGTTAGTCAGCTTGGGTTTTACCCTGTTCGCGCCCTTTGGGTTATTATTGTTACTTGGTTGTTTAGCTCTGCAGTCTCTGTGATTTTTCCTTTGTATTTGTTATATTGTCTGCGGTGAAAACACAATGCGGTTGCTGCCTGCTCGGTTAACTGTATAGCAAACGTTTGGTTGTGGTTCTGTTGTTCCAGGTCCGGCTTGTATGCCTCGACTGTTTGGTGTTGATTTGGTAAGTTCGGCTACTGTATTGTTTAGATGTTTGTTCCTCTGTCGTTTGGCGTTTTCCAGTGGCGTTGATGTTTGTCACAGTATTGTCTGTTTGTTTCCCTCAAGAGTCCATGGTTATTTGAGCATTATAAGTTAATGGCATTCTAGTTAAATACTGAGGGTTTCTCTTACCTGCATGGGTTTTATGGAAATTTCCGTAAATGTCGGTTTCGACCACCATGTGACTTCCTTATCATTTGGGCCGAGACGAGCTGGGTGAAGCTGTGGTTCTTGGTACAGATTGAGCGACAGTCTTTTGTAGTTTGAAGTGTTTTTGCACATGAGGATTTAGACAAATTGGGGTTTTTGAACTGTTTGAACTGTTTGTGCCGCATATTGGGTTTTTAATGGAATGTATTGTGGTTTGGAGAAAGAAATAGATACTCCTATGTTAAATTCAAGGGTCTGGTGCTGGGTTCTGCATGAATATGGTCTAGACGAGAAGGAATTCGAACCCTCGGCTTCGTTGTAGGTACGGCGTTGTTCTACTAATTGCTTTATGTCAAATTTTCTATTAATTGCTTTTTGTCAATTTGTTAGGCTTTTAACTTTTGCATTGTGTAGGTTTATGGTCCAGTTACTCTAGGTTTATAGTCCAGTTACTGCGTGGTCCCTGTCGGGGACTATATGCGATCGATCGATCGCTGGCCCTTTATTGACCGAGGTGATTTTTTGATATATTGACAATGTAACCTAAGTCGAACTAAGGTTTTGGGGGTGGAAAGTTTTTGGGGTCTTATTGCGGGCTTCGCATCATTCGAGGTGATGTGTAACGCTGCTATGAATCGGACAGTATACAATTGATTTGGTAATAAATTCAGATTGATTTACAATCAACTTGGGTTACGACATGTACTGTGGTGGTCTTATGGGCAGACAACTGTCCCTCCTCGAGATCCTGGAAAGTTACTCGGCTTGGGTTTTACGCTGTTCGCGCCCTTTGGGTTATTATTGTTACTTGGTTGTTTAGCTCTGCAGTCTCTGCGATTTTTCATTTGTATTTGTTGTATTGTCTGCGGTGAAAACACAATGTGGTTCCTGCCTGCTCGGTTAACTGTATAGCAAACATTTGGTTGCGGTTCTGTTGGTCCAAGTCCGGCTTGTATACCTCGACTGTCTGGTGTCGCTTTGGTAAGTTCGGCTACTGTATTGTTTATATGTTTGTTCGTCTGTCCTTTGGCGTTTTCAAGTGGCGTTGATGTTTGTCACAGTATTGTCTGTTCGTTTCCCTCAAGAGTCCATGGTTATTTGAGCATTATAAGTTAATGGAATTCTGGTTAACAGGGCGGAGATAGGCAGAAGGTTGGCATTGTTTCTGAGAAGGACAAAGAACGAGAGCTTACCAATTGAATTAGCTTAGATTGTTGTTGTTTATATATTGGATCAAATGTTTCCTTTGCGAAAATTATAAGCTTTTCCCTGATACCGAGGGTTTCTCTTACCTGCATGGGTTTTATGGAAATTTCCGTAAATGTCGGTTTGGACCACCATCTGACTTCCTTATCATTTGGGTCGAGACGGCCTGGGTGAAGATGTGATTCTTGGTACAGATTGAGCGGCAGCCTTTTGTAGTTTGAACTGTTTTTGCACATGAAGATCTAAATAAATTGGGGTTTTTGAACTGTTTTAACTGTTTGTGCCACATATTGGGTTTTTAATGGAATGTATTGTGGTTTGGAGAAAGAAATAAAGACCTGCAAGTATTTATGTATTTATGTGCCGCATATTGCCTTTTTTATTTATTGATGGAATGTATTGTTATTAATGGAATGTGTTATGGTTTGGAGAAAGGAGCGTTGTTTGCCTGGTACTCCTCTGTTAAATTCAAGGGTCTGGTTTAATGAGTTGTCAGGCTTGAGCAGACTGCTGTTCCTGTCGCTAGGTTTTGCTGTTCTGCTTGCCCAAAATGTTAAAATATTTAAGATTGCAGTCTGTTTTTTAACTGCACGGTTTAACTCTGTTAAGTTCATTTAGTTACTGTTAAGTTCATTTGCTTTGTTAAGAACTGCTGAATTGAAGGTTTGCTATACTGGTACTAGATGTTCTTCGTTTGCTGTTGTTTATATATTGGATGAAATGTTTCCTTTGCGAAAATTATAAGGTTTTCCATGATACTGAGGGTTTCTCTTAGCTGCATGGGTTTTATGGAAATTTCCGTAAATGTCAGTTTCGACCACCATGTGACTTCGTTGTCATTTGGGCCAAGATGACCTGGGTGAAGCTGTGATTCTTGGTACAGATTGAGCGGTAGTCTTTTGTAGTTTGAAGTGTTTTTGCACATGAAGATCTAAATAAACTGGGGTTTTTGAACTGTTTGTGGCGCATATTGGGTTTTTAATAGAATGTATTGTGGTTTGGAGAAAGAAGTAAAGACCTGCAAGTATTTATGTATGTGTTGCATATTGCCTTTTTATTAATGGAATGTATTATGGTTTTGAGAGAGGAATAAAGACCTGCAAGTATTTTTCCAGGGGCTTCTCGAGACTTCGTTAACCAATTTCGTCATTTGCATATTTTCTCATGGTGCTCGTACAGGCTGTGTTGTGCATGAATATGGTCTAGACGAGAAGCAATTTGAACCCTTGGCTTCGTTGCAGGTATGGTCTTATTCTACTAATTGCTTTTTGTCAAATTTTCTATTAATTGCTTTTTGTCAATTTCTTAGGGTTTTAATTTTTGCATTGTGTAGGTTTATGGTCCAGTTACTCTAGGTTTATTGTTGAGTTACTGCGTGATTGTTTTAAAAAATATAGATATTTAAGTTGTATTGGCTCATTTATATTTTTTCTCTCATTCAATTATATTGCAATTCAAATATGGAATCGTCATTGTTTATTCTGTGTTTACATTAATATTAATATTAATATTATTAATTATTTTAATCATAACAATAATATTATTTGAGATGATCCCAACAAGTAGAAGTTGGGTAATGCATCCAACTAGCTCTGTATAATGATGTATCAAGACATTTTGCCTATTTGAACCTTGATTAAAATCTCATGTTAGCTAGTTATAACCAGATTGGTTCTGATATGATGTTCAACTACCTTATTCTCCTCAGAGAGAAAAAATAATTTTATTATGAAAAAAAAATTACATTTACTATATATGTTTTTGCATTTCAAAAATATCCTTAAGCATAGGAAGTGATAAAAGTATCGCTAACAACATATCTTGCTTCATAAACAGTTTTCAAAAATGTCAATATGACAGCCCTATCATAGTCATTCTAACATATATCAGAGCTTTGAAGCCAGTTTTGTCTCATAAGAAATTAGCTCCTAGATATGTCCATAAACAGTCCCATAAAAAAATATACATATAGAGATATCCTTAAGCATAGGAACTGATAAAAGTATGGCTGAGAAGATATCTTGCTTCATAAACAGTTTTCAAAAATGTCAATATGACAGCCCTATCATGGTCATTCTGACATATATTGCAGGTTTGAAACCAGTTTTGTCTCATAAAAAATTAGCTCCTAGATATGTTCATAAACAGTGCCATAAAAAAATATACATATAGATATTCACGTTTAAACAGTCCCATGATTATATCAAAAGTGTGTCAAGACATTCCATGAGCTGCCCTTCCACTTTCTCTTGAATGATCCAAGCTCGTGCTACCAAGTGTAATCTAGCTTTTGACAGTCCATCAGTTTCCATGTTCCTGTCTTTGTAGACATGTTGAAAGATAATGTGTTAAATACTCTGTTCAAGCAAGTTGAATCTGCTGAAATATAGGGTGAAATTTATAATTATCCAATGAATTTGTTCCGTTCATCCAATTCACCACAATTTGTGAATCATCAAAGATCTGTAATTTTTGGGCATCTTTTTTCACGTGCCACAATTGGCAACAATCTTGGGACAATTTGCTCAAGCAGACTGTTGCTGTGTTTGCCAAAGCTGTCCTTTGAACATATTACATGTTCATCATTTATATGAATCATACCTCCAGCGTCACATAATAATGGATCTTCTTGACAAGCCTTATGGAAGTACACTTATGCACTACTCGTATCTGGTTCTCAATGGCTTGTTTGGGTTCCTTGACCCTTGAATTCTGTTTAGATCCATATAGTATAACCATGCTCTGATATCGAATAGCAGGAAACTTTTTACCTTGAAATACATTAGAGTTGCAACCTAGCACAAATTGGAGACAATACTTTTTATATTTTGACAGTTGAATTGGTGCACCACTTATGTAAAACTCATAAATAGCCTCACAGTTATTTTATTTCACAAATGCAATTGACAATGATGTTAACTTTTAGAAATATTCTTATGCTGCATTTTTTCATTTTGTCTTTCCATTGCTTCCTTTTGTTAACTTCATTTTGTCTTTCCATTGCTCCTTTTTTTCATTATGTGTTTGCATTGTTTCCATTTCCAACTTCTTTGTTATTTATAAATATGGCTTCTTGCTAGAAATTTGATATTTGTTTAGCAACATAATGCAATAGCCTATTTTTTTAATATACATACATTTTGTTCAAAACAATCATGTTCAGTTTTTGCTAACTCCATCAATATTTTTTGCAAAGCTGTACAAGACAATTGCAAAAGGCAACTCTAGTAAGCAATTGCAAATGATGGAAGAAATAATAGATGTTGACAATTACAAATTCAGATTGCAATGCATTTTGCCTGAGAACATTGATATTGTATTAAAAAGAAATGGTATTTTTAGAATAAATGCATTTTCATATACTGTAGGAGATTGTCTATTTGACTCATTCGAAATGTTTCTACATTTTCGTTATACTTCATATGAATTGCGAAATGGGTTAATAGACCACTTTCTTTTTTGCTTAAAGAACAATGACGTTGAAGCAATACAGTCATATCAGTATGAACTAGCACCTGATTTCCTATACGAGTTACATGGTGTTAATGATATTGGTACATATCTTCATAAAATGCGTTATTCTGCATCTACAAATATAAAGGAGTCTGACCGAGGTTTATGGGGTGATACCTTTTGCATACGTTGGTTAGCTAAATGGCTAGATATATCAATTGCAGTTTGGTCATTGACAAGAAAAACGAGATATTTTCTCTTTAATCAACATGAAAATACAATTCCATATTGCATTCTCTTTCATGATGCAAATCCTGTTAGTGGTCATTATGAACCATTGGTTTACCAAAAGTTTCCAATTTGCATTTGCAACCAGTCTAATATCTTCCTGTCACCTATTTGCAAAGATATTGAAAGCCATTGGATGCACATTGCAAATAATATGATTTTAAATGGACTAACAATTGCAAAGCAAGTGACATCTAATTGTGGTGACAGTCTCTTTAATGCAATTTTCTATTTAGTAGCAACAGAATTCAATGCAGAGTGTTTGCGACTTTACATTGTGCAATCTTTTTGCAATGCACTTATGCATAAGAATCAAGATGCATTGCATTGTTTAGAGAAATACCTAGTAGTTGACGCGATACACTATACAATGAATAGCAACTGGCAACAATATTTGATAAATATGGCAATGCCATATGAAAAAGGACAAGTGGAAGGCGGACCATTTTGTCTACAATGGATATCTATGATATTCAAAGTCAATATCCAAGTATGGTCCTCTGTTCCTAATAACTTTGTCAATTACAGTTCCGCTTATTCGAGATGCAATGATATTGTTAACATCTTGTCATTCATGACAAATACATCACATATTCACTACCATGCAATGAGACAAGAATATGTTCACAATTCTCAAGAACTGCACATGGAAGCAAATGACGTTTGTAATCAATTGCGTCATAAGCATATAGTAGAAAAAGAGCAATGCATATCTCAAGTACATTTTAGCAATAATATTGCATTTGAGATAGCATGCCATTTAGATCAAATGCAACCAACTAAGGATTGTAGGCTGAATTATCACAAGCTAAAGAAATTCATACGTACAAAACGCAAATGCAATGACAAATGCAAAAAACCATTTTCTAATAAGAAGTCAAGAATTACAAGAAAGAAAAATGCAATACAAATTTATATGGAAAAAGTCGAAGACACGCCTAGGAATACATGTGTAGTTTGCAACAAATTGCATTTTGCAAAAAATACTAGATTCTTCACTATAGATTTGCAAGAAAAGCATATGAATTTGACATTGAACAATAGGACCTTTAGCAATGAAAACATATGTGTTTCTTGCAAGAAAGCGCTCGAGAATGGAAAGCTACCACAATTTGCAACACCTGACAAATAAGACGTAACATTTCCTTGCCAACTGTAAATATACTTTCAGACCTAGAATAAAGACTTGTGTCATTGAGAATTGCATTTGCACAAATCAGACAATGAGGACATAGACGATCACAAATTGGCTTAACAGGATCAATTATCAATGTACCAGTTCATATGGACATTGTGCAAAAAGCATTGCCACAATATCTAAATGATACAATGACAATTGCAGTTGCATTGAAAAGACGATTGCAATACAAAAATGCATACCAAACAGGTAAAGTACGTCCAATTATTGTCATGAAAGCATTGAACGAACTATGTTCTAGAATTCTTTATAAAGCTAGCAACATTTGTATAAATGAGAATTGGGCCCATGTTTTACAAGAGAATAATGAATACATTGTACAAAATTCGAACAGTGACAATGAAAGTGATACAGATAGTGATGCAAATAATGAAACACCTACTGAAACATTGGTGCATGGATTAATAGAATCACAACGCATCTACGATTTGCAAGACAAGATTATTGAATTGGCACCAGCTGAAGGACAACGACCATTAGGCATTTTCAAGGACAAATATGCAGAAGAAATGAACTTTCCAACATTATTTTATGGCAATGCACGTGATCATGACATCACAAATAGGTTTAGTTACCAAAAAATTGTGCAATGGGAATTGTTACAAGCAAGTGGTGACTTCCAATATCATACAACAAATTTGTTTTTCAAGACAATGCGAATAATAATTGATAAAGTTCTTTCTTGCATATGGGTACGAATAAGAAAAGGACAACTAAAAGGCAGGAAAATATTAGCAAAAGATGTCAAGTATCGAGCAAATTTGGAAAAGTTATTGAAGTTTGACATTGGATACATAGATTTCAAAATCATTCGCATATCTTTTGACCATTTGGAACAAATTAGGAAAAACATATTTGCAATGATACGACAACTAGGGCCTCCAACTTTGTTTGTGACATTCACAAGTGCAGAACATCGATGGAAACCATTAGTAGATACACTTGTCACATTGTTTAGAAATAAAGCAAATAAAAATGCTATTGATATATTAGAAGATGATGACATTGACTACCTTATAAGAAAGTATCCAGTCACATGTAGCCAATACTATAGACATAGAATTAATGCTATAAAGCAATTGATATCTCAAGATACTACATTCTTTGGAAAAATATCTGATTACTATTTCGTAACAGAATTCCAAAATAGAGGAACTGAACATGAACATGGACTGTTATGGATAGAGAATGCTCCAATATATGGAAAAGAATGCAATTCAGAAATTGAGAAGTTTCTTGACAATTACATCACTTGTAATACAGATCATTTGGAGCCAGATGTTGCTAAATTGCATAAACATCACCATACAAAAAGTTGTAAGAAGCGAAAAAATTCAAATTGCAGATACAACTTCCCCATGCCACCAATGAAATCAACAATGATCATTGAACCAACCAATGCAGAAAATAAAAAAATCGTAGAGAAATCAATATCGTTTTTTGCATTCTTGGAGCAAACAAACTACAATGATTCAATAACACATGACAATTTCCTCCTAGAAATAGGGCTACTAGAAAATGAGTACATAGAACTATTACAACATACAATAAAGAAACCAACAATTTTCCTGAGACGAAAACCTTCTCACATTTGGAATAACAGTTTTGCAAATGCTATGCCTACTTTATGGAATGCAAATACAGATGCACAATTTGTGCTAAATGCATATGCTGCAGCATCATATTGTAGTTCATATATGACCAAAATTGACAAGTCTATGACAAATGCATTTAGAAGAATACGCAAAGAGCATCAAAAAGATGAAATTGATGCTATGCAGATGATTCGTAAACTTGGAAATACATTACTCAATCTACAGCAAATGTCAGCTCAACAAGCAGTGCATATAGCACTTTCATTGCCATTGAGTTCTAGTTCAAGGGAATGTATATTTGTAAACACTCTCCAGTCGATGAACGCACATTTATGCTTAAACCGCCTATTCTTTTGAAACAAGAACCTCATGATTCAGAAGATTTTATGTGCCATTCCATTGTTGACTACTACATTGGATGACCAAGTTCCATTAGCAAAATCTGCCTTGCATAATTTGTATCAAATTACAAGAAAGATGGCAGACCCATATCTAAAAGGAAAAAATCAAATGTTATACGATTTATCAAATATAACAAACACAATGATATTGAAAACTTTTGTCGAGAGAAATTATTGTTATATATGCCATTTGAAAATTGTGAAGATACATTGAAACAAGAATTGCCTACATGGCTCTCTGCATATACAATACATGAAAAAACAATTCAAGTCAATGAAGCCAAATTTACATATAACATCAATCCAACATGGGGTGATTTAGAGACTGCAACAAATGAGCAAATTAGTTCTTTGAATAGTAATCAAATGAATATGCAAAACCAAGAGAACAATTCCCATTATGAGGAATATGATTTGCAATCGGACTTGCAATTTCCAAAACAATCTGAAATGAAGAAAAAAATCAATCTTGGATTTCAAATTACTGCCCATCCATTTTTAATGGAGAACAATGAATATTACGAACGTAGAAGAATCTTGAACAAAGAGCAACAAGAAATTGTAAAAGACATTGCAATTAAAAAAAAAAAAAAACCCCAAGGAACCAATTTACCTTTTTATTACAGGTGGAGCAGGTGTAGGTAAAACGCTCACAGCAAAAGCAATTTTCCAAATGCTTATACGAATTTATGATTCACAAAACACAACTGATCCTATGAAACCAAAAGGTCTAATATTAGCATACACAGGAAAAGCTGCATATAATGCAGATGGAACAACAATCCATTCTGCATTGCTAATGCCTTTTAACAAGTCTCAACTGTTTTCACTGAGCAAAGAAGTATTGGACAACTTATCAAAGCTATATCAAGAATTGCAAGTAGCTTTCATAGATGAGGTCTCGATGATTGGAAGTAGGTTCTTATATTCTATTGACAATATACTCATAAACATAAAACATGTCCAAACGAAATACTTTGGGAACATTGACATGATATTTTGTGGTGATTTCTATCAAGCACAACCTATTCAAGACTCTCTTATTTTTGAACAACCAATAATCAACAATCAAACAATAACACATGATTTCTGGAAGGATAATGTCAAGTGCTTCCAATTGCATATGACGATGCGACAAACAAATAAGAGATTCATATCAGTGTTAAATAGAGTGCGAACAAATTGTCAAACATCTGACGATATAACATACATGAATACAAGTTGCATGTGCCTTCTACCAAATGATCCAACATTTCCCTATTTATTTTACAAAAACAAAGATGTTGCAAGGCATAACAAGAAAATGTTGATGCTGATGCCTGGCAAAGAAATTTTAATTAATGCAATTGACGAAAATGAGAAGAATAACGACAATTTCCCAACTCATCAACATATGGCTGTTTTGCCTCCGCACCTTTTGATAAAGTTGAACATGTTAGTTGAAATGTATGCTTGCAATTATGATGCACCAGATGGGCTAGTGAATGGTGCAGATGAAATAGTTAAAGCATATACCCATACAGATAATGTCGATGTTCTATGGATTAAGTTCCATGACCCTAATATTGGTCATCGACAATCTAGAAAACTAGCTCATTTGTATACTTCAGAGATGCCTATCGAATATCAAAAGCAATGCCTATGACATCAAAGATGGCGCCACTGAAAATACGAAAACAATTTCCAATTCAACTTGCATGTGCACGCACAATACATAGATCACAAGGCTTAACCTTGGATAGGCTTGCATTCGACCCTACTGCAGTACAAGTGCATGGCCTAGTATACACAACACTATCACGTGTCAGAAACATAGAATCATTGTATTTGCTTAATCCTCTTAAACATAATAATTTCAAGGTCAAGCAAAAAGTAAATTGTGAAATGCAACGTTTGGAAACCACTGCAAAATGGCAATTAGAATATGACTCTTCAACAATACAATCATTGCAATCCGTCTTTATTCTTTCATTGAACACTCGCAATCTTCATGCGCATCTTGCTGACATATGCAATGACTATGACACAATGCAATCTGATATCTTGTGCTTACAAGAAACACATATGTTGCTGTGTATGGAAAATGAATACTTCAAAAATTTCAATTGCATCTCAAGTTGTATTAAGCATGGAGTAATGATATTGATAAAGAAAAATATCACTATCCTTGAACATACCCATTTTGAAGACTGCTTTGTAGAAGCATTGCTCGCAAAAATAAAAGTTCACACATTACAAATTGCAATACTCAATATATATGCATCGCCACGTGCAAACCTAAACAATATCCTCAATGTCATTGCAAAAGCTTTATACCACTTAGATCTAAACAATATCATAGTTATATTAGGGGACTTCAATATTGATATGCTACATTGCAATCAAAAAACAAAGCAGCTAGAAACCTACATGCAAAACTACAATCTTCATTTCCTAGTTGACAAAACTAATAGCATGCACAAATCATTGATTGACCATGTTTGGGCAAATCTAGCTAATATAAAATATACAATTTTCGTATTGGATACATATTGGTTTGACCATGATACAATATCTCTTGTCCTTTAGCTATGATAACCAATTTCGTCATTTGCATATTTTCTCATGGTACTCGTATAGGCTGTGTTGTGCATGAATACGGTCTGCACGAGAAGGAATTCGAACCCTTGGCTTCATTGCAGGTACGACGTTATTCTACTAATTGCTTTTTGTCAATTTTTCTATTAATTGCTTTTTGTCAATTTGTTAGGCTTTTAATTTTTGCATTGTGTAGGTTTATGCTCCAGTTACTCTAGGTTTATAGTCGAGTTACTCCGTGATTGTTTTAAAAAATATAGATATTTAAGTTGTATTGGCTCATTTATATTTTCTCTCTCATTCAATTATATTGCAATTCAAATCTGGAATCATCGTTGTTTATTCTGTGTTTACATTAATATTAATATTAATATTATTAATTATTCCCTTCGACATTTTCCAACATTTGCCAATAATTCCTCTACTGTCCCTCTATTGCATACTATGCATTCTATTGTACATTTACATATATGGCGTTCTGTATTGATCAATGCAAGTTATGCCAAAGACAGCCTTTTCAATCAACCAACACAAGTATCCTATCATAAATTTGCAGATATGACCTCATCTATTTATGGATGCAGATTCTGCTAGTAAAACCCTTTTCAATTGAACAGAACGACCAAGAAAAAAGAACAACAACATGCAACATAAACAAACATAGTATATTCTTTTTTCCTTTCATTTCCTATGGATCTTCTGTTCTTGTTCAAGTTTTACTTTTATATGTTCTTTTGACTTGCACTAAATATGTCTTACTATTCTATAACATAGCATAGATCTTAAAAAAGGAAATGAAACAATTGAAGAAATAGAATGCATAAGCCAATTAGAAAGTGCAACCCAACCACTTGTTTTGCAAAGGTATGTCTATGAGAACTACAGAAATATGCTAATTTGTATTTAGAATATTAATGTTTACTATATATGCATTCTATTTTTATTTTTACATATGTATGGTTCTATGGTTTTAATGTTCTTGTTCACTTTTTACTTCTAATTTGCACTAAATATATGTTACTATTCTATAACATAGCCTAAATATTCAAAGACGAAAAGAAACAGTTGAAGAAATAGAATGCATAACCCAATTAGAAACGGCAAGCCAACCACTTGTTTTGCAAAGGTATGTCTATGACAACTATACAACTATGCTAATTTGTATTTAGAATAATAATGTTCACTAAGGTATGTCTATGACAACTATACAAATATGCCAATTTGTATTTAGAATATTAATGTTTACTATATATGCATTCTATCTTTACATATGTATGGTTCTATGGTTTTAACGTTCCTTGTTAACTGTTTACTTCTATATGCTCTTTCAAATTGAACTAAATATATGTTGCTACTCTATAACATAGCATAAATCCTGAAAAAGGAAAACAAACAACTGAAGAAATAGAGCGCATAACTCAATTAGAAAAGGCAAACCAACCACTTGCTTTGAAAAGGTATGTATGACAAGTATACAAATATGCAATTTTCTATTTAAAATATTAATGTTTACTATATATATCTTCTCTTTTTATATATCTATATTTAAATGTATATATATATATGATTAATGTTTACTATATATATCTTCTCTTTTTACATATCTATATTTAAATGTATATAAATTAGAAAATCTTGGACGAGTGAAGAAAGCACTAGTAGTAAGTCCCCCCAAACAATGCAGCAAGAAGACATGTACAGGTTACATATCACAATTTCTTTATTGATTGCTTATCACAAAATACACGTGATAATATCCACATCATATTGAACCATGCCTTTGCCTGTGTTAGTCCAACTGAAACAATTGCAACCAAACTTCATTCAACAAATGTACAAAACGATACATCAAAAAGGTATGCATATGAAACACAACACTCTAATCTATTTCTACTTATTCAGTCTTTAGGAGAAACATACTATTCTACAAATGTTTATAGCAATTTCTAACTAAGCAATTTTAATAGGCAAAAACAGATACTACCAATTAAAGTATCAATTGAAGATCTCAATAGTCGTAAAATTGGGCAGCTATTTGTTGGAGACATAATGGTTGTCTATACTGCATTCCTTGATAAAGCAAACAAATCACGTCAAGTATTGCGAGCTGATTTGACAGATGCTCAAGGAATGATGACTATAACGTTGAGTGTACCTGCACATTTGGTGGAGCGACATGAACAAAAAATTTTGCAAGGCAACAACATCTCAATTACAAAATTCAGGATATTGCCTAAAACTGTATATGATCGCGGTGACTGTGACAAAATAATATTGCTTATTGAATCAAGTATCATAGAAACTGTACCTGAAGTTTGCAAAGAATATTGCTTCATTCCCAATACAACCATTAGGAAATTTGCAAATAAAAAAGAAATGTATCCAATTGGCACAATCGCTGTCGCCGTTACACTTGCCAAACGAGTTGGATTGCATTACATACTTCATATCAAAGATGGAGATTCTGAAAACGACAATGCAACTGTATGTATTCAGATGTTACTTATTCCTAATTTTCAGTAGATAACATGCATCACTTCAATACATAGTTGTTGTAATTTGTCTATAGTTTTTGTAATTTGTCTAGTGCAATTGCAATTTTTCAATGCATACGAACAATGTATTTGCATATTACTTTTTGTATTTTTTAATACGTAACAATTTCTGTTTTGCAGTTGCAACTCTTTGACACATATGAACATTTTTTCCTTTCAATGGAAAAACAATTGCAAAAAGGACACTTTTCGCTCATCCTTTTCAAA
Organism: Pinus tabuliformis; assembly: GCA_031772625.1. NCBI lineage: Eukaryota > Viridiplantae > Streptophyta > Pinopsida > Pinales > Pinaceae > Pinus > Pinus tabuliformis. The sequence goes on along the minus strand of CM062818.1, from coordinate 635,483,254 downwards.
AATTTAACAAAAAAGGTAAACACAAAAGAAACAATATTCAGAGCATCGAAGTCAACGTTCATGACTGAACTTAACACAGATGCACTCAACAATCTCACAAAACTAACTACATCTACCTATGCTGTAAGTATAGCAATAATAATGTTTTTGTTGCCTTTGCATTTGCCATGTAATAATGTAAATTAACGCTTGAATGTTTTATAAACAGGTCGAAGGTATTATGATCGTAACAAATCCATATTCAACTCCTTTCGAACCTGTTTGTGCAATTTGTAACTCCCCAGTGAATTCATCCATAGCAATAGCCAATGCAACAATTTTTTGTTCACAATGCAATGATAATTGCCCTTTCCTCTACAAGCATTGTATAAATGCTGTAATAGAATCCATTACAAATAACTTTGTCCAGTGCATTATCATGGAGCCCTTATTACATGACTTGCTTCCTGATTTAAAATCAATGTCATATGAAACATATTTGCAACAGAAAGCTACCACTGTTTACATCTTATGTGACTTCAAAATTCAGAGCAAGTTCACACTCAATGAAGATAGTGAGCTATTACATGTCAACTAACAAATGGAAGGTACATGAACATATGCCTTAACATGTTTTCTCTCAAATATGTCCTCTCTTCAATTTACAATGTTATCATTTTGTTCTAACTAACCATTTGTTATACAGATTACAAAATCCAGGAACATGGCAGCCTTCACATCCACAACAAATGCAAAAGTAATATGAATATGTTTCTTCATATTATGCTGTTACTATAATACAAGTATTTGACTTGCAATTTTGACTCATTTAAAAAGAATATGTAACGCAACGGTTGATGAAAAAAGGCTAGAAAGTCTTTATGCATCTGTGTTTGTACTATTTCTGTTTATTTTCTCTATCTCGAATGGAACTCATTCTGCATCATGCTTTATATCATTGAATACAGCAAATGCAACATCAGATCAGCAATAATTTTGTATCTATAGCTGCTGAATGCAAACACCAAAGATTCCATAGATTGATTAAATATGGCACTTATTATCTACTCAAGTTAAATGACAAATTGTATATTGAATCGGCCAGTCATTTCTGTTTCTTCCTATGTTATAGTTGAATGCTATGTTAGTTTTTGTTTCTTGCATACTGTAGGTAACGATTCAGGAAACAAGGCTAGAAAGTCTTTATACATGTCTGTTCGAATGCATTCTGCAACATGCTTGAAGCTAGAATTTATAAATAGCACCAAACTATATGGACTTTAAAATGAATATATGTTGTTTGAAAATGGAATTATGGCATAATGAATTTGGTATTATTAGTCCTTCCCTGGGATTATATGCAATTGATCAATTGCTGACCATTGGTTGACCGACATGATTTTTCATTATAATAGCATTATAACCTAAGTCGAACGAAAGTTTTGGGCTCAAAAGTTTTGTTTTATTTTACCTATGTTTCTGTTACCTGTACAATGAATGAAAATCTCATCTAAACATAAGTTTCATAGAGGAAAACAATGTTGGCAATGTTGCTGCAACACTGATGACTTCGCTGGCTCCAAAGAGCAAGGTCTGTTCACTATCTTTTGTATGAGTGGCAGCCCCAATATTTTCAGTTTTATATCTTGGTTTTTGAGGGGAAGCATGCAATTGGATGTTCAGAATCCTCTTAAGATCATGGGTGCTGCAATTTTAAATTCCTTGGTCAATGACTTAAGACTTTGAACTTAACAAGTTCTCAGAGATGGACAATGGAATGAAGAAGATGCAGCAATGCTTGTTCTTGGTGACATAATCAGCATCAAACTTAGAGATATTGTTCCTGCGGATGCACGTTTTCTTGAAGGAAATCCTTTAAAGATTGATCAGGTCTTAATCCAATCCTTTTCTTTACTTCTTATTTCTGATTACAAGTGCTCGAATTTTCGGTATGCTTTTATATCGTTTCTGGGATTAACTTCAACATTTGGTACTTTTCCTGAGCCACGATTTATGACAATATTTTTGAATGTGTGTAGTCTGCCCTTAGTGGTCAGTCATTACCAGTAACAAAGGGTCCTGGAAATGGGATTTATTCTGGTTCTACTTGCAAACAGCGTGAACTTGAATGTGTTGTCATTGCTACTGGGATCCATACCTTTTTTGGTAAACCAACACATATTGTCAACAGTACAAACCAAGTTGGCCACTTCCAAAAGGTTGGTATTTATTCTGGACTTCTGATTCTTCTTTTTGTCCTTTCTCTTATTTCATAAATACATAATTTTTGGTGATACTGCAATTGTACCAAATTGGCTAGTTAGGGTTCGTGGTAATATTGGATGAGCCACTACTGTTAGCTTCCTTCAAACAAGTATCAATTACTAATTGTTGTCATGAATAGTTTTCGTGAAAGGATATGACAAGGATTCTGTTGTCTTGATGGCTGCAAGAGCATCCAGAACAGAGAATCAAGATGCCATTGATGCAACAATTGTTGGGATGCTTACAGATCCTAAGGAGGCAAGTTTTTTTTTTTTATGTCATCATATTAAATTTTAGTCGATAAGCAGGCCTATTCTTATTTTACTGATTTGTATCTTTTGTTGTGGCTTTTAACATCCATGCATCTAAAAGGCACAGGAAACCATTCCAAAGCTCCATTTTCTTCCTTTTAATCCAATTGACAAGAGGAAAACTCTCACTTATATTGACAATGAAGGGAAAATGCATCGAGTTAGTAAACATGCTCCAGAGCAGGTATTGTTCTTTGGAACTCTGACCTTCTTCATTAGACCTCTTACATATATGGATCATTTTCTGGATCTTTAAATGAATCAAAAGAATAAACAACAACAGGTCAACAACATCTCAACTACAGCGTATTGATATTTTCCAATATACGGATATTTTCCAATTTTAAAATGATAGAATTGATATTTTATGGCCTAATATAGATGTCCTTTACCAGATATCCTTTATCAAATATAGAAGCCTTCATTTAACATTATCTTTCAATGATTGTTACCCATAAATGCTTAAATTCTCTCAGTTATTATTATACACAAATACTTACGAAACTTCAGCCATTATTATACATAAATACTTACCAAACAGGGGAGGTTATGAATAATGATATAGTAGACAACCATATCCTTCAATGCAATGTCAATACAGTCTGATGCATTAATAACTCCAAAATGATGCAATGGGATTAACAGCTTCCTTATAAAAGAAAGGTTTCCACGAAATCTCAATTATTTTTATCTTTCACACAGAAGTAATGAATAATATAAATTTTCACAAGAATGCTGAATAATATTCTTCTTTTTATAAGAAAAATCAATGAATTAGGGAGATAGATTTAACCCGAAGGCCGGTGTTTGGCTCTGCAGTTATGGGTGTCTCCCACTAGAAATTTGTACGTAACATTATGCATAAAACTACTAATATTCATAGTACGTAGCTCTCTATTTCAGGAGAAGGTGCAATCTTTGCATCACTCAAGCATTAGATATCAGTTCCAGTCTTATTTGTATTTTTGGGCTAAACAACACAAATTCTCAACTGGGACGGATGGAAATCTATTGGAATGCATACTTGCTCACCAGGATATCCAAGTCCTATGCAATAAAAACGGGCACTAATGCTTTGTGAATGACTTGGTAGAGTTTATAAGAATAATTTCATTTATGAAAGATGAAGACCTGTAATTTCTAACCCTATGATGGCCAAAGGTGTCAGTGGAGCAGAGTCATTTTCGATACTAGGTTATCCCCACCCTGAACTCCTAATCTTGTATTCTATGGGGATTTATACATCTGGAGGTACATAACCCTTTCCTCTATGCTCTCCTTGGCACATCCTAATGAAGCGGTTCCATATCCCCACTCGTGGAAGATGCATTGTGTGTTACAGATCGCCTCATCGATGTCTCTTTCGACATTCCCTAACTGTTGGTTGGTATTTCTTTCCACACCAGCAAGTTTTTTTTGTCTTTTCCACCAAATTCATTAAACAGACCTTGTCTTCCGCATTTAGGGCCCTATCAAGAAACTACCTTTGGAGTTCCTCGGCAAGGGGACTTAAAGGTTTTATGAAACCCGTGCCTAGAATTTCTAGTTGGCTGTTTGCATTTTCTTGCACCATTTTGCCCCTTTGTTCTATACTAAGACAATGGCAATGACATGGTGGTCGAAATAGACATTTACGGAAATTTCCATAAAACCCATGCATGTAAGAGAAACCCTCAGTATTTAACCAGAATGCCATTAACTTATAATGCTCAAATAACCATGGACTCTTTAGGGAAACGAACAGACAATACTGTGACAAACATCAACGCCACTGGAAAACGCCAAACGACAGAGGAACAAACATCTAAACAATATAGTAGCTGAACTTAACAAAGCGACACCAGACAGTCGAGGCATACAAGCCGAACCTGGAACAACAGAACCGCAACCAAACGTTTGCTATACAGTTAACCGAGCAGGCAGGAACCGCATTCTGTTTTCACCGCAGACAATACAACAAATACAAAGGAAAAATCGCAGAGACTGCAGAGCTAAACAGCCAACTAACAATAATAACCCAAAGGGCGCGAACAGGGTAAAACCCAAGCCGAGTAACTTTCCAGGATCTCGAGGAGGGATAGTTGTCCGCCAATAAGACCACCACAGTACATGCCGTCCTCAGCACTCTGGAATATTTTGAGCCAATTTTCATATTAGATCTCATTGAAAAGCATTAGCTAGTTAGCGTGAATCTGAAGTTTGATGACACATACAGTTCTGTAACGAGTAATAGGATTGCATGTGATAAAGTACCTTTGAACAGCTTGATCTTATTTTGAAATTTTGTTATCTAACTAGCGGCGCTGCTGCAGTGACTTCTGAAATGATGCACACCACATCTCCCAATATTAGAATATTACCAAGAGAAGACCTTCCTCGGTGTGCTTTCGAAATTGATCAGTTGGTTCAGGTATATACAATACTCAGTTTCTAATAAATTGTTTTCGCAAATTAAAAGAGATCTCGTCAAGATTGGAAAGCTGCAACAACCCATGTTAGAGATCTGTTTTACTCTTATACAACTTTAGTCAATCAAATACTCTTTTTAATGTTAAACAAGCTTTTGACACATTGTACATGATATAAGGATTGCACAAGAAGCTTTAGTTCACATAACTCCTTAAGATGTTTTGTCTCAAATATGTCCTCTCTTTAATTTACAATGTTATCATTTTATTCTAACTAACTATTTGTTATACAAATTACAAAATGCAGGAACATGCTGGCCTTCACGTCCAGAACAAATGCAAAAGTAATACGAATATGTTTCTTCATACTATGCGCTTACTGCAATACAAGTATTATGACTTTGTAGCCTCACGGTTTTGATCTCTCCTTCTGCATTGTCATGTTCAGCTAGTTAGCGTGAATCTGAAGTTTGATGGCAGATACAATTCTGTAACCAGTAATAGGATTGCATATGATAAAGTACCTTTCAGCAGCTTGATCTTATTTTGAAATTTTGTTGTCTAATTGGCAGGGCTGCTACAGTGACTTCTGATATGAGGCACACAACAGCTGCCAATATTAGAATATTACAAAGAGAAGACCTTCCTCGGTGTGCTTTCGAAACTGATCAGTTGGTTCAGGTATATACAATACTCACTTCCTAATAAATTGTTTTTGCAAATCAAAAGAGATCTCGTCAACATTGCAAAGCAATGCGAAACCCGCAATAAGACCCCAAAACCTTTCCACCCCAAAACTTTGGTTCGACTTAGGTTATAATCACTTGATTCAATGTATCATGTTTCAATTTCAGAATTTTAGCAAATGACAGAAGATCCATTATTGATCAATCCCATTCATCATCAAGCTATCCGACTATGGAGTCTTCACCAGCCCCATGGTCATCAAAGGTCAGCTTTGTTTAAACATTTTTATTTATTTCAAGTGAACCCATTTTGTATGCAGTTCTTGATTTCCCTCCGAAATTTTCCAACATTTGCCAACAATTCCTCTACTGTCTCTCCGTTACTACTTTTTCATTTTGATTTCTTAGAATAAAAGCAGATTCCTTGGTGCAATTAAATTTGTATTTAAGATAATTAAGCATAAATCTGTCTGCAAACACCAACCCCTATAGTACTAACTATATGCTTTGTTTCAAAATTCAGTCAAATCGCGATATAAACAGTATTGGCAATTTCTCTGAGTTTGAGGAGCCAATTCTTCGTCAAGGGAGTTCTGCCAGATTTGGAAGGTACACAAGATTTGCAAAACTTTGTCAATTGCTGCTATCATGGGGGGTTTTGCTGATCACCATTTCTGTACTAATGTCCCTGGCATTGTATATCACCTTTGACAGTGTCACAGCAGCTCGTGAGCTTATCACAAAAACTACAGTTGAAGTTGTAATATCTGAACGCACAGTTGCAGCCATTCTAGGAAAGTCTGGAAATGATGTTGTTAAAATTCAGCAGCTAATCTCGTATAAAGAAGCACAAATTTCAGCAAATTCCATGGGATCCCCTTCAACTGAAATTTTTGAAACATGGAGACTTGGAATGAAGTGTTGTCGTTGCTGACAAAATGACATTGTACTGACAGAATGATAAAATGTTACAGCCCAAAATTTGACATTATACTGACACAATACTTCTTTATCCAGCCTATAAAGTGCCATTTCTTTGACTTGACATAAATGTATTTTGATAAACATGAACTGCATTATATTTTGAATTTGGATTCTATTGCCACTGCTTACGCTCCTAAACCAATGTTCTCTGTGTAAAAAATATATATTTTTATATATATTCAATATATCATTACACAATGTATTATCTTATCATTTTAAATTATAAATTATATTTTTTAATTCGAATACTATGATATTGCAGAAAGCAAGAGTATAGAACACCAAAAGATAATGGATTTTTTCTTGGAGATCATGATCAATTTACATTTCAACTCGTAAAGTTTAAATATTTTATTTATTTATTTTAATTTGTTTATTTTAATTTTTAATTTATAAAATAAACTTATCAAAATTATTTTATTATTGTACTTAGATGCTATATTTACTAACCCAAAACTATAAAAAAGGCCAAAAGTCATGTCCTTTTGCATCACAACAAATTATTAATTAAATGCAACAAATTACTAATTAGAAATTAGATGCATTTCAACTCGTAAAGTTTAAATGTTTGTTTAATTTTAATTTGTTTATTTTAATTTTTAATTTATAAAATAAACTTATCAAAATTATTTTATTATTGTACTTAGATGCTATATTTACTAACCCAAAACTATAAAAAAGGCCAAAAGTCATGTCCTTTTGCATCACAACAAATTATTAATTAAATGCAACAAATTACTAATTAGAAATTAGATGCAGGGTTTATTTTCTTTGCTAATTAGTAATTGGACAAATTTAAAGTTCACACTAAAGTTATGATAAACAATATTTTTAAATAAATATATCTTTTGTTCTTTTGACCATGGAATAATTCCTCAATCATTGAGATTAACCTGAATGGTATCATTTATGTCCAAACATGTTACTAGATATGTAATCTTTCAATCATGGGTTCAAGACTCCATAACTATAATTTTTAAATGCTTAAGTTCTCCACCACGAATTTAATTAACAAATTTATATTCATAATAATGTTTATTTGGTCATTATCATTTTATCAATATTTCCATAACATTCAAATGTAAAAAAATAACAAAATTCTATGTTTTGTGCACCATGGTTATTAAAATACATAACTTACTTTAACACCTCCCTATTATTTTAATATGTTTTGTGCACCATGGTTATTACAATACATAACTCACTTTAACACTTTCCAATTCTTCATACATTATAATTCATTATTATGCATTTCAACATATTTTATACCCCGTGCTTATTAAAATACATAACTTACTTTAACACTCTCTAATTCTTCATACATTATAATGCATTATTATTACCTTTTATAGTTTTTTTCCCTCAAGTTTTCTATGATTCACTGTTCAATTTTATTATATTTTAATTATTAATCTAAGCATTTTTTAAATCATGAGACATTGGAAAATTATATCTAAAACTAATCTTATTTTAAGAAATACAAACTCAACATTATAAGAAGATATATGACAAGTGTCTTTTGAAAATTAATTTTAATCGTAATAACAAAATATAGGACCAATGTCTTTTAAAAATTACTTTATAATTGAAAATAATAAGACAAGTGATAAGGTAATTTTACTTTATACTTTTAAAACATATTTTAAATATATATGTTAATGTATTAAGATACAAATTAAATTATTATTTTAAATAGATCGATAGATTTGTAATATGGAACAAAAAATTTGGGATATAGTAAAATTGTAACAAGCATTTATCAATTCAATGACATTTATAACAATTCTTACTTAACAAAGGCAAAGTTCATTATATTTCACTCTTCGCATAAAGTCAAAAAGTTCATACAACAATTGGCCATCCAATTCATTAAATCTTAATACAAGTAAGCATGCCTACAACACACTACTAATCGAAACCAGCTCTCATGATAACGCAAATTAAATCTCATAATAATAACTGACCAAACTATTCTGTTAACCGGCAGGGACTAGCGCCACAACAGTGGCTCCTTGTTTTATATAGTATTCTTATACAAACATTTACATGGTTAAATTCATTTACTCAAGCTATAAATAATAGCTACAATCCATATAAATTAAATATGGCGAATATATATATATATATATATCCACTACCACTTGATATTTATTATTGAAATTTCTGTAGATTCAACTAAAATTAAAATTTTTATTTTAAAAATAAAATTGAATTATTTTTAAGAAGTCAAATCCATGTCTATTCGAAGTTGTTACAATATAAATGTATTGAATTATTATAAGGTATATATAGAAAAATAGATAAGGAAGTCATGCCTAGTTATATTTCAAGCTACCTTTATGTAATAAGCTAACTAACTTTGGTTTGAATATCAAATCTAACTTCTACTAAAACAACTATAAGGTAGACTCTCAACAAATTATGACTCAAATCTTAAAGTTATAGTTTTGTTTCAAAAAAAAATTGTTAAAGTCAGTGAAAATGAGTCAAGAAACCCTACAAATAAATAAATGGTCTCCAATTGTCACATACCCAACTTCCAAATCATTTTTTTTCTACCATATTTAGTTCCTCAAGGTAATTTACATGAGTATTAATTTGTCCTAAACATGTACATGACTTCAATAATGATTGATTAGAGTAGTCCACTTGACTTATACAAGCCATTTATTTGTATAAAATATGGTGGTATAATTGCAACATTATTCTATATATTTGATCTTATTCATTGGATTAACATGAGGTGTATATACATTTCCCTTCCTAATAACAAGATTAACTTTATGAGGTCAATAAATCAGACACACATATAAATTGCACTCTACTTATGCTTTGAATGTATACGATATAATGCCTTGTGGTTTGACTTGAGGTTTCACTCAAACCTATGCTTTTTAATTTTATTCGCTATTCTTTTAACCTTTGTACCCATATAAATTGGTGCCCATGTTGGATTAAAAGAAATGTTCTAGGCTCTGTTTTTGGCGTATACTTAGACCTAGTGGTTTAGGGTTTTCCACACACTTATGGTCCATGTGATGGTCATATGTATCAAGTGCTTGTTACCATTGAATGGTGGAGATTAATATTCTCACATCCAAGGGCGGTGGTTTGATTGAACCAACCCTAGCCTTTTGTCGTTGTTTTATTTGGTCATTTTGCCCTTGTTATGCTCTTGTCATTCCATAGAATGAGGCCATGGGGTTTGAGCGTTTTTCACTACACCTGTTAAAATATGAAGTGCCAATTTTTCCCTCCATACACTTGTAACTTTCCCACCAGAACGTTCATTGTTTCCAGAGAAAGGAGGATCGACTCACACAGGTATAATTTGGAATTTTCCTCCATGCATTATTTGCATTTTCTTTTGTTTCTTCCATTTTGTGTCTCATGTGTCATATTTTATCTATTCTTGATGATATACTACACATATTTCACTTCTTGTGGACTCTATAAGATAAGTATGCCCTACTAGCAGATTTGAGTGTTTGAGTTGGGGATTCTTCCCTTACAGCCTTAGAGGTAACCTAGCCAAATGTAACTCTTTGTTTTTCTTTTTTCACTTCGGTTTATTGATTATTAGGTGAAAAAACCCACAAATTACATGTACCACCATTAAGTTTGGTGTAGGGTTATAGTGAGGGTTTTTTGGGTTACATCTCCATTATGGACATAGGTAATTCAAAGGGTTTTGGCATGACTAATTTCTCTTTTGATTCCTTTGTATTTGTTGGGTCACAACCCTTGTAGATGCATGTGCTATAGAAAGGGTTTTGGGTCCTTGTGGATTCGACACATAAATGATTATGACCAATTCTCTCGTTCAAATTTCCTTTGATGTTTACCTATCAGATATCTTTTAGTTTAGTACTTTGTTTAGCAAAGACTGCATTTAATATTTATGTATTTCTTAAGCTACATTTATGTTCCTATAAAGACTAAATAAAATATTATATTTGTGTGTGTATAGGGTTCAAGTGCTAGTTGTTGTAGCTCGCAACATGTATGTTCTATCTTCCCATTTTACTCACTCAGTCAATTCCTATTGTAACAAATCAGGATTTCTAACACGACTCGATAATATTTTCTAGGCATATTGTTGCATTGTAGGGAGGGAGATCGATGAGAGATTAGTATCATTTCCAAACCTTGATGGTCACTCACTATGATGTAGGTTGGTCCTTATCGAAGTTCATTTCCTTGGTTCCAAATACTAACTCTCGGCGAGATGTGATTTGTGATTCGCAAGCCAATTCAGGGTTGTTTACAGAAAATGTTCCAAAAACTCTTCATGAGGGTTATGTAGCCCCTGTTTGGTGTTGATGTGACCTCTAATATTTTCATTACTATGACCTGTGGCCTTGAATATATATATATATATATATATATATATATATATATATATATATATATATATATATATATATATATATATATATATATATATATATATATATATTTATATATATGTGTGTGTGTGTGTGGTTTTTTGGTATGCTTCCAATACTCTGATTATGAATTCATCGTATCGAATATTCTTACTCATTCCTTCGAATATTAAAGTTTATGGTTGCAACCAATATGGATTTATATGGATGGGTTATTCTTATCACTTTATTCTTTTCTTAGAACTTGACTCAATGTTTTTATGGGGTTTTGCATTATCTCTTTCTTAAACATTTGGCTAGTTATATGGACACCTCTTGTGTTTTTTCCATTTCATTTATATGTATATATGTGGCTCTTTTTTTGTATTGGATTATTTCCTCAGAGGTTTTTTTGTTAAGCTAGGTAGATCCTCCTTTTTCACTAATATAGAGCAAATTTACATCACATAGAACTGGCTAGGTGGCCTAAACTTTCCTAGTGGGAAACCAAATCTGTTTGCCACCTATCCACATTATATTCCATCCAGTAGCAAAAAATATTATGTCTCTCTATCCAAGCAATATAATTTTCAGATTCTTCTCTACTTCCATACTCTAGAGTCAGTTTGAACCAAGATACATGAAAGGTGCTACTCAATTCGGCCTAGGTGGATGTCCTATTTGTACAGTTGGAACTACACATTTTTGAAATTCTTACTTGTAATTTGGCATTCCTTGAACTATGACTCTCATGCCTACCGCGATCTCCTCCATCACCTTTCTGAGTAAGATTTTCATTAACCAGCATAAGTAAAGGTTCTATTTAAATTGGGTGATTATGCATGTTGTCTTTCTAGGTTCCAGGGCGAGGACTCTCCAATCCTCCAACTTCGTATCCCTCTCAATCTCATGCGTCAATTGTGCTTCCCATTCTTCTAACAAATTTCAAATTTCTTCATTGGTTCCCTCCGAGTAAGCAGTTGCCAATTTCCTAATTAACAGTTCGACATACTTCAGACCCCATCGGCCACCCGAATGTCTAGGTTCTGGGTTGTGCCTAGTCTCTCAAGGTTTCTTACTACGACCTTGGGTTTTTGCAGGTTGTGCCATGGTCTCTCTGACCCATTCCTATACAATGCGGAAAAATATAACTTGATCATCCCTAGAGTTGTCGTGTGCGAGGGTAGGTTCACCACATGGGATACCTGTTTTACAATAATAAAAAAACATGCAATTGACCAATTAAACTTCAATGTATTACAACAAAGTGCATGTACACGGGTGGTAAGGTTGTGTCACTCCATCCCTCCAGCTTCATAACCCCCTTGTCGCTTGCAGTAATATGCCCCTCATGGTCGCAGGAGGGTTCTGCAGAAAGGACCAGCACATGGCTTCCACTAGAGGTTTCATTTGTCAACAAACGCCCCCCCTAAGAATGCTATGACATGCAATATCTCCCCAATCCCAAGAAAGGAGGTGCAACTGCCTGCTGGCCATCAACCCAACTTTTCTATCATGCCCTTTATTATCTAATCGATAAACAAAAAGAGGACCCAACACAGGCATCGACCCATCCTTGAGCCCCATAACACTACCATCGTCAACCCTCCTTCCATAACCAATCTCCATTCCCTGGGAGGTTTCCTTCCCGGAGTAATTCTCCTCCTTCTCCCCCATTCCCATGTATCTACAAACCACCCTTTGGTTGTGCATGGTCATGTTATAGAGTTTTCCTCTCAAAATGTGGGTGTACATGCAAGCATTAACCCCCTTGCCAAACCCTCGAGCTTATCCAATGACACAACTATGTGCTTCTACACTATGCCCCTTGCCCAGAGCCATCAAAATTCCCATACGAGAAAGGAGAATCTTGAAGCAGAGTAAGATGGACCGGGTGCCTATTAGGTGCCAAAGAGAGAAGCAGAATAAAACACATGCCACAAAAATATGCCCCCAACTCCTCACATCATTACGATCCTTCCTCAAAATTCCTTCCCTCTCCCTCAAATGAAACTTGAAACAAGGCAACATAATGAGATAAGAGAGATGGTAGATAACATACCCGTAATCCTTCACGTGCGGATGATGGAGTTGTTTCTACTAGTGAAGTCATTGAACTAGCCCCCCAAGCCAATCTCCTTTCTCACAATTTCTCTGGTACTCACCAGACTTCTCTCTGGGGAAATTACAAAGTCCAACACTTCCCCTCCTCTCCTTGCCACCTTTCCTTAATGCGGTGTTTAACGTCATGCAAAGATCCACAAGACCCATCGCCTCGAGCATGTGGTGGGAAGTGGTTATTTACCTTCCATTACCAACCATTAACCCCATCTTAATGAATTAATCCCCCAGCTCGCACCCTAGTCGGGGGTTCCTGGGAGGTATTGTTACTCAAGCATCCTCGCAAGAGATAACTTGCACTATATCTTATTTACAACACTTGTTTTTTCTTGTTTGTGACGTTCCTTTTCAAGTAATGAAAATTCAAACTCAAGTATACTTTAACTTTTTAGCGTCCTTGTATTTATAATTATATTTGGGACTCATCCCATACAACTATTCTCCTTATAAGCTTGTATGGAATTACACAAGATTCAACCTTTAACTATTTGGGCCTACGGTTGAACTCAATTATCATTATGTGATTGTAAATAATGCTTTGGTAATTGTGTTATTTCATATCTTGTGGTTTCCGCTACCTTCCTTGAATTAGTCTGGTTGTCGTGATTTTTTATCTAATCACAAGGCCAACACCTTTGTTTTCATTAGGACTCACCCATACAAATTCTTTACTAGTTGATATTGGTTAAGATTCACTGTATAATTTAATGGGTAAAATGCTTAAGCTCGAGCCATACATATATTAGCATGACTTTTACAAAAACACTAGTTTCTCTTGCTTAATGTTTACATCCTTGATAATTTGATTCATTATAGTTAATTTCCAAATCATTAATCTTGACATATTTAAATTAATCACTCCTATATAAAACTAGGAGAGACATCCTGTAATGGTTAAATGGTTACTAATTTAATGTCTTACGGGAAGTTGTGAAACCCATCACCTTTAACAATTATCTTGAATAAGCAACCTTGGCGTAACATTTCACATATATGTAGTGTTAGCATAAATTTGTTCTATCTGCTACTTCTCTTCATGGCTAACTCATGGAAAAGTATTCAAGGTTATGTCTAAATAGCCATAATATTCCCATTTCAATTACCTCTCCTATCTGTAAATGCTTCTTCTCATACATGCTTAGAAGGAAACATCATGTAACAAGGTTAATAGATATATATAATTAGACATGCAAATCTAGTTTTTTCCATACCAATATACATTTAATAATAACAACCCAACTATGTTTTATACTCTTCTCCAACTCTTATAACTATGTAGACATCATTGATCCACATGTTCTATTCTATGAATATATGATGATTTGTAAGGCATAGTTACTCGTATAGAATTTTGATATTTACATAATATTTTCTTTTTTCTAGAATGCATAAATAAAATTTCATATTCTACTTATAATCATAAGATCCATTTTTTTTTCCATGTGTCCCTAAGAAAATCTACATATTCTTAACATTAACTGAATAAAGAGTCTTTATGCTAAACACCCAGGGTTGATCATATACTTATGTCAAAGGCATGCATTTCAGTCATCAATATACAACCTACATAATATATACCATGCAATATTGATGATGAACATAACTAAGAATCTAACCATAATTATTGCTTTGGAAGAAGCTATAGAACAAACACATTCCTCTTGACCATGAATTGCTTCTTCTAGTTCCCCATGAGCTAATATTTTATTCCTGCCAAAATCAAGAACCCCTTTGACCTCTAAGAGGTTCATTTTATGGATTCATTCTGAGCATATTTTTAGTGGTTTCCTACTTTAAGGTTTTCCAACCCTATTTCCTAGGTCTTTTCTTTTAGTTTTTTTTTTTCGAAAAGGATTTTTTCCCTTTTTCTCCCAAGACTATTTTTACACCCTACTTTGTATCTTTCTCCAACTAAGTGATTTAGAACAATATTTCTCTCTCATTGTCTTAAATCAATTCCTTATAATAAAAAAATCTCCTAGGGATTTTTCAGAAAATGCCATCCTCTACTCAGTTGGAGTCAACATGAAGATAGGTTGATTCTTGGACCCAAGATTCTACAAGAAATGGAGTTGATAGTGTGGAAAATTTAGCAGAATATTAAAGCTGCCCAAGACTCAAAAAAATAGTTATGTGGGCAAAAAAAGGACACATAAGGAGTTCAAAGTGGGAGAGCATGTATACCAGAGGGTAAAGCCTCGGAAAAATACTCTTAGAATCAGAGAGTGTGCTAAATTAGCTCCACGGTTTTGTCAGCCATTTGAAATTCTGGACCGAGTGGATCTAGTATGATACCAGTTGGCCTTACCTATTCATGTTAAATTTCATAATGTGTTTCATGTATCGTTACTGAAAAATATGTTCATGATCCTTCTCATATAGTGCACTAGAATGTGTTTCAGGTAGAGCCCGAAGAAGTCTTTATGCCAGAGCCACTCTGTATCTTAGAGCGGAAAGAGACCATGATTTGTAACAGGGTCATGGCTCGGGTTAAAGTGCAGTGGAAGCACTTTACTCCCAAGGAGGCCACTTGGGAACTGGAAGACAACATGATAACTAGTTATCCAGAGTGGTTTTCAAAATAAATGCTTGAATAATAAACACCGAGGATGGTGTTCATTTGTTTTAGGGGCGAAAGAGTTAAGGTACCTTTATTTTAGAAAATAATGTCAATAAAATGTTATTATTAGGTAATTACGACATTTAGGATAATGGCATAATGACCAAGAATTGTTTTGATGAAAAAGTATGTTGATGTAATTTTTTGAGTTTTAAATAAATTAATGTGGTATTTGAAGAAATTACATGGAAATAACAAAGTAACGAATGAGATCATTTTCCTAATCCACGATTTAGATGGATAAAATGGAAAAAGGAAAAAAAAAGGAATAACAATATTAAACTTTGCCAAATCACTTCCTGAAAAACCCTTGTACTAAAATTAAGTGATTTACCAAAGAAGAAAAGAAAAAAATATGGGAAAATCACCTAGTGTGGGGGAAACGGATCTTGAATGGGAAATAAAGCACCGTAGTGGAAAAAGATGGGCTCTAAAGGATGAAAAATGACTCGTTTTCAAGAAAATAAAAACAGAAAAGCCTAGGCTATGGGGATTAGCAACATCGAAAAAAATGGGACGTCGTTATAGAATGTTGTTGGGAACGGGTCCCCTAGGGTCAATTTTGGGCTTAAAAGCACAAGTTTTGGAGCTAAAGGCGCAAATTTTGTAGTAAAGAATTTAAAGTCTCTGCATTTTGTGGCCGCGGGGCACGAAGATGTAAGTAGTCAAAAATGGTTTTCCACCCTTAGTTTAGATAGTTGTGTCAGCTTGATGAGATCTACCCTTGGTCCGCAGACCATGGGATTGTATAAAAAGGGAGTCTTAGAAGAGTCTAAGGCAATCCAGTTCAAGGAATCTTGTTATGTTTTTATGTATGGGTCTGTGAGAGCTAAGAGCAAAGAGTCTTAGTGTAGGAAGAGGCTCTGCAGCTGAGTGTGCATAGGCCTAGGGTAGAAGTCCGAAGCTAAGTGCGGGGACCCCTGCAGCAATGTGCGCAGGGTAGTCAAAGTTTGTACTGGGAATTTGGATTATTAATTAAGGGAAGTATTTTGATAAGCCATAAAGGGCTTATCGGTCTGTGCGAAGGAAGGTTAGAGCATATAAATGACATCACAACCATATCAATGTGCCAAAACTTGGTTCCTGCATTCCCCCATGCTACTTTGGGTGATACTTTAGTCAGCGTTCTGCGTATTGATGCCAGAAGGGCTAGTGGTGTAGGGATTTGCTTGGCTGCTTAACAATGAACCTGGGTTAGGGCCCATAAAGCGAACAAATGGTTCCTTTGTCGGGGCTAGGATCTGCATAACAAGATGTGTGATGTTACATCATTGGAATCCAACTAAGAAGGAGATTGAAGATTGGTTGAATAGAAAGATCCACGAATTCATGGCACAAGAAAACAGGAATCTGTGATTGACGAAATAACAACAGTTGGACAAATATCTTTACATATCGATTCACGAAATCTTCTTACGTTCCTTCCAGGTTGAATTATATATGTGGATCGCAAAGTTGGTAGACAACCAAGGGAGGTGGAGGCTTAGCAGTTCGATTGTTTGGACCCCGGAGTTAGAAAAGAAAGTGGAAGCCACTGAAGATAAGATCATGAATGTTGTCGACCACTGGATCGACCTATCATAGGAGGGTTTGTGACAGAGTTCGTAGTCGATACTTCCGTCAGTGACAACGAAGTAGAGTGCTGCTTCTTCAAATGGCTGTGAGGTAAGTATTTGAAAATGTTAAACACTTGGATTAAGATTCTTCTGTGTAAAAAATGGGTTATGAAGCTACCTTGATGTTTGGGGCTACGCGAAGTGGAAGGAATTTCAGGGACAGAGGGAGAAAAGGCCCTGAATATAACCCGCTTATTGAGCCTCCTCTAAGTGATGACGAAGGAGCACTATTTAGTTGATAAGACAGGGATTCCCATGAATACCTACACTACCTCCATCCTCACCTCATCCACCCACATCGTCTCCATTCTCACCTCCACCACTTACCCCCTCACCCACACCACCGCCACCCCCACCACCATTTAGCATGGCGAACTCCATAAAGCTACCTATGTTCAAGGGTGTAGGAAATGGAGGTTGAGACCAGTTTTGGTTCATCGGGAAGGTTGTCTAGGAAGCTCAGGCTATCACAGACGAGAAAATGAAGAAAGCGACGTTGGCTAGTGCTTTGCATGACTGCGCACCAACTTGGTACATTAAGTACTAAACTGATAATCCGACGTCCAAGTTGGCCGATATCCAGACTACGCTGAATAAGGAATTTAGTAGGCCTAAGTCTGAGGCGCAATCAATTCTGGGATTCAAAGAGATCATTATGAAGCCTGGTGAGACACTCTGGGATTTAGATTAGAGATTGAAGTGTACAATCCGTGAAGCCAACATGAATTTGACTGATGGGCAACACAGTGAATGGTTTGTGGTGTCACTCCTGCCTCATATAATGGTTGCACTATCATAACAGAAGATCGCGACCCATGCAGAAGCTCTGGAAATCATGATGAGATTACACGAGACACTGATGCAAGATGTTAATCTGGGGGTTCACGAGATTCATGTGCAGTTGCACAACCTTTGCGTTGCAATGAAAAGTCTGAAAAAGGACAGAACAACTCAGCCAGAGGTGCGCGAGGAAGTATGGTGCCTAAAGTGAAATAGCCAGGGGCATGAAAAAGATCACTGCTCGGTTTTCGCGAATTATGTCGTAACAGGGGGACCAATTCCTCTAAGGTCGGAAACTACAGCAGGGCCAAGTGCAGGGCCCATGCTATGGTGTGCTATCTATCAGGTAGTCGGGAAACATGTGACAACCAATTGCCATTTGCTACAGAAATTTGTACAAACACCACAACCACTCTTCTGCAACATCTATCAATTTGTGGATCATGATGAGCGCAATTGCCAGAGTTACAAATTAATGATGGATAGGACACCTGCATACAGGGTGTAGCAGAAACGCGGCCTCCAGACCATGTTTTTGGAGGAGCACGAGGTGAGTATCAGGGGCGTGAATGAGGTCGAGGTGGACGAGGACCTGGTAGAGGTTGAGGGAAGGTTATTTCTTACAATTGTGGAGGACTAGGACACTATGCGCGAGACTACCAGAACCTGACACAGCTGCTATGCCATTATTGTAATCAATTTGACCATGAAATGGAGGATTGCCCTATATTGTTAGCTAAGATATGCTAGAAGGGGGCGCAGCCTCAACAATTGACTCTAAACTTGCAAATGATGAGGATTGAGCCTCGCGAGTAAGACCCTAAGGTAAATATTGTGTTGCAAAGTGGAGCGATGACTAGTGAGGATAAGGGAAAACAACTTGAAGAAGGTGAGTGGGTCCATAAAACACAAGAAAAGGAAACCAGGTTTGATATAGAACTCGCAAAAGAAACATTTATGGAAGGGAAGAAAAGTTTCGCTAAGGCCTCTACCTTAGGGAGTCAAGAGAAGTCAGCTAAAGAAATGGACTCGTCCATGATTACCACATTCTTGGAGACCTGCATGAAATTGCTCCGTGATAGCAAGGATGGAAGGGACTACAGGAGCTGATCAATAGGTGCGCTAGCAAGGAAAACTCTATTGATGCACCATGCATAGTTAAAAATCTTGGTAAGCATAAGGCAAGGGTTGGACATGAGATGAAACCCACTGCGTAGATAGGAGAATACGAAATTAACAAAGTTATCTTGGACCTAGGGTCCAACGCGAACGTTTTGCGGAAACAGACATGGGAGAGAATGGGGAGACCTGCGCTACAGGGGTATTTTATTCAGTTAAGGATGGCGAATCAACAAAAAATGATCCCAATGGGGAGGTTGCAGGGGGTTATAGCTGATATGGAAGGCACGAGCGCACTAGCCGATTTTGAAGTGATATAGATTGTGGATGACAATAATCCCTACCCCGCGCTCCTTGGGATCGATTGGGCCATTGACATGAATGGGGTAATCAATCTGAAGAAGTGAAATATGATATTTGAAAAGAAATCACTCCGCGTAGTGGTGCCACTAGACCTGCAAAAGGACCGCGCTATGCTGAACCAGTCCGTAATTATGAAAGTGATGACGATTTGGACTAGATTTACAAAATAACGACGCAGGATCAGGATTGGGTGAATCCAACAGCAAATAGATGTATTGCATGGGATCGCGAGAGCTCCTACACATCATATTTAGATGGAGAAATAGAGCATTGGCAGAATCGACTGCATGAAATATCTACGCTGCATTGTGATATGATGACCAAGTTGTTGCGCTGTGTATCATCAGAGGTAAGAAATCTCCCTTACTGTGATGGCCTAACTTATGTTCATCACTTTTTGGATGCATGTGAAAGGGAAGTACCAAAGAAGCATCACTTCCAGGCATATGATTGGGCATTGTGTGCTATGCCTGCAAGATGGTGGGGTATGCAGAAGGATAACTTTGATGATTGGAGCGAATATAGAAAGATGATGAGGGTACGCTTTGGTCATTTGAAGATGCGATTAAAGGAAAAGTATGATGGGAGAAGTAATCCATGTGACCACTTAGCCAAATGGACTGAAGTATATGGAGCGAAGCCTCAACTAGAGTGGGTCCATCTGTTTTGTCATACCCTGGATGTTATACCAATGAATTGGTACTTGGAGATGGAACTTCGCCATGGCACCGAAGAATGGGATATTTTGCACCAAGGATTTTTTATGACGTTCAGTTTTGAGGATGGATTTGAATCTATCGATGGAGCGTTGCAGGAGGTTAAGACAACAATCTTCAGGATATTGTAGAATCCTCTAGATTTAATTCAACCTGATTGGACTACCTAGCTGAGCAACATGCTGGAGTGTTACAATGTAATAGCGGAAGAAGAGGACGAAGACCCGAGGAAGGTTAATATTCCAGATACTAAAGATCACCGCAAAGTTGAAGGACCACAACTAGAGAATCCAGACATAATCGAGCCACTCGAAACCAAACAGGTGAACATTGGCATGGAGGCAGAGCCAAAGTTTGCAAAGATTGGGGATTATTTAGACGATGTGACGCTAGATAAGGTCACCAAACTACTCCGCGAATATCAAGATCTGTTTGCCACGAAGTTTTTAGATTTGAAAGGGATAATAGGAGACCTAGGTGTCATGAAGTTCACCCTAAAACCATACGTGAAACCTATGAAGAAAAGACCTTACCGCCTTCATCTAAAGTACAAAGTAAGGGTCCGCTTAGAATTAGACAAGATACTCGTGGCAGGTATTATTAAACCGGTGGAAGACTCTGATTGGGTGAGCCTAATAGTGTTTCAGGAAAAGAGTAGAAGGAAGAAATAAGGATATGCATAGATCTCAGGAAGTTGAATGATACCTACGTGCATGATCCCTTCCCAACACTATTCACCAATGAGTTCCTGGATAATGTTGGTGGTTAAGAATCATATTCGTTCACTGATGGGTTCTCTGGGTAACATCAGATCAATATCACACCGGAGGATAGAAGTAAGATGACCTTCGCGAATGAATGGGGATGCCTTTTGGGTTGAAGAACGCGTCGATTATATTTTCGCGTGTAGTCATGGCGACGTTCAAGGATTTCATTCATAAATTTCTAGAAGTATACTTTGACGATTGGATAGTGTTTGGACTAGTAAAGCGCCATGTGGAAAGTCTGCACTTTATGGTAGATACACGTCGAACGTACCAAATTGTGCTTAATCTAAAGAAATGTTTGTCTTGTGTTCCTTTTTGGATCTTGCTGGGCCATGTGGTATGCAGACAGGGCTTGATGGTAGACCCAACGAAGATCGCGGTCATAATCAATTTGGACGTGCCAAGGAGTGTGAAATAGTTGTGCACAACACTGGGGCATACAGGATACTATAGGAAATTCATCACGAGCTATGCCCATATCACCGCACAATGGAAAAACTGATAAACAAGGATGTTACATTCTATTGGAATGAAAAATGCCAGGAGAGCTTGGATATGCTAAAGGATAAAATGGTCATCGCATCAATCCTAATCTTCCCGTATTAGAAGAAGTAATTTCATGTGCTGGGAGCAGTACTGACACAGGCGATGAAGGGGACTAAGATCATCCTATGGTGTTTGCAAGTAGGAAGCTGTCCAAAGCTGAGAAAAATTATTCCATGATAGAGCGCGAAGGATTAGCTATGGTGTACGTGCTCCAAAAATTTAGGCATTATTTGTTGGGTGGACAATTTATGATGTATACAAACTATTCTGTATTGAAATACCTCGTCAATAAGACTTTGTTTGGGGGCATGGGAGATATGCAGGTGGTTGTTGTTGTTCCCGGAATATGATTTTGAAGTCATTGTGAAACCAAGATGATTGAATGCAAGACCTGATCATCTCTCATGCATTGTAACTGGCGAAGAGCCTACTAATCTGGAGGAAGGATTGCTTGACACGCAACTGTTTGTGGTGCACATCGCAGATAGCCACTTTGAAGATATTATACACTTCCTGATGGCAGGTATGGCTCTGGAAGGATATATAAGCCAACAGAAGAAGGAACTATTGTTGCACGCGACAAACTTTTCTATCATTGTAGGACACTTGTACAAAGTGGGAGCAACTGAAATATTGTGACGTTATGTGCTAGAATTTGAACGAAACGACATCCTTGTTAAGGCTCATGGTGGAGCCAAGGGAGGTAATTATGCAGGAAAAGCAATAGCGTAGAAGACTCTACGTGCTGGGTTGTGGTGGCTAACCTTGCATAAGGATTCGAAAGTGTATTGTAGGGCATGCGATGCATGCCAAAGGACAACCAAACCCCACGCAGGGATGTGCTGCCATTGAATCCGCATATATCATTACATCCCTTCGAGACGTGGGCGATTGACTTTGTGGGACTGATTCAGCCTCCTGGAAAGAAGACAGGTGCACAGTACATCATCACCGTGGCTGAGTACTTAACCAGATCGGTGGAGGTGCAGCCTATGAAAGACTGTACAAGTGCTGCAACAACAAAATTTATCTTTAAATACAAGCTAACAAGGTTTGGTTGTCCAAAAATTTTAATGAGCGATCGCGGTACACACTTTCTTAATGAGACAATTAACGCGATGACAGAAAAGTTTCAAGTTTACCATAAAAAAAGCACGCCATATCATCTACAGGCTAATGGGATGGTGGAAGCATTTAATAAGATATTGGAGAGTGCACTAACAAAGGTTGCCAATGCTCAAAGAAACAACTAGGATGTTCGTGTGTCCACAATACTATGGGCTTATAGAACGACTTGCAAGAAGTTGACTGGACAAACTTCATTCAGAATGGTTTATGGCATGGACGTTGTGATGCCGATGGAGTACATTGTACCTAGTCTGCACATAGTGGCATTCATGGTAATGGCAGATCGTGGAGCCCTTGAGGAGAGCCTCGCACAGCTAAGAGAGCTTGAAGAATATATATTTCTAGCTGGATTTCATCAACACGTTCAAAAGGAGCACAAAAAGGAATGGCACGATTGGCACATCAAACTGTGCACCTTCAGATGACTATGTGATGGAGGCATAGTCTTAGTGCTCCAAATATCTAAAAGGGGGAACGAGACTATAAAATACACTACCTAGGTTGGGGAGATGCACAACTGGGGAACTGCGCGGAATGGAGGAATGCCATAGTGTCAGCAGAAAAGTGCAGGGAGCTGCGCTATTTAAGAAGGGATTGCACAGGGCAGCCAGAAAGTAATCATTATGGTCACTTTTCATGACTTGACAGTGGGAAAATAACTAAATCGAGTGGGGGGCTGCATTTAAGTCAAAATTTAAAGGAAAAATCTGTGAAAATCTACCACTAATCTAGAATTTATGAATGAATTTTGGGGGGAATGGTTGGATTGGAATTTGAAAATTCCTATAAATTACAGGCGGCTACCCAACAAAAAACACTTGGCCTTTTGAGAATTGAGGTGTTGACCTCTCAGGTACATATGAACCTTGAATTCTTTGAAGATTTGCTAGCGAGTTCAACATTTGAGAAGTTGCCAAAGGAAATGAGGGAGTTGTTGTCTAGTATCATGTTGGTGCCTGCAGAAACCGTGATCATTGGAGAAGCAATGGCAGCTGAGGGAGCTGCCCCAGATTTTGTGAGCGTCAAAGTACCGACAGAAGTGCCTAAATCACCGAGGTCGCCCACACTAATGCCTATGCCGACCAAAGAGGGTCCAAAAACAAATAAAGATAAGAAGAAAGCGCCACAGCTGGTGCACGCATCACCTAGAAAGCACCCACAGAAGGAAAATCCCACTGCGCAGGAGAAGAGCAAGCTAATTGACCTGGAGCCTAAAGAGGATGTTGAAGAAATCCATATGGATGAGGAAGACATTGATATGGGGGCAGTGGACGCTGAAATTGAGGGGTATGACCCTATCTCTCAACTGCCTGAGTACATTCCTCCACGTAGAGGCAAGACAAATGTTTTGAAGGACATTGATGAAAGCAAGGTAACGTTGTATACACCCTTATTGTCGTACAAAATTGCCTCTGAAGGACCCACACCTGGGACGCATCCCCCATTTAAAATTGGAGGATTGGGATTTTCGTGATACGAAGCGCTTTCCCCACTTAGCGACAGATCAACTCATGCACCGCATCTTCTATAAAGACTTTGGTGTGACCATGTTGGAGCCAAGAAAGTGGGTAAAAGGGGTGGATAAAGCTGGTTTGTTAAGCATTTTGTGGGTATTGCATTACAATCGCATGCCCATAACCATGATAGTGATCAAGCGATTATTGTGCTTGGTGCACGATGGGTGCCTGTGGCTAGAGGAGCCAATACAGATCACTGACATGCTAATCCATAGGATCACTCAGCTATCACACGCAAGAGAAAATATGGTGATGGAATTTGGTGGAAAGACAGGTGAGCACAACCTCGGTGAGGCAATGAAGGAGAAATTTAAGCTCGCTAAGAATTCATGCGGTTACTCTATCACTAGCATAACCAATCCCGCGGTCAAGGTAGCCACTCAGATCCTGGCAGGAAATATTATGAGAAAGTGTTGTGCCGATGAAGTTTTGGCACTATTAGTGTCATTAGAAACTTAGTGCACGGAGGGCATACAGTTCAACTGGGCACACTACCTCTGCAATGAGTTCCTCGCGAACTGGAGAGAGGCACAGGATCAAAGAAAAATGTTTCACTATGCATGGCTGTTGCTATCCATAGTGTTGGTTGCGTGGGAGTTACCAAAGGATACTCAATTTCTTCTGGTGGCACAGGACCTACCTGAAGCGGCGAAGTTTGCTTCAGTCTCGGCTACAAAAGGACCCCCAAAGGGTCAAGGACAACAAGGTCTTTTCAATATTGATGGAGATGAATATCCACATGGCCATCAACCACAAGTCGCGATTGTCACCGATAGTTTATGATCAACTAACAGAATATGTGGAGTTCAAGGTAGACTTCCACTTGGTCTCCATGTGCGCACTGAAGGATCCTGGACAATAGTGGTATGACCTTCCAAACCTGGCCATAGACAACGTGATCGCAGCTGTCCTCGACCACTGGACGGCAGATTGACACACAACTTCGGACTTGACAGCTGGGTCTAGTAAGTATACAGCGAAGCGAAAAGAGGAAGAGGCTAGGCTAAAGATGGAACAATTGGCTGAAAATCAGAATAAGGAGGATGAGGTTAAAACTAAGGTAGAGCGCGCTGCCATGAAGAAAAAAGGAGGACAGGAAGAAGAAGAGGAGCGTGGCTCTGATAGAAGTCAGAAATCGCCTTCCCCACAGACAGAGGAGGAAGAACAGGAGTCAGAGCAGGGAGGAGCGGACCCAGAGACTACTCCTTCGGATTAATTGCATCAAGGAACATGAGAAAGTAGGGCTGCGAAAGAAGTCCAAGGCCAGCAAGACTTCTCTCTACCCAATCACCTTCGCTGAAGGTGCTTTTAAGAACATTGGTGATGTGGTGAGGGATTCAACAATAGAATTGCTGCAGCAATAGAAACATGCCTTAGGCGCCATTCAGATGGGTCTGCGTGAGCTACAAATCAAGGCATCGTAGGTACAGACTGTTGTGGGATGAAGCAATGCGGTGTCAACTAGTTTGGCGCCTGACACCTTGGAAGCAGTAGGGATGGTGTACACACTGGATCCCTAGGCAATAGCATTGCAAGACGAAGCTCTTACTACAGAAACAGAATCTAACAAGGCCACTTTCCGCACCCTCAAGGGGGTTGGAGCCAATTTGTCCATGCTTCCAAGTGAAGCCCTTCACACTTTGCAGGATGGTGTGATCGTGAAAATTCAGGCCTGCAAGCAGTGTGTGTGGCACATTATCAGTGAGCAGAGGGTGAACAATGGTCAGATGGTTGCACAAAAGAAATCCACTATTGATCTCTTTAACGCCATCACATAGAAGAATGAGTGCATGACCAAGGTAGTGTGTAAGGCATGCAGGTATGTCCCAGAACTGGAAATTCCCGAAGATAAGCCAGTGGATGTGAAAATTCGAAAGCTCATCACTGGAGTGTGCAATGCCAAAGGTTCAATTTGAACTAAGCCTTAAGATTGCAGAACTTGAGTTGAAGGCCCAGACTTCAACTCTGCCAGAATTTAGAGAGCAGCACGAGGGAGTTGTTAAGGATGCCATTGCAGCCATATATAACATAGTAAAGGATTGCACTACGCTCTTCGAGCAGTCACTCGAAGTAGTCACCAACTTACAGGAGGATCCCAATGTGTAGAGGCTAGAAACAAAGGCATGGGAGCTGCAGCAGCAATATGACGAGGTTAAAGTAACGGCACACACCGTCACCAATACCCAAAGGCTAGCAACGCTGCAGGAAGAAAAGGTGTTGAAAGAGCAGGTGGACGCAGCACAACACGGTGAAGCATTATTGAAGGCTCGATTGAAGCCTTGGCTGTAGGATTTAACCTCGTATAGAAATTACCTGCATGCAAATTCTAAAACACAGAAAATAAACAATACGAGAGAATAACACATAAAATACATATACACAGAGATTTTCCCCTGGATCCTAAAACCGGGACTACCAGCTTGATTTCTCATTATGTTCCTTTCAATGTTACAATACATATTTATGCATGCAGAAGAATCCAATACCATGGACCAAAAACCATCATGTCCAAAATCATGGACTCAAAACCATCGCATCCAAAAACATGTACGAAAATCATGCACAAAACCGTAGGTAGGTCTGCCCAACCTAATATAGAGTCCAAAACCAAAATTTTCTGGGGCGTTGCCCTAGACCCCATAGAGTGGGGTTACCTGCACCCCTCAAACCCCCTGTGACTCCCCCAACTATGTAATCAGCGAATGAAGGTGGGGCTCCAACCCCCTTCTAACCCCCCGATTAACTACGTGGGCTAGTCGTGGAAAGAATATACCACAACCCAACCTTGGCTAGACAAAGCATATGTGCTTATGGCCACCATTGAAGGCAAATTGGCTAGTCTACAGGAAATGAAATAGAAGGTATAGGTGGATGGCACAGGGCCAACGATGGAGCAGCTAGTCGAGAAGATGAAGCAAGTGGCAACACAGTGCATTGCTGAAGTCGCAGTCGTACAAGTGGAGCTAGGAGGTCTTTGTGATAGAATCTCCATGCCAACAGAGTGACTCAAGGTTGATCACTAGATTTATGTTGGACGCCTTTTGGGAATGGGTCCCCTGGAGTCAATTTTGCGGTTAAAAGCCAAAGTTTTGGGGCTAAAGGCCCAAATTTTGTAGTAAAGAATGTAAATTCTCCGCATTTTGTTGCCATAGAGCGCAAATATGTAAGCAGTCAAAAATGGTTTTCCGTCCTTAGTTTAGATAGTTGTGTTGGCTTGATGAGATCCACCCTTGATTCGCGGATGATGGGATTGTATAAAAAGGGAGTCTTAGAAGAGTCTAAGGCAGTTCAGTTCAAGGAATCTTGTTATGCTTTTATGCGTGGGTCTGTGGGAGCTAAGAGTGAAGAGTCTTAGCATATGAAGAGGCTTTGTAGCTGAGTGCGCGGAGGCCTAGGGTAGAAGTCTGTAGATGAGTGCACAGACCCCTGCAGCTCTATGCATAGGGTAGTGAGAGTATGTACTAGGAATCTGGATTATCAATAAAGAGAAGTATTTTGATAAGCCCTAAAGGGATTATCGGTTCGTGTGAAGGAAGGTTAGGGCATATAACTGACATCAAAACTATATCAGGGTGCAGAAACTTGGTTCCTGCATCCCCCCATACTAGTTCGGGTGACACTTCAGTCCATGCTCTATGGATTGATGCCGAAAGGGCCAGTCGTGTAGGGATTTTTCTGGCTGCTTTGCACTGAACATGGGTCAGGGCCCATCAAGCCAACAAATGTCTACTAGGGAAAGTGTGAATAAAAAATGCCTCCACCAGAACGGCAGGTAGTTGTTGATTATGGGGAATTGGAGAGGCAGATCTCAGCTCGGGGGAGAACATAAAGAGGAGGTTCATGGTTATGAGGCAAACACTCTTCAATCGAAGTCAATTTCTTATACCAATTTGTGGGTTAGAAATTATAGTTATTGTTGATTTTATATTATAGACTAATCAAGTTCAATTGAAAGGAAATGATAAATTCTGATGGTAGACATGTAGCAAGTAATAAACTATGAAATGAATTTTTCTTTGAAATTAAACTATGCAAAGTATTGAAATTTGGTAGTAGTAAGTAAGTTTTGATGGGTTGGAATATTGATGGTGGAGAGTTCTCCATTAACAGAACCCCCATTAAGACACATTTTGTTTAATACGTATATTTAGTAGCTGTAATATGCATTGATATATGATTGGAAAACTAACAGTGCTACAAAAGCATTATTTATAATTCTATTTTGACACATGTATTTCATGGTAAGTGAGATAATGTCCCTGTGCACCTGTAACACAAATATGCATTGTGCATATAAGTGTTGGTCGCATCATAGACCACTATCTAGCTACAAATTTATGTTAGGTTTTTCAACAACTGTGATTGTAAAGGAAACCTAGAGGTGAAACTTGAGCTAACTAACATAGTAGGGTTATCAGTATTCAAATTCAAAGGATAAGGTATTAAACAGCTCCAAGTAGCGTTTTGTACGTAATGCATGTGATAACCTACTTCTCTACTAAAGAAGAGCGCCTTATATATATGTGTATATGAATTAAATTGTTACTGAAGTTACACTGGGAAACCTGTATAGAAATTGTCACCTACTTAATTCAGTAGAAGATATATATAAACAAAAAATAAGAATAACATATACCTTTGGCCTTTAAATGAGAACTTTGTAACATACCATAGCTTATACTTAACAAAAAGCCAAGAGAAACAATACCAATGACGTCTGTAGGATTAGATGCATTGAATTGTCATTACATGACAAGGGAAAGCCATTATAAATAGGGAAAATGAAACATCAATTAATGGTATACAAAAGTAAAGAGGAGCATCACAATTCATAACAAGTTTAGCCAAACGAAGTTACCTATTCTGGCAGTTAGTTCAACAAATTACCGTACTATAGAATTAGGATTTTTAGCGAAATGTCAAATCATCTATTCATGCATTGAGAGTTAATCATAACAAGTAAATACATGTGTGTTTTTTTATTAAATCAATACCTTCATGTAGGGCTATAGGGTTGTGTACGAACTGTAAGTATTTAATCCAAGTGAATATAGTAAAACCCAAAACCCAGAATTTCATACTGAAAATAGTACCCACAAGAGTAATATGGTGAAGAAGTTATCATATCACGTGCATATCATTCTATTCAAGTTAAAAGAAAAAAAATGTTCATTTAGGTCACAGATATTCACACTAGCAGAGGTTGTTATAATCACTAAAAATATTTAGGAAAATTATCTGATTGCAAATGCCACAGCCTATATAAATATACACAATTCTAACAACTTCAAAAAAATAGCAACAAGAAATGTGAACGCTGGGAGATATCTTAAAAAGCTCAGCATAAACACATTGTGGAAATTATATTAACACAAACGAAAAGAATTGTGCAGTAAGTGACATGAACCATTCTAATAGAGAACCATTAATAGTGTTGGTCATGAACACCCATTCAAATTTACATAATGGTGCAACGACATCCTTAGCAACATGATAAATGATTTCATTATAAATATTTACAGAAGACTCAAGAGGAGAGATTAACATGAGACTAGAGTGAAATTAACATTAACCAACAATAGGAAAAAGAGGGAAACCCTCAAGACAAAGTACAATCGAAGCTATTAGGCCAGTGTTTGCCGTAACACTGAGAAAACCTAAATATAAACCATCCTCATGCAGAAAAAACACTTCGTTGGCATCATTCATGATAGAAAAAATGCACATAAAGGTAGAGCTAGACAACATTACAATCCTAGAGGGTGCCAAGAGAGGAATTAGGCCAAACGCATGAGAATACCCAAGCCTAAAAACAACAACAACATAAATAAGTGGGTTCATACCTATTTTCCAAAAACCTAGAAGACTATAATAGTGAGGTGAATGCTAGAGTGAAATCTCAATGCACTAATAACATATTCTGAACATGATAAAAACAAACGTGAGATTTTAATGCACCTGGATGGAGACCATCACCGAGCCGACCAAGGGACCAACAAACCTGAGTGTTTAAGGTCTAAGTTTAGACAAACATCAATGAGTTCCCCAAACCGTTGCTTCTTATGTAAATGTGAGGTGATGGAGGGAAAATATTGACCCGGGGTCTTTCAAAGAAGAGTAGTGGATAAACGCATGCCATTTCCACTTCAACCATTGATGTTATGGTAACCATTCTCCATTACCTGCATTAAATAGTCAAACAACTAGTATAGTGCAGAGAAACCATTGAAAACCCAAAATGTTCTTACCAAATGTGCAGAAAACCCAGTGGGACTCAGTAAGAGAAACCTCAATAAATTGGAGAGGATTACCTGGATTGAAGGAGTAGCCTAAACATTGAGACAGGGCAAGCCTTTTCCAAATCTAGTAATGAAAATGAAGACACGGGCCGCCCAAAAGAGGTGAAAACCCCCATACCTCAGGCAACATAAAAATACCACAATAACTCAAATAAACCACTGAACCCTCAAATTACCCATTGGACAACCAGATGGGAATGAATATTAATGGAGGGCATGGTGTTTGCTATAGGAGCAAGAAAATAATCAAAGGCATCGAGGCAAAATGACAAGCACAAGAGAAAACAAATGGCCCAAATGGAAATTTTTCTATGGAAAAAGGAGATTAGGGTTTAGGACATGTAACAAGCATCGTAGATGTAGCCCCAAATGAATAGAGCCATTGATATGACCTAGTAAACGAGGAGTTCTTTGGGTAGAGGGGAGGCATAGATCTTCACATGGAGGAGATGGCGTGGGTGCACAAGGGTGGAGGCTCGATTGACAATGCAATTGTTGTAAACTGTGACATGAAAATTTCACTTAGTATTCATAAGTAAAAAGAGAAACCAAAATTTATTAGTACAATTTGAATATACTACCTTCATCATAGTGAAATTAAATCAGAACGTTTACACATTACACATTGCAAAGTCTAACAAATAAACTTACTGATTTTAGTTTAATTTTATAGATATAATTAGAGAAAAATAGACAATATGTAGCATCGCACACACAATAATTGATGATGGAGTTCACCCCTCCCGCGCTATGTTTCCGGGTCCATGTTACAATGTTGGCCCTTTATATTATATTCTTAAAATGTAAATTACATCAACATACAATGCTAAAACCACTAAAATAATGTTGCCATTATGCCCCTAAAGACCCCTATGTAGGCTCTTCTTGGGCTCAAAAAGGCTAAAAAATGACCAAGTTAGACCTCTTCCCCATTTCCCTGTTATTTGTCCTGAAATTGACCAAAACTAGCTCACTAGGCAATGGACGTGTCCTTTACAGTTCTTCTAGGTGACAAATCAGTGTGTTTATGGTGCAATTTCCATCGCAACAGGTGCAAATTGTCGAACAGTTAAATCATACACTACGAGAAAAAAGGACATTGGTGAGGGGTGAAAAATGTCACCATAAGCTCATTGGTGACAGTCAAAAGAGCATTCGTGACAAAAAGTTGAACGTCACCAAAGGTAGCGTCACCAAAAGTATAGGTGTTGTAGTGACATACAAACTCCATCACCAATAATGATTTATAATGATGGATAACGACCGTCACCATTTCATATGAGCAATGGTGACGGACCATAGCCTTCGTCACCAAAGGTAGCATCGCCAAAAGTATAGGTGTTGTAGTGACATTGAAAGTTCATCACCAATAATGATTTATAATGATGGATAGCAACTGTCAGCATTGCATATAAGCAATGGTGATGGACCATAGCCTCGGTCACCAAAAACTAAACGTCACCAAAGGTGGCATCGCCAAAAGTATAGGTGTTATGGTGACATTCAAGGTCCATCACGAATATTGATTATAATGACAGATAGTGACTGTCACCATTTCATATGAACAACAATGATTTATTGTGATGGATATTTAATGGTCATCACTATTGGTGCATATATATGGTGACATTCATTGACCATCACCAAAATCTGCATTGCCAGAAGTATAGTTGTTTTGGTGACATTCAAGGTCCATCACGGATAATGACTATAATGACGGACAACGACCGTCACCATTTCATATCAACAACAATGATTTATGGTTACGGACCTTTGAGGGTCGTCACTATTGATGTGTATATATGGTGGCATTTGTTGACCGTCACCATTTCATATTTTTGGTGAGGGTTGAAAAATGTCACCAAATCTCATTGGTGATGGTCAAAAGAGCCTCCATCACCAAAAATTGATCATCTCCATCCCATATGGATGTCAGGGCACGATGGAATTGAACCACCAGTCTCTTGCTTGTAAAGAAACTTCTCTTCCATTGAGCTAGCACCCTTTAAAGAATTATACTTTTAAAAATTAGACATTGAAACTTCATAAATTGTAAATTCTACAATTTTCAATAAATTAAAGTCTTGGCAATATTTTGCTAAACAAGCAAGGCAACATCGAATTTGCAGGTCCCTACCTAATGGTTATTGAAGTTATGAAAAGTGGGTAGAGGGAAAAATAATTATGTATAAGAGAATCAATATGTTCAGTTGAATACTCAATTAGAAGTGAAACTCTTAAGAGATTTATAACCTAAAAATGACCTATAACTAGAAAATGCACCAAATATTGCAAAGGAAATGTCATAAGTGGATAGCATATGGAAGAAGAGGAGTCAGGGACTTGGAACCCTTGTACATCTTGTCATGACTTAGCACTTGGCACATATTAGCTTGTTTGACATGTCTTCATACTGTTTGGCACATGTTAGCATGCCCTAACATTCCCTAACACACCTTAACAGTCATGACCTCACAACTAGCATTACATTTTCCCAAGAATTGGGAACCTTACATTCATTAGAACACCTTGGCACTCCCTCGTTGTCATGCCCTTTGTTATCCTCCACAATGTCTCAAGCTAGTGAGGAGATCGACGGAGGTAACAACATGCCAAGCTTTTAGTTTGGTAGCCATCCCTACCAAACTAGAGAGAGCTCTCTCTATGAAATCACAACGAAGAGATGACTAGAATGTAAAGGATTTTAGGCTAGATAGCTAGGCTCAGGTGGGTTTTTTGAAAATTTACGGACTTGGAACTCTGTCCACCAATGCCTTGTTTGGTAGGGACTTTGTCAAGGAGGAAGGGACTTGGAACTCTATCTAGGATAAAGCACCTAACATGCATGACAGAAGCTCCCTAGAATAGAGTAGCTCCTACCTAGAAGAGTGTCCCCTGCTAAAAATACAGAACCGTTCTCTACTGTTCACTTTTATTAAAGATAAATCTATGCATAAAATAATACTAAGAAAAACACCTAAATTAAGAAAAGTGAACATCTAAGTCAAACTGTAAAAGTATACTACATATGGCTCTATATAAGTTTGGGAAACACTAGACAAGCATACTTGCATACAACAACCATAAGATGGCTAAAATCGATGCGCTTCTTTCATTGTTGCTATACCCTCACAGAAAAATTGGAATCTGTAGCATGTACCCCAAGGTTGTATGCATTTGTTAAAGGTGTAGATTGAAAGGATCTGCTGACATGAAGTACTATTAAAGGAAAAACACCTTAAACACAACAGATAAAGTCTACTGTGAATTCAATCCATTTGCACATAGACCAAGGCTGCTACTGGATACACTTCTCCACTGAATGGAAATTGCAATGTATTATAGTGTTGCTAAAGAAAAACACCTTTAGTGCAACATAGATAAAACTCTAACAGATATTTTCACTATGGCCTCAGTTGTAGATGATCTCATCAATATTGGTAACAACTTCGATAATTGAAAAACTAAAATGTGAGCTGCATAGATCATTTGAAATGACAGATTTGGGCATACTTTATTATTGTTTAGGAGTGTTAGTATAGAAAAATGCAAGGTAGCATGTTGTGTCTTTATGTCACAGGCCAAGGATGTGAAGAAATACATAAAATATTAAATAGCATGGTATATGTTGATTACAGGTTGTTTTGAAACGAGAATGGAATTATCCTTGTGCAGGTTCTAATCTAGTGAGTATAAGTTTAAATAAGAAAGTGATAATTAAGGGGTTTGAATTGTCTCACAATTCATGAAAAGCCCCAAATTTGTTCTCTAGAAAGAAACAGAGTGAGTCATCAAGTTTATGGAAAGGAACACCCTATTCGTAGGAAGATAACTTGAAATTTGTAGGTTTTAACCCCGTACAGAAATTACCTGCATACAAATTCTAAAACATAGAAAATAAACAATGCGAGAGCATACCACATAAAACACATATACACAGAGATTTTCCCCTGGATTCCAAAACTAGGACTACCAAATTGATTTTTCATTAGGTTCCTTTAAATTTTACAATACATATTTATACATGCCGAAGCATCCAATACCATGGACTGAAAAGCATCGCGTCCAAAACCATTGACAGAAAAGCATCGCATCCAAAACCATGTGCGAAAAATCATGCACAAAACCATAGGTAGGTCCGCCCAACCTAATATGGTGTCCAAAAACAAAATTTTCCGAGCCACTGCCCGGACCCCATAGAGTGGGTTTACCTGCACCCCTCAAACCCCCTATGACACCCCCCCTCGCTACGCAATCAGCGCAACGAAGGGGGGGGCTCTGCCCCCCTTCTAACCCCCAAGTTAACTACCTGGGCTAGTTGTGGAAAGAATGTAACACAACCCAACATTCTACCACTTGTTGTTTTCTTTCCACAGGGGCCCACATGAGAGCTTAGTCATTTATCCAGCGCTACAACGCCCATTGTTTCTCTACACCAAGACAACTTCTTAGAACTCACAGATTTTGTCAATGCATCTGCAGTATTATTCAAAGTGTCCACCTTTACCAACAACACCTTTTTTTCTTCTATCATATCCCTCACAAAGTGATACTGAACATCAATGTTCTTTGTCTTTGAATGATATGCAGGGTTCTTTGCCAAGAAAATTGCACTTTGGCTGTCACAATCTATCCTTATAGCTCCCTATACTAGCCCCATACTTGAACACAATCTCTCCAACCAAACTGCTTCGTTGTTTGCATGAGTGGATGCCATGTATTCTACCTCTGTAGTTGATAGTGCCACTACAAATTGTTTCTTACTCATCCAACTGACTGCACCTCCAAATAGGTTAAACACATACCCACTTGTAGATCTTCTTTGATCCAGATCTCCAACCCGGTCTACATCAACAAAGCCACGAATATACAACACTCTGTTCAATCCTGGTCTTCCTTAGTAGCACAAACCATAATCACTAGTGCCACGCAAATACCTGAAAACTTGCTTCATTGCTGTCTAGCGCTCCTTCCCTGGTTTTGACATAAACCTGCTCAATACTCCCATTGCATGTACAATGTCTGGTTTAGTACAGAACATCGCTTACATTAGGCTACTGATTGCACTTGCATATGGAACATCGGACATGTCCTCTTCCTCTTCTTGTGTCTTGGGACACTGTTCAGCAGATAAATTTACACCTACAGGAATAGGAACCTTCACCGGTTTACTATCTTGCATATTAAACATATGCAATATTGTCTCGACATACTTCCTCTGGTTTAACCAGAGCTTCCTCTTTGTCCGATCTCTTTTAATTTCCATGCCCAAAATATAGTTTGCAGCACCAAGATCTTTCATGTCAAATTTGGAGGACAAATGGGTCTTCAAATCCTGGATAATTTATTTGTCATTTCCAACCAGAAACATATCATCCACATACAAGACTAGATAAATGACACGGTCAAAAATTAATTTAAAATACACACAATGATCTGCTTTGCTTTTGGTGAAGCCAAGTCCCCGAATAAATGTATCAAATTTCTGATACCACATCCTTGGTGACTGTTTTAACCCATATAGACACTTCTTTAACTTGCATATCAGTTCTTTCTTACCCTTCACCACAAGACTTTCAGGTTACTTAATGTAGATCTCCTCTTCCAAATCCCCGTGAAGAAATGTTGTCTTCACGTCCATCTGTTCTACCTCAAAATCAAAAGAAGCAACAACAGATAAAAGTAATCTAACAGAAGCTACCTTGGTAATAGGAGAAAAAATATCACCAAAATCAATTCCCGAAACTTGGGAATAACCTTTTGCTACCAACTGAGCTTTGTATTTCTCCACCTTTCCTTCTACTTTTGTCTTTTTCTTGAACACCCATTTGCTGCTAATGGGTTTCCTTCTAGTCGGCAACTCCACCAGATCCCAAGCCTCATTTTTGTGCAAAGATGCCATTTCATCAACCATGGCCTCTTTCTGGATTTTTCCATCATCTGAATCTACTACTTCCTTCACAATTCTGGGATCATCATCAGTAATAGATAAAGCAAAATTTGAACAGAAAGCAGATGGATTATACCTTTCTGGCTGCCTTCTTTCTTTAACTGATCTTATCACACTCGATGTTTGTGGTTCTTCATTTTATGGTTCCTCCTCTGTTGTAGAGTTAGCCCAAACTTTATCTTCTCAGGTTCCTTTGGTTGGACTTCATGTTTAATAACATATTTCACCTCTCTGAACACCACATCTCGGTTGTACACAACCTTCTTTGTTACTGGGTTCCAAAGCTTATAACCCTTTAAACCATCCTTATACCCAATAAAGATGCACTTTTTAGATTCACTATCCAACTTTGTTCTTTTCTCCTTTGGAACATGTACATATGCAGCACATCTAAATACCCTCAGATGTGAAAGACAAGTTTTCTTACCAGTCCATACCTCTTGTGGATTCTTATCTTCCAATGTTGATGAAGGTGATCTATTGACCAGGAAACATGCAGTATCCACCACCTTTGCCTAGAATTATTGTCCTAACCTGGCACCACTGAGCATGCTTCTTGCCCTTTCCATCAACATCTTTTTCATTCTTTCTACAACTCCATTTTGCTGAGATGTATATGGAGTAGTATTCTGCCGTGATATACCACACTTCTTATAGAATTCTTCAAATTCATTACTGCAAAACTCTCCACCGTTATCTATCCTCAACACCTTTATCTTCTTCTCTGTCTGGTTTTCCACCAAAGCCTTAAATTCTTTAAACCTTTCAAAGACTTCAGATTTCTCCTTAAGGAAATATATCCATGTATTCCTTGAGAAGTCATCTAGAAATGATACATAGTACACAGACTTACCCAGTGATGGAACCTTCACAGGTCCGAACACATCACTGTGCACAATCTCTAATATATGTTTCACCCTCTTACCACCAGAGGGGAAACTCACCCAATTCTGGTTCCCATAAACACAATTTTCATAGAAATCAAAATCCAGAGAGCTATTACTCATACCTTCTACCATACCTTTACCATGAAGTATTCGAAGGCCCTTCTCTCCAATATGTCCAAACCTTTTATGCCACAACATGGTCTTCTCTCCAGAGGCCACTAGATTTTATGCTCCACTTTTAGGAACCACAGAACTGTTTCACTCATCAATAATAGTGCTACCTTGCAGCTTGTACAGAGTTCCAATGCGAACTCCACGCATCAATATCAGTGCTCCCTGCACCATTTTGCAGGTATCCTTCTCGAACACTATTTTTACACCTGCATCATCCAACTTGCTTATGGAAATCATATTTCTGGCAAATGAAAGAATGTGCAAAACAATCGGAAGTGTTCTAACCCTTCCACCTTGCAACTTCAACTTCTGCGACCAACGATTCTAGCCTTCCTGTCATCCCCCAAGAAGACATAACCACCATCATATTTCTCATAATCATAGAACCACTCTCTATGGGGAGTGAAGTGAAAGGATGCACCTGAGTCAATCAACCATGCCTCATGATATACATGTGTACTTGAAGAAGCCAATTACACATCCCCACCTTCATTTGAGGTGGTTTTTGCCTCTGTAAAAGTAGCATCATCAGATCCATTTCCTTTGTTAGGAGCTTTAGATGTACAATCCTTTTTGTAGTGCCATTCCTTTTTACATTTCCAGCACACCACCTTTACAAGTTTTCTTGGAGATTTAGATCTCCCTCTATATTTAGATCTCCCACTGAATGACTTATTTTTGTTTCTGTTCTGGGACAATCCTTGTACAGAAAAGGCATCACCATTCTGGCTCTCCATATTTTTTCGTCTCATCTCCTTCATCAGCAAGGATGAGACTATTTCATCAAACTGCAAGGCAGTTGCATTGCTACCTATTGCAATAACCAGACTATCCCACGAATCTGGTAGAGAACACAGCAAACTGATGCACTTATCTTCATTTGAAATTTTAATATCAACAGATAATAATTGACTTACTATAGTATTAAATGCTTTCAGATGTTCTGTCACTAAGTCTCCATCTTTCATCCTCAGTTTATACAACTTTTTCCATAGGAATAGTTTATTCACTAGAGACTTATATTGGTACAAAGTCCTTAACTTGTCCCACAAAGCCTTCGCAGTAGCTTCCCCTGATACATTCAACAATACTGAATCTAAGGCACATATCGTATTGTGCTCTTAGCCTTCTGATCCAACTTCTTCCATTCTTCATCAGACACTCTCGTTGGTTTAGTACCTAGATCTACCGCGATCCACTAATCTTTATCCACCAACAAATCCTCCATCTTCAGTTTCCATAACTCAAAACTCTGACCATTAAATTTCTCAATCTCTATCATTCTACTACTCACCATCCTCTTTCACCACCAGAATCGATCTCGCAAATCTCCCACTGAACATGGTCTAACACAGGCCCGAGTGAAACCCCTCAATGAAAAAGGCATCCCCTTGAAGCCAAAACAACTCTGATACCAAATGTATGTTTTAACCACGTACAGAAATTACCTACATACAAATTATAAAACACAGAAAATAAACAATGTGAGAGAATAACACATAAAACACATATACATAGAGATTTTCCCTTGGATCACCAAAACCGGGACTACCAGCTTGATTTTTCATTATGTTCCTTTCAATGTTACAATACATATTTATACATGCCGAAGCATCCAATACCATGGACCGAAAACCATTGCGTCCAAAACCATGTGCGAAAAATCATGCAGAAAACCATAGGTAGGTCCACCCAACCTAACATAGTGTCCAAAAACAAAATTGTCTGGGGCACTGCCCCAGACCTCATAGAGTGGGGTTACCTGCACCCCTCAAACCCCTATGACCCCCCTGCTATGCAATCAACGCAATGAAGGGGGGGCTCTACCCCCCTTCTAACCCCCTCGTTAACTACGTGGGCTAGTCGTGGAAAGAATATAACACAACCCAACAAAATTAGTCGGGCATATTATTTCTTGTCTTCTTGTACATGTGTGCTTTGAAAAGATAACCACATCCAAAGAATCAATAACAACTCTGGTAAAGTTTATAGATGTGAAGCACTTCTGAGAAAACTCATCGCTTAATGACAATTGAATGAGGAATATGTCGAAGGATTCAATATTGCACTCAGTCATAAAAAGGAAGGTGGGGTATCTAGCATATTTCCAACAAACTGACTCTAACCATAATGTGAAAGGCAGGTTAACTGTGAAACCTCTTTCCCACTTTGTAGTATTTTTTCCTCTCAAATTCCAACTGGTATCTAGCTGCTTAGATCCACAAAACTCGTGCCAAGTAAACTCTGCATGATACAATTGTGACTTGTAAGCTTGACACATGCTCTAGTTTCCCTCTAAAAGAGGGCAATTCAAAATATTATGACAAGATTTACTATAATTTTATCATACACTATTGAGGCATTGCATGGAATAAACAATATACTATCAATGCACTAATGAAGAACTCAAAATACACGAATTTATTATTGATACAATAGCGCCACTCTAGGGATTCTAGGATAAAGAACCTAACTTGCATGGAAAAATCTTCCTAGAATAGAGTACCTCCTACCTAGAAGTGTGTTCCCTACTCAAAATATAGAACCCTTCTCTACTGTGCACTTTTCTTAAAGATAAATCTGTGCATAAAACATAACTAATAAAAACACCTAAATTAAGAAAAGTGAGCATCTAAGTCAAACTATAAAAGCATACTAAATATGGCTCTATCTAAGTTTGGGAAACACTAAACAAGAATGCTTGCATACAACAACCAC
Organism: Pinus tabuliformis; assembly: GCA_031772625.1. NCBI lineage: Eukaryota > Viridiplantae > Streptophyta > Pinopsida > Pinales > Pinaceae > Pinus > Pinus tabuliformis. The sequence continues at coordinate 635,442,933 of CM062818.1, read as the reverse complement.
AAGATGCCTAAAATCGATGCACTTCTTTCATCGTTGCTACACCCTCATAGGAAAACTATAATCTACAACATGTATCCCAAGGCAACATGCATCTACTGAAGGTGCAGACCGAAAGGATCTACAGAGACGAAGTATTGTTGAAGGAGAAACAACTTCAAAACAACAGATAGATTCTAATGTGGATTCAACCCATCTGTACACAGGCCAAGGTTGCTACTGGGTACACTTCTCCCCTAAATGGAAACTGCAGTGTATTGCTACTCTACTAAAGGAGAAACACCTTTAGAGCAACGCGGATAAAACTCTAACATATATTGTCACTGTGGTATCAGTTGTAAAAGATCTTATCAATATAGGTAACAACTCTGATAATTGAAAAACCAAAAGGTGAGCTACATAGATCATTTAAAATTATAGATTTGGGCACACTTTATTATTTTTTAAGAGTGTTAGTATAGAAAATCCAAGGTAGCATGTTGCATCTTTATGTCACAGAAAAAGGATGCGAATACATACAGAAAATATTAAATAGCATGGTACAAGTCGATTGCAGGTTCTTTCGAAACAAGAATGCAGTTCTCCTTGTGCATATTCCAATCTAGTGGGTATAGATTTAAATAAGAAATTTATGGTTATCGAGTTGGAATTGTCTCACGATTCAAGGCAAGTCCCAAAGTTGTTCACTATAGAGAAGTAGAGTGAGTCGTTAGCTTTATGAATGGGAACACCATATTCCCAGGGAGATAACTTCAAATTAGTCAAACATATAATTTCTCGTCTTCTTGTATGTGTGTGCTTTGAAAAGCTAACCACCCTCCAAAGACTCAAGAACAACTCTGGTAAAGTTTATAGGTGTGAAGCACTTATCAGAAAACCCATCACTTAATGAGAGAGGAATATGTCGAGGGATTCAATCTTGCACTCAATCATAAAAAGGAAGTTGGGGTATTCAGCATCTTGCCAACAAACCGACTCCAACCATAATGTGAAAGCCAGGTTAACTGTTAAACCTCTTTCCCACTTTGTAGTATTGCTACCTCTTGAATTCCAACAGGTATCTTGCTGCTTATATCCACAAAACTTGTCCCATGTAAACTCTACATGATACAATTGTGACGTAAAAGCTTGACACACACTCTAGTTTCCCTCTAAAAGAGGGTAAGTCAAAATACTATGACATGCATAATTGTAATTTGATCATACGCTGCTGAGGTATTGTATGGAATAAATAATATAATATCAATGCACTAATGGATAACTCAAAATAAATGAATTTCTTGTTGCTACAATAGCACAACTCTTAGGATTCTCCAAGGAGCGACTAATTTATACACATTTGGAATCTTTACTTGGACTACAGAAAGATTAGGAAATGGTAGTGATCACTCTTTTCCCTCCCATGGGAGGTCCATACAGAGTCAACAATAAATTGATTTAAAAGTGAGGTATATCCCTAAAAAATAGGAGTCGGACTCTGAAATTCTAATTTAGTGGCAAGGAAATATTCAATTGTAAATGATTGATCTCCTACAGTGTAAATTTCTGGATAAATGGCTAGCCTAAATCTATCCATTGTCCACATATCCCAAAAAACCATGTATGTCTAGACTCTGGTTGTGTTTGAGAGAGGGGAGATCACATAAATAATCCATTATCAAAAGAAAATGTTAAAGCACAATATTCTATGAAGATTTTTTTAAAAATTTTATTACATACCTTAGAAAGTTTGGAAGAACATAACTGAAGCTTCCCTCTCCTTCCACACTTCATTAAATATGCCCCTTTTCCAGTGCACATGTGACCTGCTGAATCATAATCAGCAAATATAATATGAAAGGTAAGCTTAATGATATAAAGTAGCTTTGTTATACCTCAAGCAAATGGACAGTGAGAAATTGGATTCATTTTCTAAAAAAGATGATATGGAAAGATATAATCAAATTTTTAATTGAAACAAAGGTAAATTGGATTCATGCTCTGCAATAGACGATATAATGAGATCTAATGACATTTTCAACTCAAACAAAGGTAAGTTGAGTAAGCTCAAGTTCCAAAACGATGGCATCCAACTTCCGAGTGGCGGTTACTGTATATACCTAGCTAGAGGCTATAACATAAAGATATTTGTTCTATGTGAAGATTAAAAAATGAAAGGAATGTGAAATTTTTACCATCAACAATAAGTTCCTTTCAAGGACTAGACCAAACCATAACATTGTTATCAAGATAATCAACTCACCCATGCTAGTATGCTTCTAGTAGTTTCATGATAAAACTCAAACTCAATAAACTTCAAATGACATAAATTTACCAATGATATGTCTGAGGTTGGATACCTAAGGATTATATCATACTAAATTTAGGTAAGCTTTAGTGGAACCATTGTCGACCTGTTGAGGCTTTTGAATGTTTTGAGGGTGGTATATACTAATTTTAGTCATCCCAACTCAATGGCCAATAAAAATGACTAGATCTCCGTAACTTTTAAGATATATTGAACAACAGAATTGGGAAATAAAAAATACGAAATAATTAAATATAAATGATAATGCTGGTGCATAGAAGAGTGGGAGTTTTTATTGGGTAGCCAGACACATTGAGGTTTTGTTTGATTATTTGAAAAAATTCCAGCTAGTCATAAGGATAATTACGAGATTGTGTTTTTTCAACAAAATTTAAGTGAGGTAAGTGATAATCATGAGATTTTTTTTTAATGATCCTATTTTAAGGCTTTTAAGTAAAATATTTATTATTTTAGGGTTTTAATCTAATTGATATTTTCATTCTTCCAATGTCTATGCATGAAAAAAAAGTAATCTTGTTTACAATGTGGATCAAATTTTGATATTTAGCTAGTCTTTGTCTGCTTGATAAAGTTCCATAACCTTTTGGGAACACAATTCTTCACCTTCTATCACAAACATGAGTCCTAGTAGATCCAAGTCTAAAATATTTGAATCCATTTCCAATATTTCCTTGCAAATTGAATATAATTATGGATCTACATGTTGTGTATCTTCCTAGGAGATATAGATACTAACCAATTTCTTGAAGAAATGTTTGAGGTAGGACCATGTCAATTTGCACCCTATGTATCAATACAACTAAAAAATACATTCTACCACACAACATTATAATTGGAGGAATCAAGAGAGATTTAACACCTAATTCTAGCAGATAAATGAGCATGAACACACAATCTATGGCATCCTAAACACAATCTCTTTATTTATTAGCTCCCCGTCTAATATTTAATGCCGCACACATGTCCAAACAATGGTTTCCAGCCAATCATTAATGCCACATGCATACTAAGGCTCCTCTGAGCACATTATTTCTTGCTCTCTGTTACATAGAGGCAGGCTTGTCCCCTTATACACATATATTACAATCATTATATCCTAAATTTCTTGAAAGAAATAAATCTAAACCCCCAAATACCAACGCTGCCACATTTTTTGGGTGTTTGATATCCACTACTTAGTGCATAGGGATCGTGCTTCATGGTCTTACTATAATTCGTCTTCTTATGATTTGGCTCCAAAATCCATCCCTAGCTCCTCATGATTAACAGACCCAACAACTCCCATAAATGGGTCAATAAGTTGGAGGGGTGTCATGTTCTACTTCCCCTGCATCTAGTACAAATCTATATAGACCCGTGTCTGAGATGCACTTCCCCGTTTGTGAAGCTCGAAGTTGCATATCTTTTGATTCTATATTTCAGAACTCAGTCAATTGTGTGCATTTGACGGATCCTCAAACTTAGGAACCCCTAGGTCAATATTTGACTTGAATATAGATAGGTGTGCGTGAACATCATATTCATGCAGTCAATGCATTGTCTATATTTAAGGTCCCATCACCTGGACATACAAACACTACAATGCCCACCCATGTCCAGGATATTAGCATGGACCTCAACTCTTTCTCTGTGAAAATAAGGTGGATGTGATCCAATTTCCATCTTTTCAAAAGTACATAGTAAGCATTACATAAAATAAGCTTTACCACTATCCCTGAAAAGAAAGACTACTAGGGACGTTTTGGCATAAAAATATATATAAAAGATTGGAGCTTCAACGAAAAGGATCTAGCTCGATTTCACAACTTCAGTAAAATAAGATGTGGTAGGCTTGATTTCATGACTTCATGAGGTTGAATTGCACTATATGATTTAGATAGCTCACATGTTAGTCCAAGGGATGGGGAAAAAATTACTCAACCGTGTGCCTTAATTCTATTTCATTCAACTGAATGTACAGGGTCCAGTTGACATCCAACTAGAAGAAAGATTCAGAAAGCCTTCCATAGGTCACAACTTTAGTAGAAGTGTCTTGGAACGTTGATGTATGTGGTGCTAAGTCTCACGATCAGGGTGGTGTTGATATGAAAGCTTTGGTTTTCAGGTTTAGGATATTAGGAATTTCCAGAAGTCACAACAACTTGGCTTCTAGAACCTCCAACAAACCCATCCTAAGGTTGCATGCTATTTTTAGTATTTCAGGTACTCCCCTATGCTGAGCACCCTGAAGTCCTCTGTGATGTTCCCTAAAAATTTTGGGGTGTCTCTACACGTCCCTCAGATGGATCCCTGCATTCCTATGTCCCCATGTCATGGAAACTTTGCAAAACATTGGAGTAAGAATTCATCCATCAAACAACCATAGGAGACCACCATGACGCATGTCCCTCACTCATAAAGTGGCATTTTTTTGAATTGAAGTCAATTCATTGTTTTCTTCTTACCATGAACTCTAGGCATGTTTGGTATATCCCTCTCATAATAATTTTTGTGGTGATTTGTACTCCAATTAACCTATTACATTACAGTCATTGTTGTAAAGAATGAAGTGATTAGAAAACATGGAACTTCAACTTGTAATACCAATTTATTTTCATGTCTCTTACATGCACAAAGTAACACAAGATAGACACGAGCATATGCACAAACAAGAGAGAAGGGGTACTAAAATACACTTGAAAACATCACGGGAGGATTATACGAGATGCCATGCAGTAAAATAAAACAATCTTTCTAAAAACACTGCATGTGCCTCGTTCATTTTCCAAACCCACTCAAGTCTATACAGGGCTTTGTAAGTCAGAAAACTTTGAAGGAGAAAAAGCAATGGGATGGGTAGGTTTAGTAGGGAGAAAGAAAGAAGAAATGGAAAGGGAAAAGGTACTAGGAGGGGTAGGTTTAGGGAGCAACAAAGAACAATTGGGAAGGGCAAAGGCATTGGGAGGGGAAGGTGTAAAGAACAATGAACCAACAACAACACTAGCACCACCAACACCATTATCACTGTTAAAACGAGCTCGTTTAGTCTCAATCCTAATGGATTTTGCAGATCTTTTCCTCTCTTCAATGTCTTTCTATAACTGAACCACGCGTTTTTCAAGATCATTGATAGGCATCTGTGATTCAAGTTTGTGCACTTCAGTGCACTTTATTACATTGTTCAATGAATGAATTTAATTTGAGGTTGTTGAATTCTGCAATAAGACATGGAAGTGTTCATAGAATATGTCTAATGACAAGTTAATATTTTGATATTTTATACTGACAAGGGAGCATGAACCACACCAATAAGAATAAACATACTAGTGACCCAACATGATCGCTTCCTTTTTTTTCTATTTCTTCTGATGCTTTCCTTTGATGTTTGAGATATTCCTTCAATAAAGGCACAAGTGGAAATTTTTCTACAAGTCCAAATGCAAAGACAAACCGTAAAGCATCCATTTTCCTTTGACTACGCACTTTTTCCACAACATCTGCAAGAAACAAGACGAAACATGTCATGCAGGACCACAATCAACCAATTAGAAGCCCATAAAATGTTGAAACAACTTGTATAAACCACAACTTTGTAAGCAATTTCAAAATAATTTAGAGCATAAGAGTCAGCGAGTTCAGGAAACCTTTCTACTAAAGGCATATTAAGCATAATAATCATCTATGTCTGAAGAATTAAATCATCATCCAACTAGTAAACAAACCTTTCTACTGAAGGCATATTAAGCATAATAATGATTCAATCAATATAACCAACAATGGGGACGATCATATTTCCTCCTAGATATGGGAACGAGAAAAATCGGCCAGTGTCCCTTCCCATTCTCAGCATCGCAGAGCACCTCTAATCCCTTCCCATTCTCAGCATCGTGGAGCACCTCCAACTGAATTCTTATTTTTGAGGAGAGAAATAGGTGATATGATTCCTCTTGACAAATATCTGCATCTTGTAAGTGGAATAAAACTAACGGATCTACCTGCAAATCATGACAAGAAAATTGTTTGTCAAGACACATACCGGAGGCAATAAAAATACAGATCATAAAAGGAAAAAACATTAAGTAAATGACATTAAAACTTTCCGAAGCAAATGGGAAACACTGTCTACCTGTGCAAACGTTGGTGGTCACAGTGATCCCTTCTTTGTCCTTGACATGAGGGTTATTATTTTCAATGGTGTCAGAGTTCTCCCAACAAAGATCTGTGTCCTCCTGACAAGGATCTGCATCCTCTGCAACCTCTTTACAAAGATATGATTTCTCATGACAATGATCTGCATCCTCTTAACAAAGATCTACATCCTTTTGTAAGCATCTGCAAAGCAGCCACAACTGAGTTCTTATGTTTGAGGAGGAGAGAAATAGGTGATATGATTCATCCCTACCACTAGAGTGACATCCATTCCAACCGATCTAGGATCATAGGTGATTTGATTCCTCCCTACTACTAGAGTTACCACCCACTTGAAGAAATCCCAATTGAATCTGTGAGTATCCATTCCAACTAATCTAGGAACAAACATCTGCAAATTGTTTTCCAAGACACATGGTGGAGGAAATAATAGACAATGGTATTTCCTTTTACCAACAATGTAATTACTTGATTCACCGTCATCATCATCTTCAATATTGGTAGCATGCGAGGCAGGATCATCCTTGATAATGATCTGCCAGTGGAGGAACTATGGCTTGGTCCCTGCCAACTTGATAAACATCTGCAGAGGCTCCTGGGTCGTGGCCTGGTGCCTCATTCCTATTGACTACCTCCGAGAGAATCCACATCATGGCAAGGATCAGGTCTTGGAATCACTCAATGTCCTATGGGGTCTCGATCATCTAGATGACGTTGGTCGTGGTCGTGAGGGCAATGATTCAAACGTCCAACAAGGAGTTTAGGGAGAGACATTGGTGGAAGACAGTGTGCAGGGTGGACTACATTAATTTGATTATTAATATAATCCAATTATGTTAATAATACACATTAATTTAGAACAACAAATTTCATGCTAATTTAACACATGGACGATAACTATTAATTAACCCTAATAGGAAGAAACTATTGGCTATAGTCACGGCCTGTTATTAGATGCATTACTTCCTAATACTTCAGATTTGCAGACACATGCATCCTTAAACCAACATATTTCTATCATAATTTCAATGGTAAATGTTTTGATCTTTGCCACAGATTATAAATCATGAAATCTTATTTAAATGGCATTATCATATCGTGATAGATTTGAAATAAATAAAATGATAGAGCAGAGGAAACAAAAAGGAGGTGCACCTCAACATGGCCTCTACTAGTAGAAAAATGTAAAGTAGTTCTACCTCGGCTATCTGTGCACAAAATTACCACATTTAGGTGGTGATGGCTACACTACCTTATTAGCTCTCTCAAAATCTTTGTGCTTCCTCCTATGGCTGCACCATGAAATTTTATACCTATTCCTTTGCAATACTCAATATGATTATTATTATTCAATCTGAAAGGCTTCTCATGATAATGACAACTAGCGAAACCGAGGATTTCTCTGAAAATTTCGGGGCTATTAGCTCTAGAAGCTATAAAGTATGAGAGTTGCACAAACATGAGCAATGTGCTCTCCTTCAGACGTGCTAAATTGGATCTCACTCACTGGAACACAAAGGGTAAGATCTGTGGCCACTGGCCCTCTTCTATGATGGAGGTCGCAAGGTCAACAATGGTGTCGCAGAGCTTCTTCACGATTGTCTTGGCCTCCTTCCTCTGCACACAAACGATGAGGTAGGCTTTAAGGGTGGTATTTGTGGGTAGTGCCAATCGTGGCCATATGTCTTATATCATGTGATCTGCTTCCTCACCAGAATCATAGCCATGACCTGGATTTCCACCTACACGCATGACTATTGGATGTGAACGAACTTTAGGGCCAAAGAATCTAGGTGCTTTTCCTTTTAGCAGATGTTCCTAGCTCCCCCTCGATCAATCAAAAAGTGAAATTACTAATAGGAAAAAAGAAAAGAAAAAAATAAATATCATACCATGGCAACCCCACATGCACATGAACAACTTCAATTGCATATTGCAAAGCTGCGACTGGGTATGAACAATCAGCAACTGCAGCTGCTACTTCACTCACAGCCTGTGTTTTATTCAATGTATCCATGGAAATTCTCTCTTCGCCCAATACTTGTGCAACATCATCGATGTATTTAGGTATGGTGTCCATGTTGTCTGACCCTTCTCCAATGGTGCTGGTGCTGGCATACCTGACTCGAATATTTGCAGTCAACCCTCCTGTTATTGCTCCAACCACCAAACCTCAATGTAGAATGGACATTGAAAATGATGGGGTAAGTCTCCCGTGCTCCATAGAAACCCTAATCGAAGATATTTGAGATCGAACCCCTGACAATTTATCATCTGCCATTTTCAGGGGTTTCCTACTCTGCTTGTCTAAATTATCATCGTCTGAATATCCACATAAGCCAAGTGTAGTGAATTTTGGATTCAAATCGACCCAAATGCAACCCTTAAAACCCTTGCTAATGTGCTCTGAGAGTGCACCATCCCCTTCATATGAAGCATTATAATTAATTCTTTGCAATATGGAAGTTGTTGGAAATGCAGAGGAAGTTAATTGAATACGTCTACATAGCTTTAATTTGGCCAACGTGTGCCTGGAAGCCATCTCTTTATCTACTATAAGGCTTTATTTTCTGTTTCAAATCAAGAAAGAATAGCCCTGTGTGCAAAATGTCCAAGCTTTGTGCATTAACTGCGCATAAAAACATTCCCACTATTTAATCACTAATTTGAAATTTTGCTTCAGTTTAATGGCCGATCAATTTGTATCTGCATTGTTTTCGAATCTATCTATGTTCTAAATGTGCCATGAATATGTTCAATCCATATCCTGACACTCTGTTCTAAATATGTCGAATGTATTCTTTGAACATGTCAATTTGTGCCTTCAATTTGTGCTCTATGTCGGAACTTTCATCCCTATTTATAGCTTCTCTGTTATGTGCAACGAGTGTTAGTTGAATGACCTTCCTTCCCCTCCCCATGCTCCCATTCCTTCCTAACAATTCAGATTTGTAGACACATGCCTGCTTAAACTAGCATATTTCTATCATTATTTCAATCGTAAATGTTTTGATCTTTCCCACAGATTTTAAATCATGAAATCTTATTTAAATGGTGTTACTTTGATAGATTTGAAATAAATAAGATGACAGAGCAGATGAAACAGAAAGACCATGCACCTCAATATGGCCTCTACTAGCAGAAGAATGTAAAGCAATTCTACCTCGGCTATTTGTGCACCAAATTACCACATTTAGATGGTGATGTCTACACTTCCTTACTAGCTCTCTCAAAATCTGTGTGCTTCCTCCTGTGGCTGCACCATGAAGAGCTTTGTTCATAAATTCAAACAAAACTTTTATACCTATTCCTCCGCAATACTCAATATGATTATTTTTATTCGATCTTAAAGGCTTCTCATGATAATCACAACTAGCGAAACCCAAGATTTCTTTGAAAATTTCTGGGCTATTAGCTCTGGCAGTTATAAATTACAAGAGCTACATGAACATGAGCAACGTGCTCTCCTTGAGACGTGGTGAATTGGATCTCACTCACTGGAACACAAAGGGTAAGATCTGTGGCCACTGGCCCTCTTCCATGATGGAGGTCGCAAGCTCGACAATGGTGTCACAGAGCTTCTTCACGATTGTCTTGGCCTCCTTCCTCTAAACACAAACGATGAGGTTGGCCTTGATAGTGGTCTTTGTGGGTAGTGCCAATCGTGGCCATATGTCTTATACCGTGTGATCTGCTTCCTCAGCAGAATCACAACCATGGCTTGAATTTCCACCTGGATTTCCACCTACATGCATGACTGTTGGATGTGAACGAACTTTAGGGCCATAGAATTTAGCTGCTTCTCCTTGCAGTGAATGTTGAACAACACCTCTGCTTAGCCTCTTTGCTAAATGTCAGCGCTCATGAGGTGCATTATCAGGGTTCAACATCAAAGAAGAGGGGTTTTCATAAACCCCTCCTACCGTATTAAATCTCTGTGAAGTGGCCACCTAAATCTCATTAACGTTTTAGCTCAACCACTCTAATTTTATTTTTCTTTATTTTAGGGATTATTTTAGTTTAAATTAAGACTTTTCATATATTATTTATTAACTAATTAGTTGATGAATGGATATATATTCAAGTTTAATTCTTATTTATCCCTTAATATAATTAGTAACATGTTCAATTAAATATAAACAAATTAATCACATTAACTGTTTAATTAATTATTTAATAAACTTCAATTTCTTACCCTAATATGACATATATTAATATTAATGTGAATTTATATACATTTTATTGTTAAAGAGGTTAATTCATATCTGGTCACATATAAATAGACATAGTAGTCATATTAACTAATTATTTATTTGTTGATATTTTATCCTATAAAATTCCCTATAGTATTATGAGTTTTTATGTGGTTAGATGGAAATAAATAAATGAATTAATTGATTAATCAATTACTTACTAAATATTAATATTCTATCCTAATAAATATTAATATTCTATCCTAGTACTTCATATGTTAGTATTAATATGAATTTATTTAGTTGTAAAAATAATACTTATTTGGTTACCTACCAATAAACTTAGTAATCAAATTAACTATTTATTTAACTAATTATTTAATTTCATTAATATTTAGTTTATTTAAGAGGATAATAAATTAGTTATTAGCTTTAATGTTCTTAGTTCATAAAATTTTAATTAATTAAAAGCAGATATATTTGGTTTCATATAGATTTAATTAAAAAATATATAAATCTAACAAATTAACTAATTAATTAATTAATTTTCTAACAAATTAACTAATTAATTATTTAATTATCTAATATTTTCCCCTAACTCTTGGTCCAGTCAAATGTAGTTGTTGCCCTGTCAATTTTTAGTTGTTCCCTATGGTCAAAAGTAGTTGTTTCTTTCTACCCATTGGAATGCTAGGTCTCTCTATTTAAGTTGCTACCGTGATCTGGTTCTTCATCTTGTCCTGATGATGAACCACATTTGTTGGTTCGTAACGCGTCGGAAAATGAATTTTGATGTGATTATAACCGAAAACATGTCTCAAAAACTTGATAATGATCACAAAAACCTTAATTCAATAATATTTTCAGATCTTAGACTTTTCATATACATGGATTAAAGTAAGGAGGGGAGATTATGGTATTGAATTAATTATATTGAATTAAATTTATAATTTATGTAAATAGAAGTAAATTATCGAAAATTATTAGTGGTAATTTATGCCCATGGGCATAGAATAGATAATTACATGATGCGTTGTTAATGCACTCCATGGTGTTAAGGGCTGGTATTATTCAAGCCAAAGGTTAAGTGTGAAAGTGTGTAGTCATCTCAAGACACACAACCTAGCAAACCAAAATATATTAGTGGTAATTTATAAGGAAGTCAAATTTCACTTTTTTAAATATCTTTGGATTTTCAAAAGTTAATCCATTTTTTATATTAAAAAATAAAAATATTCAATCAATTAAAAATCATTCTAGACTATGTTTTCAAATTAAAGTATTTTCAATTTTTATCAAGAAAATCAGAGTGGCCCTTGGATGGAGTCTATTGCCAATTTTGTTTAATGTTCAAGAATTTGAAGCACAATGAAAATTATTTTCAGTGTTCAAGTTAATGTAGTAGAATGAAGAATAATTGACCTCTTAGGAGCACAAGAGGCCATGATTATGTGACATCTATGATGAACAATGTTATTAGAATATGCGAAAAGAGATCAAATAATATGCAAACAAATCAAAAGGGATTAGACATCCTTACTCACCTACAATGTCATGATCCTCCTATAAAACATTAAAAAAGGTATTTACATCTCCACACATACATATAACAAAAGGAAAGAAGAAAAATGAGGGAAAAGATAAATCTAACTAGGATATAAAAAGATGTCTTTGGTCTTTGGTAGAAGGATATCAATCTCACACCTCACAAACATGGTTGAAGCCTTCCTTTGAGGTGGTAATTTAAGGAGAGGATAAAACAAAGTGTGAAGTATGCTTCTCAACCCTGAGATAAGCATTGGAGTGCAACATGTCACAATAGGCTTGAATATAATTCTTCCACTGCTTACAGGCTTTGGCAATAGAACACAACTCATTTTCATAGGTAGGGTATCTATGAAACCCATCATAGAGTGTCTAGGTATGATAGACCATGTGTACTATATCAACAACATGAACGATTGGCTCATAGGATCCCTGTTGTGTAGCCATTCATCGATGAAAGTTACTTCCCCGATGGGATAGAAGTGAAAACTGATAGTTGCAAAGGTAGGAATAATGGCGTCGGAGATAATATTATTTCCATAAAGAAGAGAACTAGAAATAGGCTCATGAACACCACCAATATCAACTGGAGGTGTTGCAATGAAAGTAATAACGAATACAAAAGTTGTGGTCAGTAGGATAGGAATCATCAAGATGTTGAACCATCCAATGTAAAGATGGTTTTCAATGCTAGTGATTTAGTCACATAAAAGACCCCTTGAATTTGTGCTTTGGGATACCCCTAGGATTCAAATACAAGTAATCAAAAGTGAGAGGATTTAGTTCTAAGGTGACAGTGGTAAAAACCCTGAGTTGACCTAAAGTGGCACCATTATTATTCTTTGCATAATAAGAAATTGTATGAGGGAAGGAGAGAAAGGCCTTTACTTCTAAATTGAAGCTTCTCATGCTCAAGGGCCATACATTTGGCATTGAACAACCACATAGATCCTATCTAAATAATATTAGGGATATATGGGATATCAATTCAATTAGAAACATTTTCACACCATGTATAGAATTCAAGGAATATATCATCGGTAGGGGAGGTAAACAAGGGCATTATGCCTTACAAGAAGCTTTTTAGTATCAAGGGATATGAGTTAGACTTAAAAACCACATAAATATGCTTTAATGGATCTTTGGTCTTAAGTTAGGATATGGGCACCATAGGAGGTATTTCTCACCACATATGGGAGTTAGTGTCTATGTTATGGTTAGGAGAGGAAAACAAGGGCCTTAGTCCCTAAATTAATATTTCTAATGCTCAATTTCCATGAACAAGACCTCTTGCTGGGAATATGCACATTTAGTATGTTTTTCATAATAAGAATGGGTCTCATGGCCTTTACTATGGCCAAGGAAGGAAATTAAAATAAAAGGGACTTAAGTCCTAAATAATCAGTGGCCATTAAAAAGGCTTCAAGCCACCACGTTAATTATATTCCTCTAAGGGATATTCTTTGGCCTCCGAGAGGGATGTGTCTACTATTCAAAGGTTTTGCACACCATGATTGGGTCTTGGAGCCTCAATATCATTGGACCTTAATGAAATTAGAAGGAGTTTGAATCACATATGATGCTTGCAAGTGTAGGCTTGGTCCAAATAGGAACATAAGGGGCTTAGGCCTTATTTGAATCTTTGGTTATTAAGCTATGTGAAGTAGTTATCAAAGAACCACACATGACCTTTATAGGGGATCTCAGGCCTCTATGGGAGATCTTTAGTGTCATTAGTATGCTTTACATAGTAAGAATGGGTCTTATGTTTTTATCATGGCAAAGGGATGAAAACATTGGCCTCAAGCCCAAAATGAAACTTCATTGGCTTACACTACATGTGAAAAGACCATAAAGAACAATATGGATCCTCTTTAAGGGATTTTAGGCCTCCATCTAGGATAAGGGTTCCATTATGAGGTTTTCCACATCATATATGGGAGTTAGGGCTTATATCTTTGCCAAGGAATGAAAAAGGGCCTTAGGCCTAAAACAAGTCTTTCTCATGTTTAATTTCCATGAACAATATATTAGAATGGGAATATCGACACAATTAGTATGTTTTGCATAATAAGAATGGGTTTTATGGCCTCTATGATAGATAGGGAAGGAAAACAATATCCTTAGTCCCTAAACAAAACTTCTCTAGTTCAATGGATGTGAATAAGGCCTCAAACCATGACACATGTCCTATCTAAGATATATCTAGCCTTCATGTTTGTTATGGGTGCTATTTGAAGGTTTTGTGTGCCAAGTTGCATCTTGGGACCTCTAAGCTTGGCCTCAATATCATTAGGAGGTTTTTTCCACCATGGTCAAGGAAGGAGAATAAGGTGCTTAGATCATGTTTGAATCTTCCCATGATCAATCTTCTTGAACAAGTATTTGAATTATGACATAGCACATCTCTATGGGATATTTCGCCTCTATGGGTGGATCTTTGTCACCATTAAGTAAACAAACCTTTCTACTGAAGGTATACTAAGCATAATAATCATCTGTCTGAAGGATGAAATCATTAGACAAGGAGTATCTCTACATAAAAATACACATCAACTTGTAAACAATTGAACAAGGACAAAAACCTTTGCAAGTGAACTCAGCATCACACTTGAAAAGGAGTATATTAACATTCATTTGATCTCAGGAATTAGATGCATAATTTGAAAAAATATTTATGCTGATTTGGAAAACTAGCCTTGAGTCATTGACATACCTTTAATAGTGTTCTTTAATCTATCTATAAAGACTGCAATTTTAGCGACCTCTACCAATTTGTTGCTTGCAATTAATAAATTTCAAAATTTTGTGACTTATCCTTTCGAATTTCAGATATCTTTACTTTATTTTTTACTTGAGATATTCTTCTTTTAACACTTTGTTACATTGACAATTCTCGCTTCATGAAATCTATTTATAAAAGTACCATGTTCCATAGAAACTTATTTGACTTTAAGTAGCTCAACTGGTTTGTTCCAAAGTGACACGGTGAGGATGTGAAGCTATTGTACATACATTTTGAAGTCACATGGAGACAAGGAATTCATTTTGGATTGAGTAATTCAGTTATTATTGTTATAATTTACGACATGGTCCGTACATAGTTTGGCACCTATTTTCTTAATTTCTTCCCTTTCATATTGTCTGGTTCCATTTACATTTTTGTAGATTTGTTGTTCAAATATTTACACCAACGTTATATCATAGTTCCTTCACCATCAAATATCATCTGGTGGACTGAAAGACTGAAACATGAACAACTAAATTTTTATAAGTAAATCCATAACTATAAGAAGGGGAATATAATTCAAAAAAATAGAGACATGATAAGAAATAAATTTGTAGGGATGAACTCTTAGATACCTCTCGCTTCCATATCTGATTCATTTGTTTTTCAAGTGAAACGTGTTGAGTTGATGGGAATTAAGAAGTGTTCGATCTCCTTCGTGACAGTTAATGCCCATTGTGTGCCACTGTGTGCACTAACTCTCTGCTAGGGTGTGTCAATGCTTGCCAGGGAATGCTAGGGAGTGCGACAGAAACGCAAGGGAGAACTAGTTCAAGATGCATGGAAATGAACAGATAAGATTGTGTGATATGAAGTGTGAACGATTTACAAGTGTTCTAAGGAGGGAGTGACAAGGTTATATGCTAGGCAGTGCAAAGGAATGCTAAAGTGCCAGGGCATGTCAGAGAGTGATAGGGAGTGCAAATCATGCCAAGAAATGTAGGAGATGCTAACACATGCCACATAGGGCTAAGGGATTGTTAGACATGCCATGTGTTATGGAATGTCAAGATGTAGACTGTGTTTCTTAGTTATTTTATGGCCATGGTTGGACATGAGCCTTGAATTGGTAACTTGTTAAGTGGGATGAGTTGATATTGGACATGAGTAACCTAAGATGTGTTATAGGCAATTCTCAAGTGAACAAGGCATAGTCTAGTTGTAGTAACTATAACTTGGTTACGTTGTTGTAGTCCGGGTAGGACTTGGTTGTGTTTCATCCAAGTCTAAAAAAAGTAAGGGTAGTTGTGAGGGCATGATAGCTAAGAAGTGCCAGGGGATTCCAAGGAATGAAAAGGTGTGATAACACATGGCAGACAATGTCAATGGATGGTGAGGAGTGTTAGGGAGAGTTAGGGGAACACAAGGGAGAACTAGGTTGAAATGCTTGGAAATGAACAAATAAGAGTGTGTGCCAAGGAGTGCCAGTGAATTCTAGGTGTCCCAAGGATGAAGTGTTTTAGGAGAAGTTCAGAATAGGACTTGCAGGAGGCAAGCCTATGGTTTTGATAAGGCGCGGACAAAGCAATTTCAAAGAAAGGGAGACTTTTGTTTGGACATAATATTGTTTTGCTAATGAATTGGTTGGGTTCCCAAGTCACAAAAAAGTAAGGTTATTTGTGAGGGTGTTAGTGTCAATCAGTTCAACCTATCACTAGTGATCACATATGCTTTTACAAGGTGTTTTTAGGGTGTCAAGTCAAATTTTTTCAATTCTGTGAGTCTTCAAATAAATTTTTTGTCACTAGCTAGTGTGTCTAGGGCTATTTCCACTCTCTCAAGAATTTCATATGTCGGTCACTTTCATCACTTAGTTGAGTATACCATCATGAAAATGTCATTAATATCACTTTGGTCACATCATCATGGTATCCATTCAAATCAGTCTCACCATTAGGTCATTAGAGTTAAGGTCACAAAATCAACCATTTCATGTATAAATCCGGAAAATGAGGAGTAGCAATTGGTAAACTTGTTCAATAACACTTGATTTCAAATGTAATTTATGTTTTTAGATGTAATAATGTTCCTAAGGTTCTAAATTTACAAGAAGAGGTCCTAAGGCTACAAAACTCAAAAAGAAAGTGAATTGGTGAGGTGGGCCATCCTACCTCATTAATCACTTAGACACACAAAGAAAAATATAAAAAAAGCACATGGAGGAGCTCATTCACACTCATTTTCACTTGTCTACCATCCTAGCCTCGAGCTCCCCCTTCTCCTTTGCAAAAAAATGTGATTCCATAGCCCTCACTGGCAAACATTGACTCTCGTTGTGCACCTGGACAACACGCTACACACAGGAAGCCTTCACTATGCATGGGGCAGAGTTGTCCAAAATTGTTGTTTGACCACCAAAATTCATTTTTCAAAGCTCTTCTTCAGTAATTTCATCCTTTAGGCTCTATAACATGTAAGTTTAATCATTTTCATGCCCTCCTTTGCCTCATATGCCAAGAAAATGATTAAATACTTCTTCTTCTAGGGTTTACATGAATTTCATGGTTTTGATCCTCAAATTATGAGTTGCTACCCTAAACCCTAGATTCCTTGTCCCTACACCTCTGTTTGTAGCTAATACACCATTTCCATCCATCACAAAGCCTTATCCACTCATTTTCCTCTAAACCTTAATCTACCCTATCTCTTTCTAGGATATGCCTATGTTTTGGCCTTTTCCACCCTCATCCCTCACTCATTTCCCAAAATTCATTTTTCCCCTACTCACTGACATCATCCCCTACCCTCCTAAATTTCCTTAAAAATTTATGCAACTCCTAAGTCCATCATACCACCTCATTCCCTCACACTAATAAATTTCACTGTTTTTGCTTGCCTTTCACCTAGGGTTTGAAGTATGGAACCTGAATCATCACCATCAGAGAAGAGGAAGTACAACAAGGGGGGAAATATACTGGGGTTTGAGCCCTCTATTTACAATGAGATCACCTCCTCCCCATTTTTCATGAAATTCTTTGAAGATGTCAATTGTTTAGGGTTTTGTCAAAGTGTAGGAAGTAGGTTACTATGAACATCTCACAGGTATATTTTCCCTCACCTTGAAGGAAGACAAGATCACCATTGAAGGGTTTGATTTCATAATTTCAATGGATGCCATCTCTCAAGCTACAGGCATACCAAACCATGGTGAAAATTGGTTCAAAGGCATGAACCTAGACCTAGAAGAGAACAAACCCTAATTGAAATCATAATACAAAGGAGCTCACTCACATGTTTTCCCATTCAGATACTTGTTGGAGAGATATACACCATTGATGAAGGTTTTCATGAAGTTATTCACATGTGAGGGAAGATTTTCCTGGATATATCAATACCACATAAGATTTCTCATGCACTTTACAGTTTCCAAGTCTCTAAATTTGTCCAGCTATTTATATAGGAGCCTAACCAAAATGTTTGCAAGGGTGCAATTGAAAGGAAAAGTGTATTATCCCAACCTCTTTCACCATAGTGTGATAAAGGTTATATTATTCCATCAGTTGATAGAGAAGAATATGACATTGGACAGCTTCATTGATGCAACCTAGGAAACACATATAACCACTTCACCAAGCCAACGCCAAACCATGTTAGTACATCCAATGGAGGTGG
The DNA here is from genome assembly GCA_031772625.1 of Pinus tabuliformis. Lineage (NCBI taxonomy): Eukaryota > Viridiplantae > Streptophyta > Pinopsida > Pinales > Pinaceae > Pinus > Pinus tabuliformis. Next base: position 635,424,362 of record CM062818.1, on the reverse strand, counting down.
GGTCATCAAGAAAACATGATGAGGTTTCCAAGGCACCTAGGCCTAAGGTGACCAAGACATATTAGAGAGGCAGAAGTCTTGTGTTTTATCCTCAAATTGAGGAAGGGGCCAAGCCTACTACATCAACAAAACAAGGATCACCATCACAGCATGAGGCTTCTTTGCATGATGAATAGCCCATTGAGCATGAATTTGACCTACTTGACTTTGAGGCACATAATGAGCATAAAAACCTACAACAAGTCATATAAGAGAAGGATTGTTAGATCATGGACCTCAAGGACAATTTGGAAAGGGCCAAATTCATCATTTTCATTCCTTGAGCAAGAAAACAGTCAACTTAAGGTAAAACAACTAGTCATGGAGAAAGAGAAATTCAAAGCCAAGAAACAAGAGATGAAAGGTAGGGAAGTGGTGGACAATGAGGACACTGAGAAGCATGAAGTACATGTGGAAAGGAAGAGACCAAGGACAATGGGTCTTAGGAAGGCACTTTAGAGGGAAAGAGAACAAAAGCCACCAATGGAAGAATTGACCTTTCAAGATAGGATTTCCATGGAAATAAATGAGGACAAGGATTTTTGGCTTGAAAAGGTCAATTTCCACCTTGAGAATATCCTTGATAAGGCCAACAAGGATAAAAAAATTAAAAAGAAAATGGCCATCCATTATTACACAAGGAATCAGGTTCCCAAGGTCAAAATCAAGCAGTTGAAGGAAAAACTCAAGGAAACCCTAATCAACCAAGAGGAGAAGGTTAAGTTATATTTTTTTGTTGATGCATCCATGATTGCATAACATATTTCATCAAGCATATTTGGACAATTTTTGGGATGATTTGGAGATTTTTTTATTTTTTATTTTTGGGTGCAAAATTGTAATTTTTTGGCAATTTTTTGTCTAGAAGCACAACGAGCTCACGCTGCGCTTCTTCCTCAAGGATCCAAACGATGGAAAACCATAATTTTTGGAAATATTATGACCCCCTCTCAAAACCTGTTTTCCCACTTTCTTAGTCTGGGGATCCGTTTTTGAGAAATTTTCAAAAAAAGAGGCCAAATATCACCTTTCTTCCCCTCTTTTTCCATTTCACTGCGCACCTGGAGACAACTTGGGAGAATGGCCATATATCAGACAAAAATGGGTCCTTTTGAGTGTACAAATAATATAAATACATATACACTCTCCCATATTTTGAGAATAGGCTTCAGAGATGGATTTGGAGTTCAGAAAGGCACTCAAAAATGGCCTCCAACAACTCCCTGTGCACCTAGAAATTTATGAGTTTTTTGTAAAATTTTCACGGTGTAATTTTTTGTAATTCCTAGTTTGACTTTTGTAAAAGTCAAAAGGGTGAAGTAGACGAATGTGAGGGGTAAAATTAAATGTAAATAATGGGTCGTTAGTCTTTGTAAGCTATTTTTATGTAAATTTGACCTCATTTATGAGAGAGGTTGGGGACAAAGTTAATTGTAGAAGTTGTTTTTAACTTCCCTAGACATTAGGGTTTGGTTAAAACACCTAATGGAATAGTTCCTAGAGTCATGGATTCGACCCCTAAGAGTGGGGAGATGTTGTTTTCGTATTTATGTATCAATATATAAGTGATAGAACGGGTTGGATTTCTTAGGAGAGAACTATTGTAGCTTGTACTTGGACATTTTCTGGAAATCAAAGGACATTGTTTGCAGATATTATCGAGGAATTCATGTGCAGTAAGTTTGTGACGTTGTTTTTTCTTTGTTATAACTTTATATGAAAGATATTCATCTTCTATTTCCATTCATTAATTCTTCAATGGTTTTCCTTATAGTTTATAAACATAATTCTTTGCATAAAGCTTTGTTTTGATGGAAAAATAATTATGTGTTACTTTCTTTCTTGCTTAGTGAATTCATGTTTCATGCTCATTAAGACCTATTGCTTCTTCTAAACAATATACTACACTGATAAACCCTAAAATCCTCTGACCTAGCTACCTAGTTTCTCTCCCTTATCCAACAACAAAACCCTAAATTTTCCGAAACCCACCTGAGCCTTGCTATCTAGCCCAAAATCCTTTACATTCTAGTCATCTCTTGGCTTTGATTTCATAGTGAGATCCCTCTTTGGTTTGGTAGGGCTAGCTACCAAAGTAAAATCTTAGTCTTTGGTTACCTCCATCGATCTCCTCATCCGCCTGGGACATTGCGGAGGATAACAGAGGGAATAACAACTAGGGAGTGCCAAGGTGTTCTAGTGAATGTAAGGTTCCCAAGTCATGGCAAAAGGTAATGCTATTTGTGAGGTCATGACTGGAAAGGTGTGTTAGGGAATTCTAGGGCATGCTAACATATGCCAAATAGTAGGAAGACATGTCAAACAAGTTAATATGTGCCAAGTGCTAAGGCATGCCAAGATTTACAAGGGCCTGATAATGCATGTCAGGGACTGGCAAGGAAACAAAAGGGAGGGAAAAGTTAAAGTACATGGAAATGAGCACATAATAGGGTTAATAAGTCATCAATTTTTCTTTTCCATTAGGGGCATGCTAGGCACACCAACATTAGGTGCCAATAGGTGCAAAGTGCAAAGTGTCAATGCATTCTAAGTTGCAAATCTTCCTTCGTTTCTTCTCATCTAGTTTCCAATAATTGATCTCAAATAAATTTAATATTAAACCATGCCAAAGCATATCAAGTCATCTCAATGCATTCCAAAGACCTTCCAAGTGCCAACACGTGCCAAGTGCTAATGTGTGTCAGGGAGTGTGATGCATGCTATGAAGTGGTAGAGCATATCGAAGAGCTAAGGTGCGCTAGAGAGTGCTAATGCATGCTGAGGAGTGTTAGGGAGTACTAGGAAAACACAAGGGAGAACTAGGTTAAAATTCATGGAAGTGAATGAATATGAGGGTGTGTCGAGGTGTGTCAATGAGTGCTAGATGTCATGTCAAGGAGGGAGTGACAAGGTATGCTATGCATGGGTAAGGCATGCCAGGGAATATCAGGGCATGGCAAGAAGTGCTAGAGTGTGCTAGGTAGTTTCGGGGTGTGCTAACATGTGCCAAATAGTGCCAAGGCATGCCAAGTGCTAAGACATGCTAGGATGTGTGGGGTGCCAGAGTATGCCAATATGTGCCAAGGATTTTCAAGGCAACAAAAGGAATAACCAAGCTAAAATTTAAGGAAATGAACACATAAGAGGGTTAATAATTCGAGACTTTATCTTTTTCAAAAGGGGAATTCTAGGTACACTAACAATATGTTACAATACATGCCAAGTGCCAATGAGTGCCAAGTGCTAATGTTTGTCAATGCAATATTATTCCAAGGTGTTCTAGGGCATGCTAGGGACTACAGGGCATGCCAACACATGATAGGGGAGTGCTATGCTATGCTAGGGCATGCCAACATGTGCTTGGGCATCCTACTCATGGAAAGATGTTCTAGGTACAAAGATGTTCCAGGTACAAAGATGTTCCAAGACATGCAAGGTGCTAAGGAATGTTAGTGTACTATTCCAAAGCATGTTAAGGTGTGCCATGAGTGTTGAGCAGTGCTATGTCTCTCTCACTAATAGAATTGACAGAGATTGATTATGTATTAAATACTATAATTCCTACACTACACACACTAGTGGAACTTTGTTTAAAGGAAATTTGCTATATAATAAACCTAATATAGATGAATCATGTGTAAAATCATAGGAAAACTATATTATTATGACTTGAGGGAAATGATACACAATAATTACTTCTTAAAAAATTGGCTGACTATAAACCCTATGGCCTTGGACAAATAATGAAAAGGACTCCACAGCAATGGTTTTAAATCGTTATCTTTTGACAAAAAATATAGTATCAAGTACATAGCGTCATCAAAAACTCACTGGAATGACCAATGATGACGAACATTTTTTGACCGTCACCAAAAGTAACAAAAAAGAGCATTGGTGAGGGTCAATATAAGATCGTCACTAGAAGTGTCACAAAAGAGAGAATTAGTGATGGGCCTTTAACGACCCTCACCAAAAGTGTCACCAAAGGGAGAATTAATGATGGGCCTTTAACGACCCTCACCAAAACTATCACTTAAAATGACATTGGTGACAAATCTTAAAGGACCATCATTATATACACTTACAACAATGCTTTTTTAAGGATTGTCACCATATGCGACATTGGTGACGGACCTTAAAGGTCCGTTATAATCACGACCCTCACCAATGACCTTTTTTCTTGTAGTGATACCATCAGGCCTAAGCGTCAATATTTTAACTCTTGGTGTCAGTAATATGGCAGCCCATGTGGCTAGGGGTGCATGACAGAGGCCACATGTCTGCCAACACTCCACCCCTATTCTCGTTGTGTTCCATGTTTCCTGGGGCTAGGAACACGTGAGTATGTCGTGGTTATATGGTGTTTGTTGAAACCAATGGTTGGGCTAACCACCCACCCACACCGCCTTTGCCTTCACCATGGTTTCATGGTTTTTAATGTGACCAGGACTGGGGCCAGGTCCCTTTCCCGCTTTGCCAACAATAAAACCACACCACATTAAATATAACCAATAGGCCTATAATTAATAAAAAACATATGCAGTCCAATGGTAAGGTACTTGGTTTGTACACCACAGGTGACAAGTTTGACCCTTTTTGGGTTGGTTGGTGATCTAGGTAGATGTTGGTGGCCACCCACCTATCCCACTTGGACCCCCACAACTGTCTCTTTCATTTTTTTTAGTTTCCTTAATTGTAGCACAATTTACTATTTTTAGCGGTTTTTCAAGTCCTAAACTTCCAGAGCCATTTTGAGGCCCTAAACGAAGTTCATTGGGAAAACTGGGAGCAACATGGGTCCATGGTCCCATTTTGCTCTTCCCAAATTTGTATACCTTGTACAGATCTTTCTAACGGGGTATTGTGCGCATCAAACGCAGATTGTATGCCAAAGTTATGACCCTAGGAAGTTGATGTACCAATTTACACAAAACGAGGCCCATAGTTTGGCGCTTCATCTCCTCGGGTTAGGGTTTTGGATTTTTAGGGTTTTCTGTTGTTTCTCAGCAATAAATAGGCCTTTGAGCCTCGTTGTAAGACAATTCAGAGGCATGTAGCTGGCACATCGCTTCTAAGAGATAAGCCAACATCCCCCTAACTGGTTTATTTCCATTTTTGTTTGTAAGTTTATTTCACTATTTTACATTAATGAAATGAAGTATTATTTCTACTGCATCTCTATATTTATGGTTATATCTGCAATTTGTTGCGTTCCTATTTAAATCTGGATTGGTGGTATCAGAGTAGACTACTTTTTCTCTATTTTTCTTGCATGTCCCCAATGAGGTCGGGATATAAGGAGTTATGGCTTGAACTGGTCGAACCTTTGCAAGACCAGCCTCAGAAATCTTGGCGGCCTCCCATGGTGGATGAAAAGAAAGATGAGGGGGCAGGAGATCCTATCAAAATATTGCTTGAAGAAGCCCTCGAAAGACAAAGGGACGTGCTGATGGAAAACTTTGCCTAGATCCTTCAGCGGCTACTGAGGGGCGACACATCTGCTTCCAGCAGCTACTCTGCAAACGCCACACTCTTTAAGGTACAAGATAACTTTGAAATCTCCATATTCGAGGGTCAGATAGAGGTAGATGTTGTAGATAAATGGTTAAATATGCTAGACGGTTATTTTTCTGTTAATGATTTTTCTAGCCAAGAAAAGATTACTTTCTCTCTTCTTAAAGCAACCCCCCATGTCAAATACTGGTGGGAAACCTATTGTGAGGAGAAGCATGAAAGTACGGGCTCACTATTTTCAGCTGCACCCACTTGGAATTCATTCCAGGATGCCATCAAGGAGAAGTACTACCCTGTCAAGAGATATGAGGACCAATACATAAAGTGGACCATGCTGCGGCAGGGAAGGGACCAAGATGTGTCGGAGTTCACAAATATTTTTCATACCCTTTGCACAAAGTTGGGTATCAAGGATTTTGAGTTGCATTTGGTACTAAAATACCGCGACTTCCTACATAGATTCATCTAGGACGAGATAAAGTTCCTGAACATCTCCTTGCTTAGCACGTCGTACCGATACGCCGTCAAGATCGAGTAGAAGTTTAAAGAAAGAATTTGGATCTACGAATCTGAAGAACAAAGGACAAAGCCAAGGCGGGGTGACCCAAGACAACCCATCGAAGCCACAAGAAAATAACAACACCACGAAGTCAAAGAAGGACACAAGAAATTGGTGTGAGTTCCATAAGAGCCCCACTCATAACACAAGTGAGTGTTCGACCAAGCAGTTGTTGGTGGCCGAGTTGAAGGCTTCAGAATCAGATGCATGTTCTGACCCTGAGTCAAAACCCAAAAATGGGAATGACAAAGGGAAGTAGATCATTGACGCGTAGCCCATCGCCACTATTGCCACCGCTAATATCCAAAAGAATAAGCCCAAAGATTCGGAGGAGGGGGAGCATCTTTTCCACTCACATATGTGGGTGAAGGGTTCGCCACTGCAATTCATTGTTGACAGTGGAAGCCAAAAAAGCCTCATTTCAGCAGAGGTGATGAAGCACCTGGGACTACTAACCATACCACACCTGCAATCGTACAACATCAGGTGGCTTCACCAAGGACGAGATCTTCGAGTTCGCCAGTAGTGTTTCCTTCCCTACATCATCAAGCCCTTCACAGATGAGGTATTGTGTGATGTTGCACCTCTTTATGTTTGTGATGTATTATTAGGCCAACCATACTTATGGCAGTGACATGTTGTGTATGAGTCAAGGCCTCACACTGTTATTATTTGTTTGTGTAATTCATTATACAAGATACCGGAGGTAGCCCCACCTACTGCCACCTCTTTGATATCTGCTATGAAAGGTAGTAAGATCATCTCCCAGACTAGGAAATTTATTTTCTTCTTGGTTCATTCTTAAAATAAGGGGAAATCGTAGCCACATCCATGGCCCCCGGGAAGGGTTCCTCCACGCCGCAGAAGTAGGTGGATACGATCATGAAACAAGACAGGGACATCTTCTCCTCACCCATAGGGGTACCATTGCACTATCATGTCAAGCATTCATTCTATCTAAATCCCAGAGCACCTCTACCCAACTCACCGATACATTTCCACTCCATTCTGGAAAGTGCCAAGTACAAGCATCGACATGATCAACATCAGGTACCAAACAAGTTTCAAGTGGTCAACGAAGTCTGGTTGCATCTGCAAAAAGAACGCCTTACAAGAGCCCATCAGAAGATTAGACCACTCTGATATGGTCCTTACACCATTACCAAGGCTGTGGGAAATAATGATTTGGTGCAAACCATTCCACCATTCCTTTGCTTACACCAAGTGTTCAATGTGGACCGCCCTCGACCATGCTTCCCACCATTACTGGACACATCAGAGGTTGTAGAAAAGCTCACCAGGGACCAAGTTCAGCGGAAGTTTCCTCATCTCATGGAGGAACTCAAAACAATGGGGACCATTGCTTCCTAAGGGGGGAGGAATGATCTAGATGGATGTTGGTTGCCACCCGCCTATCCCACTTCGACCCCCCCAACAGTCTCTTTTAGTTTTTCAGTTTCCTTAATTGTAGCACAATTTACTATTTTTAACAGTTTTTTTCCTGATCTTGAACTTCCATGTTTCTCATCCCAAAGTTGTATTCCTTAGATAGATCTTTCTAACGAAGTATTGTGTGCATCAAACGGAGATCGTATGCCAAAGTTACGACCCTGGGAAGTTGATGTACCAATTTACCCAAAACGGGGCCCATAGTTTGGCGCTTCATCTCCTAGGGTTAGGGTTTTGGATGTTTAGGGTTTTCCATTGTTTCTCAACAATAAATAGGCCTTCGAGCCTCATTGCAAGATAGTTCAGAGGCATGTAGCTGCAACATCTCTTCTCATAGAATAGCTACCATCCCCCTAGCAGGTTTATTTCCATTTATGTTTGTAAGCATATTTTAGTGTTTTACATTAGTGAAATGAAGTATTATTTTTGTTGCATCTCTATATTTATGGTTATATCTATAATTTGTTGTGTTCTTGTTTAAATCCAGATCAGTTGGACCCCTAACAATTTTTTTTCGAGTCATAAGCGCCACGTGGCACCTCCAAATTGGCCACACCCAAATACCATAGCCAATAAAAAAGTATGACTAAAAAATGTACGACCTACCATGTGTCATCATGGGATTGGCCAGTACTACACATCGTACCACCTAGTCAGGGAAAATTTTAAGGATGGAAGTTTATCTTAAAGTTAGCAACCTTGGTGAATATTACTAGTCCCTAATATCTAAATTTTAAAATGTATGATGATAATTTTGTAAAAAAAAATCGATTTCTAGTTATTTTATATTAGTCAATATATAATATTGGAGAATTTTTAAGGTAAAATAATTTATACTATCAATATGGGTGAATTTTTTTTAACAAAATTAGAAATTGGAGAATCTTTTTTTAGAAAGATCATGGAATATTAGTGCACTTGTGAATATTAGCCCCTAAAATTTTCCATGCACATAGTCATTTGCTGGCATCCATGACATGTCACTTGTACAACCTTCCCAATCAATAGCCCAGTCAGCCTGTAAGTTGACTTTTTAGTTGTTTTCCAAAAACTTTAGAATGTGATAAATTCATATATGATGTTAAATTGAGGCGATTCAAGCGTTTTTGGAATCAGAAAAACAATATCTACGATTTGGCGTGGGTTTTGAGTGATTTCAAGCACTTTTATTTTTGAGTATATTTTTTATCTATTGGATCATTCCTCCCCAATGGAAGCTTTTAGACCACCAAAAGTCTATTTTTATGCAACAAGTAAGTGAGGGTAGAACTACTTCACATTCCGATCTCAATCCACCTTGATTTACATGGATTGGTATCCTCGAGCCCCATTCGAACATACTCCACATTGCCTCTGCATGAAGTCTTGATTCTCCTATGAAGAATTGTGTCGCCCTATGCATATCCATAGTAACTTACTTTATCTCTCAAAAATTTGGTAAGATTCTCAGTCAGATTAAAAAAAAATGATTTATTTTGGCTATACGCTTGTTCATAACCTCATACATCAGGGGGGAACTATTATCATATGAAAATCATACACTTATATGTACACATACAATGGTGATATTTTTTGCTGGAAACACCATGAAACCAAAAGTCAAAATATTTCCTAAGGTCCAAGTTAAAAAATTGTACTCCTTGGGTGCACCATTATCAAAATTTAACAGTCACACGACTATTTCTTAGATAGCCATGTGGTCACGAAACATCTATTGAACACCTCGGGTTGCAAGCATTCTTAAGAAACACTCAAGATCTGATATTATTTTATGCTCTTGACCTGCAAGAAATTCCAGAATACCAGAAATGCGAAAAAATATAACCCACAACATAGAATAAAATGAGAAAAACAACAAAGTATTTTATTATTCAAAAATAGATTCAATGTTTACGTGCCTCTTCGATGGGGCAACCTCCCGCAGAGAAAAACTCGATTACAAATAAGACTCAATGATCTTTCCCTTTCTAGCTATGACTATTTATATCTAAATGAACTCTAACAACCTAATGACTAGTGGTCCTTTATATAACATGGGTTAACCACTTTATTTATTAAGTATGACTAGTTTTCAACTAATTGTGGTCCCTTTCTTAAATGTTGGTCAATCACTTACAATTATTAATACGGGCTTTATTGACTCTCTAACTAAATATGAATATGACTCAACCCATTGGGATTATTACATAAATAAGGGGGTTAGGATTGGACCCTAACATGCCCTCGCCTATCAAAAGCAACATTGTCTTCAAGGCTAAAGCTACGGAAACTACTAAATAATAGTGCCTAGTTCCCGGGTCGCATCTTCTGGAGAGGTGTCTTTCGACTTGACGATGACTTCCTTGATCATGAGGCTACAGAGATGTCTTTCATAGGTATCGAGGGCATGCTATGGCTGGAGCCAAAGTGAGCCTTCCTCACCCAATTCGGGTAGAATGGCTTGAATTTGCAATTGTTCCCCACCACTTTCTTGAGGATTGATACATGGAAGACTGGATGAATTTTTGAAGTTGGTGGCAAGGCCAATTTATAGGCGACTACTCCAATGCACTGAATTATTTGATAAGGTCCATAGAATTTTGGTGCTAGTTTCTGGAAACCCTTTTCTTTGAATGATGTTTGCTTATATGGTTGCAGTCGCAAGAATACCTGATCCCATTCCTGAAATGTGTGCTTAGAACAATTTTGGTCTTCATGTTGCTTCGTTCGATTCTGAGCTTGATGTAGATTATCTTTGAGATAATTTATCATGGTGGTACGATTCTGTAGGACTTTATCAACTACTTGCACCTTAGAGCATCTAGGAATACAAGAATAGGTGAAGCTAGGGGTTGTCCATACACTACCTCGTATGGAGTCGTGTTGGTGGCTTCATGATAGTTAGTATTATACCATCAATCAGCTAAAGGTAGCCACTGCACCCATTGATGGTGCTTTTCTAAAGTGAAGCACCTTAGAATATATGTCTCTAAATATTTGTTGATTGCTTTTGTTTGACCATCGATTTAAGGATGATAGGAAGTACTTAGTCAGAGTTTCTCACTTGTAGCTTGAAAATTTCTTGCCAAGATTTTCTGGTGAAAGTGGGTTCACTATCAGACACAATGGAAGTTGGCATGACATGTAGTTTGAAGATCTTGTCCATGAAAGCTTGAGCCACCAATGTGGGGATAAATTGGTGGGGTAGAGTGTAAAAATTAGCATATTTAGAAAGTCGGCCCACAAACACCATGATGATGGATTTGTTTCCTGACTTTGGGAGCCTAGTGATTAAATCCATGTAAACATTCGTCCAGATAGAGGCAGGGAGTGGCAATGGTTGTAAGGTTCTCGGTAACTTTATTATTTCCCCTTTGTTGTGTTGACACACATCACATTCATCTACAAAAGTAAGAATGTCATTTTTCATGCCAGTCCAAATCGAAGAACGATGAGCTTGAGCATAAGTCTTCTAAAAGCCTGAATGCCCTGTAGTTGGAGATGAGTTGCAACCCTTCCAAAATCAAGGTTTTCAGGGTATATGTTGGCAATATAACTACTTGATACTTGTAACAAAGAATATTATCCTTCCAAGAGTAGTCGGTTGATGAATTAGGATCTTCTTTCAAGTTATTAATAAGTTGGGAGAAATAGCCGTGTGAGAACCATTCCTTTTGGGCTTCTTCAATCCAATATGGTATGGGAAGAGAGAATGATAGCATGGTGCTTTCATCCTCAAATTGTTGCGATAAAGAATTAGCTACTACATTGTCATGCCATTTCTTGTAAATTATTTCATAATCATATCCCAACATTTTGGCAAGCCATTCGTTTTATTGTGGTGATCATAGACATTGCTCCAAAAAATATTTTAGGATTTGTTGGTTCATGTAGATTTGGAAACATTGCCCCAACAAGTATGGTCACCACGTGTCTACTACATGTAAGATGGTCATCATTTCTTTCTCATAGATAGATTGAACTAGATGTTTTCCACTCATTTTATGGTTGGTGAAGGTCAATGGTCTACCTTCTTGGATTAGTACAAAACCAATACTAATATCGGAAGCATCACATTCAATCACAAAATATTTGGTGAATTCTGGTAGGGCCAATACAGGAGAGGACCACAAGTCATGTTTGAGAGCCACGAATGCCAGCGAAGCTGCATCAGTCCAGAGAAATGAAATTTTGCTGAGAAGATTAGTGAGGGGTCTAGCAATGTGACCATAATTGCGGAAAAATCTGCGATAGTAGCTAGTGAGACCCAAGAATCCCCTCAAACTCTTCAAGGTTTTTTATTGGTGCCAATCTTTCATTTCTTGTATCTTGTTAGGATCAACCCTCACTCCTTCACTACCCACAATGTGTCCCAAATACTCGACTTCTTTCACACCAAAAGAGCACTTGAACGATTTGAAAAATAACTTGTGATTCCGGAGCAGTTGCAATATCAGGTCTACAAGCTGAAGATGTTTGTCCCAGGTTAGGTTGTAGATGAGAATGCCATCCAATAAGATGAGGAAATATTTACGGAGATATGGTTTTAGCAGGTGGTTCATGAGGCTTTGAAAAGTAGATGGATCATTACAGAGACCAAATGGCATGACCATGAAATCATAATGACCTTCATGAGTTCGGAAGATAGTCTTGGGAATATCCATTTCCTTCATCCATATTTGGTGATGGCCAAAGTGAAAATATATCTCGGTAAAGAATTGAGCACCATTTACTTCATAAAGAATATCATCAAACACTGGAATAGGAAATTTGTCTTTGACAGTGAGCTTGTTGAGGGCCTGAAAATACGGATATATGTGCCATTCTCCATATTTCTTTAGCACCATGACCACTTGTGATGAATAAGGATTGATGCTAGGATGAATAACACTGTATTTGAGGAATTCCTTGATGATTTTTTAAATTTCATTCTTTTGGGCAAAAGGATATCAGTATGGGCTCACATTAGGCTGTTCGGCCCCTGGCACTAAAGGGCTGCTATGATCGTGTTCACCCCTAGAGGGTGGAATCTCTTTAGCTTTGTCAAATACTTGCTGGTGGTGTTCTAAGACCTATTGCACCTTAGGATGAATATGAGGAGTACTTGATTCAATGGCCCGGATGACATTAAATTAGGCGATGACTCCATGATGGGCCTTTCTAATTTTTATTTTCCATTTGATGTGATATTATGATAGTATGAGCACCTACCTGGAGTCCACGTAATGTATGAATATTGTCGGTCTGACTAAAGTTCATATATAACTCCTGGAAATCCATTGTGATCGGGCCTAGTGTGCGAACCCATTCAGCACCCAAGATAATGTCACAAACATCTATTTCAATAACAAACATGTGGGCCTTTACACTAGTACAAAATCACTAATTAATTATTGAAAAACAACTAAAATTTGCATATAAACACCCATTTTCGAGTCGGTGACCAATAGTAGATAATTATAGTATCTTATAATGCGACCAACTTTTAGTCATTTTTAGCTTAGTCATTAATTGGTTTCTTCAATTTTACCATCTAGTAGTATATTCAATCATAAATTTGGTCATAAAATTTTCATTGGTTTTGTCATTAATTGTTGCAATTAATGACCAAATATACAATAAAATATATTACCATATGAATCCTCGAGAAAACCAATTAATGACCAAAGAAATATGACCAAAATGTTGGTTTTGTTATAAGATACTGTAAATTAGCTACTAATAGTCATATATTTGCAAATTTTAGTCATCATTTGAAACCAATTATTGACCAAAAAAATATGACTAAATTTTAGTCGTGTTATAAGATACTATAAATTAGCTACTAATAGTCATATATATGCAAAATTTAGTCATCATTTTAATAAAAAAAATTATCATTTGCAGTAGTCATTTATCTTTTTTTGGTATTTTCATATTCATTATATAAACAACTGATTTAGTAGTTTGTATTCATTTCATTTAATTTCATTCATAATCATTATAAACAAATAATTCAGTCATATATTCATTTTATTTATGTTCGTCATTAATTAATATAAACTACCAATTTAGTAGTTTTAGATTGATTTTAGGTGTTCATTTTTAATCAACATAAATTAATTAGTATGATTTTGCGACTAAATTTAAAAAAAATGTCATACAATGTGCATGTTTATCTAATATGATAATGAAAAATTACATATGTTAATTACAAGACTAAATAATATCAAGTGAAAGAAAGGTATTCAGGAATAAAATTGGGTAAAATAAAACTTACGCTCAGTGAAGGTGAGTTCTGGAGATAGAACAATTCCTTTTGTCATGTATCCCTAGTCAATGCACCTTTAGATGCTTTCATCTCCTGAGGATTTTAGTACCAAGCGAAAGGTTACACTAATGCAATAGGCCTTGCTTGTATAGTTGAACCTATTTGATAGGTGCGCATGAGGGGAGAAAGAACTACGTATAAAAATAATTTGAACCATATACATTTTATTATATAAAATATCAAGTATTACAATATTAGTTTCTAACATAATATTGGTTTGACTACAATTTACACATGAAATATTGTTTCATCATTTCAAAACAGTATCACTGTGTTGCCAAAGCACTACAAATGAATTCACCAACTTTGAAGGCTTGACCATTAGTCTTTATGAGTGTGCCTTATGCAAGATATTGGCTCTAAGCTAGGTATCACTAGACATATTCTCTTCTCTCTCTCTGATTTTGCATTTGTTGCTCCATTGTTAATGTTCTCCTATTTCTTCAATTGATGCTTCTTACCATCAATATTGAGTTCCTCTCCTTAAAATGAAAGAAGATACAATTTAGAGTATAATACATGAAAGATGATGAATATTTGAATATAAAATAAAGTAGACTATGAAAGATTTATACGACATATACCTCAACATTCGATAGTGGCCACTATGCGGCTAGATGACCTGTATAAACAAAGAAAATAAAACATCACCATACAAAATAACACCTTAGGAACTTAGTATTCAACCTTCAACAAAGCCTTAGGCACAATCATACCATCTAAGTTACATGTTAAAACTATCAGGCAATAGAAAACTTGTGAAAACAAATGGACAAAAAAAAGATCAGTGTAGAAAATATCCTTATTGGTTGTTCTAAAAGAGTCATTTTCCTTAAATTTGGATATGGTTTTCCCATATTAAAAGTGTCTCGCTATTATGACCTATGTTTTTAGGATCATGAGATTGATCCAAGATCATATTAGATTATGGAGACAAAATGATTCAACTTTCCAAGATGAGTACCTCACTTGGTTGAATGAGGGTGCTAGTTGTGAGTAGTGTCAAAAACTTAGGGAAGAAGAACACTAAAGCCTAAGCAAATATATCACCACTTGTCCATTGAAAGAAGAAATTTCAATCCCAGAATGGCCTATGGGAGTACATTTCATTGGATGGATATCACACTTTGACAAATGATTATCCAATACAATGAGAAGTGTACATATATTGTCACAATGCCCCTCATAGTCAAACCCTATAGTTGTGTCCTATAATATTAATCATATTATACTATTTAATTATAAATTATGACTATCAAATAATTATTAGTTTGAATAATTATTCTGAAATTGCGTTTTTAGTATTTCAATATACATGAAAATATTCAGAAAAAATGGTACTTTTTGTGACTAGTTAAGTTCAAGTGAATCTAAATACACAAGAAATTATGGTGCCTCGGTTTTTCTCTAGTGGTTATCCTCTCATTGTACCAATTGCTCTCATGTCCTCTACAACTTTCGGTGAATTCCTCTTTGATGATGTCCAATGCCAATGAAATGGACATTTATCCTCGATGTTTTTCTGAGCCGAAGGGAAGCTTTGCAAGTAACAACAAAAAATTAACCACAAATATATTATTGGGGGCAAAAATGCAGTAATTATATGACAAGCCAAGAAACACTGCACGCTAATCATCTTCCCTTTAATACTGATTGGTAATTTATTTACATGATCATGTAATATTAAAGTGTCAAGTAGGGACATTTAAAGTTAGTCATCCATCAATATCACCTTTGAGAGGGCTTAGTAGTTAATACTTCCGATTACACACATAGTAGATCACCAACTTCAAGGATAGCAGTATAAACACAACAAAAATGAAATTAAAAGAAATGCTAGGAAGTCAAATGCCACTAATCTTGAGTCAAGAAAATACGAAGCCGTTCACATTAGCAAGGCATTCTTAGGCACTAAAATAGAAAATCCTTCCATTGCATCATTTTCACATTTTCTTTAATTTCTTTAATTGAGAACATAACTTTGAGAGAAAAAAAATTCATTGAACAAGGTCTCAAAATCCTGACAAATGCTCGAGTGATTGCCGTATCAATTAAACAGAAAGGCAGTCGTTCAATATGCTTTTAACTTGCATAATATATTGAAGGATATGAAGTTTTCTCATCCCTTGGTCCTAATCAAAGTGTAATCCATGGGTTCCAATCAAGTAATCAATTTCCCTCCAAGATAGTTAAGAGATCACTTTGGAGAAGGAATTCTAGAGACATTAGGATAGTAGAAATGAAAATAACTAGGAGGAAAATGAAGCACATTAGTGGGTGGTCCAAAATATTTGAATGCAATTGATAATGATTTTATACTCCCTCCGTACATTTTGAAACAGAAACCATTCAACTGCATCTAATTTATTTTCCATCTTTCTGTAATATGTAATTCATTGAGCAAAAATAGAGCATTCATAAATATTGTCATGAAAGAGGACTCTTCATAATCATAATAAGTTGGGCTCTAAAAAATAAAACATTTCATGTAGTGAATAAATCTTACATGGTAGACTTCCGTGATTAAAATGACAACTTTATTCTCAATCTCATTATAAAAAAATAAATTCAAATCTAACTGGCTGGGATCTAAGAAATCAAGAATTTCATGTAGTAAAGTAAACTTAGATGGTAGATCCGAATTATTTGCAATGAAAACTTTATTCTCGATCATATTACAACATAGATAAATTCAAGAGTACGTACATATTTCCTTATCTCAAACAAACTTTGAAGACATTCTGAGATTTCGTAGAAATATAATTATACGATTTACCTATAGGACATGACTAGAAAGTTATCTATCTCTAGCACCCGTCACTGGAAAATAGCGTTATTGAGACACCATCTCATGACATTAGAATCATGTAGATAGATAGTGTTATAAATATACCTTGCAACACCTATTCAACAATACCTTCAAGCTTCAAATTCATCAATTGATTTACTTTAGTAGCAAATTCTAGTGGAATTTCATTAAATACAACATGACAAAAGCCATTTACGATAGTTGTCATTGCCTTCTTTGGATCTATCCCCCTCTGGAAATAGAATAAAAGATATTCCCTAATTTTTGAGGTACTTGCTTCATGTTTAGCATGGGCTATTGGGTTCTTCACGTGGAAAAGGTTGCAAATATTAGATGTATAATGGAAACAAGTATGCAATTCAAGGTTGATCCTTAAGTCTCTTGGGTGAATTACAAAACATCATCTATTTAAAACATGATATATGGTAGTAACAAAAACCTACCCAAGATCCCACTTAAGAATTCAAAATGTTGCAAATAGGATATTTATTAAACAATATCAACTATTTAATTGCGTAATCACACTAAAATAGACAAATCTTTAAAATGTTGAAAAGTGTGAAAAAAATGGAATTGGAATATTATAGTTATGTCATGGTAGATATAGCTATGTGAAATGTAACTTCTATCTAAAACACATAAATGTAAATTCTATAGCTACATGAAATGTAACTTAAATATAAAAAAATGGAGTTGGAATATTATCGTTATGTCACAGTGGAAACATGTAAATGTAACTTCTATAGCTACATGAAATGTAACTTCTATATAAAAAATGGAATTGGAATATTATGGTGATGTCACAGTAGACATAGCTATGTGAAATGTAACTTCTATATAACACTCTAAATATCCGTTTTCAGTGATTTAAGAGACTAACATATTTTTTTTATGGTTATTAAATTAATACTCCACCAAAAATAGCATTGAATTGGTTCTTCACCAACCAAGGGGAAATTTTAAACCAATGTGAAAATGCTTACTCATTCCCCTGCCATATTTCTGATATTTTATTTGTGTGTGGATTTAAGCTAGTGTAATGTAACTTCTACATATTTGACAATTTAAATGTTAAAAGGTACCTAGATTGAAGTTATACAATTCACATATGCACAATAAGATACAATATGCATGAGTTATAAGTAATATGAAATTTACATGTTATATCAAGACAAGCTTTATATTATCTCATTAACTCTTATCTTATAGTTGGTGATGGATATAGCCTTTAAAATTATGAGCCATCCTTGTCATATCTTATATTTAATGATGGATATAGCTTTTAAAATCATCAACCTTGTTTTTTATTTTATGTACGGTCAATTTAAATGGAAGTGCTCATAATTTTATTCAATATTATCTTGTACAACTGGAAATAAAATGATGTGGGGGTGGTGTTTCTAGTGATTTCCAAACTTGGTTTAATTAACTAAATTTAGCCTATTTAAAATAAACAGGGGTGGTGTTTCTAGTTATTTTCAAACTTGTTTTACTTACCTAAATTTAGCCTATTTAGAGTAAATAGTTGCATTGAGCATATTATATTCAAGTCAGTAACGTTTCTTGAGGGAATCTTCATGATATCCACCATCTCTGAAAATTATGAAATATTAGTAGTATCTTGCACTAAATAGACAATTTTGGCATAGAATATTCTCTTGGGTTTCTTACTCCATGTCACAAATTTATTGATATTTTATGATTCTTGGTTTCGATTTCCATGCTAAGACTGGATTCATCATGCCTGCTAGAATTTTTAGTTATGAACACATCATATTGCTCACTTCTAATTGTATAAAAAATAGAGAGTATGCATAATGACATGTAGTGACATGTGGGTGTCTATTTCACTCAATGATATGCTTGATTTTTTAACCCATTCAAATCCTACCACAATGAAATTAAGAGACACAAGGACACAAGAAGGACTATCAATAAATGAAATTAGAGACTTTAGAATGCACCTCAAATTGTACCTGAATGTAATGATAAGTATTTACAGCTACCTGGTCACCGATGAGGATCGAATCACACTATGAAAAATTCTGTGCATTATGAGAATTTGGTTGCACTTGTACTAATCCTTTGTAGTAGTTCCTTGAATTTCCTATAGATATAATTTTAGAAACAATCGTACTCCTGCAATTCTTCCCTATATGGATCATGTTCCTCCCCCTATTGATAGTTATTTTTCAAGGAAACAAAATAGAAATCTCCAATTTCATCATCGCATTTCAAAACAATGCTTGAGTATTTCTAGGTGATTGTTGAAGAAGACTCTACTCAGGTCCACGAAATTGTTGATTTGTCTCCATCACACAAACCTCTTTTCATAATAAAATTATAAATTCCACGTGTGAATTCCTCATCCCCGACATACCTATTCTTTATAGTGGAATACTTTATCATTGCTCCCTCGGTGCAATAGAGATCCACTACTGTGGCATGGAGAAGACTGGTGTCATAAAATGGTGCAGTGCATCCTTAAATATATGTCACATAATTCCTATCACCTCATAGAACTCCTGTCATCTACAACAATAAGAGTCCTCTCAAACTCCCTGGTCTCCATCTCATTAATCTTGAAATAAGTGGATATTTCCATGGGTGACAAAGTGTGCTTGGGGATTTAATAGAAGGAGCTATCACAAAAAAAAAATACAATGCAACATAATAGTTATTAGTAGGAGGAACAAACCTACCAAGATACTTCCTAACTAGATTATGATTCTCCTGAACTACCTCTTATAATTAACAAAAGATAACGTCAACTTCCTATAGAGTCTACCTATGCATGGTAGGATTGAAAACACAGTAAAACAGAACATCTACAACAACATTGGTCAATCTCTTCTTCTAGTCAAGGGCATGCCCATATATTGAAAAGTATCAAGCAGTTCAGGGTCCACCTCATCCAGGATCCTTTTCTTCTTCTACTCTCTCTGTTTAGGTTTAGAATAATAGTAAAGGTCTTGGAAATTGGTGGGTGGGTAAAAGTTATCAGACCATTTGGGTTCTTCCATTTTTAATCATTGTCTGTAAGCATTGAATCTAAATTGAAAAAGTCATTCAGGTTCCTTCTTTTTAGGTGAAATTAACTTAAGCTTTGGAGAGTGATAAGGGTTAATGGGTCTAAGTATATTCTACTTAAAATATAGTAACATGGTTTAAAACTGTAGGCATTGAGATTAGAATGTAAGGATGAAACAGAAAAGATTTTATGTTCATGATTACAAGAAATTTTAATTTCATGTAACAAAGTTTGAGGAAGGTCTACTATTTGCATCTTACCAGAAAATGTGCTTGCATCACTTGAGCCCTTTGAATTTGGGCATGGTAGAGTCCATTACAGAAACAGTAAACCACTAAAAAAGGGTGAAAAGAAAAAATAAAATTCCATGCATTCTGACCCTCAAAAAGTTATGGATAAGTGCATTGATTTATACAATAAGGACATGAAAAATTCTTACTTGTCCATTTTATTTTAATGAATTGTTGGCTGCAATCAAGATCTGCATTATCATAATCATTAAACCCACAATAAGGACATGCAAAATGCTTACTTGTGCGTTGTCTTTTGATGAATTTTTGGCCGCAATAAATATTTGCATTATCATAATCATTAAACCCTCAACTCTATATGAAATTTATGCTTTCATCATGTAAACCCTCAAAATTGTTTACCCATAAGAACAAAAATCATCTTTGGAAAAAATCTCCAGAGTCCAAATTCATACCTATGTACAAATGGCCAAACTCTCCATGCCCAATGACCTTGGCCCCCATGTACATATGGCCAAAATCTCGATGCCCAATGACCTTGCCCTTCCTCCATCTAATCGTTGGTGCTCTCCTAAGGTGTTTCCCATGAAAACTCCATCTAAGGTTCGAATCGCATGAAATCCATAGATACCCATGTACAAATGACAAAAATCTCCATGCCTAATGACCTTTCCCTTCCTCCATCTAATCATTCATTCTCTCCTAAGGTGTTTCGCATGCAAACTCCATCTAAGGTTCGAATCCCGTGAAATCCACAGATCACGTTGATGGACTTCCTTCTTCTGGATTTTCCACTTAGATATCAACAAGGCAGAGAAAAATGCAGTGCTACAATATCATGTTATAATCTGTGAATATTTTATTTGAACCCAACACTAAACTGGAAATTAAAAAGAAAAGAAATATTTATAATGGAAAAAATAAAAGAAATATTTATAATATAAAAAAATATATATATAAATTGCAATTGGGTTAAATGATTTTTTTTTTCTTTTTTTCTTTTTTGCATAAGGCTCTAAATTAAAAATAAGAAGAAGAAGTTAAAAATGATATTGGGATGAGTGTAAATATTAAATATGGTCTCAATTAACTTGTGAATACACTTTGTTACAATACCATGGGCCAATTCCATGGCTCATCAATACTACAAGTCCAAAAACCATAACTTATTTCACAACCAAAATATTTTATAACAATATGACAAGATTCTTAACCATGGATATTCATCCCCACATTACGGTAGATATTATCAACTTGTAAAAAATAGCCTTTATTACAATACCATGGGTCAATATCATGGATTATCAACACCACATGCCAAAAAAACTTGAATTATTTCACAATATAACAATATGACAAGATTGTTATCATGGATATTCACTCCTCACTTTACCATGGATATTACCTTGTGAATCGACTTTGTTACAATACCATGGCTTATCAATACCACATGCAAAAAAACCATAATTTATTTCATGGTAAAAATATTTTATTTTTATTTATTTTACAACATTTTTTTAATTGAATCTAAAACGGAAAACGTTACAATTTGAAATATATCTAAACCCTCTATCCTCACGACCACTAAAAATATTCTCATAGAAATTAAATTAAATTTTTAATAAAATTAAGCTAAGATGGATCTATGCCGGTTCTTTATATATATAAAGAATTAGCATAGATCCATATTAGCTAAGGTTCCAAGGGATGAGAGCAAGAAAATTGACTAATTATAATCGATTAAATATAGTGCATGATTTTTTAAAGTCTTTCATTATTTTATTTTGTTTGACATGAATGATCCAAAATCTAGGTTTAATATTTTACAACCAATTAAGTTTTTTTAATTTATATAATTTCTTAAGCACAATACAATGTGATCAAATTTAAGAAAGAGTTGGGAAGGGGTGGAGAGAGGGAGGGAGATAGTGAAAACGTTGGAGTGTAGAGAGAGATAAAGAGAGAGTGATGGGGGGGAGAGAGAGTGAAGTGGGAGAGAGAGAGAGAGAGAGAGAGAGAGAGTTGGAGTGGGAGAGAGAGGGAGGAAAGAACAAAGACATAGAGAGACATAGGTGGCGAGAGAGAGGAGTGAGAAGGGAGAGATGGAGAGAGAGTGAGGTAGAGAGGAGAGGAGGTAAGGGAAAGAAGAGGATGGGATAGAGATAGGGAGATAAGGGGAAGGGAGAGAGATGGAGACATAGCGATGGAGAAGGACAGGTAGGGGGGAGATAGTAACAGAGTTGGAAGAAAGAGAGAGAGAGAGGGAGAGTGATTTGGGGGGGAGAGGTAGAGGGAGGTGGGTGATCAGGGATAGAGAGGAAGGAAGATAGATATGAGGAGAGAGAGATGGAATTCGAGTGGGAAAGAGAGGGAGGGAATAAGGAAAACATAGAGGGCGAAAGGTGTAGAGAGAGCGGGGTGACAAGGGATTCATAGAAAGAGAGTGAGGGAGAGAGGAGAGTAGGAGGGACTACATAGAAGGATATAGATAGAGAGGGAGAGAAGGGGAAGAGAGAGATAGTTAGACAAGGGGAAGAGAGGGAGAGAGGGTGTTTGTATTTTTTGGGGTTGAGATAGAGAGAGGTAATAAAAAAGAGACACAAATACAAATATAGATATATATAGTATTATATAACCAACCTAAATCCATATTAACCATATAATATCAAGTTTCAAGAGGGATCCAATCTCTTGAGGTGTAAACATTTCCTCAAGTTTTGCAGTAGAAAAAAAATTTGCAGGTCGAGAGATTGGATCCCTCTCAGCGCTTGATAGATTCGTGGTTAATATGGATCTAGGTCAGTTAATATGAAATTAAAGTAGTCTTTATTTTATATTAGTCTTAAAAATTAAAATTTCTCTTCAAATTAATTTCAAATTGGAACTATATCCAATTAGATTCAATGAATAGATTTTTTAAAAATACATAAAACAATTTTTTATTAAAAAATATATTTTTAAAATTACAAATTATTAGAGATAAATAATGCAAGTTGGCTCACCTATACACCATGTGAAGATGAAGAAGTGTTTAAGGAAGGATAACCATTCAACCAATATTTAACAACCTTTCAATTCCCTATCACTTGTAAATTTAGATTGATCAACACAATTAAGATGACTAACATAAAAAACTCATTCATATTATTGTAGTACTTGTTAGGTAGTTGTATTTTTGTTCTTAGACTAAATTAGTCATTCATGTTATTCATTGTTAGTTGTATTACTTATTAGCTAGACACATATTTTAACCCGCGACTAAATTAGTGATTTATGTTAGTCGTTTTTAGTTCGGTCACTTAAGATTGCTCATTTTTGGTAGTATTTCACATGGAAAAGTTGTGGTGACTAACTCTTTTAGTCACCTAGTCACTAATTTCTCATTTTATACTAGTGCTAGGTGGTAGTCTCCCATCTTAAGTTTAATATTTTCACAGCGGCCTTCACATTTCATGGTCCTCCCATCAAATATAAGGACTTGAAAATTAGAGATTTCCCATACAAAAAAATGAACAACTTCGACGACTCTCTAATGGAAAAAGTTATGAGTGCTACCACTACTGCTCGATGTTTAAGAAATCCTCGAATTTTGAGTTTGAGGTGAAGAAATGCTCACCAAAGCATGTAGTGAGATAATTGGTTCATTTGGTGTAGCTCTGGGATCATTGTCAGGCTAAGTTTCCTCAACTTCGTCATCAGGCCCCCGAAGGGGTGGGGCTTCCTCAGATGAGTTGTTATCAGTAGCATCAATTTGAAAAAAAATTGGTTCCTTGCATTTATGCCCTTGGGAGTATTTTTCATCATAGTAGTAACACAATCCTTGTTTTCTTCTTTCAGAAATTTTCGCTCAAGACACCTTTTGAACCTTAAGTGTTTGGGTAGGGCCCTTAGCCTGGGTGGGACACCCCTTCACTACAAAATTTGGACAAGTGGATTGCGAAGCTAAGGCAAGATCCACCTCGGCAACCTTTTTGCAGGCGTCTATCCACATAGGTGGGTGGTGCAACCAGACATGGGCTTGGATGGCTTCTTTGAGACCACTGATGAAACACTCCAGGTAGAAGTCATATCCTAGACTATTAGTTCTAATGGACAATCTTCCAAAGGCCACATTGTAGTCTTTTATTGTGCTTGTTTGTAGGAGCTTAGTGAGATGACCCAAAAAATTAGATTCCCTGTCAAAGTGGTCACATAAGGCTTTTGAGAACATGTGCCAAGTTATATTACTGGGATAACATTTCTGATGCCACCTCCACCATTGCCATCTCTCTTGGTCCAAGTAAAGGGGTCCCACACATAGTTCAGTTTGATTGTTCAGATATCATTAAGTGAGATATATTGTTCCATTTGTGCTACCCATACTACAGTATTATAGCCATCAAGTTTTTACATGTACAGCTTGGGTGGACGCGGGTGGGAATGTTAGTGATTTCCATGGAAGTGAAGGTGGTGGCTAGATTCTCCTTCAAGGTGTTCATCAACACTGTGCTCCTCCCTATGAGACCTATGCATCATATTGGTGAGTTGTGAAAGCGTGGTGGTAATTAGGTCCATATTACCCTGGAACTCATCCAAACCTTTTTCAAGGCTCTCGATCTTCTCACAGGCCATGACATGAGATCTGGTACCTACCATACACAACCCTCGGTCAATTAATTAAGAGTAGTCTTCTTGGGAAAAGGAAAAGCTCAGGAATCTATTGGTGGGGGTCACTTGAAGTCACTTGAGAAAAATTTGGGACTACCAGAAAATTGAGGCTAACAAGTGAATGATACCATTGTGATCAGCTCATTGTCCTAAAGCTTATGGGTTAAGTCTCTTGCAAGCGTCCTGGGATGATCCCCCTGCTGATCAATACTGCAGTGGCTAAATTCCAAAAAAGATGATCCTACCCAATGTCCTACAAAAATAGGGCCCAAACCGTAGTAGAAGCAAGCATCATTACACAAAGAGTCTGATCGAACCCCAATTGCTGGATCTGATTTGTGCGACGGCGACAAAATGCCAACTGTTGGATCTGGTTTCCACTGCAGAAATATAACCCCAACTATTGGATCTGATCTGGAAGATAATGTAGTGGGCGATCTTTAGAGAGAAAAGGGAACTATGGTCACAAAGGAGTGTCAGGTATTACTGATCACAATATACACAGGGGTCTAAAAATATTACTCGGACCAATATTTTAAGGAATTAACTAAGGAGGATCGACTGTAACCTTAGCTGTACAACCTTACTACCCTATCGTATGCGTGAATAATATCCACGAGTGTTGTTCTAAGTGTACTATAGCATAAATATGGTCGATGAATTATCTAAGGCTAGGTCTTAGGCGAGCTTAAGGTACTTCCAATATACCCAAGGATACATGAAAGTGAAGTCTGTGTGCGGTTTTGTCTTATGCGCTACTACTTGAAGGGGAACCCAAAGGGGTTACAAGGGAGTCCAAGAAGTGTGACCACCTCTTGTAGTTTCAGCACGTATCCCTCCCCAAATCCACAATTTTATGTGCTCAATGACAGATCCCATGGTTTACAGACGTCGGAACAGGTCTCTAGCCTAAAATAATTCTGTGGACATTGTAGGAACAACCAGTGTTGGTGTTATGAAACTAGCTCAAGAAAAGATAGAAAAGATAGATCAACGCCTTATAATTTAGCCTCTTCGAGGGGAAAAACTCCTTTACATTACATAAATGAACAATTCTCTGATGATTCAAATGACAAAACCTCCTTTCTATATATAGGAGTCTAAGGAGTCACAATATAACCCAGCCGACCTAAGAATAATAATATAAAGCCACAAAAATAACAATAGAGGGATTCTATGGGGCACAATAATAACAATATGGGGACAATAGGGCACAACAATATTAATAAGGGATACAACTACAGTAGTAATGGGGTAATCACTAGTATTATAGGGACCCCACATGCCCCTCTCCTTCAAAAAAGTGTTGTCCTCAACGCTTGAGTAGTTCTGGATGATTTTGTATAAAATTCTCATCCCTCCATGTGGAATATTTAGCGGATAAGTTCTTCAACTTGATAAGATACTCTAAAATTGATCGATTTCGTAACTGTTGAGTTCTTGTTTCTGTGATTTCTTCTAGTTCCAATATAATTTTTCCTTCCTCGTCAAGTTCTGGCAATATTGTTTGAACTGGGAGCTTGTCGCCTATAACCTTCTTTAAACATGAAACATGGAAAACTAGGTGCAATCGAGAAGCTACAGGAAGCTCCAATTTGTATGCCACAGTATCAATATTTTGCAACACCTTGTACAGACCATAATACTTTGGTGATAATTTATTATCCTTCTTACCTTGCTTGAAGGACATTTGCTTATATGGTTTTAGCCGTAGGAATAACCAATCACCTACATCAAAACTTCTTTCGCTGCGATGTTGATCTGCCTGTTGTTTCATTCTATTCTACGCCAACACGAGGTTATCCTTTAAGAGTTGGAGGACTTGTTGTTGATGTTCGATGTGATGTTCCACTGCTTGAACCTTAGAATTTTCTCTTAAATATGATGTGATGGATGGTGGCTGATATCCATAAAGTGCCATAAATGGGGTCATTTTTGTTGCTGTATGGAAGGAAGTGTTATACCACCATTCAGCTAGAGGCAACCATTTGACCCATTGTGTCTGTTTATCAGATACAAAGCAACAAAGATATCCTTCCAAACATTTGTTTACTATCTCAGTTTGCCCATCAGATTGAGGATGATAAGATGAGCTATGACCTAACGAGTACCAAGACAAGAAAAATATTCTGTCCAAAAATTTCGAGTGAAAATGGGATCTCTGTCACTTACAATAATCTTTTGGTTTCCATGTAGCTTTCGAATTGTTTCCATAAATGCAGTAGAAACTGTACTAGCTTTAAATGGATGTGATAATGCACAAAAGTATGCATACTTGGTAAGTCTGTCAACTACCACCATGATGACACTCTTTCCCTTAGACTTGGGTAAACCTGTGATAAAATCCATTGAAACCTCCTCCCAATGTTGGCTTGGAATGGATAAAGGTTGTAATAGACCCGGTGTCTTAATTGTTTCAACTTTATTTTGTTGGCAAACCAAACATTCCGCCACAAACTTTTGAATATCTGATTTAAGGCCCTCCCAAAAAAATTCCTTCTTAACCTTGTGGTAAGTTTTTAAAAATCCTGAGTGCCCTCCTAAGGGAGAAGTATGCAATTCCATAAGAATATTTTGTTTTAGCTGGGAATTCTTACAGAGGTACAAGCGATCTCTGTACCATAATGAATCATTTTTCCAGCTAAATGTATCAGACGTACTGGAGTCTTGTTGTAACTTTCGAATAAGTGCCCACACTTCTTCGTCGTTCTTCCATTCCTCCCTTGCTTCGTTTATCCAACCTAGTTGGATAATAGAAATGGCGCACAACAATGCTTCCACATCCTCATCCTTTCTTGAGAGTGCATCTGCCACCACATTTTGCTTATGTTTTTTGTAGATGATTTCAAAGTCATAACCCAACATCTTTGTGACCCACTTTTGTTGGTCTTCAGAGGATAATATTTGTTCTTAAAAGTATTTAAGGCTGTCATGATCCGTTTTTACTTTGAAGTGTCTTCCCATTAGGTAGGGTCGCCATTTCTTAAGTGCATGGAGTATTGCCAACATTTCCTTCTCATAAATAGCTTTGTGTAAAAACTTTCCTTTTATTGGACAACTTTCAAAAGCAATGGGTCTTTCATCTTGCATTAAAACAATACCAATTCCATTTCCTGAAGCATCACATTCTACAATAAAGGTTTTTGTGAATTCTGGTGTAGCTAAGACCGGTGCTTGGCACATTTCCTCTTTAAGATGCTCGAAGGCCTTTGTTGCTTCTGGAGTCCATGAAAATGCATCTTTCTTCAATAATGTTGTTAGAGGTGCTGCTATTCTCCCATAATTCTTAACAAACTTGCGATAATACCTTGTCAACCCGAGAAATCCTCGCAGATGCTTTATGGATGTGGGGATTTTCCATTCCTTAATGGCTTTAATTTTTCTAGGGTCTACCTTAACTCCTTCATGAGATACAATATGACCCAGATATTCCACCTCTTGTACTCCAAAGAAAAATTTGGATCTTTTTGCATATAATTGTTTCTCCTCCAATAGTTGTAGCACCCTGTCAACATGTTCAACATGATCCTTCCAAGACTTGCTGTAGATTAGTATATCATCAAAAAATACTAACACAAATTTTCTAAGGAATGGTTTGAAAATGGAATTCATTAAACCTTGAAATGTTGAAGGTGCATTGGTAAGGCCAAAAGGCATGACCAAAAATTCATAATGACCCTCATGAGTTCTAAATGTTGTTTTCGGAATGTCTTCAGTCTTCATTCTGATTTGATGATATCCTGAACGAAGATCCAACTTGGTGAAGTAAATTGATCCATGCAATTCATCCAGTAATTCATCAATGACAGGAATGGGAAACTTATCTTTAATAGTGAGCTTGTTGAGCTCCCTATAATCCAGACACATGCGCCATGATCCATCCTTCTTGTGCCCCAATACTACTGGAGTAGAGAAATAAATTTGACTCGGTTGAATTATACTAGCCTCTAGCATTTCTGCAACCATACGTTCAATTTCACTCTTTTGGGCATAGGGATATCTGTACGCCTTGATGTTTAGAGGAACACTTCCTGGAATTAGATGAATAGCATGATCATGATCACGAATAGGTGGGAGACCTTTGGGAGTCTCAAATTCCTTGGAATGATTGTCCAATACTTTTTGGAGATCTGGAGAAATAGATGATTCCAATGTGGAAACATCTAGCAAACATAATTGTGCAATTACACCTCTTTGTTCCTTTTTTATAAGCTTTTTCATACCGTTAGAGCAGATTATCTTTCCTGGTTTCGCTGCAATACCCCTTAATTCAAATTCCTTTCCCTCCACAGAAAATTTCATGAAAAGTTCTTGAAAATTAAAAGCTATTGTACCCAAGGATTGTAGCCATTGGACTCCTAGTACAACATCAGCACCTCCCATTGGAATGGAAAGCATTGGGCTAGTCAATACATATTCTCCCATGGATAGCTTGATATTATGGCACTTTCCAAAGAAATTTATTGTTCCTCCATTTGCAACCATCACTTGACACTCTGGTGCTGGATATAAGAAGCAATTCAATTCTTTTGCTACCTTACAATGAATAAAATTGTGGGTACTTCCTGAATCAATCAACACTATTACCTTTTCTTCTTGATTTGTCCTTCTATCTTGATGGTTTGAGGAGTGGTAATTCCCGCCAATGCATTACAAGATATGGTCGGATTCATTTCTTCTTTATATAGGCTTTGTTCCTGGAGTATATCCTCTTCTTTTGACCTTTCTTGCTCCTTTTCTTCTTCCTCTTCATAATCTATGTAGAATAATTTCTTCTGAGCACACTTATGAACCTTAGTGTATTTGCTCTCACAACTGTAACAAAGCCCTTTTGCTCTTTTTTCTTCCAATTGTTGTGGTGTCAACCTTATAGGTTGTGGAAGACTAGGGGCAACAACACTTCCATCTTTATAGTTGTGAGTGGTATGCTTCCTGGTTGCCATAATTTTGCTTTCCATTTTTCTTGCTAACCTGAATGCCTTCTCTAATGAATCAGGTTCCCAAATGCAAACATCATGTTGGATATTATCCTTTAAAGTCCCTATGAACAGATAAATCCTATGTTCCTCTGGAATATTTTTTACCCTTATGTTCAATTTTTGGAACTCCTATTGAACCCTTTTGCTTGAGACTTATCAATTGGCTAAAAAAAGTGTTGCATTTTGTATCCTCATAAAGTGTTGTCAATTCTTCCGTAAAAATTGCCCAAGTGATAATTTGTTTATGAGAGTAAAGCCATTGACACCATAAAAACTGATTTGGTTCCAAATATAAAGTTGCAATATGTACCTTTTGTGTGTTTTGCACATTATTGAGATCGAAAAATTGCTCCATTTGTAATATCCATGTTGCAGGATCCTTGCCATCAAACTTCCTCATATCGATTTTTTGAATATGGTGGGTCTTTGATCCCACATTAGAGTCTATGGAATCATGATTAACATTTCTTTTGTTCTCATCATGAGTTTCTTTTACTACCCTTTCACCATTAGTGACCATTTCTTGTAGCACATTATTCATATTTATCTTCAATTCTTCCATCTTGTCATCCATGCCATCAATTTTAGCGTCCATGCCATTCATCTTAGCTTCCATGCCATCCATCTTAGCTTCTATGCCTCTCTTTAAAAAATCCATCTTAGCTTCTACACCTTTCTTTAAACCATCCATCTTAGCTTCTACATCTTTCCTTAAACCATCCATCTTAGATTCTGTTGCTTTTTGTGCAAGTGACACTTGTTGCACTTGGTCTCGCAATTTTGATATATCATGTTTCATTTCTTCCTCTTCTTCATGAGTCATGCTAGAGATTTCAGGTTGCTTGCTAGGTGTTTGCATTTTTTTTCCTCGGGGCGTCAATTACTGATTCAAACTAATTTTTCAAACCAAACTTATGCAAAAATTTAGAAAAACTACACACCTTTTTTCACTTTGTAGAAGCCTGATATTGATTCTGATGTATCTCTGCAATTTCGGATCATCCAATTATGAAATTGCGAACTGTAGTAGCCCTTTGTGTCCTCTTTCCAATGCCACCAGTCTGATCCAAATTGGACTCTCCAAGGAAGAGTTATGCACAATCTCCCAAGATGACATGATTATAGACTAGTTCAGTAGAGTGAACTTGTACGACGTGCCACGAGTCACTGTTTTGACCTTTGGCTCTGAAAAATATACAAAAGAAACTACAGTCTGCCTTCTTTCTGTAAATTCCTACGAAATTTCAATCCGATGCTCAGAGAGAAAGTTATGACGATTTTCCCTAGGTCACTTGTTTGGAATGTAATTCAGGAATCTGCAAAAAGACCAACTTCCTCATATCATATCTCCGCAAACATAGCGCGAAAAGCTTTGAAATTCAGAAGCGAGATTCAACGCGATTTCTTCTCAAATGGGTTTTTTTTAGCTTCTGAAACGCCACAGAAAAAAGTTATAGCGAAAATGCCACGATGACCTGTTTTGGAGTAGCGAAACCCTAGAATCCAAATCTCTCATACCAAATGCTATGAAACCAGCTCAAGAAAAGATAGAAAAGATAGATCAATGCCTTGGAATTCAGCCTCTTCGAGGGGGAAACCTCCTTTACATTACATAAATGAACAATTCTCCGATGATTCAAATGACAAAACCTCCTTTCTATACATAGGAGTCTAAGGAGTCACAATATAACCCAGCCGACCTAACAATAATAATATAAACCCACAAAAATAACAATAGAGGGATTCTATGGGGCACAATAATAACAATATGGGGATAATAGGGGCACAACAATACTAATAAGGGATACAACTACAATAGTAATGGGGTAATCACTAGTATTATAGGGACCTAACAGCTGGAAAGTGCTTTGATACCACTTCTTATTCTCTTCACCTACGAGAAATTATAAAATACCATAAATGCAAAGAAATATAAACGAGAACACGGAATAAAATGAGAAAAACAACAAGCATTTTATTATTTAGAAATAGATTTAATGTTCACTTCCCTCTTCGAGGGGGCAAGCTCCAGCAGAGCAGAGCTCGATTACAAATAAGACTCGTTGCTCTTTCCCTTATGAATTATGACTATTTATAGTTAAATGACCTCAAACAACCTAACGATTAGTGGTCCTTTGCATAACATGGGTTAACGACTTTATTTATTAACTATGGTATGTTTGCAACTAATTGTCATCCCTTTCTTAAATGAGGGTCAACCACTTACAATTATTAATATGGGCTTTATTGACTCTGTATCTAACTATACTATGACTCGGCCCATTTGTCTTATTACATAAATAAAGGGGTTAGGGTTGGACCCTAACATATCATGGGCTAACAAATTCGAGCCTTGTGCCCCCAAAACACTTAAAGGAAAGGAATTGGTAGATCTCATCTCATTTATGAGGTGAACCACCACATTGATAAGCCAAGGAGATGAGGAGTGTCTAGGAAACTCTATAAATACAAGTTCTAGGAGAGCCAAAAAAGAAGAAGAAACAAAGAATTTTATTGTTTGGAAAGTTTCTCCCTAGAAAACAAGCATTTAATTGAGAAGATGACTTCATTATTCGGAGAGTCTTCATACTTCTTTGAGAGAGAGAGGAATATTGCAAGGATATTGAGGAAAGAAACTTCCTTCTTGACGATTTTAGCACCATTACCAAAACAACAAATTTCTTTTGTTTTTCTTTTATGGGACAACCAACTCCAAGGAAGGTGTATTTGGTACACCATAGAAACAATAC
This sequence comes from Pinus tabuliformis, assembly GCA_031772625.1. NCBI lineage: Eukaryota > Viridiplantae > Streptophyta > Pinopsida > Pinales > Pinaceae > Pinus > Pinus tabuliformis. The sequence goes on along the minus strand of CM062818.1, from coordinate 635,392,045 downwards.
ACTACCACATGGTGGAAGGTTCTAAAAGAAAGATGAAAGAAATAAAGGGAGTTAAATTAAAAGAAAGGGACATTGGGTTAGAAAGATTGAACTAAACCTAAGAATTAGCAAGAAAATACAAAGTGTTAAGGTGGCATGAACTGAGAAATAAATATTAATTTTTTCTTCTAGAAGAGATGAGTTGGAGCTTGAGGGGAACTAATGAAAAATGTAGTCCATGTTTGGGGGCAAATTGCCAACCTTTAATAGATTTCTATGAAAAATTTAGATACGCACACGAATTTATGGATATTTTTGTGTTAATTAAGTTATTTATGGCTATTCAGGATTACGAAAGAATGGAGTAGGATGTTGTTATGTTTTAAATGGTTCTAGGTATTAGCAAGAAAATGAATGCAAAATACTACTAATGTTCTGTGAGTTAAATATATATAGATGTATGTGTATTTGTATTATTTATGTTGCAGGAAAATTGGTGGTTATGGAACAAAGTAAGTTTCCTTTTATTACATAGGATTGGGGAAACAACCCTACCAAGGGACTAACCCTCTTATCCACTATATAGGAGATTATGAATAGAAAAACCAAATATTCTTTGTAGAAGAAGTATCAAGGTGGTAAGAGGAATGACACTGTGTACACACTCTGCTTTTAAACATTAACACTTCACTTGAATTAAAAACCATATTCGTGGGAATGGTGCAAAAAGATATATATATATATATATATATATATATATATATATATATATATATATATATATATATATATATATATATATCGATCGTAGTAAATAGGATTATGATAATACATTTTGTAATATAGTTGATTTGAACGAGAAATTGTTTCATGTCAAGGTTAGCATGTTTTAGGCCCATGAAAAGGACCTTCTGGAATTGCCAAGGGAAAAATAGTCCTCAACAAAGTAATAGCAAGGCCTAATGAAAATCTTAGGTGGTCCCTAAGTATAGGAGTATTTCATGCCCATGGCCTAGTTCGTGTATGCTAAATTAAATAATAATTGCATAGTTGATATAGATTTATTATCATTACAATAAATAAGTTGTAATAAGAGATACCCTATAGACATGCATGGTTACAAGGATATAAATAAAAATTAATAATACCATAAATGCCAATATTTCCATGATAACCATATGGAAGAACATAAATAATTTACATTATATGCATGCATGGTTAATAAAAAATAGCAAAATCTATCAAGGGCATAGTAACTCTGACTATAAATATATTAGCATGCAATAAATTAAAAAAATATAATTATATAGTTTTTCTTTTCCCAAAAAGTAGAAGAGAAATATAGTTTTTTGCTCTGTACGCTTCAATTATAATTCACATAACATAATATAGGAACTTGAGTTTAAAAAGTGGGAAAATACTTAATAAAATTATAAATAAACATCATAGTTGTGATGATTGATATTTCTTCCCAAAGGAGTTCTATTGAACCCTCAAGAAAATCATACAAGAAAACATTGGAAACCCTAGCCAATTACAAGCCCCCCCCTTTTTGCAAATACCATAACTATAACCAAATCTTATGTAGCTATTGGAAAAATTGAAGCCTAAAGACACCATCAAGGACTTTTAAAGGATAATATAAAGTGAGTTCTAATAATGGCCACAACATACATAAGGAAATTAGAAGTATTTAAACCCCACAAATGTCACATATTAAAACAAAAGCACGACCATGGACTAACCTGCAAAACAATGAGAAGAAAACTCTTATTCTGCTCTTAAAACACTTCGGAATTTATCATAAGAATATGTAAAAGAGAATTTGATGGTAAATGGTATTTTCTCTTACCTTGAATAAGAGAGGACAAAATTCCCACTCCAAAGCTTTAATATAGTGAAAATAATTTGATTCAGTGACCACCACAATTTGATTCATCCTAGAAAATAATCAATATCATTTTTTGGTTTTGGACTTAGATTACAAAGAATTTCTCTCAAAAAGCCACATCAAATGAATGGAATTGAGAAAAATATCTATAGATGATGTTGTCGAGACTAGAACCTCTAGAAAAAACTAGGGTTTGAATTGTACATGTATCATCGAGCAAAGAAAATAAATTAATTTTAATTAATTAGTTCTCGCTCACCATCCCAGGATCAGGGTCTGCTTCTGGACAGAAACTGTGATGTCGCTGATCGGGAAGGAGGCTCGATCTTGGCTTCATATGAGACTGATCTTTCCTGTTTCTCTGCATGCCAGCGGCAGTCTTTCAACGGTGGGTGGTCTGACGTTAACAGTCTTAGCCCCTCGGTTTTTAATAATGGCCGTGATATTAATAAGAGTAATGATATTATTAAACCCCTCCTCAGCCAGTCCGCAAGGAGCCAATCGTGCCTAAGAGAGGGTGTTAATATTATTAATAAGGATAATTTGCATAAGTTGAATAATATTATGAATAATAAGGATTGTAATAATAGTTATAATATTATTAATAATTATTTATATAATTATAATATTACCCATGAAAATAATAATAGTATCATGAATAATAATGATAATTATAATAATATTAATAACAATATTAATGATATTGATAACAATAATTCTTATAATAAAGATAATAATAATTCTCATAATAATAACAATAATAATATCAACTTTTGTGATACTAATAATAATATTTTTCCCCATAATGGCAAGGAAGTTCTTATCATTAACCATAACAATAAGATTCCCCCTCCTTCCAAGAATAATAAGGTTATTAACCTTTCTAGCTTTTCTTTCTCCCCTGCTGTGTTTAGCCTTTTAAGCAAGGGTCTAAACTTTGCCCTTGCCCCTAGAAATATCCCGGTGGATGACATTATTTGCGACGTGGAATATGGGATTAAAGATCTTCCGGATAGGATCAAGGACACTATTAGACAGGATTGTGCTATCGTCCTTAGAAAAGCTAAGCCCCCTCGGAAGAACCTCAGCAATGAGGAGTTCTCTGCCCTAAAATCCTTAAATCAGAACAAAGATATTGTAGTTCTGAAAGCGGACAAAGGAGGAGCCACGGTCATCCTTAACAAGGATGATTACCGCAGGAAGATGTTAGATCATCTTCACAATAGTGGCAGTTATAAAAAACTGCCCAAGAACCCTCTGAAGAAGATTTCTAGGACTGTGGCTCTCGCCATCAAATCGAATAACTCGGTGAGTTCCCTGTGCCACAAGCTCATTGAGAGCAATCCCATTGCTCCTAGAATCTATGGGTTACCGAAGATTCACAAGGAAGGGGCTCCTCTGAGGCCTATCGTCAATACCATTGGTGGTCCGACCTATCTTCTGGCTAAGTTCCTTGCCCTTAAACTTAAGCCCCTGGTTGGCCGCACTGAGTCCTTCGTGAAAGACTCTGCTTCCTACATTAATGAGCTTAAAGATATTAAGCTTAGCCCTGAGGACATTCTCGTCAGCTTTGATGTGGTCTCCCTTTATACTTGCATCCCTATAAAGGAGGCCTTGGAAGTGATCTTTCGCCTAACAGATCCCGATACCGCGCATCTGGTGGAGATCTGTCTCACTTCCACTTTCTTCTGTTTCGAGGGTGAGTTCTATGAGCAGACATGTGGTGTTGCCATGGGTTCCCCTCTTTCCCCTATTGTTGCGAATCTTTTTATGGAAGATTTCGAAGCCAAAGCTTTAGCGTCGTCTCGTCTCCTTCCCAAGCTTTGGAAAAGGTATGTAGATGACACTAATGTCATCTAGCCCCATGGTCCAGAGGAGCTGGATCACTTCTTTAATCACCTCAATAGCCAGTCCTCGGCCATCAAGTTCACCATGGAAAAAGAGGTCAACGGTTGCCTCCCTTTCCTGGACATTCTTTTATCCAAGAATAAGGATGGCTATCTCTCTCACTCTATGTTCCGAAAGAAAACGCACACTGAGCAGTATCTTCATGCCGATTCCCATCATTTCCCTGCTCAGAAGATGGGTGTTCTTAACACCCTCGCTACTCGTGCCCTTAGGATTTCTGATAGTGAGAGCTTTGGTAAGGAAAGATCCCATCTCCTTGATGTCTTTGTGGAAAATGGATATAGTAGGCGCCTAGGTCAAAAGGCTTTCCGTAAAGCCTCTAAAAACGCGTTAATTAAGAAAGAGCCTAAAGAGCGCCGTCTAGGTGTCCATCTTCCCTATGTCCAGGGGACCACGGACAAGATTGCTCGGATCCTTAAGAGGTATGAGATTCCCTCAACCTTTAGGCCCCTCAACACCATTCGTAATTCCCTTCGATCGGTGAAAGATCCCATTAACCCTAAGGACATGAAGAGTGTCTACTTGAGCCCTTATTCTTGTGGGACCCCCTATATTGGGGAAACAGGGCGGTCCATCCATCAGAGGATCAGCGAACATGCTGCCGACCTAAGACATGGGAGATCCAAGTCCTCAGCATTGGCGGAGCATGTGGAAAAGACCAAGCATCAGGTGTGTATTGAGGAGGCCAAGGTTGTCGCCAAATTTGCTCAGTTCCATCATCGAAAATTCAGGGAAGCTATTGAGATTGAAAGAAGGCCAAACAATCTCAATAGAGATGACGGCTGGAAGATCAGTAGATGTTGGATCCCTGCCCTTTCATCCTAGTCTTCCTCCTTTTCCCCCCCTCCCCCCTTGTCGTCTTCTTTGCTTTCATTAGGGTTTTGTCCTTCTTGTTTTTGACTTTCTCGGGTCCTTCTCCTTCTTTGTCGTTAGGCGTTCTTTCCTTTAGTTCTTCCTGCTGGTTATTAATGAATATAATCGTAACTATTATTATTATTTATTTATTTATTGATTATTATTATTATTACTATTATTTATTATTATTATTATTATTTAACTGAGTATTAATATTTAATTACTATAACCATAATGTTACCTTATATACATAAATATATTTATCTTTTATATAACTAATGTCCTTTGAATTTATATTTTTATTAGTAATCACCATATAAAATTAGTTCATTTTAATTAACTAACCTACTTTAGATATTTTTATATATATTAGTCTTTAATTCCCTCTTTATTGAATTTTCAGATTATACCTTTCCCTAACTTGTATTATTTTTATTTATATATATATATATATATATTAATCTATTTAAGTTGATCTTTCTAGGAATATACAGTTATTATAACTACTATTTTCTTGAAATTACCTTACATTTTTTAGATTATATATATATATATATATATATATATATATATATATATGTCAGGTCCTTAAATTAACTAATTCCCATATAAGTCACGGTTTTTAATAAACTATTAACGTAGTCAACTTCTAGAACTATTTCTTTTATATTATCTATAACTAACTCCCATTAAATGATATTTTTGCCTTTGCAAAAATATCATTTAATGGGAGTTAGTTATAGATAATATAAAAGAAATAGTTCTAGAAGTTGACTACGTTAATAGTTTATTAAAAACCGTGACTTATATGGGAATTAGTTAATTTAAGGACCTGACATATATATATATATATATATATATATATATATATATATATATATATATATATATATATATATATATATATATATATATATATATATATGTCAGGTCCTTAAATTAACTAATTCCCATATAAGTCACGGTTTTTAATAAACTATTAACGTAGTCAACTTCTAGAACTATTTCTTTTATATTATCTATAACTAACTCCCATTAAATGATATTTTTGCCTTTTTTTAGTAAAAATTAGCTGTTAATGAAGATAGCCGTTGGAGGCTCTGCTCAGACTATTTAACATGCAACGCTGGATCTGTTTCTTCAACTTGTCCTGACGATGAGCCACACTGGTTGGTTCGAAACGCGTCGAAAAATGTCTCTCTTTATGTGATTTACGCCGAAGTTCTACTTATAAATAATTACAAATATATTATCCAAAGGTTCATAAATTTGTATATATAGAAAGAAAATTAAATCTACAGATTATGAGGTTCAAATTCACGGGGACCTCACTCAATGAACCTCTGACATAGCACGTGCATCCATGCCATACTAAAAAATGCCCTTAATTTTACTATATATTGGAAAATACCTATGAAAATAAAATTATTTAAATTGATACCAATACTAACCCAATACACCTTCTCAATTTAAAAAACCCCTACTTTCACTAGATATTGTAGGTATCCATTTTTTTATTAACATTTTTTTATACCGCTTTATAAATTTTCATTATCTTTGAGCTCTTTTTTTTATACATGCTAATATAAAAACCCTTTACCCCTGTATTTTATGCTCAATACATTATGTCATTTTTTCTTCAATGTATATCTCCCAATATGAATGTACGTGGTATAGTATTACTCCCCCAATGAAGACCGAGTGATCAAATTTAGACCTAGTGAGAAAACCTTGTCTCAACCAGAAAGCAAACTTTTTTTCTCCTAGTATTTCAAAAAAAGAAAATTCAAATGATGGTGGAAAACGCTTCCAATACAGGGAAAAACCCTATTATTTTCCAACTTAAAGTTGAGGTTGCGGAGCTCAGCTCTTAACCTATGAAAAAGGAAATGAGGGCAAAGTGGCGAAGGGACTCACGGTAGGTAGTTACCCTAACAAGGTTAGAGTAATGCTCATCGTTGATTAAACCCAAAACAAATCATCACCATTGAACTCGATACATGTCTAATGGTTTATTGGGCCACGAACCCCTCCTCCCATGTGTTACATTGATCGAATGCTATGAGGCCTCCATGGAGGCACAAGGTAGCCATGGAAGCTTGAAAGGGTCAAGAACCTTCGACAATATAGTAAAGTATATAAAATTTCTCCAAGGAAAAGAAACATGAATGTAACACCAAGGACATAAATATATTTATTTTGCAAAATGTATGGACTTATATTATATAAGGTTAGCCACATTTGTAATATTAACTTTTAAATGTTGATATAATATTGTAAATTCGTGGTATTGTATAAAGGAATACAAAAATAATTCCATCCTTAAGCTATCGAGAAAGATTGGCTAGCCAACACCTTAGCTTGCAATAGCCCTAAATTTGTAAGTGAAAACATTGTGCAAAAAATAAAATATATAAGTAAAGTTCCATACAATGCTAATCAAATCTATCGCAAACAAACCAAATTTAACGAGGAGTGCATACAATAACTCTTAATTATTGAAGAGAAGACATAAAGATAATTTTGGAAAACAACAATTTGTTACCTTTGTGAAGAAATGTTCAAAGGCTATTGAGTGAATGAAGCAAATCATACATATATTATATTGTTAAAAGAATTTTTTTGGTAATTTATAGTTAATTTCTAAGTGGTTTTAAGAGGGATGTCAGAGAATATGTCATTTCAAGTATTGCATTAAGGAGTAGTCTATAATACGATTTTTCAGAGATTTCGATCATCCGAAAAGCGCATTATTCCGGCCAACCACCCAACCGGCCTTTCCCTCTCCGTCTCCGTCACCTCCCCGGAACGTGAACTCCGACCTTTCCCTCTTCGTCTCCGTCACCTCGCCGCAACGTGAACTCCGTTACCTCTGTCACCGTCCCCTTGCACGCCGACTGCCTGTTTCAAATTCACCAACCCCGCCAATGCTTTAACAAGCGTATGGAAATCATGCCAACGCCAAACTGGAGCATCCCCTGCTACCCCGCCCTTGCCCAGAGCAGAACCACCGAGCTAGTGAAATGCTATCAGCGAATAAGATATCAAGCTATCGGTAGATAACCTATGCTATGGGTGGTACGCCATTGAAGAGTACTTCTCTACTGGAAACGATAAACACATATTAACACAGGTTCGATTCCTTGGGGAAGAATTTTTGTAATTTGTACGCTCTGCCAATCTTGCGAGGAGTCATTAAATATAAACACGGCGTTTGCTATTTTCGAATCGTTCCTGTCTGCCATCATTTCAATTCATTCATCACACATGGATTGCCGGAACTTAGCAAAATTGTTGGATCACGCTCAATGGACTCATCGGAGAGATTTCCGGAACTCAACAAAATTGAAGGATCACGCTAAATGCATTCAACGCAGGGATTGCCAGAACTCAGTAAAATTGGAGGATCAAGGAGCCTGCGGGTCGGCCTGCTCAGAGGATTTAGGACCAGCAATTGGACTGCCATGGCTGCAAGCAGCTCCTGCTCTATTCGAAGGATGAATTTGGAAATAATAAACTGACAGAGGATGACTCCGAATTCGGACATAGATGATAATTACATAGCGTAAGCAAAAGATCGCAGAAAGCTAAAGGAGCAATTTTTGAGAAACCTGCTCAGGATTTTATGGACTATAAAGTCCCAATAAAATTTATAAAATGTATGATGTTAGGTTCATTCTAGGTGTTTTTATAATTTTTAAATTTATTCTTGCAACAACTCTTAAAATTATGCCTGAATTTTTATCCTAGATATGCCATATATGCCATATTTTTTATGTGGATAAATAATTTTTATCTTAATCTCCTTTGTATCATCGCCAATGGAATATTGCAGCTGTATAATTAAGCCCTAAGTTGAACAATTAACATAAGTTCAAGGAAATTCATTTATAGGGACAAATTATGGTACTATAAGATTCATCAAGAAATACGATATATGAAATTTGCAGTATGGAATTTAGTTTCCATAAAGATGAAGTTTTGGGAAATTATTTGCTAGAGAAAGGAAGTCTAGAAGGAAATTCTACTACCAGGAGTTCAGGGAGTGTTCTTAGAGACTGACTCCAAAACATAAAATGACAACTTCATAAATCAATTTTGTCTGAAAACTACAAGCATGATCGATTTCCACTGGTGAAAGAGATGCCATTGATATGTTTTTTTTATCGCTGCGTTAATGAATTTCAAGCAATATTTTTATCGCGCTTGCAAAGTGTAATTTCCTGTACATCTTCTTTCTTAGAATGTGCATACATAATTTGAAAGTCTCATCCTATGTCTCCTCTCCAGTAACTTGAAATTATATTTTATATTGTCCATTCTAGATATGCCATCGAGACAACACTATTATGAAGGACAACCATGATAGTGCCCCAAATAGGTTGCTTGAAACTTTTTTTGCAATGACCTGGATCTGGTTATCTGATTGCCCCAGGTTATCAGGTTATCTCGCAGCCTGTGGTCCATCTTGCAAATGCATACCTGGTTTGAATTTGTTACTTCATCCTAGGGTCACTAGATTAATTCTAGTTGTTTAGTTATTGACTGTTGTTCCCCCAAGAACAACACACTCTTTGATTAAAAAAAATCTACAACATATTCAATACAAAATATCTCAGCTAAAAAGGTCATACACCAGCAGGAAGCCAACCAAATCAACATAAAACGGAGAGGACCAACCTTCAATATATGCAGTCAAACTTTCAAAAGGAGCTAAGAAGTTACACAATTTTAGGATGTCTTCAAAGTAAACATTGCCTTTACATACACAATTTAGAAAAAAAACAAATCATCAAATAATCTTTTCTTCTTTTATAATTTGAATTTTGAACTAATATGATATTCGGTGATCTATAGGCTAATGAAAGTGCAATATGAGTAGATAAACAAGCGAAAAAAAAATATTGTTTGAGAAATTATAATCCAATCTGCTCGTTTAAGGACCTTGGTACTAACAAAATGGGCTAAGTATTGCTTGTTTTATGCCCAAAAGCAGGGCTAATGATAACTACATAATTTAGATGTAAAAAGGAAGAAACAACAAGTTTCCCTTAGAGATCATAAATCATGATATATGATTGTGTGAAGTTAACAATGTCCTGAAGACCAGGTAACATTTATGTTTAATCCAAACACTTTACGTAGCCTTTAGCACAGAAAAATAACCTTCTTGACAAGCATTAGAAGGCAAAATGACTGTCAAGAAATCATCCAATGCTTCTCAAGGACTCTTAAAAAATTTGCACAGCTTCTTCAGAGAGGAAAGATGGTAGCAATTCAAACTCGATGCCCTTGATATTCAGAGAGTCCGACAATGAATTCATTCCACAATAGAGCTACGTAAACTTGCACAGGCAGTATTAACATTCTCAAAATATTACTGAGAATGCTTTCCATTTCAGAATACAATGGCAGCACACAAACTAGAGGAGTAAGCGATGAAATGAACATGTTTTCTTTCTCCCTCTATTTGTACTAACAACGGCACCAGCTCACTGAGCTAGGATATGAATGATGTCATTGAATGATTTATTAAAAGAACAGATGTCTCTGCATAAATAATGTTGGCAGCAAATGTAATTACAAAATTGGAAGGAATAATATGGCGGTTTTGGCTGGCAAACACATAATATATGGTGTGGACTAGATAACGTAAAATTGATTGTTCATCAATTCAGTAACAGGGTCAGAGAATATGGCTACAACATGTTAAACGAAAGTCATGCCAGCATCTAATATGACAGCTGCAACCAAAGAATACCTATTATCTGCCTGACAGAGATGTCCCTTCCCTGAAGTTCGGAAGGGTAATAAATAATGCACAACAGCTTTCATCCTCTCTACAGTGTAGTCGATCCACTAGCTTCCCACCAATAGCTTTTATGGGGAGCTATCATTCACATTAGCTTGCTCCATCGATCCAGAAAAATGGGTGGTGTGTTCTAGCAGAGAATGGATGTCAAAGCTTTCCAAACTTGAACATTTGCAAGTGAAATAGAAGATGCAGCTCATCATGGCATCAATAAGCACCACAAAAGTATACATGATGATCAAAAGAGGACCCTCCCACATCCTGGAATACACATCACCATAATTCAAAGACTTCACTCTATATTCATAGAGGCTTTCCACAAAAGCAGTCCCAATAGCTATTCCCATGATTATCATGAGACCCACTATTACAAGATACTTTTTTCTATGTGGTTCATTTGCCAAGTTTTATAAGTTTGAAACACAAAAGCCTCTTGTGAATCGCAGGTTCTCGCTTATTATTAAATATAATCCCTGTTTTAATTTCTGAAAAACTAGAGGTGGTTATATTCTTGGTACAGTATCTACCATATTTGGGCAAATCATTAAATTCAGAAACCATAACCTTTAATTGTGTTGAGATTTTAAGATAAGCGATACAAATAAATGTAAGGATCCAATTGCTTCCTCATCCAAGGCCAACTCAAATCCAAATGATTCTCACCATGAAACTTTGAAACAAACTGATGATATCAACAATCAGTGAGAAATGCTAAAAACTTACCCAACAGGAAGGGGGTTGTAATTTAATAGCAGAGACTGAATTCAATGTGTCCTCCTACATATCTTTAACCATGGAATCCATTAACTCGTTCATGTTATTATTTTCTTCAGGACATGCAACCCAGTCACTCATAAACTAACTCATCAAGTTGCCAATATAAATTCTATGTCAACAGAAGATCATATATATATATATACACACACACACAGCGAGATTCTTGCAGGAGTGATTGAATTTTAAGTAATATGCAGTGAATAGAGGATCAGGGAGACTATGAAAAGAAAGAAACTAACTACTTCTAAAATGACGAGGCAAACATCTTAGAATATCACAATTCATAATGCTAAGCAAACTTCTTGGAACCATAATAGAAGTGGAAAAACCATAACCGTGTTCTTGAAAATTAGGAGCACATAATCAGACAACCATTAGTCAAGAAATTATCTATTAGACACTGTAAGTACCACCATCCAGCACAGAAATTGCTATCTGGAACCAACAGCCCAATCTAAACAAGATAAAACTTGTATTCTGAACCCATAATAAAGTGCAGCAAAACAAAAATGCAGTAATACACTCTTCCAAATAAAAATTGTATATAGTTTGATCAAATATTCAACATCTGCATAATAGAGTTTTTTAAGACTGCAATTCAAATACACTATAACCCATGACAGCTATAATGAAAGTTCAAAATAAGATCAAGTTATGGTATTCATGCTTTGGTAAAGACCTACCAGTCCTCTGATTATTTTAAACCCTTTATCAGATACTGTGCCCTCTGATGTTCCTTTCTATTGACTAAGGAGGTCAATCACTGAAAGCTCTAGTTTGTTAATATTGAATTTTCTAACCCAGAACATGCTAAGGAATCCCGTCACAAGTATTTACCATGTGTGAGATGAACTAGAACCAACTATTAGTGCATGGAAACCATTAATATGATTTATATATTAAGCAATGAGAGGTCATTGAAAAGAAGTTAAAATATTTAAAACAGTCCTGTTAATGCTTGAGAGCATATAACAAAGAAGTTGATCCATCACTCAAAAGTTCTTTCAACTAGTTCTCACTTTTTTTGAAGCCAAGAAACACCCAAGCCCAAACAAGGGAAATATGGACAGGAACCTTTGTACCATACCTTGAAGAAGTCATTGTGAGAGGATCACCAAATCAAATATCAACAATTTTAGATGTACCTATTTGAATGCTTAATTTTGATTTCCTAAGTCTTGCTGGCTTACTATTTCTTTGTGTTCATCTTCATCGATGTCATTGTCTAATTTTGGAAACTATTTTAAACAATTGAACACACATGCTTTCCCTTTTATCAAATAACACCTAGAATGTTTCTTGTGCTAATCCAATTGCTTTGAGCTCAATTATTTAACACAGATTCTGCTTTGCAGAACACTGTTCAACAGCTTGTTTAGTATAGACACATGAATTTTATTTTAGAAAATACCACAAAAAAACTCCATCCTAAAGAAATATGACCACTGATATTATATGTTTATATGATTCTAGCCATTTTGATATTTTGTCAGTGTTGGTTTACATACTGTTGTAGGTGACTGTTTGAGCTTTTATCTGCAAATAGGAAGGTACAATGAACATATATGCCAAAGAGACTTCAATATAACACAAATAACATAAAATCCATATGGTAGCAATATTTTTGAACATGCCAAGATCACTTTTATTAAAGATGAAAATACACATACCACTGATAACCCATGGGGCAGCCAACAATTATGGGATAGATTGAAAAATATCAGCGAGCAAATAAGAGATATATGACTACATATAAGTGTTGCTTTAATTAAGATAAAATATCAATAGTATCAGCACCTTCCACATGGACAATGCATACATAGGAGTATGCATATGTCACCTTCAAATGTTTGAATTTGCCCAGAAATTATGTACAGGTCCAACAACTCGTTTTAGTATAGACACATGAATTTTATTTTAGAAAATACCACAGAAGAACTCCATTTTGAAGAAATATGAGCATGCACAACAATAACCATTAATAAATGTATTGGTAAAGTTGATTTATTTTTAAACCAAAAACAAAAAAAGTGTTGTCAAAGAGACACATCTTCAAGTCTACATATACCATACATATCAGCTACTTCCCTTTTATATAAGAAGTGCTTCAGGTGCAAGAGGCATTGCAGTCTTTGTTGTATATAATGATTTATTGCATTATGTCATGTGAATTTGTCATTATAAAAAAAAGTGTTGGAAATTACCCAATAAAGAAAGAGAAGACAAGCTCATAATCAAATATGCAAGTACTTGATTATTGGACCATTGAACACTTTATTTGTATAAAAAAGATGAAGTACATGTACATACTTGCAACATATCACAAGTTGGAACAATTTCAAACCCTAGCCAGTGAAACCAAGAAAACCCTAACAACCAACTCCTCATATATAAGAATCACACCTAACAAAAGCTGGTCACTACACCAAGAATCCTCAACAACCTAGGATCATCAACTGCAATGACATTCATGACACGAATGCTGGTATGTGGGAGATTAAAGAAGAAGAAGCTGGATTTTCTCTGACAACTTGTTTGAGAAGCCTACAAGTTGGTTAACCTTTATGTCTTTTCCTCAACCCTGTTGGTTTATTCTGTGTCCTGGGTCAATATGAAAACATTCAAACACCATATTAACAATGGCAACAACAACCACTACACAATTTAAGAGCAAACTAAGAGCATAAACATGGAAACAAACCTGGAAAATCACCAATTTGGGTGTTGTCAATGAGCCAATCTTGTTCGGATGGAGGTTGATCCATTGAAGAAGTTTTTGTATCTGTAAGATAAAAATGCAATTTCCATCAGACCAAATAATATCATGTGAATTAATACGGGGATCAAAATACAAACTATATCAATTAGGGATCCCATTAAATGCACCTTGACTCATGTGATCAATAGAGCGATGGTTCTTCTGTCTACATGCTTCAAGTGAAGGCAAAATATGGGGATGGTGCACCCCTACAAATATTCAAACACTACATTAACAACATCAACAACAACCAGTGCACACAGATAAGAGAAAAGGCATAACAACAAACGTGGAAAATGACCAATTTGGGTGTTGTCAATGAGCCAATCATGTTTGGATGGAGGGAGATCCATTGAAGAAGCTATTGTATCTGTAACATAACAATGTAATTTCCATCAGGGCAAATAATATGATGTTAATTTATAGAGGCATGAGAATACAAACTATATCAATTAGGTGTCTTGTCAAATGCACCTTGATTAATGTGATAAATAGAGGGATGATGCTTCTGTCTATGTGCTTCAAGTGAAGGTACATTATTGGGATGGTGCACCCCTGAAAACATTCAAACACTACATTAACAACATCAACAACAACCAGTGCACACAAATAAGAGAAACGACATAGCAACAAACCTAGAAAATGACCAATTTGGGTGTTGTCAATGAGCCAATCATGTTCGGATGGAGGGCGATCCATTGAAGAAGATGTTGTATCTGTAAGATAACAATGTAATTTCCATCAGAGAAAATAATATGATGCTAATTTATAGAGGCATCAGAACACAGACTACATCATTAGGTGTCCCATCAAATTCACCTTGAATCATGTGATAAATAGAGTGATGGTTCTTCTGTCTACGTGCTTCAAGTGAAGGCACAATATTTGGATGGTGCACCCCTGCAAACATTCAAACACTACATTAACTACATCAACAACAACCAATGCACATAGTTAAGAGAAAACACATATCATATAATCTCTCTATAGAACTTACTTGGGACAGTAGAGGATGCATTGTTAGAGCGAGGATGACCACGCTTGTTGAGGTGTTGAAATTGAAATGGTTCATCTTCAGATGCAGGGACATTCAAATCAATATCCAAGCTGGAATTTTTTTTGCTTCTTTTATTTTTCTTTTTAGGACTAAGGAAACTCTTCTTCCTCTTTAATGACATCATTCATATCCTAGCTCAGTGAGCTGGTGCCATTGTTAGTACAAATAGAGGGAGAAAGAAAACATGTTCATTTCATCTCTTACTCCTCTAGTTTGTGTGCTGCCATTGTATTCTGAAATTGAAAGCGTTCTCAGTAATATTTTGAGAATGTTAATACTACCTGTGCAAGTTTATGTAGCTCTATTGTTGAATGAATTCATTGTCGGACTCTTTGAATATCCAGGGCATCGAGTTTGAATTGCTACCATCTTTCCTCTCTGAAGAAGCTGTGCAAATTTTTTAAGAGTCCTTGAGAAGCATGGGATGATCTCTTGACAGTCATTTTGCCTTCTAATGCTTGTCAAGAAGGTTATTTTTCTGTGCTAAAGGCTAAGTAAAGTGTTTGGATTAAACATAAATGTAACCTGCTCTTCAGGACATTGTTAACTTCACACAATCATATATCATGATTTATGATCTCTAAGGGAAACTCGTTGTTTCTTCCTTTTTAAATCTAAATTATGTAGTTAACATTAGCGCTGCTTTTGGGCATAAAACAAGCAATACTTAGCCCATTTTGTCAGTACCAAGGTCCTTAAACAAGCAGATTGGATTATAATTTCTCAAACAATACTTTTTTTTCGCTTGTTTATCTACTCATATTGCACTTTCATTAGCCTATAGATCACTGAATATCATATTAGTTCAAAATTCAAATTATAAAAGAAGAAAATATTATTTGATGATTTGTTTTTTTTTCTAAATTGTGTATGTAAAGGCAATGTTTACTTTGAAGACATCCTAAAATTTTGTAACTTCTTAGCTCCTTTTGAAAGTTTGACTGCATATATTGAAGGTTGGTCCTCTCCGTTTTATGTTGATTTGGTTGGCTTCCTTCTGGTGTACGGCATTTTTAGCTGAGATATTTTGTATTGAATATGTTGTAGATTTTTTTTAATCAAAGAGTGTGTTGTTGTTGGGGGGACAACAATCAATAACTAAACAACTAGAATTAATATATTGACCCTAGGATGAAGTAACAAATTCAAACCAGGTATGCATTTGCAAGATGGACCACAGGCCGCAAGATAACCTGATAACCTGGGGGCAATCAGATAACCAGATCTAGGTCATTGCAAAAAAAGTTTCAAGAAACCTATCTGGGGCACTATCATGGCTGTCCTTCATAATAGTGCTGTCTCACTGGCATATCTAGAATGGACAATAGAAAATATAATTTCAAGTTACTGGAGAGGAGACATAAGATGAGACTTTCAAAGTATGTATGCACATTCTATGAAAGAAGATGTACAGGAAAGTACACTTTGCAAGCGCGCTAAAAATATCGCTTGAAATTCATTAAAGCGGCGATAAAAAAACATATCAATGGCATTTCTTTCACCAGTGGAAGTCGATCATGCTTGCAGTTTGTCATTTTCTGTTTTGGAGTCAGTCTTTAAGAACACTCCCTGAACTCCTAGAAGTAGAATTGCCTTCTAGACTTCCTTTCTATAGCAAACAATTTCCCAAAACTTCATCTTTATGGAAACTAAATTCCATACTGCAAATTTCATATATCGTATTTCTTGATGAATTTTATAGTACCATAATTTGTCCCTATAAATGAATTTCCTTGAAGTGATGTTATACAGCTGCAATATTCCATTGGCGATGGCACAAAGGAGCTTAAGATAACATTATTTATCGACATAAAAAAAATGGCATATATGGCATATCTAGCATAAAAGTTTGGGCATAATTTTAAGAGTTGTTGCAAGTATAAATTTTTCTTAAAAAATTATAAAAACACCTAGAATTAAGTTGAACATAACATCATACATTTTATAAATTCTATTGGGACTTTATAGTCGGGAAAATCCTGAGCAGGTTTCTCAAAAATTCCCCCTCTGGCTTTCTGCGATCTTTTGCTCACGCTATGTGATTATCATCTTTGTCCGAATTCGGAGTCATCCTTTTGGAGTCATCCTTTGTCAGTTTATTATTTCCAAATTCATCCTTTGAATAGAGCAGGAGCTGCTTGTAGCCATGGCAGCCCAATTGCTGGTCCTAAATCCTCTGAGCAGGCCGACCCGCAGGCTCCCTGATCCTCCAATTTTACTGAGTTCCGGCAATCCCTGCGTTGAATGCATTTAGTGTGATCCTTCAATTTTGTTGAGTTTTGGAAATCTCTGTGATGAGTGCATTGAGCGTGATCCAACAATTTTGCTGAGTTCCGGCAATCCTTGTCTGATGAATGCATTGAAATGGTGGCAGACAGGAACGATTCGAAAATAGCAAACGCTGTTTTTATATTTGATGGCTCCTCGCAAGATTGGCAGAGCGTACAAATTCCAAAAATTATTCCTCAAGGAATCGAACCTGTGTTAATCTTCGTTTATCGTTTCCACGAAGTACTCTTCAATGGCGTACCACCCATAGGTTATCTACTGATAGCTTGATATCTTATTCGCTGATAACATTTCGCTCGCTCGATGGTTCTGCTCTGGGCAAGGGCGGGGTAGCAGGGGATGCTCCGTTCGGCAGAATTTTTCAAATCGAGTTGGCGCGATTGCCATACGCTCGTTAAAGCATTGGCGGGGTTGGTGAATTTGAAACAGGCAGTCGGCGTGCGAGGTGATGGTGACGGAGGTAACGGAGTTCACGTTCTGGCGAGGTGACGGAGACGGAGAGGGAAAGGCCGGTTGGGTGGTTGGCTGGAATAATGCGCTTTTCGGATGATCAGAATCTCCGAAAAGTCGCATTATAGACTACTCCTTGCATTAGTAGTTGTACATGAAGAGATAAATCTTTTTATAATATTTTGTTTAGTAAAAAATAGATAACAATATGGATGGGTTTTGATTTAAACTATCAATCAGTTTCATTGCACATTTTATATGGAAGATATTTGTCATGTCGTACAAGCATTTTGATTTTGTCAAAAAAAATAAAAATATCAATGTGTCAAAAAATTAAAATAAATAAAAAATTTAAGGTAATGTAAGAATTTTAATTTTAAAAGAAATAAAAAAATAACAGAATAAAATAACCCTAAAAATAAAATAAAAATAAAAACAAAAAGCAACCATGGTATTGAGAACAAATGATATTGGTCCATGGTATTCATGTGGAATATTGGTTAATGGCCCATGGTATTCTAGGTAGATCCATAGTTATGATGAATCTAATGAAATCAAATGTGCAAGATCTTGGTAGATCTGTAGTTAAGATGAAACTAAGTTGGTTTAATTCCCTGCTTTAAATAATAGGTTATATTCCACTTGAATAGGAGGGATTGGTCAAAAGTATGGGTTCAGAGACTCCACATGAATTGGATGGATTGTTCAACAATATGGGTTGAAAGCTCAAAAGCAAAGGAAATAATTCACGAAAATTAATAAAAGAATAATTTTTTTTTTTTCATCGACATATATGTTTACATGACACTACATTGCATTGGATTTCTTGGATAGGTGCTCTCAAACCCAATATGGAAGTGATTTTGTAATGTCCTCTCAACATTTTTAGTTAGTAAAAGTACATAAAAATTAAAATTTTCAAAAAATAATAAAAAAATTAATAAGATGTTATCATGTCATGTAAAAATTAGTCTTTTTTAGATTTTGGGTTTGACAATCTATGGTTTTTCCCATGTAATTTTTCTCTAATCTAGCATATTTGAAGGCATTAAATTCCAATTATTGAGTTGAGATATGCTTCTGAGCCTAGTATATTTGAAGGCATTAATTCCAATTATTGTGCTGAAAGGTGTTTGCGAGCCTAGTATGGTAGAGATGTAACCTAAGGTGTGATTACAATTTAAAATAATGTAATGTAAACATTTTAACCTTGTAATAATAATATTAAAAAAGTAAAAGTAAAATGATAATAACAATAAAAATGACTCATAGTATTTACCCATTTTATTCATGTGGCATACACTCTAAAAAGAGATTTCCATCTCAAGAGATATGATCTAGGGTAGTTTAATTTCCCCCTTTAAATAACATATATTTGACATTAGTACCAAGGACCAATACCACGGATTATCAATACCATGGGTCCACGGTATTCATGTCGAATGTAGCCTATTTAAAGGGGTGAATTAAACCATACATGATCCATCTTAATTTTGGATCTACCAAGCTAGGAGATGATCAAATTTCTTGTAGTGGCTCCGAGAGGGATCAAATTTCTTGAGATGCAAATCCTTTTTAGAGTGAAAAGAGATTTAATCCAAAAATAAGTAAATAAATAAAATAATGTAATGTAAACATTTTAACTTTGTAATAATAATAAAAAAAGAAAAGAAAGTAAAAGTAAAATGATAATAACAATAAAAATGACTCATAGTATCGACCCATTTTATTCATGTGCTATATACTCTAAAAGAGATTTGCATCTCAAGAGATTGGATCTAGGGTGGTTTAATTTCCCCTTTAAATAACATATATTTCACATTAGTACCAAGGGTCAATACCACAGGCTATCAATACCATGTCAATACCACGGGCTATCAATATCATAGGTCCATGGTATTCATGTGGAACCTATTTAAAGGGGTGAATTAAACCATATCTGATCCATGTTAACTCTGTATCTACCAAGGTGGGAGAGGATCAAATTTCTTGTAGTGACTCTGAGAGGGATCAAATTTCTTGCGATGCTAATACCTTTTAAGTGAAAAGAGATTTAATCCCTCTCCACACTTAGTAGATGGAAAAATTAAGTAAAAATAAATTATATTGACAAAATACAAGACAACAACCATAGTTCCCATTGCACACTCAGCTATGGCGTTGAATTCAAGAAGAGAGAATCTCAAAACTTCGCAGACATTGAGGGAATATGGTGATTAAAACGTGGTCTTTCTTTCATAGAACCAGAGAATTCAATCGAGGGCTAAAAAGAAGGGAACAATACCTTATCTGTCTTCCCGCTCTTTCTGACCCTCACTTCATAACGACACCCATTTGGGAGAAAAGAACGCGGCGGGGCTGGGTATTCTCATTTCTTTCTGCCATCAATTTCCCTTGTATTACAGGCAAAACAGATGGCAGAAACAAATGCTAATGCCTTGGCGTTACAAAAGTCAGAGTCACGGAGATGAGCAAGGCCGATAAGGTACTGTTCTCCTCCTCTTTATTGCTGGACTGAATTCTCTGGTTCTTTTAAATTGTACAAAGCCTAAAACATCGCCTAAATGATTAATTGTATTGCGAATCCGTGTGCGAGAGTCGAGGTGAAAAACAAGCTACCATGTAGGCAATTTTAACACGCTGTGTTTGCCGCTCAAGTCTATTGTCTTGACAACAACTAAGTCACCGGACTGCAGATTTTGTTAGATTTACAAATGTCGGATAGCCCTGAATAAAATAATATCAAATTATTGTTAATGTTTATTCTTAATTCAACTATATATGAAAATTTGGTTTCGTTGATGGGAAGTGGGAAATAATATCAAATTATTGTTAATGTATATTCTTAATTCAACTATATGTGAAAATTTGGTTTCGTTAATGGGAAGTGGGAAATAATTTAAGTGTGTAAAATTCATTTCTTATAAATTAATGTTTATTTAAATTTAAATTTTTAAATTATTGTTTAGAAAAACGATATATGACAATTATTCTCTTTAATAATATATATAATTTTGGAGTATAGTAAAAATAAATATATTTAATAATTATTTATTTATTATTTTACAAAAATGAAACATGAATAAATTATAAATATAATTTTGTATTTATTATCTTACAAAAATGAAATATTAATTATATTGTATAGCATTATATTGTCAATAAATTCAATAAATATAATTATTTTATACATTTAATTACAATAAATTTTTGTTAAACTTTACTTAAAAAACACACTATATAATTTTATAATATTTTTCTATAAGTAGTGATTTCTTTTACAGTGAGATTCTATTGAACATTAAAAATTTACAAAGAAATTTCAATTTCTTTTTAACTTATTATCATCCACATGAAGATGAAATCAATAATTTCACCTAAATTAATATCATTAAAATAAACATTTTATTCAAATTGAAATCATAAAACCATAAAATTAAGATTTAAAATAAATAAATAACTTTACTTTAAAATCATCATCTTTTTTCTATAACCTTTTCAAAATCTTTACAATTTAAGAAAATAATAAATAAAATTTAAAACAAAAATTCACATAGCTAAATTCATTTACTCAAATTATAAATCATAGTTACAATCCATAACAAACATATATTAAATATGTGCTCTCTCTATATAGAGAGAGAGAGTGTGAGAGATTATTCCACTACCACTCAATATATAATATTGAAAGTGTTGTGAGAGAGGCGGCTCCTCATGATGACCGGTCGAAGGATGAAAAAACCTCCTCATAGGAGGAAAGGTATGTGTACTCACATTGTTGAAGCACACATGTAGATCACGATGTATGTATGATCAACTTGGGCACCTCCTTTCATATGACTTTGCATAAGGACTGGTTTTCCAAATACGAAAGGTATAATGGAGGAACTGATGTTTTCCTTGGGTACGAGCCATAATCATATGATGAGGAAATTTCAAATAGATGCTCAAGGATAGAAGGGTTAGAACGCTCTCTGGTGTTCTACAACTTCAAGGGTTGGCTAGAAACATGATATTTGTAAGCAAGATGAGTATTGTAGTTGTAAATACTATGTTTGAAAAGGAATCATGTAGGATGGTTCAAGCAACAATGGTATTGCTAACAGGAGTTTGAACTAGAACTATGTACAAGTTGTTGGGAATCGTGGGTGTAACATTTTTTTTGTTCTTAAGGCTCTAGACGATGAAGTCAAAACCACTATTATCTATGGAGAAAATACAATGATGTGGCATCGAAGAATGGGGAATATTGGAGAGAAGGACCTTCAAGCACTATAGAGTAAAATTATGGTTGATGTTATGGCTAATTACATAGAATATCTTGGTTTATGTGAACATTACATTTTTGGTAAACAAAATCCGACAAGATTCTCAACATGCAACACAATATCTAAAATCATTTTCGAGTTGTACATAATGATGTATTTGTATATGTGTATGTTTCGTCACTAGGAAAACTTGTGTACTATCTCTTTTTCATTGATGATTTCTCAAGGAATACAAGTACAAAGAAGAAAACCAAGGTGTTGAGAACAAACGATGGGGGAGAATTTTGTAGCAATGAGTTCAAGGAATTCTATAAGTAATGTGTACAAGGTAGAAGACTACTCCTTACACATCTCAACTAAATGAGGTTGCAGAAAGGATAAATAGGAAATTGATGGAAAAATGAAGGAGCATTCTTAGTGATGTGAGATTAGGATAGGAATTCTACTTAGAGGAAATGGATATCGCATGCTTATCTAATAAATTAGTCACCCTCACCAACATTTTTTGAGAATACTTGACACTAGGCATGGACTAATAATAAATTATCTCTTAACCATCTCAAAGCTTTTTGTTGTGATGCTTATTTACATGTTCCAATGGAAACTAGGAGAAAGCTAGAAAAAAAAGCTAAAAGGTGCATCTTTATTGGTTATAACTGTGGTTTAAAAGGTTATAAGCTTTGGGACCCAAAAACTAGGAACATTATTTACAATTGAGATGTTGTATTTAGAGAGAGGAAATTACTAGACTTATTGGAGTTTGAGTTGCGGGATGAAGATCTACCTTAGTAGAAGAACATGCTTCAAAATAAGAACTTCATATTATCATATTGGCTTTATTTCGAGAAATATGGAAACTAGAAAGGTATACTCCACCTAATTTTGTTCTAGTTTTACTTTTCCTATTACTAATCTTCCCAAAATGGTTATGGACGTAGTGAATTCAAAGGATGGTAAATTATGGAAAAATCCCATGGCTAAGGAAATCGTATCATTAGACAAGAATGAGGCTTGGGATATAATTGAGTTGCTATCTCGAGCAATTCTCATTAGTAACACATGAGTGTCTAAGAAGAAGTTGAATATGTAAAGTAAAGTGGAGAAATACAAATATTGATTAGTAGCGAAAGCCTACTCCCAGGTATAGGGAACTTACTTTGGTGAAAATTTATCTCCAATTGCTAATACTTCTAATAGACTAGTTTCCTCTATATTTTCTACTACTTTTGATATTGAATTAGGATTTAGAAGAAAAAATATATATGAAACAACTGAAACATTTTGCAAGGAAAGGAAACAATAAATTGGCGTGTCACTTGAAAATGTCCATGTATCTGTTAAAGTAATATTTAACAATGCCATACAAAAAATTGATACATATGCGTTGGGGCTTGATTGGCAAAGAGAATACATAATCATTGTGTGTATTTCAAATAGGTAGGTAATCATTTTATTTATGTGTTCATGTCTTTGTATGATCTGTTGTTGATTGGAAAAAACATGGAAATCATTGAGGAAGTGAAAAATAAAATTTCCTCCAAATTAGACATGAAAAATATTGGTGCTGCAAATTTTATTTTGGGCATGGGAATTGAAAGAGATTGGAAAACCAAGAAACCCCCCTGAGTAATAAGAAATGTTTTGAGATATTATTGCAGAAGTTCAATGTGCATGAATGTAGACCAATCAATGTCCCTCTTCATTGGTGTAAAGTTGTTATCTCCCCAATAAACAAAGGCTATGATGGCCTCTAGAGTCCAAAAAACATGCTACGACAAATAGCTACATATCATCAAAATCATTTCCTATTATGATAGTGAAACTCAACTCATCAATAGAATAACCAAAATATTTATAATCAATATCAAGTCTAGATGTTAGAGTAAGATGAAAAAATCTTAATTATTAAATCAAGTTTTCTTTTGGACAATGGGTACACTTTTACTAAGGTAATGAAAGAGGAGTTTAACAATCAATGACATTAATATCAAGGTACATTGATGGATTTGGGTTCTTGATTAAATACTAGTTTTGAACCGTCATACATGACAAAATCCAATGCAAACAATGCAATTACCCCAATCGTGATATATTGAAAATTATAGATTTGAGGCTTCTGCTATCTTCATTTTGTGTAGAGACAACACTACACAATATTCAAAATTGTTGAGTCTATTTGATTATGAGTGGGATCTAAAATTATACTTTCTCTATATGAAATCCAATGAGGCTGGAACCACTCTCAAACATCCCTAAAAGATTAATTGTAATATTAAAAATTTAAGTAAATGGATGAAAATGAACAATAATAGGGTATATCACATTTACATTACCATTTATTACATAGAATTAGTAGGGCCCTAGGGTTGAATATAAGTGTACAATTCTCATATAGTATTATTAAGACAAATAAATTTTGAGGGCCCTTAGATGTAATGTGAAAAACTAGTTGATTTTTTGAAAAAAGAGTGGTTTCATATCGAACGAGTCAGTTCCATACAAAAACTAAGCACTTTTGTACAAAATCAACCTTTTCATATTTTATTCCAATGGTCGAATTGGTTAGAGCCTCAAACCAATTGGAATGGCTAGTTTAATCTAATCATTTGAAATACTAATAACATTGCTTCATTATCAACAAATTAACAACCAAAAAATACATTCCTAAAGCTTCTATACTCTTTAGGATATTCAAAAAATGCTCAAAAAGAGAAAATCCATCTCCAATAATGCAAATTAAGGAGAAAGAGAAAGAGTGGCAGGGGAGAGAGGGGGGTGGAGGGGGGAAGATAAAGTGAGGGAGGGATACAAAAAAGTACTGGATGGGAGGAGAGAGACTGTGGGGTGGAAAAGAGAGATAGGGGGGAAGGCATTGGGGAAGGAAGAGAGAGGAGGAGATAGAAGAGTGTGGGAGAGAGAGTAATGGTAGAGATGGATGGATATATGGTGAGGGATAGGTAAAGTCAGAGTTGTTGAGAGAGATGGGATAAAGATATGGGGAAGGAAAGAGGGGAATATGGAGAGAGAGACAGAGGGGTGGAGAGGGAGGATGGGAGGGAGAAGGCAGAGGGAGGGATGGATGGAGAAATACATTAAGGGATGGTATATATGGAGAGTAAGATAGATTTTAGAGTGGGGAAGAGAGAGATAGAGAGAGAGAGATGGAGAGCTAGAAGGGAAAATCAGACTCTTTCTCCATATCTATCCATCTATATATATCTCTCTCTCTCTATCTCCCTCCCTCTTCCTCTCACTCTCACCTCTCTCTCTCCCTTTTCCTCCCTCCCATTGTCCTCTCTCTCTCTCTCTCTCTCTCTCTGTATCTCTCTTCTTTTCCCTCACTCCCTTGGCCTCTCTAACTCTATCTCACCTCTCTAACTCTTTATATTTATCCCTTCATCCTTCCTCTTCTCTATCTATATATAGTGCATAAAAAATAAAATAAACCATAAATAATGTTAATTTGCTAAAATCAAACTGACTAGATATGCCCACATGTTCAAAACTACATCTCTTGTAATGCTCATTTCATTTTTCTTGCCTCAAAATAAATTTAAATGAAAATAAACAAATATCTCTAGACCATATTATTATTCTTCCAAACTTGGTTGTTTCTCATTCCTCCAAATATGTAAAACGAACATGTTATTTCATTGCTCAAACTAGGTCAAACTGGGGAAAACAACATAAGAAACATGATAATGGAGATGCAAAGGTAAGCTCAAGCCATTTTTTAAGTTGTTGTTGTAAGTTATGTTTGGTGTAGAACCAATAATTTTATAGTATAACATAATTCAAGTCGATGGTTCTTGGCCCTTGGAAACCCCTTAACATCTCATCGGTTTAATTGTGTTTACATATTGTTATGATTTTTTATTCTTGGTGCTCAGAAACCCCTGAACAATGACTATAGGGTACTATATGAGATCCATATGTGTGAAATAGGTCAAGTTGTTTGATCAATTTTTGACCACATTTAGTATTTAGACCACCTTTGTAGCAATTTATGGATGACCGAAAGAAAAATATCTGACATATTGGGATTGTTCGATAGGATGGTTCATTGCATGAAATCTCTTTTCATGAAATCCTAGACGAGCCAAGTTGTGAATATTGTTGATCTTGCAAAGTTCATCAATGATGGTCCAAGGAAAGCATATGTTAAATGGAGTTTCAAGTGATATCTTGAAGTAGTGGATGAGGAAAGAGCAATGTTCGCAACGAATCCAGAGTGGGTGTGAGTGTTGATGAAGACCAGTGAGATAGAGACCAATTATATTGTTGTAATATGTAATATCTATATTGTAATTTGTGTTATTTTTAATTTTGACATGTAAGCATTAAGGGAGGCACTTGGAGATAATGCTTACATGGTAAATTTAGAATTGGTTTGGGATTTGGTTGAGAGAATATCTCAACTCCCATATTCATATTTGGAATTAGTTGGATCTCAACACGGGGGATTCACTAGGGGAGCAATACCATACCATGTGGGTTCATATTGGGGGATATATACTGAGGTAAAAATGGCATAATATATTGGGGGATATATAGGGGGCAAAGAGTTTTTATATTGATAGGTATAAAAAATGGAGCTCAAACTTAATGAAAAAATATAAATGGGTATAAAAAATGTTAATGAAAAAATGGATAAGTACAATATGTAGTGGAAGAAGGGGTTTTTAAATTGGGAAGGTGTATTGGGTTTGTATTGGTAGGGGGTTAAATAATGTGATTTTTAGTGGTATTTTCCAATCTATAGTCAAATTAAGGGTATTGTTTAATATGCCACGGATGCACGTGATAGGTAAGAGGTTCACTGAGTGAATCCCCCATGGATCTCAATCCAACTATATATTTGTATAATATTTGGGAATGAATGTACTGAGAAAAATAGTTTATGGTGTGAAATATGATGTTATATTTGTGGTTAAAATGGATCTATGTAGGTTTTACAACCCAGTGTGAAGGCAGTGTGTAAGTATGTTGGTCCCTCTTAAAATAGAAATAAAAAATTCTCTAAATATAAAAGTAATGTCGACTATAATAAAAAAATAAAAAAAATATGCTATTGATATTTAATTAGTTGTTCATAAGACCTAATATAATTTCATGTAAAGTAATTAGAAGTAAAATAAAATGTGTGTAAGATGTTTAAACCCTTTACTTTTCAAAAATATATTAAGACACGATATAAACCACACACACACACACACACATAGAATTTAAACAGAAAAAAAATAACACATTGTTTTTGGCACTCTAAAATAAGTTTGCACCCGACGAAATTTGATCCCTCTCGGCTCATGTTATATATGTGGTTAACATGGATCTATGCTGGTAAAAATTCCATTTCTTTCTTGTTTTGGTATGTCAAGGGAATTCAACAACTTCACCATTTCACAAGCTTCGAATTAAACAAGTGAGTTCTCCCTCAAGCAAAAATTTCATGAAAATAAATAAATAAATATATATATATATATATATATATATATATATATATATATATATATATATATATATATATATATATATATTGTTGGGCCTCCAATTTGTCCTAATTTTGTTGATGAAACCATTCATTTTCAAATCATTCCATTCATCCATTGTCATCATTTTTAACCATATTTCTTCATAAACGCACCAAATTCCGACATACATGTTTACATGATTTATTATTATTATTTCCATTATTTTTAATGAATTAAGAAGAATTTTGCATGGTTTTAACTAATGATAGTTTAACAAGTTCAAGTTGTTGTAGATTTGTTATGTTTCTATAGCTACGTCCATGCTTGAGGTAATAGCACCACTCTAGAATGAAATCTGACACATGGAAATTGTTTCTAGAAGCTCCAATATGGATTTTGATTGGTCAAATTTCACCCAGCTCGCACATGTGGACGTCCAGGCAAAGAACAAGGGAAAATCGCAGCATTTTTGACCAGTCAACTTCAAACACGTTTTCTGAGCAAATGAAAGAGAATACCATAAAATAAAAAGATGGGTTCTGTTCACAACGGGCCCAATTAAGTTCATAATGGCTAGTTTTATCAAGTTCATTACCATTTCAGATACTTTTAAGATCTTTGGAGCCTTATTTTGCAGATTACGTAGAAATACGGTTTTTCAAATTGTCATTTAATGCACAGTCAACAAATAAGTTAGAATGGACTGTGAATCATTAAATTCATGGCAACCAGGTGTCCATTCAATTTTGATCTTTATACATATGAATATCCATGAATTTGCATTGTAATCACTATATAAACACTCCATTGAAGCGAAGGAGAAGGTTAATTTTTTATATGCACCTACAATGTTTTGAAACTTTGTTTTTACTCTATTAATGAAGAAGGCATCTTGAAGTTCCAATGCGTGATTAACTGATCGTTTAAAACTTTTTAAACACCTATTTGTGGAGGACCCCTGCAAACAATGAAGGTTTTGCATCTCATCATTTTCTTTCATTTGTATTATAGTTTTTTTGTATTTCTTTTTAATTCATTCTGTAGCACTAATTTTAATAGGATAACGATAACAAGATTTCATGAAGTATTCTTTTAAACTGATAGTTTTTGGTAACCATAATCATAGTGTAATAATTTTCCATAGGTCTTCTCATAGTTTTGATATCAACAACATGATAATTTCCTTTACAGCTTCATTTCCAAGCATTTTTGTTGTAGAGCATAATCAAATTTTCTTGTCATTCTTTACAGTTTTAGAGCATTTCAATTTCACAATAAAAATGATTTCTTTGAAAAATATTTCAATTGCAGAGCATGAATGATTTTCTATCATTTCGTTTTAGAACTTAGTTGTGTAATTTTCATTTCATTTAAGTTTCATGCAGGAATTGATAGGACAATAATTCTACTTTTAGAAATTAGATGTGTGCTGCAATACATCAATTTAGTTTCTTTAATGAGATAGTGTGAATTTGCTTAATTTCATTTTGCAAGTGTGAGTTTACATTAGTTTCCATTCCGCAAGTATGAGATAATTTAGTTTCCATTTTGAAAGTGTGAGTTAATTTAGTTTCATTTTTATTTTTATTTTTTTTTGGTTCTTTATGGTTTCATTTTTCAAGAAAAAAATATTGCTTTAATTCCATAATGACTTTAATTTCCACTAGATAGAAATGTTAGTTTCATTTTTGAATAGGAACACAAAACTTAAAGATACATTTCTAATAACTCATTCATATTAATAATCCAATTTAATAAAAATGTCTTCTAGCATATATTGTGCACTTGCACTTCACAAGTTTACCAACTCCATTTATAACTTATGTAATCAATTTAAGACAATTAAATTGACAAAAATTTTGGTGTCGTTGCCCGGGAGGTGTAAATAGGATCCTTTTTCTTTATTAAGGAAAAAAAACTGCAATCACCTACCACCCCCACTATATCACGTGGTGCAGTAAGATCCACACATCCACATCATGAATTCCTAGTTCTGCGGGTAGAAGAAGAGGTGACAAAGTAGGTAGAATAAATGACTGAAGATGATGATTATGAGGAAGATCCTTTTTATTTTCCCATTCAAGAAACTAATATCAATGTTTATATGAAGAACATCCCTCCATTTGTAGTTCCTAACTTCAAAGGTATGACATTAAAAGACCCGGATACCTTTCTTTTTGAATTTGAAATAATTTGTAGATTTTATGGCTACTCATTACACATTCAAAAACTAAATTTGTTTCCAACGACATTGAAGGATAAAGCTCTTAGATGGTTCATGAATTTAGGAACAAATTCTATAATGACATGGGATGATATGAAAAATTATTTTTGGAAAAATATAAATATTATTGCATACACCATGACCTTAGAAATGAAGTCTTTAAGATGAACCAAAAAGAGGATGAAATCCTAGAAGATTTAGTGGAGATATTTTCTTATAATATCAAAAGATCTAAATTGCATAATTTAGGATGAGACACATTAAAATCTCTCCTACTAAATGTTATAAAGGATGAATGGATTGTTCTTCTTAACCTCGTGAGAAAGGGAGATGTCTATCAATTGTCATTTCAAGAGATTTGTGAACCATGAAAGAACATATCAAGAGAAAAAGAAAAGTATGGAAGATCCCCTTAAGATCCAGTTACAACAAAAGTAACTAAATCGACATCAAGATTAGTAACTCAAATTGAAGTTAACAATTTGCTAGAAATTCTTGGTAATTTAAATGAACAAATTGATATGCTAAGAATGAAAAACAAGAAAAAAATTAAGAATGTTATGTTGCTTCATTTATATTTTTCCCTAAATGTAGAAATAAACATGCTTTGAATGGATGTCCACTTGATAACACTAAAATTTCAAAATTTGTGTAGGATCACATAGTACTAAAGATTCCCATCATTACCAAGGTTGAAGGCAGTTTACCAGAAGCAAAATCGAGTGAATCAAGCAAAACAACAACTATGCTATGTAGCTCCAAGAGGGCTATGGCAGCCTCTTCAACCCAATATTATTCCATATCCTTATGCACAATTTCATGGTTATGCACAAATATCTCAAGGTAATGGGAATACACCCTTTCCTTTGTAACCTTGGCCATCCTAACCTTAACTCCAATCTTGGCAACAAAGCTGGCAAAGGCCCTATAGAGGAAATCCACCATATCCTCAACATTTTTCTCACTATCTTTAATATCAACATCAATGTTATCCATACCATTCACCTCCACCATAACATCAATATCACCCTTAGTTGACCATAATTCAACCTTTCCCATTACCGCCCACACAAGCACCCCAAAAATCCATTCCCACTCCACTACCTACACAACCATTTCATATCCCCCAAAATAAAACACCTCAATCCACTTACAATGTTGCGGTATTACAAAATGATTCACCAACTACCATTGACGAAGAACAACCAGAAGAAAAAGATTTAGACAAGGTCCAATAATCATGGATACCTGTTGATAAAGAGCAGTTGGTGGAACCCAAGATTGAAAAGTTTCTTGCATGCCTATCACCAAATTTTATGAATGGAGATCACATCTCTAAATAATTGCATGACACTATAGTAGGAATCCAACGAATACAATATTACACTAAATCTTGGTTCAAGATAGTCATTGGATCCCAGTATTCCATTCTTTAGTATCTTCTGAGATCATCTCAATCAAGGTAGTTGGTCTCTCATATACTGGTACATATCAAAGAGTATATTTCAAACCTACATATGAGTTTATCTATCATTTTGATACACATATGGTTCCATTGGAAGTATTCATATACTTGAATGAGATTCCTTTTTAAGTAGAGTAGGACATAAAAAAATAAAAAAAATAAAAAAATAAAAGGTAGAGAGAAAAATATGTCCTATTGTGAAAACCATCTTGCTGGCGATATTGGACATGATCTTTCCTTGAAAACCAGACAATTGGTGAGCAAGTCACAATAAGTTATGCAATTTTATGATGGTTTCAATATTTTATTATGGTTATTCAAATCATTTTTTGTTTTATGCCCGAGTTGGCTGATGTGGGATTCCTTAAGGCCCACCTTCTAACATCTTGTCCCATTGACCTCAACACCATATCTGGGATGAAGATCAGAAATTTTTTGGAGTGCCTTGGAACTTGCATACATCAATGGAAAGCCTCCTCGTTTATAACAATGGGAATACAAAAATCTCTCTTAATTTTCAGTTCTTGCAGGTGAGACTTCAAGACATTCATTCATCCTTGTCGAGATGCACTCAGGTACCTTGAAACTCATTTAAATTATTGGTGTTTTGTCTCACATTGGTTAATGATTTTCATTAATGATCGGTAATCCAATGATTTCTTTCCATGCTTGACTTCGACACATTCATTCGCATAGTAAGAATTGTACCATGATTTTTGGTTTTGGATGAAGATCAATGGTTTTATTGAATCAACAACAACTTGCAGCAGTATCTTTTATTGGTTTCTTGTAGCAACATGTTCATCTTGTTTTTCCAAAGCACCATGATGACACCATGACAACGTTTTTTCATTCATTTCATTTTCAAGAAAAACAATAAAATTGGGCCTATTTCAGTCAAACTGCATTATGTTTCATGGTTTTTACTTCAGCATGCAGTACACAATCCAAATCAACAGTTCAAACTTAGAGAAAAAACTCTCTGAAAAAATTGACATTTTCTGCAACAACTACAGAAAGTTACATTTTCTGCAGCTATTGTTGTAACAACCTGTTTTTGTTGTAGCAAATTTTTCCACAGGCAGTTTTGGCACAAATATTGCAAGGGTTTGGAGAAGAAATTATAAATTCTGACCTTCTTGGTTTTCTCAGAATATGGTAAATTGAGAAATGCGCGGACAAAATTTCCAAAAAAAGTGCAATTTTCCAAGACTTTTCAGTGCGATTCTAAGGCATATTTTCAATTTTCACCATTGTGGACAGATTAGGCCATATTTTGGTATTTTTGTATAGAAACATTTTTTCTTCATCAAAATGGGACTCTGAAGGCATGAGGTGTTAAAAAAGGTAAAAATGCATGATTTCTCTTTTGAAGCACTCAATTTGGCCTTAAAATGAGTTCATGGCATATGTTTTTGTTGCAACATTAGGAAACATGAAGGGTGAAATGGGAAGAAATTGATTTGACCATATCTTTCAAACTGTGCATCCATTGGTGCTGAAATTATTATGGTAAATGAACTGAGGTAGGATAAATAAATACACAAAATTTCAAGAAATTCGAGTGTGTATTTTTCAAGAAATGGGTCACTTTCACCTACAACGATTTCTCAATTTTCTCGGGATCCGTGCACCCATTGGCCAAGAGAAACAACCTCATAAAAATTTAGGAGAATCTGATTTACCATTTCAGATAAATTGTAAAAACAAGTTTGCTACATGAAAATGGTACATTTCGTCGAGCAAGGTCAAAGTAATGGAGTAGTGTACCTCAGCCAAATCAATACCTACATATCCTACTTCAACATTTCAAGTTCTTCAAAAGGTAAATTTGAGGTAAAACTAGCAATATACTTTTTAATTTGTTAAAATTTTTGGAAACTGTAATAAGAAAGATATTGAAAACATGAGATCTATGTATTTCACCCTATCATATTCACATTCTTCAAACCATTTTTTTAATCCTTCATCCCTATTCTACTATTTTGAACCCTGACACCTTATTGGATGCTCTACCAATGTTTTTATAATTGAGCCCCATACTATGGTTTCATAACCTTTTCATGAGATATTTTGTTTACTTTTTCTCTTCTCGTTGCCATATAAATTAATTCATGCTTATTTGATGAACAATCTAACCTTTTGGCCTTCATTCATGCTTTCCTTAACGGTCTATCAACATGAAATTCTTGAGAAAAAGAATTATTTTATAGATATAACAATCTTGACTTTATGGTACATGCTTAGAGCACACGATTAAAATTTGGTGATCTGTTCACATAAAACATTCATGGTGCACATGGATGTCATTCATTATTTGGGTTGGAAAGAACATGGATGTAGTAAGAGTCTTATTGATGTATTCCTCACAATATGGCATGTTGGATATTCTACCAAGGATTAAAAAATTTGTGCACAATTGAGTAAGTGACAAAAACTTCGTAAATTGTTTCTAATATTGAATTTGCAAAGGATTTAACAACAATGGAAAGCGCTTGGATATCCTACTTTATGGACAACCTATCTTTCACAAAAGTAGTATATGATAATGTGCAGGGGATTAATAAGTAATGCAAATATGTTTGTTTTATTAAATAAGAACAAATGAGCAGGCATCATATCATTCATGGGTAGCATACTATGGCAAGAATTTCAACAAGAAGATGGATAACTCTTCTTTTTCATTTTTGCAACTATTAAGAAAAAAGTGTGGAAACAAAGAGTTGTGCTACCAGATGTGTAATTTTGGAGAATGAATTCATTGGTTCACTGAACAAGAGAGAAAAACAAATCTTACCAAGATAGATGATCTACACCAATCCCTTGGAGATTTGGTGAAGGATTCAATTGACATGAAAAAATAAAGAATTACTGAGAAGTAGTTGAATTGTGAAATTTTCCAAAGCTTTGTTTGCATGAGGAAATGCAAAATCTCCAGTGTGGGGGAATGTTGGGCCTCCAATTTGTCATAATTTTGATGATGAAACCATTCATTTTCGCATCATTCCATTCACCCATTGTCATCATTTTAAACCATATTTCTCTACAAATGCGCCAAATTATCGTATACATGTTGACATGGTTTATTATTATTATTTCCATTATTTTTAATGAATTAAGAATAATTTTGCATGGTTTCAACTAATGATAGTTTAGCAAGTTCAAGTTGTTGTAGAATTTTTATGTTTCCGTAGCTACCTCCATAGTTGATGTAGTAGCATCACTCTAGAATGAAGTCCGACACATGGAAATTGTTTCTGGAAGCTTCAATATGGGTTGTGGTTGGTCAAATTCCACCCAGCTCACACATGTGGACAGCTAGGAAAAGATCAATGGAAAATCGCAGCAGTTTTTTCCAGTCAACTTCAAACAAGCTTCCTGAGAAAATTAAAGTGAATATCAGAGAAAAAAAAACATGGGTTTTGTTCATAACGGGCCCAATTAAGCTCGTTGTGAGGAAAATATTTAAATTCATTACCATTTGAGAGATTTTTGAAGATCTTTGGAGCCTTATTTTGCAGATTGCGTGGATATACGGTTTTTCAAATTGTCATTTAATGCACAATCAACAAATAAGTTGGAATGGACTTTGATTCATCAAATTCACAGCAACCAAGTGTCCATTTATTTATGATCTTTAGCCATATGAATCTCCATGAAGTTACATTTTAATCACTATATAAACACTCCATTGAAGCAAAGGACAAGGTTAATTTTTGATATGGAATTGTAATGTTTAAAAACTCTATTTTTACTATGTTAATGAAGAAGACATCTTGAAGTTCCAATGTGTGGTTGAATGATTGTTTAAAAATTTTTAACCACCTATTTATGGACGGCCCCTGCAAATAGAGAAGGTTCTGCATCTTATCATTTTCTTTCATTTGTATTACAATTGTTTTGTGTTTCTTTTTAATTCATGCTATAGCACTAATTTTAATAGGATAACGATCACGAGATTTCATAAAGTATTCTTTTGAACTGACAGGTTCTGGTAATCATAATCATAGTGTAATCATTTTCCATAGATCCTCTGATATTTTTTTATATCAAGATCATGATAATTCCCTTTACAGTTTCATTTCCAAGCATTTTTGTTGCAGATCATAATCATATCTTCTTGTCATTCTTTATAGTTTCAGAGCATTTCAATTTCATAATAAAAATGATTTCTTTGAAAATTATTTCAATTGCAGAGAATGAATGATTTTCTATTGTTTCGTTTTAGAACTTAGTTGTGTAATTTTCATTTCATTTAAGTTTCATGCAGGAATTGATAGGACAATAATTCTTCTTTTCGAAATTAAATGTGCGTTGCAAGAGATAAATTTAGTTTATTTAATGAGATAGTGTGAATTTGATTGATTTCATTTTGAAAGTGTGAGTTTACATTAGTTTCCATTCTGCAAGTATGAGTTAGTTTAGTTTCCATTCTGAGAGTGTGAGCTAATTTAGTTTCATTTTTTTATTTTTTATGTTGTGAGTTCTTTATGGTTTCATTCTTCAAGTAAGAAATATTGCTTTAATTTTGTAATCATTGAAATTTCCACTAAATAGGAATATTAGTTTCATTTTGAAATAGGAACACAAAACTTAAAGATACATTTCCAATAACTGATTCATATTAATAATCCAATTTAATAAAAAGGGCTTATAGCATATATTGTGCACTTGCACTTCACAAGTTTACCAACTCCAGTAGATAATTTATGTAATCAATTTAAGACAATTAAATTGACAAACATATATATAAAATTAGTGTTTTCTAATATCTCATTATTATTTGAGACTTTATTCTTATTATTTTTTTGGGAAAGATATTTGTTCATTTATAAATTGTCAATTATTATAGAACAATTTAATGTTTTGGGTAAAAATTTATATCTATTAAAATATAGAGTTCCCTAGAATATTAACTCATGACATACCTCATAAATAAAAAATTTCATGATTTGGGGCTTCAAAATTGCCTTTATTTCCTTGATTTTCTACTTGAACGACTATAGCTATCAAAACTTTCCATAAAAGGTACTATGGGTTTAAGCCCTCCTCCTAGTATCATAGAACTATTGATAGGGGAAAGTATGGAACCAAACAATCTAGGAATCCAATACAAGAGAGGCCTAATTAGACTTTCCCCTATTTGGTATTTCAAAATCCTCAAGATTACTGGCCTTGTAACTATTTTTGAGAGGATTTAATGCTAGAAATAGATAAATAACACTAGAGATCATTCAACATACTATCCTATAAATTCTGAAGGATAGAATTGTAGTCCAACAAAAAAAATATTTCATATATACTAAATAACTTAAGCATTAATCTATAAAGCTATAAAGTAAAAGAAAGATGTAGTTAAGCAATTAACATTAGTCTAGATCTACTAAATCATCATGTTAAAATGTATTTTAAATTGCAAAGAAGAAAATTTACACTAATTTAATAGACATAAAAGGATTAAACTATGTTGACATAATGAATAAATGTACAATAGCTATTGTAAAATGTAGAGGAATATACACATGTACAAAATAGCTCATCAACACATAGATTCTTATTGTGTGAGTCAAATGAGTTAATTAACATATAAATTCATGTGGAAACTGATGGAGCATTGTTAATTAACTAAGAATTGAACTAAATAGATCTAATATGAACCATACAAAATAAATTTGTCCCTGTAAAGTAATCTAAACAACTTGTAAATATATTTTTTAAATAGAAATGAGTAATTTTATTGGTAAGTTTGTGCCCAGTAACAAAAATTACATGGGGAGTATAGCTTCAGATTCAGAAACGCTTCCTATGCATCATACCAACATAGAAAAAGACTCTTTCTATCAACCTATAGACATATCTGATGATATTGCCCATAATAATATTACATTGCTACAACTTCTAGCAGTGATGACAAAAAATTACAAAATGTAAACATAACCATTCTCTTGCATAATGGAACAACAAGAAGAAACCTTACAAAACAATAACCTAATACAAAAGACATAGATAGTTCTTATTATACTTCTGGAGTTGGCTTATTATGACTGATAAAAATTTTGACAAGAATGTCCATAAGTTGGTACCAAAGATCCATCGCAGTCTTGGTGAGCTTGAATTATGTGACAATTCCTTTGAGAACATAAAATTCAACTTCTATTTTGACTAATTGTTGCTTGAGATCCGATGAGCGCTCCTATTGTGCTACCTGCGAGTGGTACAACTTCAGGAAGTTCAACTGTAATTCATATAGTTCTTGTTGGATTACTTCAATATGTAATTTTCAATTAACAAATATATTGTCCTTCATTGTGTTATCAATCGGGTTGGTGGGGGTCAGGATGTGTCAACCCTTCAACTCGGAGTTACTATTTCAAACCAAATTTTCATTGGAAGTTAGCCATTCCAATGTGAGAGGAATCTCTCAATATTTTTAAAGATATGCAGATGGCTAACTCTAGTTTTCTATTTGATTTTCAGGTGAAAGAGTGTAAGGGCAGCCACCATTGGGCATGGAGCCAGTCAAAGAAAAAAATATTAAACAACACATTGTTTTATGGAAACTCGGGCATATTTGGTTTGCTAAGGTGGACAAGGCTATTCATAGTAATCACAACAAATTGAAGGAAGTTGGAGCTATTTGACAGATTTCCACATAATCAATAATATAAGAAAACCAATAACAAAGAAGCATGACAGAATAAGACTAAAACTAGAATGAATCTCAGTTAAAATAGAGGTGTTGCTAATATTTCTATTAACTAAAAACAATACAATAATGGTTCTCCTATCATCGATCCCCCCTCCAGGCAGGGTAAAAAATCTACCTATTTATAGAGACAGATCTCTTTACATATCTGTGACTTAGGCTAGATCCGGTCAACAACTCTGAGATATGTTCCTATCTAATTAATTAAAGCAAGAGCCTTCATAGGAATTTTTTGTTACAATAGAGTTCAGATACAAATGGGAGTTGTATGAACTGTTACAATAATTTAAAGCTCGACATTGTATTGGTGGGAACTCGAATGTCTGGCTCTTCAAATCTATTGTGTTGTTTGCTGGTAAAACGTACTGAGAGTGTCTCGCTATATTCTGTGTCTTGTTGTCTTTCTGTCTTGCGCTCTGTTTGTTTGACTGACTTCTATGTCTTACTGCCCTATGTTCTTGTGCTCTGTGTCTCGCTGCCTCTTTTCTCTGCTTTCTGTTTAATAACTATGATGTTGAAGAAACGTCGAGAAATACTCTCACCGTCTCACAAATAGGAAGCGGAATGGACGTGTTGATCTGGACCGTTGATCTTGGTATATAATTCAATATGGGTCGTTGATATGGGCCTGTGGTCACCACAATCGCAATACAGGAGGATGTTCCCTTAACACTGTTTTATGATAATTCTATGATTTTCCGGATGTGATGGTTTATAAAGTGAAACACATAAAATATCACATCCAGGGGAGGGTCTTTGCACATCACAATCGCAAGTCGGAAGGAATTTGGCAGAGTGGGACCTACATTTGTGCGATCGTCGATTGCGTTATCACAATCGGTGGGAGAAGGACTATCGCAAGCAGCAGGCAGATGTGGTGATATGTGATATCGATGGAAAGTTTAGCGATATGAGATATCAACGTAGAAGGAGCTTATCACAATCGCATTCAGCAAGCAGAGGGGGGAGGACTTATGTGGTATCGCAATCGACAGGGAGGAATTACGATATTAGCAGAGAAGGGGTGGTGGGTTTATGCGATATCACAATCGGAAGGGAGGATTCGCAATATCTCAATCGCAAGCGAAGGAATGGAATGGGTGGATATGGTTTCGCTAAAGGGAAGCTAATGATAGTGATATTGTTACATGTAGCCTTCGGGCCCAGTTAATGTCTTAAGGGTGGCAAATCATATATTATACAACATATATATATATAATGGGTTTGCGGCTAGAGTTATGTGTAATATAAAATGGGTTTGCGGCTAGAGTTTAGTGTCATACGAAAAAAGGAATGTGGCTATAGTTTCACAAATGAAAAAGGATGTGGCTTTGAATATTCTCAAATATTCAAAGGGAAATGGAATTGTGGCTAGAGTTAGGCTTTATAACAAATGAAGGGAAATGTGGAATATGGCTAGGATTGGAATGGGATATGGTTAGAGTTCGGTTAATGGTTAATTGCAGCTAGAGTTGGGATATGGCTAATGAATGGAAAAGGCTAGAGTTATAAAAACAAAGGATGAAATGAGGTGGGTTTTAAACAATATGGTAATTTCTCCAAAACAATTAGAATGGACATGTTTCTTCTCCTTTAATCTTCAAATCCAAATCGCAACAACCTCTTTCAGAAAATCAAAAGATAGATGTAAGGATTAGTGGTGGAAAACCTCGATTAATAAAACTAAAAATTATTTTAGTGAGTTATCATTGATAACACATTGAAGCATCTAAATTCGAGGTAGAGTCCATTGAAAAAACGAAATTGGTGTGCTAGAGAAGATAGAGATGCCCCCAACTAAGCCAAAGGTTGACATATTGATATTTCCAATATACAGTCCCATAAACAACTAGATTCACATAACAAACCCTACTTATACACTATATTTTGAACTACGCCTGAACCAAAGAGTTTCCTAAGCTAGCCAAAGAAAATTCATGAATGATGATACCATAATCCAAATTGTGAAGATTGACATTTCTATCGAGGAACTCTAAAATTTCTAAATTCAGTGAGTAGAACTTTTATGTACCTATAATATTAATAATATGAAGGACCCTAGTGTTTCAGTGAGTCGTGGAGCTGGGACTAGAAGAATAACCTTGTGATCATTAAAGGAATTTTGTCCAAATAACCCATGAACAAAAGTGACAAACCTTAGAATCCCCTTATGCTAGAAACAAAGCCAAGACAAGCTCTTCATAGGGGATACCAGAGGAGGCCCATCTTGATCTAAAATTAAAATCTTGAATGTTTCTTGAAAAATTTTGCAAACTAGTTTACGTCTTGTCAGTAATAGTTCAAATTTGTAAAAGCACATAAACTTATTGATTTTAGTTTAGTTTTGTCGAAATAATTATAGAAAAATAGAAAAATATGTAGCATCACACACAACAATTTTATGATGGAGTTCACTCCTCCCACGCTATGTTTCTGAGTCCATATTACAATGTTGGTCCTTTATATTATATTATCAAAATGTAAATTGCATTAACATACAATGCTAAAACCACAAAAATAATGTTGCCATTGTGTCCCGAAAAACCCCTACATAGGGTCTTCTTGGGCTAAAAAAGGCTAAAAAATGACCAAGTTAGGCCTCTTTCCCATTTCCATATTATTTTTCCTAAAATTGACCAAAACTAACTCACGAGGCAATGAACTTGTCCTTTGTTAGTTTCGCCATGTGACACATCAGCGTGTTTTCGGCACAATTTCCACCACAACAAGTGCAGATTGGCGAACGGTTAAATCATACCAACAGGCCTAAGCGTCGATATTTTAGCTCTTGGTGTCAGTAATATGGTGACCCATGTGGCTAGGGGTGCATGACAGAGGCCACATCTCCGCCAACACTGGACAACTATTCACGTTGTGTGTCATGGGGATCGCAGCTAGGCATACGCGAGCTCCTACTTTGTAGCCTATGTCGTGGTTATATGGTGTTTGTTGAAACTGGTGGTTGGGATAACCACCCACCCCCACCACATTTTCCTTCATCCATGGTTTCATCATTTTTAATGTGACCTGGATTGGGGCCACGCCCATTGCCCGCTATGCCAACACTGAAACCATACCACATTAATTATAACCAATAGGCCTATAGTTAATAAGAAACATATGTAATCAAATGGTAAGGTACTTGGATTGTACGCCAGAGGTGATGGGGTCGACCCTTTCTGGGTCTGTTGGACCCCTGACTAAATTTCTTTCAGGCCGCAAGGGCCATGTGGCAAATCCAAATTGGACACACCCAAATACAATAGCCAATCAAAAACTACCACTCAGACATGTATGACCTACCATGTGTTAGCATGGAATTGGCATGTATTACACATCGTACCACCTAGTCAATTCCTAACATCAAAACCATGTCACCTATAAAACCTTCCCAGTCAGTAGCCGAGTCAGCCCTGTAAGTTGAAGTTTTAGCTATTTTCCAAAAACT
Organism: Pinus tabuliformis; assembly: GCA_031772625.1. NCBI lineage: Eukaryota > Viridiplantae > Streptophyta > Pinopsida > Pinales > Pinaceae > Pinus > Pinus tabuliformis. Next base: position 635,350,687 of record CM062818.1, on the reverse strand, counting down.
TTAGAACATGATAAATTTCATATACGGTGTCAAATTGAGGTGATTAAAGCATTGTTGGAAACCGAAAAATAAGGTCTACGATTTGGCACTGGTTTTGAGTGATTTCGAGCACTTTGAGTTTTGAGTATATTTTTTATCTATTGGTCATTCCTCCCCACTAGAAGTTTTTAGACCACCAAAAGTCTCTTTTTACACAACAATTAAGTGAGGTTACAACTCCCTCACTTTCTCAATATTAATCCACCTCGATATACATGGATTGGTACATTTGAGCCTCATTCAGACATACTCCATATTACCTTTGCGTGAAGTCTTGATTCTCCTATCAATAATTGTGTCGCCCTACACATCTCCATAGTAACTTACTTTATCTCTTAAAAAGTTGGTAAGATTCTTAGTCAGATAAAAAAAATTGATTGATTTCAACTATACAATTGTTCCTAACCTCATGCATCAAGGGGAAACTATTATCATATGAAAATAATACACTCATGTGTACACATTCAGAGACACTCAAAGTTATTAATAAGAACATACAATGATGATATTTTCATCTGGAAACACCGTGAAGACAAAAAATTCCTAAGGTGCAAGTTAAAAAATTTATCTGTGCGGGTGCACCATTATCGAAAATTAACAGATGCCTGACTATTTCTTGGATAGCTGCGTGGTCATGAAACGTCTAATAAACATCTTGGGCTACACACATTCTTAAGAAACACTCAAGATCTTGATATGATGTTATGCTCTTCACCTACAAGAAATTCGAGAATACGAGAAATGCGAAGAACTATAACCTAGAACATAGAATAAAATGAGAAAAACAACAACTATTTTATTATTCAAAAATAGATTCAATGTTCACTTCTTTGAGGGGACAACCTCCATTAGAGAAAATCTCAATTACAAATAACACTTGACAATCTTTCCCTTACTAACTATGACTATCTATATCTAAATTACCTCCAACAACCTAACGACTAGTGATCCTTTGCATAACATGGGTTAACCACTTTATTTATTAACTATGGTCTATTTGCAACTAATTGTCGTCCCTTTCTTAAATGTGGGTTAGCCACTTACAATTATTAATATCGAATTTATTGATTTTCTAACTAACTATGACTATGACTCGACCCATTAGTCTTATTACATAAATAAAGGGGTTAGGGTTGGACCCTACCATGCCCTCTCCCATGAAAAGTAGCCTTTTCCTCAAGGCTGAAGCTGCGGAAATTGCTGAAGAATAGTGGCTGGTTCCTAGGTCTCATCTTCCGGAGAGGTGTATTTCCACTTGACGAGGACTTCCTTGATCATGCGGTTGTGGAGATGTCTTTCATGGGTATCGAGGGCTTGTTTTGGTTAGATCCAGAGTGAGCCTTCCTCATCGAATTCAGGTAGGCTAGTTTGAATTCTGTAATTATTCCAAACCACTTTCTTGAGGCATGATACATGGAAGACTAGATGGATTTTTGAAGTTGGTGGCAAGGCCAGTTTGTAGGTGACTGCTCCAATGCGTTGAATTCTCTGATAAGGTACATAGGATTTTGGTGCTAGTTTATGGAAACACTTTTCTTTGAGAGATGTTTGCTTATATGGTTGTAGTTGCAGGAATACCTAATCCCCTTCTTGAAATGTATGCTTGGAATGATGATGGTCTGCCTGTTGGTTCATTCGATTATGATCTTGATGTATATTATTTTTGAGATGAGATATCATGGCAGCATGGTTCTGTAGGAGTTGATCAACTACCTACACCTTAGAACATACAGGGATATAAGAAATAGGCGAAGGTGGGAGTTGGACATACACTGCCTCATATGGAGTCATCTTGGTGGCTTCATGATAGTTATTATTATATCACCATTCAGCTAAAGGTAGCCACTTTACCCATTGATGTTAATTTTATGAGGTGAAGCACCTCAGATATGTCTCCAAACATTTTTTGACTGCTTCTATTTCACCATCGGTTTGGGGATGATAGGAAATACTTAGTCAGAGTTGCGGGCCATGTAGCTTGAAAAATTATTTCCAAAATTTACTGGTGAATGTGGGGTCACGATCAGACATAATGGAAGTCGACATGCCATGAATTTTGAAGATCTGGTCCATGAAAGCTTGAGCCACCAAAGTGGGGGTAAATCGGTGGGGTATAGTGCAAAAATGTGCATATTTAGAAAGTATGTCCACAACCATCATGATGATGGATTTGTTGCCTGATTTTGGGAGCCCAGTGATGACATCCAAGGAAACATCCATCCAGACAGAGGTAGGGAGTCGCAATGGCTATAAGGTTCTCGGTAACTTGATTGTTTCTCCTTTGTTGTGTTGACACACATCACATTCAGCTACAAAAGTAAGAATATCATTTTTCATGCCAATCCAAAACAAGGAACGATGAGCGCAAGCATAAGTCTTCTGAAATCCTAAATTCCCTATAGTTGGAGATGGTTCAACTCTTCCAAAATGCGGGTTTTGAGGGTGGATGTCAGTGATATAAGTATACGATCCTTGCAGGAAAGAATATCATCCTTCTAAGAGTATTCTGCTGATGAATTAGGATCTTCTCTCAAGTTATTAAAGTTGGGAGAGAGAGGGGTGTGAGAACCATTCCTTGTGGGCTTTTTCAATACAATCTGGTATGGGAAGAGATATTGATAGCATGGTACATTCATCCTCAAATTGGCGCGATAAAGAATCAACTACTACATTTCCACGCCCATTCTTGTAAATTATCTCATAATCATATCCCAACATTTTGGCGAGCCATTTATTTTATAGTGGAGATGATAGACATTGCTCCAAAAAATATTTTAGGCTTTGATGGTCCATTTGGATTTGGAAACGTGGCCCCAACAAGTATGGTCGCCAGGTTTCCATTGCATGTAAGATGGCTATCATCTCTTTCTCATAGGTATATTGACCCAAGTTTTTTCCACTTAGTTGTTGGTTGGTGAATTCCAATGGTCGATCTTCCTCAAAAATTCATTACAAAAGATTTGGTGAACTCTAGTAGGGGCAATATGGGAGTGGAGCACATGGTCTATTTGAGAGCCATGGACGCCTACTAGGCTGCATCAATCCAAAGAAATTAATTTCTCTTGAGAATGTTAGTGGGGGGGTTCTAGCAATGCAACCATAATTGCGGACAAATTTGCGACAGTATATAGTGAGACCCAAGAATCCCCTCAAACTCTTCAAGGTTTTTTATTGGTGCCAATCTTGCATTTCCTATATCCTATTGGGATCAACCCTCACTCCTTCACGACCAAAAATTTGTCCCAAATACTTGACTTTTTCCACGCCAAAAGAGCATTTGGACAATTTGATAGATCATTGTGATTCTGGAGCAGTTGCAATATCATGTATACATGTTGAAGATGTTTGTCCCAGGTTAGGCTGTAGATGAGAATGTCATCAAATAAGACGAGGAAAAAAATTGAGAGATATGGTTACAAAAGGTGGTTCATGAGGCTTTGAAAAGTATATGGAGCATTATAGAGACCAAACGTCATGACCAAGAATTCATAATGGCCTTCATGAGTTCGAAAGTCAGTATTGGGAATTTCTACTTCCTTCATGCATATTTGGTGATAGCCAGAGTGAAAATCTAGCTTGGTAAACAATTGAGCACCATGTATTTCATCAAGAAGATCATCAAAAAACTAGAATAGGAAATTTGTCTTTGACATTGAGCTTGTTGACGGCCCGAAAGTCTAGACACATGTGCCATTCTCCATATTTCTTTAGCACCATGACCACTAGTGATGAATAAGGACTGATGCTAGGACGAATAACACCATCTTTGAGGAGTTCCTTTATTATTTTTTCAATTTCATTCTTTTGGGTGAAAATATATTGGTATGGCCACACATTAGGCTGTTGGGACCCCGGGACCAAAGGGATGCTATAATCATGTTCACCACAAGAGGGTGGAAGCTCTTTAGGTTTGTCAAATACCTGTTGGTGGTGGTCTAAGACTTATTGCATCTCAGGATGAATATGAGGAGTGTTAGATTCAATGGCCTAGATGGCATTAAATTGGGTGATGACTCCATGATGGCCCTTTCTCAAAATCTTTTCCATTCGACGTGAGTTGAAGATAGTATGAGAATCTAACTGGAGCTCAAATAATGTATGGATGTGGTCGTTTTTCTTGAAGCTCATATACAACTCCTGGAAATCCATTGTGATCGGGCCTAATGTGCGAAGCCATTCACCACCCAAGACAATGTCACAACCACCCATTTCAATAGAAAACACATGGGTCTTTAGGTGCCAGTCTCCCATCTAAAGTTTAATATCTTGTAGCAGCCTTCACATTTCATGGTTTCCCCATCAATAATAAGGACAAGGAAATTAGAGACTGCCTGCACAAAACAATGAACAGCTTCGGCGACTCACTTATGGATAAAGTTATGAGTGCTACCACTCTCGATCAATACATCTATTGATCGATGTTTACGAAATGTTTGGATTTTGAGAGTTTGAGGTGAAGAAATGGCCACCAAAGAATGTAGAGAGATAACTATTTCATCTAGTGTAGCTGTGAGATCATTTTCAGGTTGAGTTTCCTCAATTTCATCCTCAATACCCCCAAGGGGTGGTGCTTCCTCAAATGATCTGTTATCAATAGAATCAATTTGAAAGAATATTGGTTCCTTACATTTATTCCCTGAGGAGTATATGTAATCATAGTAGTAGCATAATCCTTGTTTTCTTCTTTCAGCCATTTCTACTAGAGACACTTTTTGAACCTTAAGTGTTTGGGTAGGGCCCTAATCTTGGGTGGGATGCCCCTTCACTGCGAAATTTGGATGAGTGGACTCGGCAGCTAAGGTGAGTTCCACCTCGACAACCTTTTTGCAGTAAACCATCCACATAGGTGGGTGGTGCATTGGACATGGGATTGTATGGCCTCTTTGAGACCACTGATGAAACACTCCAAGTAGAAGTCATCCTAGACCATCAGTTATGATGGCCAATGTCTCAAAGGTTGAAATGTAGTCTTTTACTATGCCTGTCAGTCGGAGCTTAGCAAGATGACCCCAAAAATTAGATTCCTTGTTGAAGTGGTCACATAGGGCTTTTGAGAGAATGTGCCAAGTTATGATCCCGGGATAACATTTTTTATGCAACTTCCACCATTTCCATCTCACTTGGTGTAAGTAAAGGGCTCTCACATGTAGTTTAGTTGTATCATCACAGATATCATTAAGGGAGAAATATTGTTCCATTTGTGCTACCTGTACTGCATGACTAGAGCCATCAAATTTGTACATGTCTATCTTGGGTGGTCGAGGGCGGGAATGTTGGTGATTTCCATGGAAGTGAATGTGATGGCTAGATTCTCCTTCAAGGTGTTCATCAACACTACGCTCCTCCCAATGATACCTCTGTATCATATTTGTGAGCTGTGAAAGCGTGATGGTAATTCGGTCCATACTACCCTAGAACTCATCCAACCTCTTTTCAAGACTCTCAATATTCTCATAGGCCATGACTTGAGATCTGGTACCTACCATACAAAAACCTCAATCAATTACTTAAGAGTAGTCTTCTTGGAAAGAGGGCAAGTTCAAGAATCTTTTAGAGGGGGTCACTTGAAGTCACTTCAGAAAAATTTGGGACCACTAAAAAATTGAAGCTCAAAAGTGAATGGTACCATTGCGATCAACTCGTCATTCTGAAGCTTATGGGCTAAGTCACCCTGTTGATCAATACTGCAGTGGTTGAATTCTAGAAAAATTGATCCTGCCCAATTTCCTGTGAAAATACGACCTGGACTGTAGTGGCAACAAGCATCACTCCACAAAGAGTCTTATCGAAAATGTGAAACCACAACTTTTGAATGTGAGTTGCATGGTGGTGGCAGAACCCCAATTATTGGATCTGATTTGTGTGATGGTGAAAATCCCCAACTGGTGGATCTAATTTGCACTGCGGCGACAAAATCCCTGTTGGATCTGATCTAGAAGATAAGATAATGGGCGATCTTCAGAGAGCAAAGTTAACTATGGTCACAAAGGAGTTTTAGGTACACTGTGGTCCAAAAATAGTACTTGACCCAATCTTTCATGGTGCTAACTAAGGAGGATCGACTGTAACATTAGCCGTACTACCCGCCTACCCTTAAAGGAAAGGAATTGGTAGCTCTCATCTCATTTATGAGGTGAACCACCACATTGATAAAACAAGGAGATGAGGAGTGTCCAGGAAACTCTATAAATACAAGTTCTAGGAGAGCTAAAAAGAAGAAGAAACAAAACATTTTATTGTTCATGAAATTGCTCCCTAGCAATCAAGAATTTTATTGAGAAGATAATTTCATCATTGGGAGAGTCTTCATACTTCTTTGATAGAGAGAGGAAGCTTGCAAGAATATTGAGGAAAGAATATTCCTTATTGAGGATTCTTGAGCACCATTACTCAAAAAATTATCTCAAAGTGTCTTTTATTCATCTATTCTATATCTTCTACACTCAGTAATCAATAAAGGGAACCCTTTTCCATTGCTTTGTGTATGTGTTTGCTTCATTACACATTGTTCATATGTTTATTTCTTAGTTTTAAGTTTATGTTTATGTATGCATTGTTTTCATTTTTTACAATGCTTTGTTTACCAATGTTTACCCACTAACAACAATAAATTGCTCTTGCTTTAGATCTATCAAGAACCGAGAGGGATCAAATCTCTCGAGGTGCAAACCTTTTTTTTACGGAAAAACTTGAGTAAAGGTTTGCACCTCGAGAGGTTTGATCCCTCTTGGCGCTTGATAGATCCAGAGCTAAGATGGATTTATGTAACCAAGGAAAATCTATGGAACATATGATTAATTATATCAATAATATGTAAATACATCTAATATCAATATAATCATTTTAAATATGCTAAATATGTTTGAGATTTATTTGGTCATTTCAATTTTAAATTTTCTTAGTTACCTCAGTTAGTTGGGATGATAAATATTGTTAATAAATTTAATGATGAAAAATGATGAAATCAAAATTTTGAATGCAAAATGACAATGTAATAGTGTTTAGTGATAGAAAATGTGAATAATAAGAATGTAGGAAATTACAAATAGTTTTCATTGTGATCAATCTCAAACTATTTTCTTGTACTATTCTTATTGTCACCCTTGTTAGTTTTTTCATCTTTTCATATTGATTATATGAGAAGGATATTTGAAATCATAAACCAATTAAATATTTAGCTCAAGCTATTGTAATAAACATCATACCTTGCTCTCCAATATTAAAATGTTGAATTACTATAACACTAAAGTCAATGCACATTATTAGTCCAAACACTTTAAAATTAATGTACCATCCTACATCCAGTTACATCAAATCAGAAACCAACATCTACACTTAAATCAATGCATCTAATGCAAGCAATCAAATAAGATTAGAAAACAACATCTACACTAAATTCACAGGGGCTTCACTCAATGAACCTCTAACATATTGCGTGCATTCGTGGCATATTAAACAATACCCTTAATTTGACTATATATTGGAAAATTGCTCTAAAAATCACATTATTTAACCCCCTAACAATACAAACCCAATACACCTTCCCAATTTAAAATACCCTCAATTGCAGTAGATATTGTAGGTATCTATTTTTTCATTAACACTTTTTATACCCCTTTATATTTTTTCATTAACTTTGAGCTCCATTTTTTATACTTGCCAATATAGAAACCCTTCACCCCCTATATATCCCCTAATATATTATGCCATTTTTTGCTCGATATATATCCCCCAATATGAACCGACGTGGTATGGTATTGGTCTCCAAGTGAAGCCCCCGTGACTAAATTCAATGCATCTAGTGCAAGCAATAAAATAGGATTAGAAATCATCATCTACACTGAAATCAATGCATTAAGTGCAAACAATCAAATAACATTAAGAATCGTCTACATTGAAATCAATGCATCTAGTGCAATAAATAAAATATAATTAGGAATCAACATCTACATTGAAATTAATGCATCTAGTTCAAGCAATCAAATAGGATTAGAAACCACCATCTACACTAAAATTAATGCATTTAGTGCAAGCAATCAAATAGGATTAGAAATCATCTAAATTCAAATCAATGCATCTAGTGAAAGTTATCAAATATCATTAGAAATCAACATCTACACTAAAATCAATGCATCTAGTGCAAGAAATAAAATAGGATTACAAATCACAATCTACACTCAAATCAATGTATCTAGTGCAAGAAATCTTCTTCCCTCTCTCCCCCTTCCATCTCTCCCTCTTTGTCTCACTATCTCAGCCCTGCAAACTCACATGCTCTCTCACTCCATATCTATCAAACTCTTCGTTCCTCCCTCCCATTCTCCATATCTATCTTCTTCCCTCTATTCACCTTTCATCTATATCTATATCTCCCTTTGTCTCTCTATATCACCCCCAAACATACACTCTCTTTCTCCAATATATCTATATGTCATTCCCCCTCCTCTCTCTCTCTCTCTCTCCCCCCAACTTGTATCTCTCTTCCCTCGTGTTGTCCTCTCTCCCTCTCTCTACATCTTCCTTATCACTCCCTCTCTCTCTCTAAATCTTCCTTATCACTCCCTCTCTCTCTCTCCACCTCCCTCTATTTATTTCTTTCCTCTTACCTCCATCTCTCTCCCCCTTCTTCTCCATCTCTCTTTCCCTACCTCTCTCCACTCTCTCACATCCTCTCTCTCTTCCTTACTCTCTCTCCCTTTCTCTACCACCTCTCTCTCTCTCTCTCTCTCCCACCTCCAACTTTGTTACTATATGCCTCTATATTTCCTTCTCTCCCCCCTTTTCTCCATCTCTCATTCTTTGTCTCATTATGTCACCCTGAACCATAGACACTATTTCTCAATCTCTCCCTTATCACTCCCTCTCTCTCTTCACTTCTCACTCTCTATGTCTTTCTTCTTCCCTCCCCATCTCCCCCTCCAACTCCATCTCTCTATCCCTCCCTCTCTCCTCTTCTCTTTCAAGTCCTCTCTCTCTCATCCTTCCTCTCTCTCCCTTTAACTCCTACCTCTGTCTGCCTTCCCCCATCTCTCTCTCCCCTCCAATCCTCTATCTTCCCCATCACTCTCTTCCTCTCTCTCTTGTCCTTCCTGTCCTCTCTCTCACGCTCTCACTCTCACTCTCTCTCTCTCTTTTCCCTAAAATTCTTTCTCTTCCCCCATCAATCACTCTCTCTCTAACCGTGTTACTATATCCCTTATCTCCCTCCATCTGTCCTTATCTCTCTACCACCTCGATCTTTATGTGTCCCTCTTCCTCGCTTACCCTTCTCTATCTCTCTCACTCCTCTCCCCCTTTCTCTCTTCATTTTTCCTCTCCCCTTTCCTTCAGTGTATCTCCATCTCTGCCTTGTCACTCTCCCTATCTCTCCACCTCTATCACTCTATGTCTTTGTTCTTCCCTCCCATACATAGATAGAGTTAATATATATTATAATATAACAAATTTAATATTGTATTAATTCAAATTTATTAAATTTAATAATATTAATCTTTAAATATTAATATTAGGGTTAATAACGTGTTTTTGCATGGTATTAATAATAATTTAGTACACGGTATTTGTCCCATAGGCTTGGTATATAATTAGATGTTGATTTCTAATCATATTTGATATATTTTTTTATTTATTTACCACACATCTTTATACCTCGCTTATATTTATTTATTTACCACACCTCTTTTATAAATATGGTGTTTGGCCAATGGATTTCCACTCATGGTATTAATAATACTTTTTTCCATGGTATTTGGCCCATAGGCTTCATTTAATTTTCAGTTTTTTGTAAATATAAAGAGGTTTATGAAGTAAATACCATAAATTTGGAGTAATCATAAAAAGAGGTTTTATTTATTTACCCCCATACTGGGTTGTAGAGCGCCTGCCTTAACTCAATAATTAATCTTAGTCTAGTAATATGATTAAAAATTTATATATAATCTAAAGATTCAAGTTATATATAATTTAAGATTCAAGCTAATTTTTTGATTGGCATTAGTAAAAATTATTTTTATTAATTTTTTAGGACGTGACATACTTACACATCTGGTCTGGGTGATACTGGGTTGTAGAAAGGTATAATGGTGGAACTAATGTTTTCCTTGGGTATGAGCCATAATCATATGATGAGGAAATGTCAAATTGATGCTCAAGGATAGAAGGGTTAGATCGCTCTATAGTGTTATACAACTTCAAGGGTTGACTAAAAACATGATATATGTAAGAAAGATGAGTATTATAATTGTAAATACTGTGATTGAAAAGGAATCATGTAGGATGGTTGAAGCAACAATAGTATTTTTGACACGAGCTTGAACTAGAACTATGTACAAGTCACTGGGAATCACTGTTAGTAATGGGTGTAACAATTTTTTTGTTCTTAAGGCTCTAGAGGATGAAGTCAAAACCGCTATTATCTATGGATAAAATACAATGATGTGGCATCGAAGAATGGGGAATATTGGAGAGAAGGACCTTCAAGCACTATAGAGTAAAATTATGGTTGATGCTATGGGTAATTACATATAATATCTTGGTTTATGTGAACATTACATTTTTGGTAAAAAAAATACGACAAAATTCTCAACATGCACCACAATATCTAAAAGCATTTTCGAGTTGTACATAATGATGTATTTGTATATGTGTATGTTTCGTCACTAGGAAAACTTGTGTCCTATCTCTTTTTAATTGATGATTTTTCAAGGAATATATGGATTTGTTTCTTCTAAAATAAACTTGATGTCTTTTGTAAATTGAAATAGTTTAAGGTTCTTGTGGAGATGTGCACAAAGAAGAAAACTAAGGTGTTGAGAACAGACGACGGGGGACAATTTTGTAGCAATGAGTTCAAATATTTCTATAAGTAATGTGTAGAACAATGTAGAAGAGTACTCCTTACACACCTCAACTAAATGAGGTTGCAGAAAGGATAAATAGGAAATTGATGGAAAAATCAAGGAGCATGATTAGTGATGTGAGATTAGGATAGGAATTCTACTTAGAGGCAATAAATATCACATTCTTACCTAATAAATTAGTCACCATCACCAACATTTTTTGAGAATACTTGAGATTAGGCATGGACTAATAATAAATTTTCTCTTAACCATATCAAAGCTTTTTGTTGTGATGCTTATTCACATGTTCCAATGGAAAGTAGGAGAAACCTAGAAAATAAAGCTAAAAGGTGCATCTTTATTGGTTATAATTGTGGTTTAAAAGGTTATAATCTTTGGGACCCAAAAACTAGGAATGTTATTTACAATTGAGATGTTGTATTTAGACAAATGAAATATGTTTTCAAATAGGAAGTCCCACCATAAGGTAAAATAACTAAAATTATTGGAGTTTGAGTTGTGGGATGAAGATATACCTTAGTAGAGGAACATGCTTCAAAATAGTAACTTCATATTATAGTATTAGAATTATTTCGAGAGATATGGAAATTAGAAAGGTATACTCCACCTAATTTTGTTCTCGTTTTAAGTTTCTTATTACTAATCATCATCCCAAAATGGTTATGGAGGTAGTGAATTCAAAGGATGGTAAACTATGGAAAAATACCATGGTTAAGGAAATGGTGTCCTTAGACAATAATGAGGCTTGGGATATAATTGAGTTGCTAGCTCAAATAATTCTCATCAGTAACAAATGAGTGTTTAAGAAGAAGTTGAATATATAAAGTAAAGTGGAGAAATACAAATATTGATTAGTAGCGAAAGCCTACTCCTAGGTATAGAAAGTTTCCTTTGGTGAAAATTCATCTCCTATTTCTAAATAAACTTCTATTAGATTAATTTCCTCTATAGTTTCTACTACTTTTGATATTGAAGTAGAACAAATGGATGTGAAGGAGAAATTCCTATATTGGGATTTAGATGAAAAAGTATATATGAAACAACTCGAACATTTTGCAATGAAAGGAAAAAATAAGTTGGTGTGCAAGTTGAAAATGTTTGTGTATCTGTTAAAGTAATATTTAACAATGTGGTATCAAAAATTTGATACATATGTGTTGGGGCTTGATTGGAAAAGAGAAAAGATAATCATTGTGTGTATTTCAAAGAGGTGGGTAATCATTTTATTTATATGTTCATGTATGTATATGATATGTTGTTGATTGGAAACAACATGGAAATCACCGAGGAAGCGAAAATAAAATTTCCTCCAAATTAGACATGAAAGACATTGTTGCTGCAAATTTTATTTTGGGCATGGGAATTGAAAGAGATTGGAAAAACAAGAAACTCCTCTTGAGTCATAAGAAATGTGTTGAGATATTATTATTGAAGAAGTTCAATGTGCATGAATGTAGACCAATCAAGGTCCCTCTTCATTGGTGTAAATTTGTTATCTCCCCAATAAATAAAGGCTATAAATGACCTCTAGAGTCCAAAAAAAGATGATACAAAAAATACCTACATATCATCGAAATCATTTCCTATTATGATAGTGAAACTCAACTCATCAATAGAATAACCAAAATATTTAGAATCAATATCAACTCTAAATGTTAAAATAAGATGAAAAAAGCTTAATTGTCAAATCAAGTTTTTTTTTGGATGATGGGTACACTTTTACTAGGGTAATGAAAGAGGAGTTCAACAATCAATGCCATTAATATCGAGGTACATTGATATATTTGGGTTCTTGATTAAATGCTAGTTCTGAAATGTCATACATGACAAAATCCAATGCAAACAATGAAATCACCCCAATTGTGATATATTGAAAATTGTTAAGTCTATTGGATTATGAATGGGATCTAAAATTCTACTTTCTCTTATGAAATCCAACAAGGTTTGAACTACTCTCAAGCATCCTTAAAATATTAACTATACTATTAAAAATTTAAGTAAATGGATGAAAATGAATGATAATAGGGAATATCACTTTTACATTACCATTGATTACATAGCATTAGTAGGGCCCTAGGGTTGAATATAAGTGTACACTTCTCATAAATTATTATTAAAACAAATAAATTTTGAGGGCCCTTAGGCGTAATGTGAAAAACTAGTTGTTTTTTTGAAAAAAGAGTGGCTTCATATCAAACCAGTCGGTTCCATACAAAAACTAAGCACTTTTGTACAAAATCAACCTTTCCAGATTTTATTCCAATGGTCGAATTGGTTAGGGCCTCAAACCAATTGGAAGGATTGGTTCAATCAATTCATGTAAAATACTAATAACATTGCTTCATTATCAATAAGTTAACATCCAAGTCATAAATTCTTAAAGCTTCCATAACCTTTAGGATATTCGACAAATGCTCAAGCAGAGAACATCCATATCCAACAATGCAAATGAAGGAGAGAGAGAAAGAGTGGCAAGGTAGAGAGGGGGGTGGAAGGGATAAGATAAAGTGAGGGAGGGATAAAAAAAAAGGTAAGGGATGGGAGGAGAGAGAGTGTCTGGTGGAAAAGAGAGAGAGGGTTGAAGAAATTGGGGAAGGAGAGAGGGGAATATGGAGAGAGAGAGAGAGAGAGGGGGAGAGAGGGAGGATGGGAGGGAGAAGGGAGAGGGAGGGAGGGACAGAACAATACATTAAGGGATGGGATGGAGAGTAAGAGAGATTGTAGAGTGGGAAAGAGAGAGATAGAGAGAGAGAGGGAGAGAGAGAGATAGAAGGGGAGAAGGGAAAATGAGTCACTTTCTCCATATATATCCATCTATCTCTCTCCCTCCCTCCCTCTTCCTCGCACCCTCACCTCTCTCTCTACCTTTTCCTCCCTCCCACTCTCATCTCTCTCACCTACCTTCTCTCAATCTCTATATCTCTCTCTCTCTTTACCCAATCTATATATATCTCTCTCTTCCTCCCTCTGTATCTCTCTTCTTTTCCCTCACTCCCTCAGTCTCTCTAACTCTATCTCACGTCTCTAACTCTTTATCTTTCTCCCTACATCCTTCCTCTTCTCTCTCTATATATAGTGCATAAAAAATAAAATAAACCATAAAGAATGAGAATTTTCTAAAATAAAACCCACCAGGTATGCCCACATGTTCAAAACTACATCTTTTCTAATGCTCATTTCATTTTTCTTTCTTCAAAATAAATTTAAATGTAAATAAAAAAATATCTCTAGACCATATTATTATTCTTCCAAACTTGGTTGTTTCCCATTCCTCCAAATATATAAAATGAACATGTTATCATTGCCCAAACTAGGTGAAACAGGTGAAACCAACATAAGATACATGACAATGGAGATGCAAAGGTAAGCTCAAGCCCTTTTTTGGGAATGAAGTCAATAGTTAAATAACAAATTTTACTTTGAAGTTAATATACATCTGCTATAAGATTAACATAATGGAAGCGTGTTGGGCCCATAACCAATATGTCCAAAGATTGAAACATGGCTCTGATATGTTTGGTTTAACAAATTACCAATTTGCTAAGGAATCCTCCTCATTGAGAAAATAAAGAGTAATGTTTGGAGGGAAAAGTTCATATTTTTTAATTTAAATTTGTTTTTTTAATTAAATATATAATTTATTTTGTAAGGTGAAAAAGGTAAAGGCTCTTATGAGTGTTCTTCTATGTAGTGATTATCTATATTTAAATTTAAACTTTTAGTTAAATACATAATTTATTTTGTGAGGTAAAAAATGTAAAGGCTCTTATGAGTTTTCTTCTATGTAGTGATTTTCTTGATTTAAATAATAACATAAATTTTACAATAATTTATTTCGGCCTCGAACTTATTTAAATAATCTTAATAAAAATTCTAAGAATACCATTATAGAATTGTACAAAGTGTCACTCTATATTATAATATAGGAAAGATCTTGTATTGAAGGAAGCATGCGAGTAAATAACAATAACGATAAAATCTTAATTAGAAAAAATAAAAAGTTAAAAGTATTAATAAAAATAATAATTCAACTTGTGTATGGGTAGTAGCACAATTAGAAAAAATCATGTTGTCAAGCCCTTGTGTATCCAAGTGATCATAAGTTCAACCCCCCTCGACATGTCTCATTTTGTTATACTTTTGTAATTAAATTTATTTTCGAAACAAAATTCAAAATGTGCATATTATATTAAGATAAATTTAAATAATTATAATTTTGATATGTAAATTTAGTTAATAAACACATAAATACTTAAAATAAACTTTTTTCCTAAACTTTATAATATTTTAGAATTTCATGCTTAAATTTGGTTAATAAACATGTGAAACTCAATAATAATAATAATCTCTCTCTCTCTCTCTCTCTCTCTCTCTCTCTCTCTCACACACACACACACACACACACACACACATAGGTTCAAATTTGGATGGGGTAGAGTGGCTTGCATCTTAAATGATTTGATTCCTTTTGACACTTGGTAAATCTAGATTTAAGATGGATTTATGCTAATTCTTTTTAATATTATTTATAGTTTTTTCTTACTTATATATATATATATATATATATATATATATATATATATATATATATATATATAGATATAATTTTGTAAACACCGTTGATATTAAAAAATAAATCACCAATTACGCTTATGAATTGTTGTTTTCCCTGTAGTCACTGACTTCATAAATCAAACCTGTGACCAAAGAAAATGATTTTTGACCAAAAAAATGACAAGGTTTTTAATATTTTTCATCCCTATCATAAGGCTATTGTAGCTATCATGATAAATAAAACAAGGTAAATGTATGTGAATAATATACAAGCAACAATATTTCATATAAAAGATAGTGACAAAATGAAATGGATAGGGTTTCCTATCTAAAATAATTAAAAATGCAAGTTACTAGGTAATAAAGTCTAATATTTTTGGTTTATTAATCATATGGAAGATCATGCAGAGGGCTACAAATTTGTGGGCATCTTTCCCTTAGATAAATCCTTGACCTGGTGGATTAAAATTGATATGAAAATGGAGGTCATCTCCAAATGGAATTGTCTTATATGACCATTCCACATTCTGATGGAACCCCCTTCATTCTTTATAGAGTGTCTGACTACCCTACTCATGTGGTAAATCTACGACCAATTCCATTTTACAAAACACATGAGATAAAAAATCCTTCCCCTATTCTCCATTCACGAAAGGTATAAATTCTCAAGCAACTAAGTCAAAAAGAGAGAAAAAAGTGGAGACGTAAGAGAGAATATAAGGTTGGGGATGTGGTCTTGGTTGTTAAAAATCCCATACATTTCAATATTCATGGGAAGTTAGGGGAAGATTAATACTACATTTCCAAACTTCACGAAGAACTTTCGCCACAACTGGTTAATTTAAGCTGTATCACCCATTTCCTTAACACTTGACATTGTACCATATGCATGTTAGATTAGGTTGCACTGCATGCTTATTTCCTCATTATAGTTACTATCATATGGTATTTCTCGTAACAGATTAGTCACATTAAAATTAAATTTGAATTTTACTTTCCTATTGATTTTTACAGCCTAATATTAAGCATGGGTAATCATCAGACACCAAAAAAAAGATGTTGCCCCATGTGCTTGGTCTTTAATATGTGCTAGTAACAATTTTTTTGTACCAAGAGATTGTTGGTGTTATCATGACCTCCAGTTCAAGTAGCTTCATGCACATCTCTGAGATCTCATGTCCGAGTTAGAGTATATGTTACCCACCAGTCATGGGTAGTGTATATAGGATAAATTTTTTCTCCTATATGGTCATCATTCGGCAGCCAACAACCCATTCCAACCACCAGAGAGCTCAATGTGCCACCACCTGAGCGAAGCATGTGGTCCCTCAACCACTTGTCATGAATCTGTGTTTGAAGTTGGGCCTCCTAACCTAAAGGTATAACTTTTCATTGTTATAGTTGAGTACTTTTTCTTACTTGTCATGGGAACTATTGGAATGAATTGCTAGGGGGATTGGGTGAAAAACAATGGGTGATGTTTGTATCATTGTCTGTACTACCAAATTTCTGGTTACCCTTGTATCCTATTCTCGTGGGATCTCCTTTACTAGCCATTAGCTTTTGGGTTGAGACTACATGAGAGATCCCAATTTTAATTATGTGGTTCGGCTTCTTGATACCACCTATGTCACTCACCTTCCATTCATTTCAGCACCATTAATATATTTTCCCAACTAGAAAAGTCATCATTTTAAACAAATTGAAGTATAAAGACCTTGACGCGACTGCTATAATGCACTAATTCCATGTGAAGTTGCTTGAAGGCCTCCTTGATTGAGTGAAATCTTTCCAAACCATAAATTTTCCTTGAATCCATCACTCCCAAAGGACATGGAACTAATCCTCAATATGTGATCAGTTTTAAATCTTATTTCTCTCACATCCCCTTCTTTTTATAGGCCTAGCCTCCATAGGTCACCTACGACATCAACTTTCTCACGATTTATCCATCAAAAGAATTCAATATCTTTCCCACAGCTATGTTGGTGTGTCCTCTAAAATCTGATACAGGTGGATGTTGGTGGCAACTTACCTATCCCACTTGGACCCCCACAACTGTCTCTTTTAGTTTTTCGGTTTCCATGATTGTAGGACAATTTACTATTTTTGGCAGTTTTTTGGGTCGTGAACTTTTAGAGTTGTTTTGAGGCCCTAAACGACCTTTTTTGGGAAAACCAAGAGCAACATGGGTCACCGATCATTGTTTCTCACTCAAAAGTTGTAGTCCTCAGCTAGATATTTCTAACGAGTTATTTTGTGTGTCAAACGAAGATCGTATGCCAAAGTTACGACCCCGAGAAGTTGATGTACCAATTTACCGAAACTGGGCCCACAGTTTGGTGTTTCATCTCCTAAGGTTAGGTTTTTGGATGTTTATGGTATTCGATTGTTTCTCAACAATAAATGGGACTTCGACCCTCATTGTAGCACAGTTTAGAGGCATGTAGTTGCCATATCTCTCATCAGAGATAAGCTACCATCTCCCGAGCTAGTTTATTTCCATTTCTTTTTGTAATCATATTTCAGTATTTTACGTTAATGAAATGAAGTATTATTTCTGTTGCATCTCTGTATTTATGGTTATCTTGGTAATTTGTTGCATTCCTGTTTAAATCTAGATCAGTAGTATCAGAGCGGTCTGCTCTTTCTCTATTTTTCTCTGCATGTCCCCAACGAGGTCAGGATATAAGGAGTTAGGGCTTGAATTGGTCGAACCTTTGCAAGACTAGCTTCGCAAATCCCGACGACCTCCCATGGCAGATGAAAAGAAATATGAGGGGGCAGGATTTCCTATAAAAATATTGCTCGAAGAAGCCCTCGAGGGACAAAGGAACACGATGATGGAAAACTTTGCCCAGATCCTTCAGCGGCTACCTGGGGGCGATGCATTTGCTTCTAGTAGCTACTCTGGAAACACCACACCCTTTAAGGTACATGTTAACTTTGAAATCCCCATATTCAAGGGTCAGATAGACGCACATGTCGTAGATAAATGGTTAAATATGTTAGAAGGTTATTTTTCTGTTCATGACTTTTCCAGCCAGGAAAAGATCAGTTTTGCACTTCTCAAAATAGCCCCCAACTTCAAGGACTGGTGGGAAACCTATTGCGAGCAGAAGGATGAAAGTATAGGCTCACTATTTTTAGCCGCACCGACTTGTAATTCACTTTGGGATGCCATCAAGGAGCAGTACTACCCCGTCAGGAGCTATGAGGACAAATACATAAAGTGGACCATGTTGTGGTAGGGAAGGGACCAAGATTTATCGGAGTTCACAAATATTTTTCATACCCTTCACACAAAGTTGGGATCAACAATTTTGAGCTACATTTGGTACTCAAATACTGTGGTTGCCTACACAGGTACATCCAGGACAAGATGGAGTTCCTGTACATCTCCTCGCTCGGCACAAAGTACAGATACACTGTCAAGATCGAGCAGAAGTTTAAACAAAAGAAACGAGACTTTTGATCCGTGAATCCGAAGAAAAAAAGACAAAGCCAAGGCGGGGTGATCCAAGACAACCCATCAAAGCCGCAAGAAAATAACAGTACCATGAATTCAAATAAGGACATAGGATAGTGGTGTGAGTTTCATAAGTGCCCCACTCATAACACAAGTGAGTGTCGAACCAAGCAGTTGTTGGTGGCTGAGTTGAAGGCTTCAAAATCAAATGCATGTTCCAACCCTGAGTTAGAACACGACAAGGGAAATGAAAAATGGAAGAAGATCATTGATGCGGATCCCGATGCCACTGTTGCCACTGCCAAGGTCCAGAGGAATGAGCTCGAAGATACAGAGGAGGGAGAGCATCTTTTCCACTCACAGATGTGGGTAAAGGGTTCGCCGTTGCAACTCATTATTGACAGTGGGAACCACAAGAACCTCATTTCAGTAGAGGTCATGAAGCAGCTAGGACTACCAAAGATACCACAGCCGCAACCATACAACATCGAGTGATTTCATCAAGGACGAGATCTCTGAGTCCGCCAGCAGTGCCACTTTCCCTGCAACATCAAGCCCTTCACAGATTGAGGTATTTTGATATTTGTTATGTATTATTAGGCCAACCATACTTGTGGAAGCGACATGCTGTGTATGAGTCAAGGCATCACGCTGTTATTATTTCTTTATGTAATACATTATACAGGATACCAGAGGTAGCCCCACCTACCGCCACTTCTTTGATCTCTACTAAGAAAGGTAGTAAGATCATCTCCCAGACTAGGAAATTTATTTTTTGTCTAGTTCTCTCTCAAAGTAAGGGGAAGATTGTAGCGACATCCATGGCCCCCGAGAAGGGTTCCTCCATGCAAGAGAAGCAGGTGGATATGGTCATGAAAGAAGACAGGGACGTCTTCTCCTCACTCACAGGGGTACCGTTGCACTGTCAGGTCAAGCATTTGTCCGATCTGACTTTCGGAGCACCTCTACCCAACGAGCCGATATATTGCCACTCCATTATGGAAAATGCCATGTACAAGCAGTGACATGATCAACATCAAGTACCACACAAGTTTCAAGTGGGTGACAAAGTATGGTTGCATCTGTAGAAAGAATGCCTTATAAGAGCCCATCAAAAGCTTAGACCACTTCGATATGGTCCTTACACCATTACCAAGGATATGGGAAACAATTCTTTGGAGCATAACATTCCCCCATTCCTTCGCTTGCACTGAGTGTTCAATGTGGACCACCCTTGACCATGCTTCCAACCATTACTAGACACATCAGAGGTTGCAGAACAACTCACCAGTGACCGAGTTCAATAGAAGTTTCTTCATCTCATGGAGGAACTCAACGCAATGGGGACCATTGCTTCCTAAGGGGGGAGGAATGATCCAGGTGGATGTTGGTGGCCACCCACCTATCCCACTTGGACCCCCACAACTGTCTCTTTCATTTTTTCAGTTTCCATAATTGTAGCACAATTTACTATTTTTGGCAGTTTTTTAGGTCATGAACTTCCGGAGTCGTTTTGAGTCCCTAAACGACGTTTTTTAAGAAAACTTGGAGCAAAATCGGTTATTGACCGATGTTGCTTACTCAAAAGTTGTATTCCTCAGATAGATATTTCTAACGAGGTATTGTGCACATCAAATGGAGATCGTATGCCAAAGTTATGACCCCGAGAAGTTGATGTACCAATTTACCCAAACGGGGCCCACAGTTTGGTGTTTCATCTACTAGGGTTAGGTTTCTGGATGTTTACAGTTTTCTATTGTTTCTAAACAATCAATAGGCCTTTGAGCCTTATTGTAACACAGTTGAGAGGCATGTAGCCACCACATCTCTCCTCAAAGATAAGCTACGAATATCGCTTGAGCTTGTTTATTTCCATTTTTGTTTGTAAGCGTATTTCAGTATTTTAAATTAATGAAATGAAGTATTATTTCTACTTCATCTTTGTATTTATGGTTATCGCAGTAATTTTTTGCGTTCCAGTTTAAATTCAGATCAAAATCCCTCCAAATTTCACAAAATTATGATGGTGGGATATTGAGGTATCTCAGGCCCTAGCTCAAAGATCGATTCTTGCCCTTGGTATCCCATTGGCTAGGAACATCATTAGGATCATAGCATTAAATTATCAAAATAATATTATATCGTTGATCCCATTCCCTTCCCTAATTAGGTGAAGCACATTATTTGGTTGGTCAACTCCATATGGTAGACTTAATTGTGGGTCCACTAGGCCTTTTATGGTCCCACAACTTATTGATTCCAATTTCACAAAGATCACATAAAAGCCAAGTCTCCACAAGGATCCCTAGATCTAGGAACCATATTTTCAAATCATACTCTCTTAGCCTAGACCTGAGGGCCTTCTTGGCCCTTACTTGAGATCCCATAACCTTGCTTCCAAAACAAGCAAGCCATAAAATTAAGCCTTTGTTGTGAATATGCCCTGGGAATCACCTTTCATCATTTTCATTTACATATCCGTTATTGTGATTCCTCTCATAGGAGGTCTCCTCCCATCGGTGAACTTCCATAAAGAGCAGGGACCCTTAGTTGAGGTGACAATGGGCTATTACTCCATTGTTTCCCTTGACCTAGTAGTTTCTCCATAAGATCCCGTACTAGGACCCATGTTAGTTTGAGCAGTAACAGGCCCTACAACATAAAATAATATGTGATTTATATAGATAAAATGTCTTTCTCTTATTCAATTCTTATTTACTAAAGGGCATGGAGTTCTCAATATTATCTATCCAAGGAATTAATCAATGTACTAAAAATGGAAGAGAACACAATATCATTTCCTTTTAAGAAGTATATGTGTGGAAAGGAGAATGATGTTTATTCCTTCAGAATTAAATGTCTATGTAGTAATTACTCTTATATATCGAAGAACTTTGCATATTTTCCAAACAATTCCAACAATGTAACTCTTGCTAAAACTCATAAAAACTTATAAATGATCTAATATGAAATTCATTTTAGCATGCATATCATTCAAAAGGATTGATGAATTCAAAAAATAAAATGATTTGGAATATGAAATCTAGTAAATTTAGACTCATTTTCAATTCAAATAATTGAAAGAATGCAAATCTCTTAAAATGATAAGAAATGGAATGTGACCTCCTTTAAAACTCTTACTATTTAAGTGACTCGAAAAGTATAAACCTAAGATGCACAAGAGAGCTAATGATCACCACAACCTAAGATGCACAAGAGAGCTAATGATCACCACTAGCCTTTCCATCCTACAAAAGACCGAATGAAATATGGAGAGGCTAACAAAACCTCACATTTTCACCTATATTACTTACAATTTCCATTTAGTGTAGCAACAAGTAGCCAATTCTAATATGTAATGGGTTATTGTGCATCAAATGACCAATGAAGTATTTAACTATACCATATGTGAAAGTGTCTCATGGTTAGCCTTATGGTTTGTAGAAATAATCATGTGTGTATGGGAAAATGAGAGAGAAAAGTAAATTAGCATGTAAATCTAGATTGAGTAGGATTGTGTGTGATGAATAATTACAAGAACAAACTATATAGTCTAAAGAAGATTCCTATGGTGAAAACGAGTAAGAAAAACAAGCATTAACTAGTGAGGGAATTATAAAATTCTTCTATAGTAGAGACACCAATATGTTTCAAGGAATTCATTTGTGGATAAATAAAGTCTCTCATTGGATGAGTTTGATCCATTGATATAAAAGGATCATAGATATGATATCTAGTATCCTTAAAGTTCTTGTACCATTTAGGGTGACTTTTGAAATGTGTATAAGCTATAGATAATCCAGTTACATAATTTGTATAAGAAAAAAACCATAAATGTAAGTTTGTTTTTAAAATTAATTATATACATTGTATATGAGCCAATCTATTTCATTATCTTATTCCAACAATTCAATGTACACATTGTTTTCCTATCTAAAAATTCTTTAATAATAAAGAAACTTTATATGAACAAGATTACAGGAGGTGGCTTACCATTTTTTTTCTTTATCTTGATTTATTGATATACATTATGATTCCAATTAGGAGGGTTCCAAGTTTAATCCTCAATTTGATTTTTGTTTTGAAATTGATAATATTGCAGGTTAAAACAATATTTTGAATTTAATGATATAGACTATGAAATCTTTTAACTTTAAGACGATAATAATATTTTATTTTTAGGATTGCAATAAAATAAATAATTTATATATATATATATATATATATATATATATATATATATATAAATAAGTTATAAGTTATAAAAAGTGAAAATATATTATTTCTTCTAAAAGTTGAAAAATCTAAGTGGTCACATAAAGAGATTTATTTTTTTAAATTTAATTTACTATGGTGTTGGCTAAATTGCGAATTTTAAAATATATTTATAAAGAATTCAAATTTTTAAACTGATTTTCTTTGTTTGGGGTAGTTTAATTGGCAATGGTCGTGGAAAGGAAGTCCCACTACACCATAAGTCTTGGGTTTAAATCTTATGCTATCTGCCTCGATCAAGGTGAGAAGTTAGACATTATGAAGATGTAGTCATACCAAACTTACAAAAAAACAAATTTGAAAATGATTTTAATTACAAATCAAAACCATGGTGTTAATGAAGTACTGTGAACATGCGCTTTAGAGTTCAAAGGAAAGGCTCATGTCTCTCCCTTCGTTTTTTAGATATTAAACATTTTCTTGTTTACGTTGGCTTTTCTTCGTTTGGTTGCAAATTTTGTGCTCCCTTAGAGTTCTTAGAGCGGGTTGATGAATATGGGACCCTTTCGTACTACTCGATTATGTTGGTGGATATAATTTTTTATGTCACACTCTTTTTTTGTCGGAAGGGGATCATAGATGTTTCTTCAAACATTTTTGGTCATGAGTTGCAGTATGATAGCCTCTGTCATTCTCGTTGTGCGTCTGAAACCGCATTATATAATTTTTGTGGTGATGTGGCTTATGATATTTTATTTTATTTCTACCATGCTATCCAATATGGCACATCTAATTATTCCTGTGCTCAAATCCATGTCCTTCCCGATAAAAGATCGCTCCATTCTTCTCAAGTTGTTTAAAATTGTTGGTATCACTTCGGCTTGCTGAATTCACACTCTAAACTTCTCGGAAGGAGAAGGTGAAAAAACCATGCAGGGAAGGCGAAGGAGGATTACGCTTTTGAAAGTGAAAATATAATAACCCACATAGGTACATACATATGTGTATGATAACATGTTTTATGGTTTATTATTTTTATTTTTTTATTTAGAAAATAATATTAGTTTTTGGCTTGAAAGCCATGGTAAAAGAGCTAAAGGCCAGCCTGAGTTTAGAAGATATCATTCAACAATGGATCATCTTATTACTCCAAGGTATGAATGATAAGAGATGAATGAGGATTTCATTTATCCTTTAATATTTTTGGCATGAACATTGATAATATAGAACAATCTTTGGAAAATGTAGTTTTTGTTGGCCCCATACATGTTGATTATGGTCATAACTGTTCTCCTTTATGCCAAAGATATTTTTATTTTGGAAATGATCTCCTATGATCTTAACAACAAACTTTGATCCTTTAAGGTTTCTACTCCATAATTGATATGACTCTTGATATTGACAAAACTAAAGTCACGATACTTTCATGATACTCCTAAAATATCACCTACGATAGCTTGAGAGAGAGATCGATTTTGTTGAAGGGAAGGGTCGTTCAAGTGCATTTGGTCTGGAAATTCTCTAGGTGACCAAGTGAATTCCATGCAGAAGTATGGTTAGCCAGGATGTCATTTTTCTAGCAGTTCTAAGGCTTATCGAGTTAGAGACTGCACACGCACATAATACAGGATCACTGAGAGGTTATACGACTAGTTAGTTTTGTGAGTTGTTAGAGTTGGATCATAATTGGTGTTGAAGTAATTACCTCACATATATTTTGGCCAAATTATTTTTTTGATTTTATTGCCAGCTGGGTATCCATAAATTTTACTCTAAATTTCTCATTGCTTATTAATAATACAAGCCCTCAACTGTTGCACCAATTTTCCCACATTACGTTTTTTCTGGGGACTTTTATCCAGAATTAACCGTATTATATTTGTGTGTGTGTGTGCACTCTAATATGAACCTATTTTTCTCCTAGTGGCATAGTTATAATAGAAACCAATAGCCTACTAGTGGTTAAGCATCACTCCTTCAAATTTTAGCTAGAGTTGCAATATTGACTCTTCGAGAGTAATCATTGTCATGATGATGCATGTATCCTCTTTTCCATGTATAATTGGGCTAACATGGTATCCTCTTGAATCATGGTGGTCAAAACATGAAGGTCAAATTTTGAGTGGCATAAATTTATGCATATAAATTATATTTTATCTTTTATTACACTATTTCAAAGTTATATTAGGACGTAATATTGTTATGGGAGGTATTTCTTAAGTGGAAAATTTTATCCCCCAAAAGTTACCATTTAATGGATGAAAAATAATTTTATTATCCAAAATACAATATTTTTCCACTTTGAAAGCATTTAAATAAATTAAAAATAGTATGATGATCTAATCTAGATGAAAGAAAACTATGGTAACCTTGATGTGACAATCACCCAAGGCGAAAGTACCATCATGAAGATAGAAAGAATGTCACAAAGATAAAATTCATATTATGTGTTTCCTTAGGTATATCATTCACTTCCCACATTTAGTCAGTTATATAATTCCCTACGGAAAGAAATTTTTTTTATGACTTCATAATCAATGACCAAGGGGAATAATCATGAAACAAAACCTTGTTCATCGGAAGGGAATATAGGACAATGTCCTTAGACTAAAGGTCTAGAGAAAAGTAGTTCCACCCTAAGGACTTGAAATTTGAATTCAAAACCCTTGCAAATGTAGCATCCCCACCGAACAAGTGAAAATGGGAGATGCACTGAACTTACTTAACATGATTGCAATGTTTGACTCCTTTTTTATATCTGATTTCCTAGTAGATATGCCTCGCTACTAATTTATTTATCTCTTTACATTCAATTCCTATTTTATTATGTGTCCTTAGAGAGTTTATTCTCGAATCCTATACAAAGGTTCTACAACATAGAATAATGTGTGCTTCATATGAATAAAATGTGTTTTGCTTCTTAAACTAACATTCTATTTTTATGGTTGTTGTTTAGTCAAGAGCATTGAGTTCTCGGCACTATCTATCCAAGGTATTAATCAACATACTAAAACTGGAAGAGAATGGAATCTCATTTACTTTAATGTATCCTATGTGTGGAATGGAGCATGATGTTTATTCTTTCACAAGTTTAAAATGACAATGTACTAATCACTCCTAGATGTTGAAGAATTTTTTATATTTCTCAAACCAACTCGAAGAATGCGACTCTTGATAAAACTCATAAAATCTTATAAATGCCGTGAGATGAATTACCTTTTAACTTGCTTATGATTCGAATAAACCAAAGATTGCAAAACATAAAATATCTTAGAAAATGAAATGTAGCTCGTTTTGACTCATTTTCAATTCAAATAAGTGAAAGAATGCAAATCTATTAAAATTACAGAAAAAGGATGTGACCTCTTTTAACCCTCTTACTATTTGAGTGAGTGAAAAACTATAAACTTAATATGTAAAAATAGCTAATGATTAGCACTAACCTTTCCATGCGATGAAAAACCCCAATAAAAAAGGGAGAGGCAAAGAAATCTTCAAATTTTCACCTATATTACATACTTGTGCCTTTTAATGTAGCAACAAGTACATTTTAGAGTACTATTATTTTGATGTTGTATAGTGTTTTGTGACACTAGTGTCAAATTTCTTGTTAAATTTAGTCATCGTGAAAATGGAAAATAAATTAAATAAAGCAAGAAAATATAATAGGAAGCAAGGAAGGATAAGAAAAAGGATAATTTTTATTGTTTTCTTAAATATTGTTTTGAATTCATATATAAATTTATAATATTAAAAGATTTATAAGACAACCAGATTGTAAAAAATAATATTAAAAGATTTATAAGACAACCAGATTGTAAAAAATTTACAACTTAAATTTGTAATTTTAACAAATTTTAAGCAAATTAGACTTAAAAAAATATGTTAAGACTGCAAAACCTATAAGAAATAAACTATAAAATCAGATTAAAAAAAAAAGTTTCTAAACATTATTAACTAAATGACTTCAAGAAATCCTTTTAACACTTCACGAACCCTTGGTCTTTCTAATGCCCACAAATATTTAACCCCTTTCACAATTTTGAATTGATTCAACGTTAATAAATATTGTATGTTTAAGGGTTTTAATATGTCTTTAAGGGTTTTAATATGTCTTAATACCATATTAATAAAATATTTTATCATGTATATGTACCATCACATGCACACTCAACAAGGGAGATTGTTTTTTATTTATTTATTTTTAAAGTAAAAAGATAAGCCATAATTTTGTTATCAATACATAAAAATATAATAATATATTTTTGAAAAATATATATTCTTTCACAGCGAAGTATATTTTAGAACAAATTTTAAAATAAAATATAATTATGTAAATTATTACGAATGATTAATTTAAAATAATTCAATTTCATAGTATGATAAAAAGAATCCCTTTAATATTGAAATAAGCCAAAATTCACGTAGGTATTATGTTACCTTTTCATGGTTAATATATTTTGTTACAACATGTATGTTCTATAATGATATAAGGGTTTAATAGATTGAAAATTTTTCAACTAAAAGTGAGCTCCAACATATAAAATTCAATGAATTTCATAAAGATTATAACATTCCTATATAATATAGGTAAGTTGTAAAAAAAACCAACTTTTTCTTGTAAGTCACAAAATCTCTTGTAATCCTTCCGTGATCACTTGTAATAGATCATGTAATATTTATAATGATGGGCTAATGTAAATACATCTCCATTTTCTACGGCTAATCATTACTAAAAACACACTATTACAACAAATATTTTTTAGTAAATAAAAAAAATATTACTATAAAATGAAGAAATTTTCAATTATATTTACCTTTGTAATCTCTTTTTTAAACTCTTATATTGTCAAATTCATTTTTATTTTTAACTTTGTGTAAATGTGTATTTTTAATCATAATTTTTTCTCACTCATGGTTATATTTGTACCCAATTACTTTAAAAATTATAAAGATAGGCATCCTACTTATGAGTGTCCTAGTTGTGGACTTTCTTGTTGAGATGTGTTCATCGATTTTAATTCATGTTATTTCATTTATTGTATTAATTCATTTAAATTTTTGTTTATGTTTGTTGTAGCGAAACCCAATGCATAATTTTCCTCAGTTTAGTCAAAGGGATTTTTTTCCCTTCTAGGTATTAATTGTTTTATTTATGTCCCATTTCCATCCCCCAAGGAGTTTTTAGATATTACAACCTTGAATAAGAACTCATAACCTATTTTACATTACTAACCTTGTATACATGCAATACTCCTCAAATATAGGGGTGTTGGACCATTACCAGTGTTATGGATTTTAAGGTCCCTCTATTTTAGGAAATAGTGTCAGTAAAATGTTATTATTGGGTAGTTATGACATTTAGGATAATGGCATAATGGCGAGGAATTGTTTTGATGAAAAACTATTATGATGTAATTATTTGAGTTTGAAATAAATTAATGTGGTATTTGAAGCAATTATTTGAAAAGAACAAAGTAATGAATGAGAACATTTTCCTAATCGATAATCTAGATGAACAGAATGGACAAAGGAATTTGTTTTTTTTATTAATATTATACATTCCCAAATAACTTCTGAAAAACCCATGGAGTGAAATTAGGTGATTTACCAGTTAAGAAGAGAAAAAAACTAGGAAAATCACCTTGTGTGTGGGAAACAACACTGGAATGGGTATTAAAGCACTGTAGTGGAAAAAGATAGGATTTAAAGGAGAAAAAAAGTCTCTTTTTCAAGAAAATAAAAACAGGAAAAGCTTAGGCTATGGGGACTAGCAGCACGTAGAAAAATGGGACACCGTTATAGAAAGTCTACTAGGGAAAGTGTGAATAAAAAGGCCTCCACCAGGACAAGAGGGGGTTGTTCATTTTAGGGAAGTGGAGAGGTAGATCTCATCTCAGGCGAGAACCTAAGGAGGAGGTTCATGTTTGGGAGGTAAACTTTGTTCCATCCAAGTCAATTTCTTCATATCAAGTTGTGGGTTTGAAATTATATTTTCTGTTG
Organism: Pinus tabuliformis; assembly: GCA_031772625.1. Classification (NCBI taxonomy): domain Eukaryota; kingdom Viridiplantae; phylum Streptophyta; class Pinopsida; order Pinales; family Pinaceae; genus Pinus; species Pinus tabuliformis. The sequence continues at coordinate 635,321,548 of CM062818.1, read as the reverse complement.
ATTTTATATTATAGACTAATGGGATTGAATTCAAAAGAAATGACAAGTTCTATTAGTAGACTTGTATCAAGTAATAGATTGTAAAATGAATTGTCTTATGAAATTAATCTATGCAGAGTATTGAAATTTGGTAGGAGTAAGTAAGTTTTGATGGGTTGGAATATTAATGGTGTAGAGTTATCCATTAACAAAACCCCCATTAAGAGACATTTTATTTAATAAGTATCTTTAGTAGTTGTAATATGCATTGATATATGATTGGAATAATAATAGTCGTACAAAAGCATTATTTATAATTCTCTTTTAACACTTGCATTTCATGGTAAGTGAGATAAAGTCCCTATGAAACTGTAACAGAAATTTGCATCGTGCATATAGGTGTTTGTAGCAGCATAGACTACTGTATAGCCATAAATTTATGTTAGCTTGTTCAACAAGTGTGATTGTGAACAAAACCTAGATGTGAAACTTGAGTTAACTAACATATTAGGGTGATCAATATTCAAATTCAAAGGAGAAGGCATGAAACAACTCCAAGTAGACTTTCGCAACCCATATAAAGACACAAAGTTCTAACAACTTAAAAAAAAAAGGAACAAGAAATGTGAATGTTGGAGGATATCTTAAAAGCCTCAGCTTAAAAGAATTGAGGAAATTGTATTAACACAAAGGAAAAAAACTATGCAGTAAGTGACACAAACCAATCCAATAGCGAACCATTCAAGCAAACCATTAATAGTGTTGGGCATGAACACCCATTCAAGTTTACATAATTGTGTAACGACATCCTTAGCAACATGATAAATGATTTCACTATAGATATTTACAGAAGACTCAAGAAGAGAGATTAAAATGAGACTGGAGTCGAATTAACATTAGCCATCAACAACAAGAAGAGGGAAACCCTCAAGACAGAGTACAATTGAAGCTATCAGGCTGATGTTTGCCATAAGACTAAGAAAAACCAAATATAAACCATCCTTAGGCAGGAAAAACACTTCGTTGGCGCCATTCATGATAGAAAACATCCACAGAAGGGTAGACTGGAACAACATTGCGAACCTAGAGGGTGCCAAGAGAGGAATTAGGCAAAAGGAATGCTAAAACCTGAGCCTAAACATAACAGCAACATATAAGAGGTCTAGTACCTATTTTCCAAAAACCGAGAAGAGTATAATAGTTAGGTGAATGTTGTAGCGAAATCTCAATGCACTGATAACATGTTGTGAACATGATAAAAGCAAGCGTTAGAGGTTAATGCACCTGGATGGAGATCATCACTGGCCTAAGAAAGGGACCAACAAACCTTGGTGTTTAAGGTATAAGGTTAGGTGAACATCAAAGAATGACCAAAAATGTTGCTTCCTTTGTAAATGTGAGGTGATGGAGGGAAAATACTTAACTGTGATCATCAGAAGAAGAACAAAAGATAAATTCATGTCATTTCCACTTCAACCATTGATGCTATGGTAACCTCGTTCCATTACCTGCACCAAACAATCAAACAATTATTACAGTTCAGAGAAACCATTGAAATCCTTGAATGTTCTTACCAAATGTTAGAAAACCCAGTGGAACTCAGTAAGAGAAACATTAATAAATCATAGAGGAATACCTGAATGGAAGGAGAACCCCAAGAATCATGACAAGGAAAGCCTTTGCAGAATCTGGTCATGAAAATGAAGACCCAGGTTGCCGACAAGAGGTTACAAAACCCCATAGCTTAGATAATATAAAAATACCGCAATCACTCAAATATACCATAGAAAATCAAATGACCCATTGGATAGTTAGATAGGAATGAAAAATAATGTAGGCTGTGATCTTTGCTACATCAGCGAGAAAATAACTAGACACACCACGATGAAATGACTGGCACAAGAACAAACAAATGACACAAATGCAAAATAAGGTAAGGAAAAAGGAGATTAGGGTTCACAACATGTAACAAGCAATGTAGATCTATCCCAAAATGAACATAGTTGTTGATCTCACCCAGTAAACGAGGAGTGCATTGGGCATAGGGGAGGAGTAGGTCTTCACATGGAGGGGATGACGTGGGCGCATAGGAGCGGGCTTGATTGAAAATGAAATGCTATAGACCAAGACATGAAAATAACACTTAGTAGTCATAAGTAAAATAAGGAACCAGAATGTATTAGTACAATTTTAATATACTACCTTCATCACAGAGAAATTATGTCAACACGTTTACACATTATACATTTCAAAGTACATAAAATAAATGGGGTATTACCCAAAGTTTATACAGGGCTATAGTAACACATACGTACTAATTAGGAGTTCACCATACCTTGGTTAGAAATATAGACATATATGTATGGTAGCATGTGGTTAAAGTCCTTTAACCATCAACACTTTCTGATCATAAAAATGATTAAAAAGGATCCTAATTAGCTTAGTCTTTCATAAATGTTATGAAAGGAATGCAAGGTATATTATTAAAAAAAAATTGAGACTTGAGAGATGTGACAAATGGTATCAAAGCCCATATTTCTACACTGAGCTTGGATATAGACCCATTATTGGTCATTTTTTCATAGAAATTTTAAAAAAAGGAAATTCGTTGATATTCACTAGATTATTTTGATTGACAAAGTGAAAGATGGAGATATCACCACCACCTATTACTGGGGAATGATTTATATGTGGAACCCGAAGAAGGTGGTACATGAGCACCCACATAAATTTCAAAAATCGTGAGTAACTTCCAACAGAATTAACCCAACTCCGGAGTAGTAATGAGCGATTAATTAAAGCGAGTGAAGAACAAGAGAAACCGATTAGAGAGTGGACTAAGAAATCAAGTCATAAGAGTGTGGATTTGGAAGGATCAAAATGGAAATCGATAAGATCAATGCTAGACTAGTTAGAAAGTGAGCAAGAATCTGATAAAACATATTCTAAGTCCCATAAGCATAATAAATAAAAGGAAATACAGGGAGAATTCATAAATTTAAAGCCTTCGTCATTTGATAGGGAATTAGAGGAGGATGCGGAAGAATGACTCTTAAACATGGTTAAATATTTTCAGGTGTATGAATATGAAAGCAACCTGAAAAAAATATTTGTTGTTTATCAGTTGCAAGGATAGGCTACCATGTGGTGGGAAGAGACACAGATTATACATCTATTAGATGAGAAAATTGTTTCTTGGGAGGAGTTTCAATAGAAGTTTAAAGCTCGCTATTTGAGTGAGAGATATTATGATGACCGGGAAAAATAACTCCTTGAATTGAGTTTGTCACAACTAACCATAGAGGAGTTTGTGACCAAGTTCACCAACCTACATTGGTATGTGCCATATATTAGAGAAGAAAAGGCTAAAGTGCATATATTTTTGAACTATTTATTAGCAGTGTATAAAGAAAGAATTGAATTTGATAATCCCATAACTATGGATGAAGCAGTCTCGAAGGCTAGACTTTTCGATCAACAGTTTAGAAAACGAAGTGAAGGCTCCAAACCCTCACAGAGAAAGGACAAAAATAAGACAAGAATGAACGTAAGAAGACAAAATGCCTCCTAATTAATTAAATTTGGTAAATAACAACAATGAAATTTTTTTAACAAAGGGGATCAAAATTAACCAGCACAATCGTACACTAGCTCAAAACCTATAGAATTAGGCAGTAAAGCAAGCATAGGGGGTAAGGAGAGGGAGCCACTGAAATTTTTGTGTTGTGGTGAACCACACTTGTTGCGTGATTATGCCCAAAACCTTAGGTCAATTCATAATGTTCAAGTGGCACCTAAAGCTTCCACAATAAATGATGTGGCCTGAAGCATCCCAAGGATTAGCTCGCCATTGGAGGACCCGCAGGTTTATCATCAATATGCCATGATTGATATTGAAGGTATTATTCAAAACCAAATTGTGTCTATTTGAATAGACCATGGGGCTAGCCTAAGCTATATAAACCCATAGATGGTAGAAAAATGTAAATTAAAAACATAAAATTTCCAAAGTTCTTGACTAGTACAATTAGCTAATGCTACTTAACGGAAAGTGATCGTTGTAGTGAAATGGTGTGTAGTGAATTTAAATGGATATTTTATAAAAATCAACCTAAACATCCTTCCCTTAGGATTACATGACCTCCTAATTGGAATGGGTTGGCTGGAACAACAAAACGTTTTGTAAATTGTTTGCAAAAGACTATGAGTTGTATTGAATCACAAGGGAGGTCGTTCCTAATTAAAGAAAAGCCAAAACTAGTCTTCGTTTGACAAATAACATCATTACAGATGATAATAACAGTAAGAAAGGGTTGTCAATTGTATATGGTGGAGGTAGAAATAGATTAACAACAAGATGAAGTAGAAAAGATAAACCAATTACCTATAATAAGATAGTTTATGGATGTGTTTCCTCAAGAGATTCATAGGTTACCCCCCTAGAGAATAATATATTTCTCGATTGACTTAGTGTCGGGTGCTACACCTGTATCCAAAGCTCCATACTGAATGATTACCCCTAAGCTATTAGAGTTGAACATGCAGTTGCAAGCGATGCTGGATAAGGGCTATATCAGATCGAGTGTGTCACCATCGGGACCCTGGTACTGATCGTTAAGAGAAATGATGGTACATTTAGAATGTGTGTTAACTATAGGCAGCTAAATAAGTTGACCATTAAGAAGATATATCCCCTACCGTGAATCGATGATTTGGTTGATCAAGTAAGGGGGGAAAGTGTCTTTTCAAAGATTGATCTATGAACTGGATATCACCCGTTACACATTGAGGATGAAGACATACATAAGATAACTTTTAGAACGGGGTATTAGCATTATGAGTTGGTGATATTACATTTTGGACTTACCAATGCCCCTATGAGTTTCATGTCTCATGAACAGTATGCTCCATGAGTATCTTGATCAGTGAGTGTTAGTCTTCAATGATGACATTCTAATTTACTTAAAAAATGAGGGGGAGCATCAAGAACATCTTAGATTGGTGTCGCAAACACTTAGGTAGCATCAAATTTAGGAAAATAGCAGTCAGTGTGAGTTCTATAAAACCAAAATCCAATATCTAGGACATATCATTTCCAAAGAAGGATTGGCGGTGGATCCTGAAAAAGTTAAAGCCATTATGGATTGGCCAATACCAAAATATGTGTTAGTAGTTTTTTACTACCAAAGATTTGTGTAAGGGTTTCCAAAGTTGGCCTACCGCATTACCTTTCTACAGAAGAAAGGGGTGAATTTTGAATGGATAGATAAGTGCGAGGAGAGATTTAATGAATTAAAGAAAATGCTAACAACAATTCCTATATTTAAAATAATAAACCCAAATAAGGAGTTTATAGTATGTAGAGATGCTTGTGTAGAGAGGTTGGGGGGTGTACTACTACAAGACAATGTGGTTATAACCTATGAGTCAAGAAAACTAAAAAAACATGAACTAAATTATGATATTTATGACTTGCTACTAGATGGAGTAATCCATGCCTTGAAAATGTGGAGGCATTACTTGGTGGGAAAGAAGTTTGTGTTAGTATCTGGACATATCAATTTAAAATACTTCTTCAGTCAACATGATCTAAATGCACGATAGGCAAGATGGTTAGCTTTCCTTAGTGAGTTTGACATGGAAATCAAACACATAAAGGGAAAGGAGAACAATATTGTTGATGCCTTAAGTAAATTTTCTCATTCTCTGATTACCAATGTGGAGAGTAGTGTTAAAAGAGATTTGAAAGAACATATATAGTTACTAGTGCAACAAAACCTGAGCTATCAAGAAAGGCAGTTGAAAATACAACAGGGAGAAATTTTGTGGTATTTTCTAAACTCAAAAGTCTTAATTACATATAAGAATAGGTTGTATATTCTGGATGTAGCAACATTAAAACAAACAATTCTAGATGAATGCCATAAGAGACCGACTCCATTCATCCAGGGCACAGAAAATGATAACAGCCATAAGGAAACAATTTTTTTGGCCAGGTATGAAGAAATATGTGGCATATTATTTAGCCAAATGCATAGAGTGTCAAAAGGTGAAAGTGGAACACCAACATCCAGCAAGATTGTTGAATCCACCACCCATAGAAAAATGGAAGTGGGAGATTATCTCCATGGATTTATAACAGGGTTACCAACAACTATAAATCAACATGACTCCATTATGGTGGTAGCAGATACATTGAATAAAGCAACACACTTCATCCCAGTGCAGTCCACTTTTGGTATTGCACAAATTGCTAATATATTCATGAGGGACATCTTCAGACTTCATGGATACCAAATATGATAGTTTTAGATAAGGATGCAAAGCTTACGCCTAACTTCTCGAAGGCCTTGTTTGGGGGTTTTGGAACTAAGTTGAAATTTAGTACCGTGCACTATCCTTAGACATATGGGTAAACTAAAAGAATATATCAAATTCTAGAAGCTATGCTCTGAATGTATGTAATGGATAGGCCCACCAAGTGGGAGGAATTTCTGCATTTAGTTGAGTTTTCATATAATAATAGTTATTAGACTACAATTAAGATGAGCCCTTCGAAGCCTTGTATGGCGGAAAATGCCATACTATACTGCTTTGGAGCCAACATGACAATAGGTTGATTCTTGGACCTGAGATTATACAAGAAATGGAGCTAATAGTGTGGAAAATTCATTAGAATATTAAAGCTACCCAAGACTAAAAAAGAGTTATGTGGATAGAAAAAGGACACATAAGAAGTTCAAAGTGGGAGAGCATGTATATCGGAGGGTAAAGCGTTGGAAAATTACTCTTAGAACCAGAGAGTGTACTAAATTAGCTCCACGGTTCTGTGGGCCATTTGAAATTCTGGAATGAGTGGGTCTAGTAGCATACCCGTTGGCCTTACCTATTCATGTTAAATTTCATAATTTGTTTCATGTATCGTTACTGAAAATATATGTTCATGTTCCTTCTCATATATTTGACTAGAATGTGTTTCAGGTGGAGCCGAAAGGAGACTTTATGCCAGAGCCACTCCGTATCTTGGAGTGGAAAGAGACCGTGCTCTATAATCGGTTCGTGGCTCGGGTTAAAGTGTAGTGGAAGCAATTTACTCCCGAGGAGGCCACTTGGGAACTGGAAGACATCGTGAGAATTAGTGATCTAGAGTCGTTTGCAAAAGAAATGCTTAAATAATAAACACTGAGGATGGTGTTCTTTTATTTTAGGGAGGGAATATGTAAGGTACCTCTATTTTATAAAACAATGTCACTAAAATGTTATTATTGGGTAATTACGACATTTAGGATAATGGCATAATGGCTAGGAATTGTTTTGATGAAAAAGTATGATGATATAATTATTTGAGTTTTAAATAAGTTAATGTGGTATTTGAAGAAATTACTTGGAAAGAACAAAGTAACGAATGAGATCATTTTCCTAATCCATAATCTAGATAGATAGAATGGACAAAGTAAAAAAAAAAGAATAACAATATTAAACTTTCCCAAATCACTTCCGGAAAAACCCCTGGAGTAAAATTAAGTGATTTACCAAATAAGGAGAGAAAAAAATATGGGAAAATCACCTAGTGTGGGGGAAAAAGATCCGGAATGGGTAATAAAGCACCGTAGTGACGGGCTATAAAGGAGGAAAAATGACTCCTTTTCAAGAAAAGAAAAATAGGAAAAGCCTAGGTTATGGGGATTAGCAACACCAAAAAAAATGAAATGTCGTTATAGAATGGCTGCTACAGAAAGTGTGAATAAAAAAAGCCTCCACCAAAATAGTAGGGACTTGTTGATTATGGGGAAATGGAGAGGTAGATCTCAGCTCGGAGGAGAACCTTCAAAGGAGGTTCATGGTTGGGAGGAAAAAATTGTTCAACCCAAGTCAATTTATTCATACCAAGTTGTGGGTTAGAAATTATATTTACTGTTGGTTTTATTTTATAGAATAATAAGATTCAATTGAAAGGAATTGATCAATTCTATTGATAGACCTGTATCAAGTAATAGACTATGAAATGATCTGTTTTATGAAATTAATCTATGCAGAGTATTGAAATTTGGTAGGAGTAATTAAGTTTTGATGGGTTGGAATCTTGATGGTGCAAAGTTCTCCATTAAAAGAACCCCAATTATGAGGCATTTTATTTAATAAGTATATTTAGTAGTTGTAATATGCATTGATATATGATTGGAATAATAACAGTGGTACATAAGCGTTATTTATAATTATGTTTTGACACACGGATTTCAGGGTAAGTGAGATAAGGTCCCTGTGCAGCTGGAACACAAATCTGCACTGTGCATATAGGTGTTTGTAGCATCATAGATCACTGTCTAGTCATAAATGTATGTTAGGTTGTTCAACAACTCTGATTGTGAAGGAATCCTAGAGGTGAAACTTGAGTTAACTAACATAGTAGGGTGATCAGTATTTGAACTCAAAAGATAAGGTATCAAGTAGCTCTGAGTAGCATTTTGCAAGCAGTGCATGCGACAATTATCATACATTGATAAAACAAATACATGAACAAAACAAATGAAATAATATAATATGTATTGAAAACAAACAAGACAACATTTCTTATGCTACATTCATAGAATCAAATAATACTAAACTCAAAAATGATAACATATTTCCTCATAAGCATGTACTAGAAGAAGAGAAAATTATTCCTCACATATATTTCAATAACATTGAAATCGAGAGATCATTTCATCTACAACAAATCGGTCCAACTAAACATCGTACAGTTATTTATCACAAAATGAATCAATTCATATGATACATGATAAAAATGCAATGGCATATCTAATAATTTCCATGAAACAAACAAGCATGCACATGAACAACCTATGCAATTCGCATATAGAAAATTATCTTCCAACAAGAAGACAAAAATGACATCTCTTGGACTAAAACAAATTCTTAGAAATATCATAAATTATTAAAAAGTATAATGAGCACATATACCCATCCCAAAAAAAATTCAAAATACATTCATATAAGGCCAAGACACACCAAAGCATACATGTGTAGTGTCAATAAGTTACATTTTACAAAAAATACCACAGATTTCATTAAAGATCTGCAAAAAAGAAAAACAAAATACAAAAATGTGAAAAGAATTAATATAAGTATGACTTTTTTTAAGGTAGTAATAATATTTAAAACAAAAATTTTAAAATATAATCAAAGCATAATATCCTTTAAATAAAAATTGTAAATGAAAATTAAAACCTAATTGAAAAACATGTGTGAACTCTTTTTTAATTGGTATTGTTTTTTTTGTAAATTGTAACAATTATATTTCAATAGAAAAAATGAATACATGGCTTTACATACAACTCTCCTTGGGGTAAAATTTACATTACCACACACCCATATAGATCCCAAATATAAATCCCCGTAGAAACCCCATTACATGGAACTAAGAGACCCCAAAGCAAAATGTTCATACCAACAGAGAGAACGTGAAATACCAACTATAAATCCTGCAATCTTAGAATTAATTCCCAAGAAAGGACTTGTGTTTTTACTTCTTCCATTTTCTCCACTAAACATCAATCCAAGAAATTACATGAACCTGCCCTACTACAAGAGAATTAATTGCCACATTTCCTTTATACAATTCCAATGCCATGGAATCATCCTTGTTTGTCATTGTCAGAAAGGTTTGATTCATGAGTTCATTTATGCCCGCTTATTTTAGCCACAACCATGTCAAAATCATTATCTTGATTAATTCTTGGCCAGTTCATCCCTGGTGTGAAATGAGATGATGTCATTTGGGGTGATGGAATCCCTAATGTTGTTTTTTAGTGTTGCAACCTATTGTTTCTTTTACCAACGGATTCTTTACTTCCATATCCTTCCTTAGGATCTCTCCAACCAGGATTCATATTCTTAGGAAACAATGAGGAGACAACTCATTTCTGAAAAAGACATACAAATTGAAAGTAACTAACCTATTAGCAATTCCTAAACCATAAAATTATGTTTCATAGTCCAAGGGTTGAGAAAACACATTTTCCCTCGACTACAGCTCCATCTTATCAGGTAAACCTTTATGATGATCAAGTTCAACATATATGCGAACATAGGTGAAAATACCTTGAGATAAATTGTCCCTATCTATTTTAATAAATTTCCCCAGTAAGTTATGCACTTGTTCTAAGAGCTTTGGATGGGTAAATGAATGGGAAATTTGGTAAACCTTACCCAAATTGGGGTAGACATATCCAACATAGTGAGAGGATTAAAGCCCGAGATCCCTCTCTTCACTAAAAGAATAGCACGCTGCCAATACCCTAGACCTTGGTTAAGGATTCTCTATTGTTCCTTGAGATGTTTGAAGACCAACACAAAATCAACTTTTGAACAAAATATGAACTCCAAATTTTGGGTCTAATTTTGATAGAACTAGTCTCTAAGGGTAGAGGACAAGAGCTAGAATATGTTGAAACAACATATGATTTTGTTTTCCTAGAATTCAGTGGCCTTAAAATTGGTATTGACATTTGTCACCTTGAGGCATTACATGTCCCTAGAATGTTCAATGATAAAGTGCATACCTGAAAGATCCTTGACAAGTGGAGAGATGGATCTAGGTTTAATGACATCCTTGAAAGATAGTGTTTTAGTGGCAAAAGGATCCCCCCTTCCCCTCGCTCACGCTTTAAGCTCTGTAATGAGGGAAAAAAATAATATTTTTTAATCCGATGCACTTTAAGATTCTTGGACAAGTTTATTTACTTCACTTCAAAAAGAAGACTCATTGCTCCCAAAGGGACTCTAGTCCTTGTGTAAATTCTATCTACAAGGAAGCAGACAACATCGCTCTCCCTTACCAAGAAACAAAGTGATTGACCAACCAAGGTTTTCACAAAATATGGAAAAGGAATATAGGATCTAAAGACTTTAAATATTGAGTGAAGGGCGAAATTCATAGGATTTGACATATTTGGCAAAGGAATAATGACAAACAACTTGTAGGCAAACCCACTCCCCCTTGCAAACTTTGGACAAACACTTCTCCAAAAATCTTACAACCAAACTAGCCAACAAAGTGTTTCACATTGGTGAACAATCTCGCAATGACATTGTGACCACTCAAAGCCTGACCACTAGATAACACTATAACGATGTTAAATTTCCTATATGACTGTGAAACCACTCTATGTCTTGGCACAAGATGGACCGATGGTTGCTCGTAGCATTGCAAAAATAGTTTTGTTGTCTCCTCTAGACTTCCAACAACAACAGTCACAGGTCCCCTTATGAGCTTAAATGTTGCTTTTAAAACGCTAGGCGGCGGGAGAATATGATCTGGACGGTGCGATGACTCCTCATTGCTCTGTACAAAAACATCACCATGGGAAACATAGTCCTTCAATTTTCTTGTTTCATATATATACTTTTCCTTTTTGTGCAAAGAGGTGCATTATACAACCCAGTATCACCCTGATGTCTAAGTATGTCACGTCCTCAAAACATAATAAAAACATTTTTTACTAATGTCAGCCAAAACATTAGCTTGAATCTTAAATTATATAATTTTTAATGTTATTGATGGGATAAGATTAATTGAATCTTAATAGATCATAAATTTAATTTCAACAAAAAAAAAAATACCACATTAAACTTCCAAATTAGGTAAAATATTAAACATCTTTAGTCAGATTTACTAAAGCTAATAGCATATCTTAAATCAAAAGAAAAATGTTAATTCAACAAAGAATAAAAAATCTTGCTTCAAAATAGTTTAATATTTATTTTGATTAATTATTTGTAAAATGAATCTTTAAATGGAAAAACCATTTCTTATGGATATATTAAAGTCTTTAAAGACATGAATATTCCCATATCGAACTTCTAATATTTGAAAATATTAATTTGATGTAGTTTTATTATTATTTTTGTGATCATGCCATAGAAAACATAGTTAAATCTAGTATTAATATTATTAAATTTAATAACTTTGGATTAATACAATATTCAATTTATTATGATATTCAATTTGTTATATCATAACATATACTAATATATCATGATATGTATTAGCTCTAGATATATACATGGAGTGAAGAACAAAGACATAAGTAATAGAGTTGGAGAGATAGAGGGATTGACATGGGAGATATGGTGATAAAATGAAGAAGAAAGACATAGAGAGAGGAGTGGGGAGAGAGAGAGACAAAGTGACAAGGGAGAGGTGGAGAGAGAGTGTGTATATTTTAGGGTGAGATAGAGAGACAAAGAAGGATATATGGAAGGAAGGGGGAAGAGAAGGACAGAGAAGGAAAGAGGGAGGGAGATAGTGACAGAGTTGGAGGGTGAAGAGAGAGATAGAGGAGGTAGAGAGACAGAGGGAGGTGAGAGAGAGAAAGGGAGAGAGGAAGGGAGAGAGAGATGGAGTTGGAGGGAAAGAGAGAGGGAGGTAAGAAGAAATACATAGAGAGAGAAAGGTGAAGAGATAGGGAGGAAGAGAGGAGGGAAGAGAGATAGACGGGGGAGAGAGAGAGTGAAGGGGAAGAGAGAGGGAGAGGAAGAGGGAGGGATATATATATATATATATATATATATATATATATATATATATATATATATCTATATATATGGATGGGGAAAGAGTGTGTATGTTTTGGGGTTGATATAGAGAGACAAAGGAGAGGCAAAGGGAGATAGAGATATAGATGGGAGGTGAAAAGAAGGAAGAAGAGACAGATAGATAGAGGTATGGAGAGATAGATAGATATGGAGAGACAGTGTGTGTGTGTGTGTGTGTTTGTGGGGGTGAGATAGAGAGACAAAGAAGGAGAGATGGAGGGAGATATAGATATAGATGGAGGGGGGAGAGAGGGAAGAATATTTATTGTACTATATGCATTGATTTCAGTGTAGATGATGATTTCTAATCCTATTTTATTGCTTTCACTAGATGCATTGATTTTAGTGTAGATGTTGATTTCTAATTATATTTGATTGCTTGCACTAGATGCATTGATTTCAGTTTAGATGTTGATTTCTAATCCTATTTGATTACTTGCTCTAGATGCATTGATTTCAGCGTAGATGGTGATTTCTAATCTTATTTGATTTCTTGCGCTAGATGCATTGATTTTAGTGTAGATGTTGATTTCTAATTATATTTGATTACTTCCACTAAATGTATTAATTTCAGTGTATATGTTGGTTTCTAATATTATTCGGTTGTTTGCATTATAGGCATTTATTTCAATGTACATGCTGTTTTCTAATCCTATTTGGTTGCTTGCATTAGATGGATTAGATGTTGTTAATCTTGAGAGTGCAAATTATTAAAAACATTTTTCAAGATTAGATGGACGAGGGAGGAGTGAAGAATATTTCTTGCACTAGATGCATTGATTTCAGTGTAGATGATGATTTCTAATCCTATGTGATTGCTTGCACTAGATGCATTGATTTCAATGTAGATATTGGTTTCTAATTATATATGATTGCTTGCACTAGATGCATTGATTTCAATGTAGATGTGGATGTCTAATCTTATTTCATTACTTGCACTAGATGCATGGATTTTAGCGTAGATGTGGATTTCTAATCCTATTTGATTACTTGCACTAGATGCATGGAATTTAGTGCATATGTGGATTTAGATGTGAGTTTCTAATCCTATTTGATTGCTTGCACTAGATGCATTGATTTTAGTGTAGATGTTGATTTCTAATCTCATTTGATTGCTTGAATTAGATGCATTGAGTTAAGTGTAGATGTTGTTTTGTAATCATATTTGATTGTATGCATTAGATGTTGTTAATCTTGAGGCTGTAGATTATATATATAGTAATGCGTAGAGGGACACTATTAAGAAACCATTAGTGGTTAAAAGTTGCAATACCTAGAATTAAAATGAAAAAGATGTTCAAAATCAATCCTTTTGCAAAGTGAAAATTAATCACTTACAAGACAACTAATTATTAATCTTCATCACCAAATAATTATTAATAGACAATTACATATATTCAAAATTACATATATTCAAAGTTGGTAATAGAGTAATTGCATACAACAATGTATTCAAAATATTTATATGAAGAAAATGTATTTTATAAACATCAAAACAAATCAAAATATTATTGAAGGAGATGTGATAATTATTTAGGGATACAAATACTGTAAAGATTTTATAAATTTGGCCACTCACTACAAAAAAATTAAATAATACATTATTTAGTGACTTTGCAAAATAGACTATAGATTAAAAAAAAAAATCATGAAAATATTCTTGAAGGAAATAAATTATTTCAAACATAAACAAAGAAACAAATTATTTCAAGAGTAATTTTTAAGCTGTAAATTATTGAAACTACTCCTCAAGATATATTTTCTAATATTTTGAGGAACACCATTTATAATTAATTAGTTGTCAAAAGTTGTGATACTTAAAATTAAATGAAATAGATGTGCAATATCAATCCTCTTGCAAAGTAATGACAAGATTGTCTCCCTTCTTCATCACCAACTAATTACTAATAAACAATTACATACACATCTAAAAATATAACACAACAATTGTAACATTCACAAATATTACCATCCAAATCCAAACAAATAAACACACAAACCACTCAAAGTATCCAAATATCCCACCGCATACGTACAAACCATTCAAGGAAAGAAACACAAACCAAAATAAAGAAGAGAATGATATGGTCATGCCAATCAAAGAAAACATAATGTGAATTTTGAATTTTATCTCAATTATATACATAATATTGATAATCTAAAAATGTGACATTGTTGCGCTCCACTGGAACCAACTTAGATCCATCTAACCCCAGATCTATCATGCTCCAAGAGGGATCAAATCACTCAAGGTGTAAACCTTTCCTCAAGCTCTACACACCAAAAAGAAGGTTTGCACTCTCTAGAGATTTGATCCATCAAATCCATAGAAGTGCAAACCTTTTCTCAAGTTCTACACATCAAAAAAAAAGTTTGCACCTCCATAGATTTGATTCCTTTAGATGCATGATAGATCCCTCCTTAGATGAGTCTAAACTAGTAATATTTTAAAATAAATATAATATTTTTTATTTTCCTTGGAGTGTTTTTGACAACTTCACCTATTTTTTTTATAAATTATAGACAACCATATACAAAATAAACTTATAATAAAATTATCTTACGATTTATCTCTCTTTATTTTATATATATTTATTTTTATTTATCTGATCATGGGTAACATTGGTTTCAAGTTGGTAATTTGCTTTAGAATGTTAATAAAGGTTACATAATGATAAACTGTTGCCGCTTTTTAGGCCTGGGAGTGGGCACTCGACCAACTTTTTGGCCATGCCATTCAGTGCCTCTGTGATGCATTCTGTGTATGGGCATTGCAACCACAATTGAAAGAACCCAACCACAGAAACTGGGCCTGCAACCAACTCTCCCAGGAGAAACCCGAGCAACCAATGCGCCGTTCACTGCAAAACTAAAACAAAAATACCTGTAGAGGGGCTAGTTTTCCCCCAAAGTAGTGACTGAGAAAATAACGATAGACACCCAAAGACTCGACTCGATCTGGGCAACAAGCAACCAACGGATGAGGTCCCTTAACCAAGCTTGGCCAAGGTACAGGATGACAAAGGAGAGAAACCACAAGTCGACTGGCAGCGAAGAGACAAGAACAGGTTTAAGAGTCGACATAGGGGCTACGAACAGATCTTTCACTAGCGGCCATAATAGACAAGATAACATTGCCACAACAAAATAAAGCGAGCCTCCTTTGAGTAAAAAACACTGAAGCTCACCGATTGACTTAAGCTAACTCCACGTGGTCGCTCCTCGAAGTTCAACTACCATTCGAGGCCCAGATGCAACGCTCACACACACCGATTTAGAGGTCCAACACTCACTCTCAGATTCTAGAAGTAAGGGTAATAGGAAAATAGCATGGCCCATGACCCCACGCTAATAAAAATCGAATTTAGCTCCATATTCCAACCGCACATATCACAAATTCAGCCATCTCAAAGACGAATAAGATACGTTTACTCCCACCAGCCGCGGAAATGCACTCCCACAAAAACATATATAGCTGGTGGCCATCTCTACTCGACATGATCGCAAGCCAAGATGCATTAGAGAACAAAACTGAATCGGCCCAGGAAGTTAAATCCCACATACAACTTGCATGGGAGGGGCCGACTGCACCAACCCTTTAAATGCATGGGAAGGGTGCTGGGTGGTTGGCGCACCTCACAACCCTCTCTGACATAAGTCCAAGCACCCGAGATGACGGAAACATATGATTCAATTTTATTATTGTTGGTTTTAAGAGTAATTTAAATGGTCACACTTTTGTTTGGAAAATGGTAGTAAGCTTTTGGGTGTTCTAAACTTTTTTAAAAATAGTAGTAAGATTTAAAAATAGTAGTAAGATTTTGGGTGTTTTAAAGTTTTGTTTGGGGAATAGTAGTACGAGTTTGGATGTTTTAAAGTTTAGTAAGATTTTTGGCCAAACAATAGCAAAATTTTGTTTGTTTGGAAAATAGTAGTAAGATTTTAGGTGTTCTAAAGTTTTGTTGGAAAATAATAGTATGAGTTTGAGTGTTTTAAAATGTGTGATAGTGTTGAATCTATTTTCAAATTTAAAAAAAAAATTCAAATTTATGGTAGTGATGAATTTATTTTTAATTAAAAAAAACAATTTTATGATTAAATTTTTTAAAATAAAAAACGCCGAATTTTAAAATTTTTTTTTTCCAAATTTATGATGGTGATTAATCAATTCCAATATAAAAAAAGATTGAAAGAAAAAGTGACCAGTTTCAGCGTTAGGCAATTTCTTTGTTTCTTTCCAAAATTAATTACGATTCAATTTTATTGCTGTTTGTTTTTTCTCCAAAATTAATTATGATTCAACTCTATTTTCCTTCTAAAATTAAAGTATATTCACATTAATAAATTTTTTAAACTTCAAATATTTTTTTGAGAAAGAAAAAAAGTCTGTTTTATATTATGATAAAAAATGGACATAGTGTCCTCATAGACCTTGAGATATTCACAACTTGACTACTATGAGGAGAAAAAACTCCACTTACATCCTTTTGAACAATTTTCTAAAAAATACATTATTAATGACTATTTTCATTCAGCCATATTTACAATTTACACAAAGTTTTTGCTTTACTATAAATCATAATGTTAATATGTTCTTTCCTTGTATAGAATCAAATATAAAATTTATACCAATCTTTAAAAAAAGAAAACAAGAAAATTATATGGACTTATTTGCACTGAAATCCTGCCATTTTAAACTCTCTTCAGTGATCTATCAGTCCAATATTATTTTTAATTGTTTTCCAAATTTTTGATAGTGATTAACCAATTCCAATAATAAGTCTCAAGTAGGGAGGAAGGCCGAATAATAAGTCAGTTGGAAGAGCGACGGAAGCAAGAAGAGATCTTGTGGCGACAAAAGTCAAGGATTAAATGGCTGAGGGAAGGGGAGAGTAACACTCGATTTTTTCATCAAGCGATGATTCAACATAGACAGAGGAATAGAATCTATTCAATCAAAAACGCTGAGGGAAACAGAGTAATTGAACAGAAGGACATTGAAAAAACTCTAATTGATTACTTCAAAGGAATTTTGACAGAAACTCAACGGGATAGAGGTGAAGCTATCAATACTATTTGCAGGGAGATACCGAGGTTAGTAACTGTGGAGCAAAATATGGCTTTAATGCGGGCTGTGACAATGGAAGAATTAGGAGAAGTGGTTATGAGTATGAGTAAGAATAAGGCTCCTGGCCCAGACGGGTTTACGGTGGAATTCTTCCAGGCTAGTTGGAATTTTATGGGCAAAGATATACTAGAGGCTGTAGAAGAATCCCGAATGAGACAGAGAATATGGCCTGGAATAAATTCGACTTTTCTGACCCTAATTCCAAAAAGTAATAGTTCGGAGGAACCACAGGGTTTTAGGCCCATAGCCCTGTGTAACGTTATTTATAAGATAATTTCCACATTGATAGTGAAAAGACTAAAACCTCTTTTACCTAACTTAATAGCCCCTGAACAGACGGGGTTTGTGGAGGGTCGGCAGATCCTGGATGGAATAGTGGTATCTCAGGAGGTTATACATTCTCTGAAGATAAATAAACAAAAAGGGATGCTCATGAAGTTGGATCTATCCAAGGCTTATGACAGATTAAATTGGGATTATCTTAGAGCGGTTTTGGAAGCCTATGGTTTTGCAAGAAGATGGATAGCATGGATTATTAGTATGATCTCTACTCCAAGTTTTTCAATTTTGCTCAATGGTATTCCTACAGCCCAGTTCAATGCTAGCAGGGGAATTCGGCAAGGGGACCCAATTTCTCCGTTTTTGTTCATCTTGGCTATGGAAGGATTAAGTAGGAAAATCAAAAAGGAAGTTATTGAAAGGAGAATCAGAGGTATACGACTGTGGGGGAATAATCTGACTATCACACATCAACAGTTCGTTGATGACTTGATGTTATTTGGTGATGCATCGCTGAAGGAGGTGAGGAACTTCAAGAGGATCCTAGAAGTCTTCAAGAACGCATCAGGTATGGAGATTAACAATGATAAATCTTGTACTTTTATCTTTAATTCGCATGAATCTATCAAATCCCATTTAACCAGAGTTCTAGGTTTTAAGAGGGGGGAGTTACCCACGAAGTATTTGGGCATTCAATTGGATGCAAACCCCAATAGGATTAAGAACTGGCAAAGTTTGCTGGAACGAGTTCGAAAAAGATTAGATAGCTGGGTATTCAGATTGTTGAACTTACCAAGTAGAATTGTCCTATTGAAATCTGTCCTATTATCTATTCCAATATACCATTTGTCAATTATGGCTGCCCCAAAAGGAGTATGTGTTAAAATGCGAGAAATCTTTGGAAAATTTTTATGGGGTGGTCCTAAGCAACAGAGGAAATGGACTTTGGTTTCATGGAAGAATGTAATTATGCGGAAAGAGGAAGGAGGCCTGGGTGTGCGAGACCCTGAAATTGTAAATAACATCTTAGGGGCAAAACTATGGTGGAGATGGGTCCAGGGAGGAGATGATGTCTGGAAAAGAATATGGCAACACAAATATGGAATGCCTCAGTCAACTATGGAACGATTAAGATTAGAGGAAACCCCCAGAGGGTCACAGATTTGGGATTTTGCAAGCAGAAATAAGGCTCTCGTTCAGGACTATGCCTTTTGGGAAATCCGGGATGGAAATTTTGCCCGTTTTTGGGAAGATAGTTGGCAACAGTGGGGTATTTTGAATAGAATACAAAGCCTGCAAGAAATCAAAGAAATAGCGCAAAGAAGAGGATTGAATTATGTGAAAGATTATTGGAAAAGAGCTGAATACAATGATGTATGGAGAACATGGCGAAGACCGGATGAATGGGTGGATAACCTCGGACAAGAGGCTCGGCATTCGTTTGATAGAACCATAGAAACACGGAAAATCAAGTTTAGAGAAGGTCATGATATTTTGAGGTGGGGTAAGGCAATGATTGGAATGTTTACAGTAAAAGAAGCCTATTACTGGGCCACGAAGGAGGATAGAGCGGAAGAACCAGTAGGGTGGAAAAATATCTGGGAAGGTAAATGGTGGCCTAAAGTTACTTGTTTTGCTTGGCTGGTATGCAGAGGAAAGATCCTCACTTGGGACAATATGCAGAAACGAGGAACGATTGGCCCATCACGATGTCATCTATGTACCAACGCTTTTGAAACCCAGGAGCATTTGCTGAATCACTGTAGGTATACTCTAAGCATTTGGGAGGACATGCGAGTGCTCTTTGGTATGACGAGGAGGGATCCTGGTAGCATCAGAAATACTTTGTTTCAATGGGGCAGAGGCAACTTCCAAAGTAAAGTTGTAAGGAGACTCTGGAATCTCGCACCTGGTTTTGTCATTTGGGCGATCTGGAAAGAAAGGAATCGACGAATCTTTAGGGATACCTATTGGCAAGGGCCGCAACTTTGGGAGGAAATATGTCGATCTTTGAAAGAAACGATACTAGCAGAAGCCTGGGACGAAGAGGATTGGCGATTGAATCCGGAGGAACAGAGGATTATTTCTAAGTTAAACATGGATTTTCAAATGATTTATCCCAATCCACAGCGGAAGCTTAAGAAAGAAGTACCGAGCCCTAACCATTATAGGATGCCTGGTGAGCGGCGAGTTAAACTCAATTTCGATGGGGCCTCAAAGGGCAACCCGGGACAAGCAGGTTTCGGGGGTCTTTTCAGGGATAGTAGTGGTCATACGAGGTGGATTTTTGCTGAAGATGGAGGAGAGATGACAAACAATGAAGCGGAGTTATGGGCAGTTTATCATGGACTCAGGATAGCAGTTAGAAACGGTTATATGAGTTTAGAAATAGAGGGCGATTCACTAATTACCGTTGACATGCTGAAGAAGTTAAGGGACGGGAAGAGTTGGATATCCGTGTCGAAGAGCTGGCGGACAGCAGCGATCCTACAAGACATTGAGCAGCTCCTGCGTAGGATCGAATACATCCTGATCACTCATGTACTACGCAATGGCAACCGGGCAGCCGATCTACTGGCTAATTGGGGTTGTGGAGGGCCGAATAGGAGGGTAGATTGTAGCTGGATGTCATTACAAGACGATCCAAGCTGGAATGATTTAAACGATATCTTACACCAAGATTATGTCGATGCGACCGCTCAGCAGCGGAACTCACGGGAATGATTTAACCACTATTTCATACCAATGTTATGATGCCACGACCGATCAGCAGAGGAATCATTAAAAGACCTAGGATTATAATAAGGAGGAGGAAGGACAAAACACTTAAGGTGAGATTACGCCACCCACTAGTCCGATATTATGTGATTAATGGTCTGAAGGCTGGCAGCATTCGATCCAAGGGAAGGTTTAGCATACAAAGGCAGAATCCAGCCAAGGTACCGAGGAGAAGTGGTAGCTATCGCGGCGAAGTACCATTACCCTCCCATCATAGAGGTGTAACTGGAATGGACATTAATGATAGAACCAGACAGCGAACGTTCACGATGGCAAGGTGGCAGCCTCACGATTGTTTAAGTAATGCATGTAAGTGGCCGAACCTCCATATGCAGAGGAGTAGAGTGAGGAAACGCAAAGCAGAATTGCAGAGGAAGACTGATTGTAAGATGGCGGAGAACCAGGAGCGGGGGGTAGGCAGGTTGACACGGAGTAAAACGGCGACCCCCATGGAAAAAGGCAAGAGCACTGTTGAGGAAGCCATGCAGAGGGTTTATCTCGATATCCCGGAGGATTCGGAAGAGGAATTTGACATTAGAAAGTTCTTTGCAGAGGAGGAGCTTCCACGGGGAGGGAAAGGCAAAGTGGGCTTGGGGAAGCCCCAAATGAGAAAAGCGGGAGACAGTGAGGACGAGAGTGAAGACCTCAATGACGAAGAAGAGGTGGAGGAACGAGGCCGGGGCAGAGGAGCACGGGGAAGAGAGAAGCAGCGAGGGCGAGGGAGACCTGCGGGACGTGGTGGTCGAGGCAGTAGAAACTCAAATCTGCGTTCGGAAATGGAGGAAGGTGCAGCCAGAGAGGCACGTGGAAGAAAGCGAGGGAAGAAGGATGTGAGGAGGCGTCTGCAAGAAGCAGAAGCTGCATATGTTTTGGATACTAATCCTAATATTAGAAGGATGATAGAGCAGATGGAGGAAGAAGCATTGCAGGGGTATTCAGAGCCAGAGATGGAGGATTGGGAACAATATCTCCCTGACCCTGGACATACACGCGGTAGAATGTCATTATATAAACAGTCTCTGCATGTCTACTGGGGTATGAAACGTTTATTAGCTAAGGCTATGGAACAAGTCGCTTTAGAGATGGCAGAATTGATTCAAGGTATCCCAACTATGAAAAAGGAACTGAAAAATATTCAAGTGACTCTTATGATGCAAGACAAGAAGATGGATGCTATCGTGCAGCTGCTCCAAGAAGGAGGTCTGGGTATCAAGTTAGAGAAAGAACCAAAGGATGCACCGAAGCAGTAACAGATTGCAGTTCAAGGGACGAGGTTTTTATCTATGTAGTAGATTTTCTGTGTTTTGTTTATATATATTTTGATGATACTGTCTCAGAAAGAAAACTTTAAACTGTTGATCAGGATAGATGTATATTTAGCATGGATAGATAGGATGGTGACATACTGTTTTTGGATGGCTTTGAAACATTTCAGATGGTAACGAAGCCCGGTTTCCCTTAAGGGCGGGTGGAGACCTGTCCATTTTTGTAAATTTCTCATGGTTTTTATAATGGAAAATAGAGTACCGCACTAGCTTACAAAAAAAAATATTAAAAAAATTGGAAAAAAAAGTGGCCAGTTTCATCGATAGACAATGCCTTTGTTTTTCTCCGAAATTAATTATGATTCAACTTTATTGCTGTTTGTTTTATCTCCGGAAATAATTATTATTCAACTCTATAGCTGTTTGTTTTTTTTCTTTCTGAAATTAAAGTATATTCACATTAATAAACGCTTTAAACCTCAAATATTATTTTTCGGGTTGTTGACACTCATCGGTTGCAAGCAACCATTGATCCAGACCTGTCAAATACTAATATGACTCTGCTTTTATAAAATTTGATCCAGATATCTAACAATCATGCATCTAAAGTAAACATGTGGAGGAGTCGGTAGCGGGTCACAGTCAGATAAAAATTAAAATATTCTCTCGCCCACAAAACCTATTTTTGTAAATCTGGATGGTGCACTGGAGCTGGACACCCTTCATCACGCATTCTGGAGCCGAGATGACAATCAGGCGATGCCTCTCGGTATTATCTTTATCTTCGTTTATTATAAGACGACATTCTCCTGTCTCTCCAACTAATGGTCTGCCGACCATATCCTGTCGGACTGCTAGAACTTCTCTCAACAGTTCGTTATCCCTTGGTCGGAATGGTGAGCAAAAAAAAAAACCATAAGCTCCATGTTATTTGCAGTTACCATTGTGAATATTTATGTGTGTGTTTTTTATGGGTTGTATATTATTATTTACATATACACATGTGTTTATAGCTAGTTTATTATTACATCGTCGCATGCAAGTATCTAAGTAAAAAAATGGCTATCAAAGTAGAAGAAACCAGTGTGAGGACCTCAAATATTTATTTGTTCATATTGTTACATTACAGACCTCCAATTTACATGGAGCTCGAGTGGGCCGTAATTTAAGGATTTAGATGTATGGCTATGCAAAAGTCACATGAAACTGTAATTGAAATCTAACTGTCCACCTCTAAGAAAATATTTGATTTGGACATGCTCTAGTGTTGAAAGTACTCCATAAGAACTCAAAACAATGATGGAGGCGACTTTCCTCGATGAAGACACATTTCAATTTCCCATCACATTTGTAAACTGCTTAGTTGATTACTTATAATAGTTTATTTGCATCTATACACACAATCGATTCCCACGACACTCAAATTGAATTATTGGGATCATGGTTTCAAAATTACAACTCAATATTAGTTTGTTTGATTGTTGGATTGAAATAATTGCGTACGAGATGTGCAAGTCATGAGTAACAGTGCATAATTGTATTGAATCCTTGATTTGAATATCAGAAATCAAGGCATTCTTTGCATTTCAGGAACCATTTCATTGCATTCGATTCAAATCACAAGGAATAAATCTGCATTATTCTCTCTCTTCAACATGTAGCAACCACTCGAAATTTATTTAGCAGGCCACTAACCCTCTATGTCACGCCCCCAAGCCTGCGGTAGTCTTCCAACCGTTCTAGGCGAGGTGCGGCACTACCGAACACTTTCTTTTCACCAATACTTATGTTCGTGGACTACGCCTACTTCACTTTTCCTACTTAGTTTGTGTTTCGCAACCAAGTATTATTATGTTATCCTTTATACCAATGAACACCCATACACATTCATTAACATCAACAATTATAAAGGGAGGGGAAACTCCCTGAACAATGAGTCTACCCAATAATATCTTATACAGTCTTTCAATATTACAAAGTTTTACAAGTATACTTGGAAACACTAAGTTTCATACTTAGCTAAATTTACAATCTTCGGTAAACTCGATTTCCCAGCTCATCGGCGCCTCTACACAATCGCACGACTCACCAACCCTTCGTTCACCTCATCGCACGACTCACCAACCCTTCGTTCACCTCATCGCACGATCGTGTTGTTTGCCACACATGGGCGCCTTTGCCCGAGACACACCTCCGTTCACAATCTCAACACTTCACCAAGTCACCGTGCACACTTGCACGACGGGCGGGCGCTCACCCGAGCCACCCAAGAACCTGTGCCAAGTCGTCGCACAAACCGGGCGCCCACACACACCGTGCACGCCTCAACCCAACCGCGGGGCGCTCCTGCCCGCGCCCTCGCCCAACACTACACTGTCACCGTGCGGCCTTGCCCAAGAACGGTGTTGCACCCACGCACTAGACTGCGCCTTCCTTATGAGTGAGTGTGTTTGATCATTGAGCGATTGCCAAATGAGCTTCATCGCAACTCCAATATATATGGGGCGTAGGGCGAGGTCGCAGCTACCCAGCCGACCTGCCCATGCCTTCACACGCCATCATAATATGTGTGTCGGCCTTCCTTCAAACGCTCCAACCATCGTCGACTCCACGCATTTTTTGGTTGGCCTCCATAAGGTTTAACACCATGCCACCACGCATATAAACATCAGCTCGCCCTCCATATGCGCATAACTCATTATCGCACACCCAAGCGAGCTCACACTTCAACCGGATCGCAGCTTGTTCGACCTTCTAACCGCGCGCCCTTTCTAACCGGTCGTGGTTGCACCTCGGCGGAACTGCAGGTCCTTACATCCTCTTCCACCTGAAGTCGTTGTCGTCCTCGACAACACACCATCCTGGTAGCCATCCACCAAGATCATCATCAATATCTGTCTCGTCCTCGGTCCATGATGTCAACTCCTCCACATACTGCAAACATCCCTGCAACATAAGTAGAACTACCATCTCCATCATGTGTCGTCCCCATCCTGTGAATTTTCCTCCCCGTCTGCCTGATGCCAGCATCTCTCCGTGCACTTCCGGACCCCATGTCTGAACTAGTTGGGTAGATAATCCAACTATCACACTCAAGCCATGAGAGTGAACATCCTTATGCCTTAACTAGTCTATCTCGGATTCTGCCACATCTCGGACTCACTAAGAATCTCATCCATGCTTAGGTCCATGGAAAATCCATCCCATCTGCAACATGCCATGATGCTTGATGCCAAGCCATCGCTGCACCATCTGTCATACCTGCTCAACCTGTTTTAAGGACTCACTGCCATGAGCAGCTAACAATGAGCCCCATCTTCTTATCATCTAAGAAGATGTGGAGGGAGTAGAGCCTGAAGGCTCACCCTCACTAATCAACTCAATCCATCTATCAGGATCTTCTATCTCCATCCTCTGTAGATAAGTGACCCGATCCTCCTCCCGGACATTCGGCCTCACATATGCCTCATCATCATCATCATCCTCAACCACTTCTAGCCTTCTTGACAAATCCAAGATATTATCTGAAAGTGTCCTAATGATCAATGACTGCTAGGTAAGCTTGGTCTCAACCGTAGACAACCTCTTACTCATATCTTCCATTCGCTTCTCGTCCTCCATTTGCATCACTGCCAACTTACAATTAGGCCTTGTCACTCCAATTGTTGGTACACCAATGGGTACATCCTCCCTTCCATCGTAAATGTACATCTTCCTCAAATGTGGAACAATCATAGCATCAAACTGTTTCATGAAGTCCATTCCTAGTACAGCTTCGTAGTCATCTATTCGCACTATACTGAAGTCAACCTTCCCTCCCACTCACCAAGTGTTTTGTCCACCTTTTCAGCTACACCAAGAACATTATCAGGAGGAGAATTGATTGTCTTCATCTATGCCTTCACCAGTACAAATTTCAGCCCAATCCTTCTCGCAGTATCTTCTCCCATGAAGTTGTGAGAGGCCCCACTATCTACCATAGTGAGTATATCAGCACCCCCAACCTTCATCCGAACATACTCCAACTTGTTCCTCTCAGGATCCCTCCGAGAGACCACCTCTGTAGCAACAACAACACCAAGTATCTGCATCATCCCCACAGAAGCTTCTTCATTCTTCGCATTAGATTGTGCAATCGCAGCCACTTTCGGTCTAGAAGGAAAATTCTTTACCGTATGTGGTCCAGCACATATCCAACACTTCAAGGCTTTCTTCGTATTTGAATTATCATCCGATTTCGAAACATCATCCTTCTTCTTATCTTTCGACTTATCGAAATTCTTCTTCCTATCATCAGAAGTCTCATCATAATGCTCCACCAACCTGTCCACAACAGCAAAAGCTTCGTCAAGTGTTCTAATCCTCCGCCTCTTCACTTCATTGTGTGCCCAAGGCTTCAACCCAATAATGAAATTGAACACCTTGTCCCTCTCCACCATGTCAGGAAGTTCCGGAATCGCACTTGCAAACTCTCGTTGATATGTTTGAGGTTCCCTGTCTGCTTTATGAACTTAATTTTCATCCTTGCTTCCCACGTTTCATCCTGAGGACTGAAATGGGTCTGCAAAGCTTTCTTCATGTCATCCCACGCAGTAATGTCACCAGCGCTGCCAATGGCAATCTGATCCATCCGTCTTCGCCACCACATCTTAGCATATTTTGTCAAAAACTAAGCAGCTACCTTGACCTTCGCCTCATCATCAGATAGACCCAATCGTTCCAAGTATTGCTCCATGTCCCATAGAAAGTTGCCAAGAGTCTTTGCACTCCTTGTACAATTGTAAGATTCTGGTTCCTTGACTTTCACATGAGGCACTCCTCCACCTGAGTTATGTCTCACGACCTTCTTCAACACCACGATCTCATCTCTGGCTTCATCAAGAGATTTCTGCAAGCCCACGATCTCTGCAAGACCTTGGTCTCTTGCCTCTTCAATCTCCTTGACCTTCACTTCAAGTTGTGTACACATAAGATCAATGTACTCGTGCTGAGTCGGGAGTTCATTGAGCTCTTCCTTCATCTTCGAATCGGCCTCTTGCTCTTTATCGAACAAGTCCATCTTCTTAGTCCAGAAAGCTTCCAAGTCCTCCATCTTCTCCAACACTTTCTCCATGAATGCCATAGTAGCATCCTTCGCACTGTGACTAGATCCAACCTGAGATTCACCTGCCATTTGCTAACAGCGTCTTTCTCTTTTGAAATCTAGTTTCGACCATCCAACAACTTCACCAAGATGCCTGCAACCCAAGTCTTTGATGCAACACTTATCAGGAAGTGTTCACCAACCTCTTTCACCTACAAGTACCCACTTCACTATCACCAACTGTCAAGCTTCTTCAACCCTGAATCAACTTTAATATATGCACTTTGTCACGAGCAACCTTGATCTGATACCACCTTCACTTTGGTGAAGGTGTGTAGCAGCTTCAACCTTCAATGCCCGAATTAGCTACTCTGATACCACCTATCACGCTCCCAAGCCTGTGGTAGTCTTCCAACTGCTCTAGGCGAGGTGCGGCACCACCGAACACTTTCTTTTCACCAATACTTATGTTCGTGGACTACGCCTACTTCACTTTTCCTACTTAGTTTGTGTTTCGCAACCAAGTATTATTATGTTATCCTTTATACCAATGAACACCCATACACATTCTTTAACATCAGCAATTATAAATGAACAACACAATTTCACAGTATAAAGGGAGGGGCAACTCCCTGAACAATGAGTTTGCCCGATAATATATTATACAGTCTTTCAATATTACAAATCTTTACAAGTATGCTTGGAAACACCAAGTTTCAAACTTAGCCAAATTTACAATCTTCGGCAAACTCGGTTGCCCAGCTCATCGGCGCCTCTGCACGGTCGCCGCACGACTCGCCAACCCTTCATTCACCTCGTCACACGATCATGTTGTTTGCCCAACTTGGGCGCGCCTCGAAGTCGCCACACACGGGTGCCTCTGCCCGAGACACACCTCCATTCACAATCTCAACACTTCACCAAGTCACCGTGCACACTTGTACGACAGGCGGGCACTCACCCAAGCCACCCAAGAACTCGTGCCAAGTCGTCGCACAAACCAGGCGCCCACACACACCGTGCATGCCTCAACCCAACCACGGGGCGCTCCTGCCTGCGCCCTCGCCCAACACTATGCTGTCACCGTGTGGCCCTGCCCAAGAATGGTCGCATCTCAAGTTCTGTGCCTCTATGCCTTGCTGCACCCACGCACTAGGCTGTGCCTTCCTTATGAGCGAGTATGTTTTATCGTGGAGCGATTACCAAATGAGCTTCATCGCAACTCCAATATATATGGGGTGTAGGACGAGGTCGCAGCTACCCAGCCGACCTGCCCATGCCTTCACACGCCATGATAATATGTGTGTCGACCTTCCTTCAAATGCTCCAACCACCGTTGGCTCCACGCATTTGTTGGTCGGCCTCCATAAGGTTTAACACCATGCCACCATGCATATAAACATCAGCTCGCCCTCCATATGCGCATAACTCATTATCGCACACCCAAGGGAGCTCACACTTCAACCGGATCGCAGCTCGTTCAACCTTCTAACCGCGCGCCCTCTCTAACCGGTCGCGGTCGCACCTCGGTGGAAATGTAGGTCCTTACACTCTACGTCGATTAGTCAAAATTCAGGGGCTATAGGGTTTGTTGACCTTGTTTGTGTGATTCCCCAAATATTCGAGAATCTGACAGACATGGGCACGATCAATTTTTTGACCTCGCCCATGTCCCTCAAATTCCCGAATATTTATGGAATCAACAATCGACTTAAGCTCAAAGATGTGTGTGAAGATGTAACACCCCAAACGCAACTAGTCTGAGGTAGAGCCCGTGAATTTGACAACGTTGGGAAGGGATTAACCCGAACTCCCAATCAGTCACTCCTCTTTTTATTATATTATATTTTGTCCTTCCACTAAAGAGAACGTCAATGTAACATCGTATTGTTTCTTGTCAATTTACGCAACAAATTTATAAATGACCTTCAATTTCAGGTCATCCATCGCTCTGGGATATTAAACTAATGGCATTGAAATTCGTTTTCTAGTACTTTCCTGAAGGAATAACATATGTTTTCTTATATGCTATTCCAGGCATTAATAAATCCAACAACAAATGTCCCTGGCATTTGGGAAAACCTGACCTCCCGATAAATATCATTAATACTTTTATGTCCTTTAATTATTCTGATTGTGTATTTTTTAACTAATTATCATACATACCAATAGATATTAATAATTATCAATTTCAATTAAAATATACAAAATACTTTCAAATTTTAGATTTCTGAAATTATTAACTTGCTCTAGTGATTTTTTGTTACACACTTTTATCTTGACTCAGTTGCAAGTTTGAAACATCAATCTTCATCAATATCAATAAAATTTATATGGAAAAATCAGATAAAAATATACAAAACATACTACATATAAATCTCCAAAAGTACCTCTACCAACTCAGGTTGATCGACCCAATAAATATTTGCGTATCTCAAATGCCACATTGCCACGTAACTTGCATAGTTAAAAATGTAGAACATGTCTAATATTTAATTCAATTTATTACAATTGAAAACATAAGAGTTACATCCTGATTCCCCAAACGTAAGCAACCGTGGTTGCACAATGTCGAGTGCAGCTTGATAGAGCCATGAAACATTGTGACTTCTCGAAACATATACCACTAAGAAACTCGTCCCTAACTAGCGGAAGGTCAGCCCTTGGAGTTGAACCATAAAGGGAAGGAAAAGAGAGACCTAACTCCCCACCTAGAGTGGGACTAGTAGATCCTCGTTAGCATTGGGCATTTGGCAATAATTTTTTTAATTATATATTTCAGATTTGTAGTAAAAAAAAAATTGTAATTTTGGTAGGATTTTTTGATTTTAGAGTTTAAATGTTCATTATTGATCCAGATACGGGGAGGGTAGCACAAGATTTGAATCTAAGATCTCTGGTTCGGTGAGACTTCATTCGACGGCCATCGCCACGTAAGCTACTAGAGAAAGAAAAAATTAAATTCCTAATCAAGATTGGTGTTTAATACATGCATAGATATAATGATGTGATACGCTGATGTGAGATATCATTTAAATCCTTTGTGTAAACTGAAAACATACATAATTACCAATAAAAAAATACTTAATCAATACAATTCAAATGATCTAACTACAATTTTCATTCCTGCCATTTGCATACTTGCTAAGATTACAATGATTACAAAATAAGAGCCAAATCATTTCAAAAAAAATTCATTAAAAATTAAAATAAAAATAATTAAAAAAACAAACTAATTTTTTTTATAATATGAACATTGCAAAATACATTTTAATTATTTTGTCAAACACCAAATTAATCCATTGTCAACACATTATCGAACGCTATATACACCTTCCTGCAAGGATAATGATAAAGAGTTTATCGAATTCTCGAGTCATTCAAAACAATCAGGACTTATGTGACTTTATGTGTAAAATTGATTGGACTAGTTTATCAACTATGGAAAAGGGGAATCATTAGCGTTACTATTAAATGATAGTATTAAATGATTGACATGTACATAATTTTGTGTGAGCTCTGTTTCCCTTGTTCAAGTTTGTAAACAATATGAACTTAGTGAAGTTTGAAATAATAAATGCGTTTATGTTTTTTGGGTTAAGATTTGTTGGAATTATAAGTTAAGTTATGAATTTTATAAGAGTTTTTAGACCGTAATTCATATATGTAATTAAAAATTTAATTTAAATAATAAAAATATATTTAGTTTAAATAATAAAAATATATTTAGTTTAAATAATAAAAATATAGATTTCACAAATTAAATTATGATTAAAAACTCTAAATATGTTTATAAATTTATTGTGTAATTTATTGATAACCATCTATAAAGATTAGTACACATATTTTATAGTATATTTCATATTATAAAAATTTGAAAATTATAAAATTGATAAAGTTATTATTTTGTTATAATATCATGGCTTATCAATACCACATCTTAAAAAGCTATAACTCATTTTATAAAACAATTCTTCATACAATAATTTTTTTTTACTAATCATTTTAATTGAAAAAACAAAATAAATATAACTACTTATAGATAAATTTCAATTTTTTATTTATGTATATTAATATAAATATTTTATAATATTCTATGAAAATTAAATCTATTAATAATTATCAATAATAAAAATAAAATTTTAAAAATCCCAATTCAAATTAAACATTTTATAATTTAAGTATATTATTATATATATTCTATAGAAATTAAATACATATCATCTCTTTAATATTAATAATAATTAATAATTAAATTAAAATTAAAACTCTAAAATAGGAAAACTTTTCATTGTTATCAGTATAATTAATATTTTCATTGTTATCAGTATAATTAATAAAAAGTAAAACTATCTCTTCAATATTTTATTTCCAGTGGTTCTCCCTGTTCTATATGCTCGACCATTCTCCCGACATATCCGGTCAAACCCTATCAATGTTCCATTTGATGTTCGTGGTTCCTTTCTTTCTCATTCTCTGTTATATACTTCATAATAAGAAGTATGGCTAGACCAAAATTGTGCCCGCATGTGCATGAAACCCTATCAACGAATGATGTCTTTTATTGATTCCGAGCCTATTAAAGCATTCTTTGTTAGGTTAAATTAGGTTTTACCACTAATATACAGTTAAATTAATGTTAATATTCTTATAATATGAATAAATATTCTTTTTCATTAAATTATAGTGTTATTAATATTATTAACATATATTAATAACACCTGGATGCGGGTGTCAATAGAGCTAATTAAAGTGATAAGACAGACCGCCGGTGGACAAGAGAGCCATATGGCTACCAGCATCGTCCTGCGCACCAACCTCAGATGAATTCATAACACTTTGCAGAAGGCATCGCATGCGCAGTAGGCGCGGAGGAACCCGTGGAGGATTCATCCGCTCGCAGGTTTCGACCAACTCCGCCATCGCTTCCCCGAATTCTTCCACTAAGATGCTCAATCCTCTCAACTACCCCTCTCGACGCTACCCGAATACACGAAGTGGCAGAGGTAGGAGAGACGCAGCAGCTCGCTCTGTGGATTTCCCTCTTCCTCCTTATCCCGGCCCTCACAACACTCAATTCCGCTTCTGCAGTACCTTAAATCGGCCTACAATAACTGCCACTGTCACAATTTCCTTCGCGGAAGAGCCTAAGCAGCAAGCTCCTCTGTCTGGCCTTTGGGACAAGCAGAGTGGGGAGGCTTCAGGCTGCCAAGGAATCAACATCCCTGGCAACAAGCATCAAAGTGAAGGCAGAACGGTTCTGCATGGCAAGGCTAAAGCTGGCGGTTCATCAGCTGAGGACGACATGCATAATGGCACGAAGGCTTTGGGAAGCAGGCAGAACGACACTTCTGAGAGGCAGATGGGCATAGGTGGCGATGAGGAGGCTCCACCAACTCAGGGACGTGGCATGTCTGACGCGGATGATGACTGGTATCAATTTGCATGCAGGATTGAGGAGGAACCAGGCTCGGAGGAGCCATCGACTTAACACGTGGCCTCCAGCGAATGCGTCTTGCTGCCAGGTGGATGTGTCTCTCTGTCTTTTTGGTTCTGGAACTACATGTTCTCTTTGTCTTTTTGGAAAAACAATGTATACCCGGCTATGGTCTTTTCTTTATGGTTCAATGGGCTAGTTTCCCCCATAATAGGGGCATTCCAAAACAAACAGTTTCAATTTTTGATGATGATTTATGCTCAACAACTCTATGGTCACGCCTCTCTGCAACCATTTTTGTACCATATCAATAGAACAATATGACTTAGAAAAACAAACATATATTAATAACATTTATATTATAGATAATTTTAATAATAATAAATTTAATACTAATAATACTATTATTACTAATAATATTAATAATATTAATATTAATAATTTCATTAAAATATTATATTAATGTAATAATGTTATTTAATAATAGTTAATTATATGTGATTGGGGTAATATGGTTAATTAATAATATTAATATTAATAATTTCCTTAAAAATATTATATTAATGTAATAATGTTATTTAATAATGGTTAATTATATGTGATTTTGGGGAATATGATTAACCATAGTTGTCAATGTTTAATTATAGATGATCATGGTATATCATGTGAGCTAGTAGACCATAGTCATTTATGGCTAAATGATTAATTTTGGTTTACCCTAGGTTTACAGGAACTATAGTGGCTAGTGATCTATGTGGATTACTATCTTATTTCTTAATAGATAGTGTTTCTACTTCTTCATAGCTTGCACTAGGGCATAGAGCTCCTTGCGATAGGTAGGGTAGTTGAAAGTTTCTCAAACAAATACTTTAGAATGATAACATACAAGTCTTCCTCCCTACATTGAGGTTGCTCCCATAGCATAACCACTCACATCTATCTCCATTTTAAAGCGCTACAAGTCTAGTCTAAAATGACCTTCTTCTTTAACTTTCCAAAGGCCCTATGTTAACCATTTTATCACTAGAATTCCTTGACATTCATTGTTATGGTGTGAAGTGGTGTTGATACTACTAAAAATGAAATTATAAATTTCTAGGGCATTGTGTTGCCCCAATGAAACTCTCGACCTTAGAAACATTAGGAAGCACTAGCCACTTCATGATTACCTCGATCTTGGTAGGATGTATATTTAGCTCTCCCTCACCTATCACATATTCTAGATACACTAAGCACTGTTGTGCAAAATCACACTTTCTGACATTTACAAGCATCTAGTTCTTCTTTAATGTCTCTACCACCTGCATCAAATGTGAGGTGTGCTTCCCCTAAATAAAATTATATACCATTATATCACACAAATAAATAATAACAAATAAATCTATAAAAAAATGAAATATATTATTCATTAACCTCATAAACATAACATTGCATAAACCAAAGATCTCCCAGATCCAACAATTAACATCTTGAACTTCAACATAGCTAGTGCATTACATAAACCAAATAATCTCTAAGATCCAACAATCATTGTATTCCTTATCATCGTAAACTAGGTGAAAATTTAATACGCTATCATAAAAAACGCTTCCATTTTTAATAATGAGATCATGAAGTTTATGTTGTAAAATTAATATAATTTTAATTCCTAATCATTTTTACACCGAATTCCTTTATATAATAAAGCATATTAAAGGAAAAACGTAATTTTACTATTTATTCACAAATTTCAATAATAAAACTAAACCATAAAATAGTTATAATGTACCATACCCAGTAAATTGTGATAAACTATGTGAGAAAAGTGGTTAAAATAAGTTAATTTTTCTTACATGAGAAGTTGGTTAAAATTAGAGAGTCAATTAACTGGTTTAGTGTTGAAGAGTTGAGTCAAGTCGAGTTAGATCACAGTTGAGTTAAATTTGTGGTTGCATGTTGAGATATTTTAAGGGAGTCACTAGTAAAAAAAGATTTAAATACCTAAGTTTATTGTAAGAATCAAGTTTTGTGTGATCAAGAGAAGAGTCACAACTCGTGTGTTGTATGCGAATTCGTATTTTT
The DNA here is from genome assembly GCA_031772625.1 of Pinus tabuliformis. NCBI lineage: Eukaryota > Viridiplantae > Streptophyta > Pinopsida > Pinales > Pinaceae > Pinus > Pinus tabuliformis. Next base: position 635,286,941 of record CM062818.1, on the reverse strand, counting down.
GTCACCTCTGTTTTTCCAACCAATTGATATTATAGAGAAGTTGGAGGAGTCATAAAGAACCGATTAGCAGCAACCGTCCGTGTGAAAATAAATATTTTTTTTGTCGTGATTAATGATATAACGCACCTTATAAGTTATACAGCGCTATAACGCACGTCGGTATTAGTAAGCGCCGCATTACAAGAGGTGGACTCGTCAAAATTTGGCAGCACACTCTCCGTTCCATGGTTGAAAGCCTCAGAGCACTAACGCGAGTTATTGTTGCGTGGAAGGTGTTAGCACGCAAGCCTGAAGGAGTGAGGGGCGCGTTAACAAAGTCAAAAGCAATTGTTTTAAAAGGTCTACTCATATGTTCAAAGGTTAAGTCGTTTTAAAACTCACGTGGGAGTAATAACGTCTATGTGATTGATTTTCATAAAACTTTTGGATGTGGCTCACATGAAGGTTTATATAAGGTTGGTTTTCAAAGTTATATAAAGGTGTGGTAAAACAAGAAGAATGAATTTTTCAAAAAGAGATATATTACTAAAAAGCGGTTTATTATAATTTTTTTTGTTTTCATATATAAAATAAATAAATGAGGGTTTTATTCGAAAGGGGTTTATAATTCTTTTTAATAAAAGAGGATTTTTTTAGAAGGAATTTTTGGAGAAAGATGGTTTTTTCAAATTTCCAGTCTCATTTTTCAACGTTTACAGGGAAGGATTATGATGTGTGAGCCATTAAGATGGCGACCACATTGCAGGCACATGATGTTTGGGATTATGTCTAGTTTGAGTCTTCAGAACCTAAGAATGCAGCAGAAGAACGAGCTCTAACTAATGCAGAGAGGGAACTATGGAAGAAAGACAAAAAAAAGAATGCACAAGCGTTGCATCTTATCCAACAAGGAGTACACCGAGCAGTGTTCCAGAAGATGATGATCACGTCCTCATCAAACGAATCATGGGATACTTTGGCAACAAGTTATAAAGGTATGGCCAAAGTCAATATTATTAAGTTGTAGAATAAAAGGAGATATTTGAAAGTCTGCAGATGAAGTAGACAAGGACATCGATTCTTTCCTGAATCGGTTCATGACTGTTATAAATAAGCTAAACATTTATGGTGAGGAAATTAAATATGAAACAATGGTTGATAAGGTCCTAACATCTTTATCTACCAAATTTTATGTTGTGGTACGAGCCATAGAAGAAGCCAAGGATTTGACATCATTAACAGTTGATGAGTTGATGGGATTACTTCTATCGCATGAGGCAAGGATAGACATAAATAAGGATTCCACTTTAGAGACCGCTTTCAAAAGTCAGATTTCTATTTCAAGAGATAGAGGTCGAGACAGAAGTAGATCGAGAGGCAGAATATATGGTGGTCAGAGAGATGGTCGAGAAGAGCATGAACATGAAAGTGGAAACAACTGCAAAAAATTTAGCAATAATCAAATATTTGACAAATCAAAGGTGAGATGTCATTATTGCAATAAATTTGGTCACTATTCTCATGATTGCAGGAGGAATATAGCTGATCAAGGGAACCAGAGACTTAATGTCACTAGAGAGAGTACTGAATCAATGTTGCTAGCTTTCCATACCATGGATGAACCTTTTGATAATGTTTGGCTATGGGATAGTGGTTGTAGTGACCACATGACAGGAAACAAGAATTTGGTTCCAAATTTGGATCAATATGTGAAAACAAAGGTAAATTTGGGGACTGACAAAACTGTGGATGTAGATGGAAAATGAGTGTTCAACATTCTAACCAAGCAGGGGGAGCCGAAGAAAATCTCATAGGTATATTATGTTCCTAGTCTCAAACATAATTTGATAAGTGTTGGTCAATTGACACAAAAAGGATATAGAGTCATCTTTCAAGGTCATGAATGTGTTATATATGACAAGCCCCCAATAAAGAAACTGATAACAAAGGTGAAAATGACAAGGAACATAATATTTCTTCTAGTTATGAATTACAATGATCGGGTTAGTTCTTTTACAGTTGCATGTTCTAATGATTATTGGTTATGGCACTTTCGATTTGGAGACTTGCACTTTTCTAGTTTAAGATTGTTGCAGTAGAAACATATGGTCAAAGGATTACCTCCCATCAAAGAACCTATTAGTACTTGTGAGTGTTGCATTTTGGGAAAGCAACACTTTGAAAGTTTTCCAATGGGAGTTTCATACAGAGAAAATAAACCTCTTGAGATAGTGCATACAGACTTGTGTGGACCTATAAGGACATAGTCGATTGATGGAAGTAGTTACTTCCTCACTTTCATTGATGACTATATAAGAAAGACTTGGGTTTACTTCTTGAAGCAAAAGTCTGAAACCTTTGCAAGGTTTCAAAGTTTCAAAGCCTTAGCAGAGAACCAAAGTGATCAACAGATCAAGGTAATGAGGTTAGATCGTGGTGGAGAATATGATTTAAAGGCATTCCATGATTCCTGCAAACAACATGGAATTAGAAGCTAATTTACAACTATATAGACACCGCAACAGAGTGGTGTAGTAGAGAGAAAGAACATAACCATTATGATTATAGAAAGAAGCACGTTGAAAGGAAGAAAATTGTACAATGAGTATTGAGTAGAAGTAGTTGCATGTGCTATTTATGTGATCAACAGATCTCCTACAAAGAGAGTTATGAACAGAGTACTCGAACAAGCATGGTGAGCTATGTCTTGCAACGTATCTTATCTCAGAGTATTTGGATATGTAGCTTATGCACATGTCACTAAGGAGTGAAGAGGAAAATAGGACGATAAAAGTGAAAATTGCATATTTACTAGTTATAGTGAGTAATCAAAAGCTTACGAATTGTATAACCCTGTCACAAAGAAGACCATAATTAGTAGATATGTTGTGTTCAAATAACAAGAGTCATGGAATGGAACTGTAGACAAAATAGTTGATGCAAAAGTGCCATGGATGGAAGAAGATGATGTAGCAAAAAAAGAGCAGCAAGAATCACAGGTGAAGACACCAAACAAAAACACACCAACAAGGACTCCAAGATTTTCAAATCAAAATGGATCTTCAAGAAGATCAACAAATCAATATTCTCCTAGCAATCAACTAGGTAATGAATCAAGCAATGGTAAGAGAAATATGAGAATTTTGAAAGATATTTATGAAGATTTCGATGTTAGTTCAAATTTTGCATTATTTTCATTCCAACCTTCTTCGTTTCAAGAAGCAAACAGAGATGGAAATTGGGTGCAAGCCATGGAAGAAGAAATTGAAGCTATTGAAAAGAATGATACATGGGATTTGGTTGATTTACCAAAGAACAAAAACCACATTGGCGTAAAGTCGGTGTAGAAGACAAAGTTGAATGAGAAAGGTGAAATTGACATATTTAAAGCTAGACTTGTAGTAAAAGAATTCTCGCAGCAACCAAGAATAGATTTTTGAGAAACATTTTCTCTGGTAGGCAGATTGGATTCTGTAAGAGCAGTTTTAGCCACAACAGCTCAAAACACGTGGAAAGTATATTAGATGGATGTGAAATCGGCCTTCTTGAATGGAATTCTAGGAGAATAAATTAATGTACATCATCCTAGAGGATATGATGTTGAAAGTAACAAAGAGGAAGCTTAAAGGTTGAAGAAAGCGCTCTATGGACTAAAGAAAGCACATAGAGCTTGGTATAGTAGAATCGATAGCTACATGATTAAGAATGTATTTTGCAGAAGAAACATTTAATCTACCTTATATGCAAAGGTAAATGAGCATGGACAAATTTTGATTGTTTCCTTATATGTTGATGACGTGATTTTGAGTTAGATGAATTTAAAGCAGCCATGACGAAATAATTTGAGATGACAGATCTTGGTCTCATGAAATATTTTCTTGGCATAGAAGTTGGGCAATTTGAAAAAGGAATTTTTATTTGTCAAAATAAATATGCCAAAGATTTGTTGAAAACATTCAGGATAAAAAATTGCAAACCTATCCCTACACTAGTTGCAACGGGTACAAAGTTAAGCAAGGATGATGAAGGATCAGATGTCAATCCAAATCTATTCAAAAGATTGGTTGATAACCACATGTATCTCATAGCTACAAGATCAGATATCATGCAAGGCATGAGTTTAATTTCCAGATTTATGGAGACACCAAAAGACACACATTAGAGTGCAGAAAAAAGAATTTTGAGATACATAGTAGGAACTAGAGATTGTGGCATAATGTATGCAAGCACATAAAAGAAGGATTTGATTGGATACATAGATAGTGATTTTGCAGGAAGTTTGGATGATAGGAAGAGCACTTCTGGTTTTGTGTTCCATCTTGGCTCAGGTGTGATTTCATGGGAATCTAACAAGAAGCCCATTGTGACACTTACATGAGCAGAAGAAGAATATGTAGCAACAACATCAACAACATGTCAAGTAGTCTAGTTAAGAAGAATATTTGATGCAATCAAACAGAAAAAACAAGGATCAAGAACAATATATTGTGACAACACCTCAGCGATTGCACTATCCAAGAATAGCGTGTTTCATCAAAAGAGCAAGCATATTGATACTAGATATCACTTTATTAGATAACTTGTGAGAAATGGAGAAGTTCACTTGAAGCCTTGTAAATCTAGTGATCAATTGGTTGATATATTTCCTAAGTCATTAGTAAAATATGTGTTTGAGTTTCATAGAAGAAACTTGGGTGTTCTAAGCCTAGCTGAGACATAGACCAGCAAGCATGTTTGAGTTGTTATGATTTAGTCTCAGTTTAGAGGTCGTAATTAAGGGGGAGTGCTAAAATAAGCTAATTACTCTTGCATGAGGAGTTGGCTAAAATTAGAGGGTGAGTTAACTTTGTTTTGAGTGTTGAGTGTTGAAGAGTTGAGTCAAGTCGAGTTAAGTCATAGTCGAATTAAGTGTGTGGTTGCATTTCAAGATATTTTAGGTGATTCGCTAGTCGAAAAGGTTTAAATACCCTTCACCAGGTTCATTGTAAGAATCAATTTTTGTGTGATCAATAGAAGAGCCGCAGCTCATGTGTTGTGTGCGAATTTTTGTTTTGTCTCCTCTGTCTTTCCAACACAAGTATCTTGCTCTAGGAACTCCCGTCTTACAAATTATGAATACTCCCATCAAGCCACCAGTTAAGCACGTGCTGCAGCTCTTTAGGGACATCTCTCCAATCCATAGTGCCATGTTATAGATCTTATACAAAGGTGAAATAAAATCGTTGACTAAATCTGCAGCAAAGAGTTTTGGGACTCTTCACAGCTTTACTGGTAGTGTTTGTGAGTCGTGCCTTAGTGTCATTTGAGAACTGGTCAAAATTATTGGCGTTTCCTACGTTGTAGATATAAGAAATTCAAGCTATCATAAATAAAATCGTTGACAAAAAAATAATTGTTTTAACGTAAGAAACGGTCGTTTAGATAAATGAATCCAAAAGTGTTGTAGAAATCATGGAGAAGCTTTACTTTCATGGTTGTTGCATACCATTTACAATCGGAAGAACCTAAATCTCCCCTACATTGGATGAGCCCATAACTTGTACTATCGTTGTTTTGCTTCTAATAAACAATAGACCTATTGAATCTGGTGGAAGAAAAATTCACAGCCAATGAATCCAAAACGTGGTTCATATTACGTTGCAAGGCAATACCATTGGTAAATTCATCTTTTCCATTATTCCCACAACCACGAAAAATTTCACCAATATAATCCTCGTGGAGTTGCTGTTGAGAAGTGCAGAAGCGTCGTTACAATGACAACTAGTAACAAGTTGTTGAATAATTGTTTAATCTTCACCACCATCTAGTGTTTTCAAATATGGTGTTAAAATAGATAATTACACTTGCATGGAGAATAATTTAAAATTATATATTTTAACACTTTTTGAGTAAGTCGAATTAAGTGATACATGAATTTAGTGTGTGGTTGCATGTCAAGTTATTAATATGATGTTAAAATAGATATTTACACTTGAATGGAGGATAATCTAAAATTAGAGATTTTAACACTTGTTGAGTAAGTCGAGTTAAGTGATAGACGAATTTAGTGTGTGGTTGTATGTCAAGTTATTTTCGGTGAGTCCTAGTCGGAAACATATAAATATCCCTCACCGGGATCATTGTAATCATCAAATTTTGTGTGATCAATAGAAGAGTTGCAACTCATGTGTTTTGTATGTTAATTTATGTTTTTCTTCCTCTATCTTTCCAAAAACTTGGTATCAGAGTTGAGAAATGATCACAAGGTCCGTGGATCCATCAGAACCAGTAAGAAGAAGCACAAGTGAAAAAAAATGTAATTTTTTTAGTTTGCAAAATTGTCAAATAATTAAAGTGTGCTGCAAAATCCTGGGATAATTAACAAAATCATCATTGACAAAGGTTAATCCTTGAGAAGGTGTATGTTCAAAAGAAGTCAAAAGGCTACACCGTATTTTTGAAACAGTCACATGGGACCCATGGATCACCTCATACATCGTGTTAAAACTATTTAAAAATACTTTTTAAGTGGTGATTTCATATAAAGGGTTCGTACCAGTTTGAAAAGCTTTGTATGAAAGTGTTTTTAAGGCCTTTTATAAAGCTTTTTAAATAAATTAAGAAAGAAGAAGATATCTTTGTAAAGGTTTTTGAAAAATGGATTTATTATATTAAGGAATTTCTTCCGAGGGTTTTTATAAACAATTTTTTATAAAATTATTAAAGGAGGCTTTGCAAATCTTATAAAAGGAAGGGTTATTTTTATTATTTGAAGATTTTTTTTAAGAAATTTGGCTTTCTCAAATTTCCAGCCCTAGTTCCCAATGTTTACAGAGAAAGACTATGATGTGTGGGCCATTAAGATGGTGACCATGTTGAAGGCTCATGATGCTTGAGATTATGTATATTTATGGTTTTTAGAACCTAAGGATGAATCAAAAGAATGAGCTCTCACTAATGTAGAGAGGGATCTATGGAAGAAAGAAAAAAAGAAGAATACACAAGCGTTGCAACTTATCTAGCAAGGAGTGGACCGAGTAGTTTTCCAGAAAATTATGATCACGTCTTCAACAAAATAAACATGTGAGACCTTGGCGACAAGCTGTAAAGGTATGAATAATATCAATATTGTTAAGTTGCACAATACTAGGAGAGATTTTGAAATTTCGCAGATGAAGGAGACACAAGTCATTGATTCTTTCATGAATTGGGTCATAACTGTTGTAAACCAGTTAAAAATTTATGGTGAGGAAATTAAAGATCAAGCATTGATTGAGAAGGTACTCAAATCTTTGTCTACCAAATTTGATTGTGGTAGAAGCCATAGAAGAAGCCAAGGATTCTACATCACTGATAGTTGATGAGTTGATGGGATCACTTCTACCACAAGAGACAAGGATAGATAGAAATAAATATTCCACTTTAGAAATCACTTTCAAAAGTATTGTTTCTATTTCATGAGACAGAGGTCGAGGCAGAAGTAGATCAAGAGGTAGAGGACGAGGCGGAAAACGTGGTGGTGAGAGAGATGGAAGAGAAGATCATGAATATATAAGTGGAAGCAACTGTAGAATCTTCAACAATAATCGAAGAGTTGACAAATCAAAGGTGAGATGTTATAATTGCAATAAATTTTGTCACTGTGATCGTGATTGTAGGAAGAGGATAGCTTATCAAGAAAAATAGAGAGCTAATGTTAGTACAAAGAGTACTAACTCCATGTTCCTAGCTTCCCATACCATGCATGAACCTTCTGATAAGGTTTGCCTATTAGACAGTGGTTGCAGTAACCACATGACAAGAAACAAGAATTTCGTTCCAAATTTGGATCAATCTGTGAAGACAGAGACAAAGTAGGGAACTGAAAAGACTATGGATGTAGATGGAAAAGGAGTGATCAATATTTTGACCAAGCAGGAGGAGCTAAAGACAACCTCAAAGGTATATTATGTTCCCAGTCTCAAACATAATCTAATAAGTGTTGGTAAATTGACATAGAAGGGATGCAGAGTTATCTTTCAAGGAAAAGAGTGTGTTATATATGAAAAGCCCCAAGAAAACAACTGATAGCAAAGCTGCAGATGACGAGGAATAAAATCTTCCTCTAGTCATGAATTACAATAATAAGGTAAGTTCTTTTATAGTTGCATGTTCTAATGATTATTGGTTATGACACTTTTGGTTTGGGCACTTGCACTTTTCTGGTTTAAGATTGCTGTAGCAGAAACAAATGGTTAAAGGATTACCTCCCATAAAAGAACCTGCTAGTACTTGTGAGTGTTGCATCTTTGGAAAGAAACACCATGAAAGTTTTCCAATGGGAGTTGCATATAGATAAAAGAAACCATTTGAGCTAGTGCATACACACTTGTGTAAACCTATGAAGACACATTCAATTGGTGGAAGTTGTTACCTCCTCTCTTTTATTGATGACTATAGAAGAAAGACTTGGGATTACTTCTTGAAGCAGAAGTCTGAAACTTTTTCAAAGTTAAAAGAATTCAAAGTCTTAGAAGAGAACCAAAGTGATTGAAAAATCAAGGTATTGCGGTCAGATCATGGTGGAGAATATGATTCAAAGGAATTCCATGATTATTGGAAACAACATGGAATCAGAAGATAGTTTACAACCATGTACACAGCGTAGCAGAATGGTGTAGCATAGAGAAAGAAAAGAACCATTATGAACATGGTAAGGAGAATGTTGAAAGGAAGAAACATGTCTAATGAGTATTGGGCAGAAGAAGTTGCATGTTATGTTTATGTGATAAATAGGTCTCCTACAAAGAGTGTGATGAAAAAAGCACCAGAAGAAGCATGGTCAGCTATGTCTTGTAGCATATCTCATATCTGAGTATTTTGATGTGTAGCTTATGCACATGTGCCTAAAGGGCTAAGTGGAGAATTGGATGATAAAAGTGAAAAATTCATATTTACTGGCTATAGTGAGCAATCAAAATCTTACAAATTGTATAACCTTGTCACCAAGAAGACCATAATTAAAAAATATGTTGTGTTCAAAGAACAAGGGTTGTGGAATGGTAGTATAGAAAAAACAATTGATGCACAAGTGCCACTGGTGGAAGATGATGGTGTAGTAGAAAAGGAGCAACAAGAATCACAGTTGAAGACACCAAACAGAGACACACCAACAAGGACTTCAAGATTTTCTGAGAAGTATGGATCTCCAAGCAAATCAACATATTGAGATTCTCCCAACAATCAATCTTGTGATGAATCAAGCAATGGTAAGAGAAAGATGAAATTCTGAAAGATATTTATAATGATTTGGATGTTAGTTCAAATTTTTTATTGTTGTCATTCTAACCTTCTTCATTTGAAGAAGAAATCAAAGATGAAAATTGGGTGCAAGTCATGTATGAAGAAATTGAAGTTATTAAAAATAATAATACATGGGATTTGGTTGATTTTCCAAAGGATAAAAACTTCATTGGTGTAAAATGGGTATAAAAGACAAAGTTGAATGAGAAAGGTAAAATTGACAATTTTAAAGCAATACTTGTAGCAAAAGGATTCTCGTAGCAATCGAGAATATACTTTGGAGAAACGTTTTCTCCAGTAACCAGATTGGATACTAAAAGAGAAGTTCTGGCCACAACAGCTTAGAACAAGTGGAAGTTATATCAGATGAATGTGAAATCAACCTTCTTAAATGGAAATATAGAAGAAGAAATTTATGTGCAACAACCTCTAGGATATGAAGTTGAAAGTAAAGAAGATAAAGTGACAGGTTGAAAAAAGTGATCTATGGACTGCAGCAAGCGCCTAGAGCTTGGTATAGTAGAATTGACAACTACATGATCAAGAATGGATTTTGTAGAAGCAACATTGGGCCTATCTTGTACACAAAAGTAAATGAGCATGGACAGATTTTGATTGTTTTCTTATATGTTGATGACATGATTTATACATGTGATTTTGAGTTAGATGAATTTAAAGAAGCCATGATGAAATAATTTGAGATGACAGATCTCGATCTCATGAAATATTTTCTTGGTATAGAAGTTGAGCAATTTGAAAAAACATTTTTTATTTGTCAAAATAAATATGTTAGAGATTTGCTGAAAAAATTCAGGATGGAAAATTGAAAACCTGTCCCCACACTGGTTGCAACAGGTACAAATTTAAGCAAGGATGATAATGGATTAGATTTCAATCCAACTCTATTCAAAAGATTCATTGGCAGCCTCATGTATCTCACAACTACAAGACCAGATATCATGCAAGGAGTGAGTTTTATTTCTATATTTATGGAGACTCCAAAAGACACATATTGGAGAGCAGGAAAAACAATTCTAAAATACATAATAGGAACTATAGATTGTGATATAATGTATGCGAGAAAAAAAAATAAGGATTTGATTAGATACGCCGATAGCAATTTTGCCGTTATTTTGGATGATAGGAAGAGCACTTTTGGTTATGTATTCCATCTTGGTTCAGGTGTGATTTCATGGGCATCTAAGAAGTAACCTATTGTAACACTATCATCCGTAGAAGCAGAATATGTAGCAACAACATCAACAACATGTCAAGCAATATAGTTAAGAAGATTATTTGATGGAATGAAGTAGAAAAAATAAGGATAAAAAACAATATATTGTGAAAACACCTCAGTGATTGCACTATCCAAGAATAGTGTGTTTCATCAAAAGAGAAAGCATACTGATACTAGATATCACCTTATTAGAGAACTTGTCAGGAATATAGAAGTTCACTTGAAGGCTTGCAAATCTAGTGATCAATTGACTGATATATTTACTAAGTAATTAGAAAAATATGTGTTTGAATTTCATAGAGAAAACTTGGGTGTTGTAAGCCTAGCTGAGACATAGACCAACAAGCATGTTTGAGTTGTCATGAGTCATGTCCTAATTTAGTGGTCATAATTAAGGGGGACTGTTAAAATAGCTAATTAATCCCACACAGAGAATAATCTAAAATTAGAGAGTGAGTTATCTGAGTGTTGAGTGAAGTCAAGTTAAGTGATAGATGAATTTAGTGTGTGGTTGCATGTTAAGTTATTTTACGCAATTTACTAGTTTGAAACATATAAATATCCCTCACTGGGTTCATTTTAATCATCATGTTTTGTGTAATCAATATAAGAGCCGCAAAATGTGTGTTTTGTGTGTTAATTTTTGTTTCGCCTCCTCTTCCTTTCCAATATATGATATTCGGGTAGTTCGTCTTTCGAATTCGATGGGTGAGGGTGCTTCTATAATACATGAATGGCATTGCAAAGTATAGGTTATAATATTCAGGTAGAGTTTCATATTTTGTGGACCCTTGACAGTCAGCACCGCATTGTCGCAAGTGGATTTATGGGATTTGGCATGCAATTAATGCGAGAATGGAATTTGAAAAATCATTCAGACGTGTGAACAACTTTCCTTCTTGCCAAAATTATCATTTTGGGCGACAATGAATTTCTATCACAAGGTCCCTTTTAGATCCCTATACTACTAGTGTAACGCCTTATTGCTATTAGTACAACTTCCTTATTATATTATTGTGCCCCTTAGAAGCCCACTATTCTTATTATTGTGCCCTTAAATTATTATTGTTATGTCGGCTCTGATTATATTGTGACCCCTTAGACTCCTATATATAGAAAGGAGGTCTTGTCATTTGTATCGTACAAGAATTGTTCATTTGTGTAATGTAAAGGAGGTTTCCTCCTCGAAGAGGCTTATTTTGAAGGAATTTATCTAATACTACTAGTGTAACGCCTTATTGCTATTAGTACAACTTCATTATTATATTATTGTGCCCCTTAGAAGCCCACTATTGTTATTATTGTGCCCTTAAATTATTATTGTTATGTCGGCTCTGATTATATTGTGACCCCTTAGACTCCTATATATAGAAAGGAGGTCTTGTCATTTGTATCGTACAAGAATTGTTCATTTGTGTAATGTAAAGGAGGTTTCCTCCTCAAAGAGGCTTATTTTGAAGGAATTTATCTATCTTTTCTATCTTTTTGTGAGCTAGTTTCATAACATTTGGTATGAGAGCTTCTGCTCCAAATAGGGCACTGTGGAATTTTTGCTATAACTATTTTTCTGTAATGTTTTAGAAGCTAAACAAAAAATCCATTTGAGATGAAATCTCGCTAAAACTCGAGCCCGAATTTTAGATCTTGTCTCACTATATTTTCGGAAATATGATCTGAGGAAGTTATGATTTTTGCAAGCTCCAGAATTTCATCTAAAATAGGTCATTGTGGAATTTTCGCAATAACATTTTTGCTATGAAGTTTCAGAAGGTAAGAAAAATAACCCATTTGAGAAGAAATCGCTCTGAACCTCAGGTCTGAATTTCAGATCTTGTCTCGCTATAGTTTTGTATATATGATTTGAGGAAGTAAGGGTTTTTGTAGACTCCCAAATTACATCCTAAACGGGTGACCTTGAACTTTCATAAGGAGTTACAGAAAGAGGAAGGACTGTATTTTGTTTGGGTATAATTTTTAGAACCTAAGGTCGAAATAGTGACACGCAACACATCTTACAAGTTCGCTCTACTGAAACATTATATAATCAGGTCATCTTAGGAGATTGGGCATAACTCTTTCTTGGAGAATCAAATTCTGATCAAACTTGTGGGGTTAGAAAGAGGACTTAGAGGACTACTACAGGAGACAATTTCATAACTTGGAGCTCTGAAATTACAGAGTTACATTCGTTTCAATATCGAGCTTGTAAAATTAAGAAAAGGCGATATGAGGAAGTTTGATGGAAAGGATCCGGTAAATTGGATATTGTAGGTTTTAACCCTGTACAAAAATTACTTGCATAAAAATTCTAGAACACAGAAAATAAACAATGCGAGAGCATAACACATAAAAAACATATACATAGAGATTTTCCCCTGGATCGCAAAAACGGGACTACCAGCTCGATTTTTCATTATGTTACTTTCAATGTTACACTACATATTTATACATGCCGAAGCATCCAATACCATGGACTGAAAACCATCGCGTCCAAAACCATGGGCCAAAAACCATCGCGTCCAAAACTATGTGCGAAAAACATGCACAAAACCATAGGTACGTCCGCCCAACCTAATATAGGTTCCAAAACCAAAATTTTCCGAGGCGTTGCCTCGGACCCTATAGAGTGGGCTTACCTGCACCCCTCAAACCCCTTGTGACTCCCCCCACTACGTAATCAGTGCAACAAAAGGGGGGGCTCCGCCCCACTTCTAACACCCTGGTTAACTAGGTGGGATAGTCGTGGAAAGAATATAACACAACCCAACGTTCTCCCACTTGTTGTTTTCTTTCCACAGGGGGCCACAAGAGAGCTTATTCATTTATCTAGCCCTACAATGCCCATTGTTTCTCTACACCAAGAGAACTTCTTAGAGCTCACAGATTTTGTTAATGCATCTACAGTATTCTTCAAAGTGTCCACCTTTACCAGCAACACCTTTTTGTCTTCTATCGTATCCCTCACAAAGTGATACTAAAGGTCAATGTGCTTTGTGTTTGAATGATATGCATGATTATTTGCCAAGAAAATTTCACTTTGGCTGTCACAGTCTATCCTTATAGCTCCCTGTACTAACCCTATACTTGAACACAATCTTTGCAACCAAACTGCTTCCTTGCTTGCATGAGTGGCTGCCATGTATTCTGCCTCTGTAGTTGATAGTGCCACTACAGATTGTTTCTTACTCATCCAACTGAGTGCACCTCCAAATAGGTTAAACACATACCCACTTGTAGATCTTCTCTCATCTAGATCTCCAGCCCATTCTTGATCTGAATTGGATCCTTAAAACATTTCCATGACTGTTTCAAATTATATCAGGCTTCAAAATCTTATGAATAACGAGCTTATCAGAAATGACCTCTGGACAATGGCAATTTGTGGCCAGCACAGAACAATGAGGACCCTCGGTCAAAGCGCGTTGACCATTGGCCCATGGACACCGCGCATGGATGGAAATTGGCAATTGAAAGCGCAGATCCGAAAACAGAGGCAATTTCTGATGCACTGCGCTAATCATGTAATGCAGGGAAAAACCCTTAGCGAAGGAAAGTCCCGAGTGCTTGGTCATGGGGAAAAGCATAGAACTACACGGAAATCACCGATTCCATCAAAAGGCGGGTCCTACGCCCAAAACTGGTAGGATATCACGTGCAATTCCAGTAGTAAGCGGGTTTAGCCAAATTCAGCGCGATGCCACACACCAGGTGACACGTGTCCAACGGATGAGAGAGAAAACCGCTTACATCACGTGAGTAACGGTCGAGTAGCTCACTCACGCGATATAGACAGAGACCGTAGGATCTGGAGGCTCTAGATCAATAGCGGAGAATCAACCCGATGGAAGACCAGATTTGACAGGGAAATAGACTGAGGTACATGAAATTTGAGGTCCGGCATGACCGATGAGTTGGTAGAGGAACAGTTTCACGGGAAATCATGGAGCAACAGGAATAACGACCGTTCAAAGAGAACTGACACTCAGCTCGTGAGGAAACAGGTGGCCACCTCCCTGAGAAGCATTACACAACAATGATGACGCAGAGCAGGGGAATTCCAATGGACAGAGGTGGGCGATCCAGAGAGCCGGGAAGTAGAAATGAACAGTCAGGGAGCAGATTGGCTTTAAGCCACGAACAGACAGAGAAAGCATAGAGGAGAAGGGGGAAATAGAAGTAGAGAGAAAGAAGTGAATTGCATAGAATTGAGAAGCTGAGGTGACTCGCAGAGCATAGGCAGCATTGAGTAGACAGAACAGAGAGAGTCTGTGAACTCCAAAGAAGGCTTGAGAGGTTCAAGCAACTCCTCGGTGTATACTTGTCAAGTATTGAGTACCAAATTGGACTCTTACCACTGAGACCATCGAGGTCGAGATTCAGTAAGGGGGAGTCGATGCACTCTAGAGACTTGGGGGATCCAAGTACAATCCTACTGATCGTCCTCTGTTAAGTGAGACTCAAATTGAGCTCCTTATTGTAAAATATTTGTTTTAAGACAATAGAAAAGGCCACCACTGAAAGCTGACCAGGAGACGTAGCCCGAGAGGATTGGGTGAACTCCTTATTAAATTTGTTGTGTTTTTGTATTTTCTTACTGCGTTTCTCTTACTTTTTCAAGTTCCTGTGTATTTTTCAATCTTATCGATCTGTTGCTTAAAATAGCATAGGCACACCCCAGGACATGGGTCTGTAATACCTTCATTAATTAACTGACATCATTCACGAGTGATTTCAGATCAAGTGGTATCAGAGCTTCTAGGTTGTTTAAGGTTAGACAAGCTTGTGCTGGATTTGTCATTGAATGCTAACTAGATCAAAGCTTAAATTAGGAGAAGGAGAGTTGGTCGAAACTAACCCATAAATTGGAAGAGTCTATCCTTAGAAGAAAATGTTAGAAGAAAGTCCCTTGGGACCAGATCCCCAATTTATAGATAGTTTCCTAGCCATGAGGTCCATGGTAGAGGAAATGTATAGGGATTTTAGGAAACATAAAGATGAAGATTCATCAGGCTCCAAACAAGATAAAGGGGAAGAAGAGTCTCTCCTCCATGACCACTCAAAAGGCAAAGGGAAAGAGGAAAACTTTCTCACACCTTCTAATAGCCCTGAACATAAAAAGAAGACATCTTTGATTAAATTAGATGTTAAATTTGATTTACCAATATATGATGGAGAGTTGAATGCAGATAAGCTGGATAATTGGATCAGACAAATTGATGTTTATTGCAGAGTGCAGAGTATCGACTCAGACAAGAGTAAGATTCAGCTGGCTTGCCTATGCCTCGGAGGCACTGCCTTGGTATGGTGGGAAGGCAGGACCTAAGCTGACATGAAGAAACATGGTAAGATTCTTTCTGTCTAGAGTGAATTTGTTTCTGCAATAAAAAAGCAGTGATATCCACTAGCATACATGCAGTAAGCCATGATGAGTTGGCAAACTCTTCGCCAGTTGAAAGGGCAAAGTGTACAAGGTTACACCCAAGAATTTAGGAAGAGTTTTTTGATTCTAGGAATATCATTAGACTCACCTGAGACTTTGTTGAAGTACATAGGTAGTCTACACAGCTACATGAGGCACACTATCCTCATGTTTAATCCCACTACTATAGATGATGTATCTGTTCAAGCTATGCATCTAGAAGCTAGAGGAAAGAATGGGAAGCCAGAAGTTGGAGGATCATCCAAGCCCATTGCAAGCAAGAATAAGGAGAATAGAAAACATAAATGGAAAGAGAGGAAGGCCAACATTGCATAGAAGAGCAAGTCTTCATGCACTCACTATAAGAAGGTTGGGCATGATGATGAGCATTGTTGGATTCTGCATCTGGAGCTGAGACCTAAGAAGTTTGAGGGCAAGAAGAAGAAGACTGATGCAACTATTCAGAAAGACTTGGGGTCAGACTCAGGAGATGAAACAACAATTGCAGCCACATGTATAAAAGGTAAAAATTCTGAAGCATCTATTAATAATTCTGCACAATCTATTAATGATGAAGAAAATGAGAGAAAAAGACATGAGGTTTTCCATATTCGAGTTATTTCTAAGCATCAAAAGATTGATACTTTGTTTGATAGTGCCTCACAAGTAAATTTAATTTCTGAAGAAATTGTAAAGAAGTTGGGATTATTGACTACACCTCCTAACCATACCCATTAGGTTGGTTAATTGATAAAGCACAACTACAAGTGACCAGACAATGTGAACTTAAGTTTATTTTTGGGTTAGCATTTGTAGATGAGGTTGAGTTAGACATCGTTCCTCTGGATATATGTGGAATTGTTTTAGGAAGTCCTTACTTGTATGATAGAAAATGTATTTTCTATAGAGCTGAGAACAAGTATCTACTCGTTAAAGATGAAGTTGAATACTTTGTAAGAGCTCATAAGCTCAAGAATAATTATACTCTCATAAAATCAGGACAGATGAAACAAATTGTAAATTCATGCAATTTTTTTTTATTGATGGTTGTAATGGAAAAGAAACCTGATAAAACCAAAGTATTTGAGGGTTGTGATGCTAAGCAGCAAGCTGATTTAGAAAAATTTGTTCCAGAATATGATATCTTGTTTCAAGAACCTAAAGGTCTTCCACCCAAAAAGGAAATAATGCATGATATTAATTTGCTGCAAGATGTTCCATTGCCTAACATCGGAATGTACAAGTTGTCCTCTTTAGAGAATGTAGAAATCAAGAAGCAGGTGCATGAGTTGCTCGAGAAGGGGTTCATCAGACATAGCACATCACCATGTGGGTCTCCAATTGTCTTGGTGAGAAAGAAAGATGGCTCGTGGAGAATGTGCACTGATTACCGAGCACTGAATAAGATAACAATCAAAGATCGTTATCCCCTTCCTCACATAGATGATCTATTATATCAATTGAAAGAAGCTGTTTATTTTTCCAAGTTAGACT
Source organism: Pinus tabuliformis (assembly GCA_031772625.1). Taxonomy (NCBI): domain Eukaryota; kingdom Viridiplantae; phylum Streptophyta; class Pinopsida; order Pinales; family Pinaceae; genus Pinus; species Pinus tabuliformis. Next base: position 635,269,551 of record CM062818.1, on the reverse strand, counting down.
TGCATAGTGGATATCATCATGTCATAGTTGCAGAACAAGATGCATGGAAGACTGCTTTCAAAACAAAGCAGGGATTGTATGAGTGGTTGGTTATGCCTTTTGGCTTAACTAATGCTCCTGCTACTTTCATGAGAATAATGAATGATGTACTCAGACCTTTTCTTGATGATTTTGTTATTGTATATCTGGATGACATTCTTATATTTAGCAAAACATGGGAAGAACATTTAAAGCATGTTAAGCAGACACTAGATGTTTTGAAAAGAAAAAAACTTTATGTTAAACTCTCAAAATGTGAATTCAACAAAACATCTTTGAATTATTTGGGTCATATAGTAGGGGGTGGTGAATTGAAGATAGATCCCTCTAAGGTGGTAGTCATTGTAAACTAGCCTAAACCCAAATCTGCTACAGAAGTTAGAAGCTTCTTAGGAGTAGCACAATATTGGAGAAAGTTCATTTCTAGCTATTCCTTAATTGCAGCTCCCTTACATGCTTTAACAGGATTGAACAACGTGTTTCAGTGGGGAGGCAAACAGCAGAAAGCCTTCGACACCTTGAAAGAAAAGATTAGTACAACACCAGTACTATCACTGCCTGATCTTCAAAGACCATTTGAGATCCAAACAGATGCCAGTGACTATGCCATGGGAGTAGTGTTGATACAACACGGTAAACCCATATGTTATCATTCTGAGATATTTAATTTTGCAGTAGTTAACTATCCCACATATGATAAAGAATTGTATGCATTAGTACAGAGTGTGAAAAAGTGGAAACATTACTTAATGGGCAAAGAGACAGTTATACATACTGATCATCAACTACTTCAATATCTACACTCCCAAACTAAGTTGCAGCAATCAAGACACTATAGATGGATGGGTTTTCTACAACAGTTTTATTTAGTCATCAGATATAAAAAGGGCATACATAATAAAGTTGTAGATATGTTATCTAGACCAATTATAAATGCATCTACTATACTTAAGCATAACTCAGTATTGCATAAGAGCTACATTGAAAAATATGCTCAAGATATAGATTTTGAAGACGTATATGCAACTTTAAGTCAAGGAAAACAAATAGAAGAATTCGATTATCACATTAAGGACCAACTCTTGTATCATTGTGGGAAGCTATGCATTCCAAAAACTGAAAGAGTAAAGATAATTCGAGAAGCACACACTTCTCTAATATTAGGTCACTTTGGTGTAAATAAAATGGTTGCACAGGTGCAAAGATTTTGTTATTGGCCAAAAATGAATGAGACCGTTTCTAGATATGTAAGAGGGTGTACCATGTGTGCTAAAAGCAAGCCCTGCAATAGAAAACTAGGCTTCTACACTCCACTACCAGTTCCTTCTCATCCTTGGGAAAGTGTTTCCATGGACTTTGTAGGAGGAATGCCTAAATCTAGGAAAGGTCATGATTATTTATATGTTGTTGTGGATAGGTTCAGCAAAATGTGTATTTTGATACGTTGTAATAAACAGATTATAGCTGAACAAACTGCAAAGTTTTTCTTTCAACATGTATGGGTTCATTTTGGATTACCTACTTCCATTGTATATGATCGAGACACCCGATTTGTTGGGAAGTTTTGGTCGGGTCTGTGGGAACTGATGGACACCAAACTGAAGAAAAGCATAGCCTTTCATCCACAGACAAATGGCCAGACAGAAGTAGTCAATAGGACAGTGATCTAGTTGCTCAGAGGCTATTGCAGCAAGCATCCCAAACTTTGGAATGAACATTTGTGTTATGTGCAGCATGCTTAAAACCGAGTAAAGCATTCTTCTACACAGAGATCTCCTTTTGAGACCTACTTTGGTTTCACACCAAGGTCTCCCTTGGATTTTGTCTTTGGTAAAGGCATAGAAATTGATGGATACAATGATGTGGACAAGGCAACCAAGTTCATTGAACAAATCCAAGAGATTCACCAGGAAGTACAGGAACAACTGGAAAAGAGCCAAGCCAAATACAAGGCAAGGTATGACAAGCATCGGATGGAGCATAGTTTCCAAGTTGGTGATCAAGTCTGGTTTTATATCAGCAAAGACAGAATGCAAGGTGAAGGTAAAAATCTAAAACCAATAAGGTATGGGTCTTTCAAGATACTTGAGAAAATTGGTGAGAATGCTTTTCACCTTGATTTACCAACTTACATGCACATCTACTCAGTCATTAATGCATATAGCTTTAGACTATTTGAACCTTAATTAATTGAAGATCCCGAAGAGCAAAGTCAATTGCCTTCTATTGATGATCTGTTACCTGAATATCTCAATGAATTGCAGGAAGACATAGTTCTGGACATGAAGATGAGGACGACGTGCAGGGGAGATGTTGAGTACCTCAGGGTTGGACTCAAGGGTTCAAGGCCAAAAAGTGAAAAATGGATAGATATTGGACAAGTGAGACAGCTATACCCTCACTTAGTCGATGCTTGAAAACCAACTTTTGGTGCTCCAAAAGATTTTTTAGTGGGAATGCCATGATACGATTTGGATCCTTAAAACATTTCCATGACGGTTTCAAATTATGTCAGGCTTCAAGATCTTATGAATAACGAGCTTATCAGAAATGATCTCTGGACAATGGCAATTTGTGGCCAGCACGGAACAACGAGGACCCTCGGTCAAAGCGCGCTGATCGTTGGCCCATGGAGACTGCGCATGAATGCAAATTGGTAATCGGAAGCCCAGATATGAAAACAGAGGCAGTTTCTGATAACGCTAATCGTGTATCGACGGGCAAAAACCTTAGTGAAGGAAAGCCCCGAGTGCTTGGTCACGGGGAAAAGCATAGAACTACACAGAAATCGTCGATTTCGTCAGAAGGCGGGTCCCACACCCAAAACCGACAGGATATCACGTGCACTTTGAGTAGTAAGTGGGTTTGGCCGAATTCAGTGCGATGCCACACACCGGGTGACACGTGTCCAGCGGATGAGAGAGAAAACCGCTTACATTGCGTGAGTAACAGTCAAGAAACTCACCGACACGATATAGACGGAGACCGTAGGATCTGGAGGCTCCAGATCAACAGCGGAGAATCAACCTGATGGAAGACCAGATTTGACGGGGAAATAGACTAAGGTACATGAAATTTGAGGTTTGGCATGACCGATGAGTTGGCAGAGGAACAGTTTCGTGGGAAATCTTGGAGCAACAAAAATAATGACTGTTCAAAGAGAACTGACGCTCAACTCATGAGGAAACAGGCGGCCACCTCCCTGAGAAGCATTACACAACGATGATGACGCAGAGTAGGGGAATTCCAGCGGGTAGATGCAGGCGATCTAGAGAGTCGGGAAGCAGAAACGAACAGTCAGGGAGCATTTTGGCTTTAAGCCACGAACAAAAAGAGAAAGCATAGAGGAGAAGAGGGAAAGAAAAGTAGAGAGAAAGAAGTGAATTGCAGAGAACAGAGAAGCTGAGCTGACCCGCAGAGCATAGGAAGCATCGAGCAGACAGAATAGAGAGAGTCCGAGAGTCTGTGAACTCCAGAGAAGGCTTGAGAGTTTCAAGCAACTCCTCGATGTATACCTCTTAGGTATTGAGTACCAAATTGGACTCTTACCACTGAGACTAGTCGAGGTTGAGATTCAGTAAGGGGGAGTCTGTGTACTCTAGAGACTTGGGGGATCCAAGTACAATCTTACTGATCATCCTTTGTTAAGTGAGACTCAAATTGAGCTCCTTATTGTAAAATCTTTGTTTTAAGACACAATAGAAAAGGCCACCACTGAAAGCTAACCAGGAGACGTAGCCCGAGAGGATTGGGTGAACTCATTATTAAATTTGTTGTGTTTTTGTATTTTCTTACTGCGTTTCTCTTACTGTTTCAAGTGCCTATGTATTTTGCAATCTTATCGATCCATTGCTTCAAATAACATAGGCACACCCTAGCACATGGGTCTGTAATACCTTCATTAATTAACTGAGATCATTCACGAGTGATTTCAGATTAATTCTGCATCAACAAAGCCACGAATATCCAACACTCTCTCCAATCCTGGTCTTCCTTGGTAGCACAAACCGTAATCACTAGTGCCACGCAAATACCTGAAAACCCGCTTCACTGCTGTCGAGTGCTCCTTACCTGGTTTTAACATAAACCTGCTCAATGCTCCCACTGCATGTTCAATGTCTGGTCTAGTATAGACCGTCACATACATCAGGCTACCGACTGCAATAGCATATGGAACACGAGACATGTCCTCTTCCTCTTCTTGTGTCTTGAGACACTGTTCAACAGATAACTTTACACCTACAAGAATAGGAACCTTCACCGGTTTACTATCCTGCATATTAAACATCTGCAATATTGTCTCGACATACTTCCTCTGGTTTAACCAGAGTTTCCTCTTTGTCCAATCTCTTTTAATTTCCATGCCCAAAATATAGTTTGCAGCACCAAGATCTTTCATGTTGAATTTGGAGGACAAATGGGTCTTCCAATCCTGGATAATTTCTTTGTCATTTCCAACTAGAATAGATCTCGCAGATCTCCCACTGAATAGGGTCTACCACAGGCCCGAGCAAAACCCCTCAGCAAAAAAGGCATCCCATTCAAGCCAAAAATAGCTCTGATACCAAATGTAGGCTTTAACCTTGTATATAAATTGCCTGCATACGAATTCTAAAACACAGAAAATAAACAATGCGAGAGCATAACACATAAAACACATATACACAGAGATTTTCCCCTGGATCGCAAAAACGAGACTACCAGCTTGATTTTTCATTATGTTCCTTTCAATGTTACAATACATATTTATACATGCCTAAGCATCCAATACCATGGACTGAAAACAATCACATTCAAAACCATGGACTGAATACCATCGCGTCCAAAACCATGTGCGAAAAACATGCACAAAACCATAGGTAGGTCCGCCCAACCTAATATAGGGTCCAAAGCCAAAATTTTCCGAGGCGCTGCCCCGGACCCCATGGAGTGGGCTTACCTACACCCCTCAAACCCCCTGTGACTCCCACCGCTACGCAGTCGTCACAACGAAAGGGGGGGCTCCACCCCCCTTCTAACCCCCCGGTTAACTACGTGGGCTAGTCGTGGAAAGAATATAACACAACCCAATAGATACTACATATGGAGCAATATTTTGATCTACATGAAGTTCACCATTTACAAAAGGTACGTATTTCATCTTCATATTTAGAACCAGATCAATTTTTATGGTATTAAGGACTTTGTTCTCGTAAACCACTTGTTACATGGTCAATTTTCACGGAGGAAATGATATCACATTATGAGGATAAAAAGATAAACACCTTCTTTAGCCAATTGATAAATCTCAAACAAAAGTGTTCAATGGCAGAGCACATTGAGGACTTTCAAAAATTGAATATAAGGGAAAATGATATTACAGAGAAGCCGAGGGTTGATGTCTCCATGGGGACTTTAAAGGATAACGTTCAACATGAGGTTCGTCTTTGGGAACCTGATTCATTGGAGAATCCATTTAGGTTGGCAAGAAAACTGGAAAGAAAAATTATGGCAACAAGGAAGTCTACCCCTCACAACTATAAATATGGAAGTGTTGTTTCTCCTAGCCTTCCAGAACTTACAATGTTGACACCACAACAATTGGAAGAAAAAAGATAAAAACGGCTTTGTTACAATTGTGATAATGAATACATTAAAGGTCATAAGCGTGCCAAAAAGAAATAATTTTACATTGATTGTGAAGAGGAGGAAGAAAAGGATCAAGAAACGTCAAAAGAAGAGGATATACTCCAGGAACCAACCCCAGAGAAAGAAGAAATGAATCTGACCATATTTTGTAAAGCATTGGCAAGAAATATCACTCCTCAAACTCTCAAGATAGAATGACATATCAAGAAGAAAAATGTTCAAGAAGTGAAATATCACATCGAGAAATAAGAAATGAATCCAACCATATATTGTAATGCATTGGCTAGAATTACCACTCCTCAAACTATCAAGATAGAAATAAATATCAAGAATTAAAATGTTCAAGAAATGAAAGATCACATTGAGCATCAAGAAATGAATCTGACCATGTCTTGTAATTCATTGGAAGAAATTACCACTCCTCAAGCTCTCAAGATAGAAGGACATATCAAGAAGAAAATGATTCAAGCAGTGAAAGACCACATCAGCATCAACAACAAGTTCTCCAACTTTTAAATGATAACGCTACTTTGGTGCAGAATTGAATGAAACAACAAGTAGATCAACATCACAATGATAGAAGTTTTGATGTAGGCAATACTATTTATCAGAAGGAAATGTTGGCAATACTACATGCCCTTATGAAATGGCGACCTTACCTAATGGGAAGACACTTCAAGGTAAAAATGGATCATGATATTCTTAAATACTTTTAGAACAAAGATTATCTTTAGAATAACATAAAAAATGGGTCACAAATATGTGGTTTATGACTTTGAAATCATCTACAAAAAAGGGAAGCAGAATGTTGTTGCAGATGCACTCTCAAGAAAGGATGAGGATGTGGAAGCATTGTTTTCTTCGATTTCTATTATCCAACCAAATTTGATAAACAAACCAAGGGATGAATGGAAGAATGGCGAAGTAGGGTGGGAACTCATTCAAAAGTTGCTGAAGATCCAAGTTCCAACAATATTGCGAGAACTTGACAAGGAAAAATCATATTGGAACCTGAAGAATTCATAGAACTGAGAAGTTGACATCCAGGGAAAATTTTAAGAACCCCCCTAAATTTATAAATATAATAAATGGGCGAATCTCCATGGTATATAGGAAAAATGGAAGACGATTTTATGAATAATATAATATGTAAATATAATTTTTGGCGAATCTCTCACCAGGCATGGCGAATATTTTACTCAATTATAAAATATTGTAAGATCTTGGTGAGTCTTTACTAACTAATAAAAAAATTTAAAGTCCTAGTGAATCTTAGCATAGGCTACATGCTGGTTTAATTCCCCCATTTAAATAGGCTACATTCCAGGTGAATACCATGGGTCAATACCATGTGCCATTTTTATTTTTATTAATTCTAATATTAGGGTTAATAATGGTTTTTTGCATGGTATTAATAACAATCTAGTCCATGGTATTTGTCCCATAGAATTTTGGCCATATGTTTCACCTAAATATAACCCATTTTTTGAGTGTTCGTAAATATAAGGTGACTTATGGAGTAAATATAAAAAATGTTTTATTTGTTTACCACACCTCTCGTTTATTTATATTTTTATTAATTTACCATACCTCTTTTACAAATATGGTATTTGGCCCATAGGATTCACTTAAATAAAACCTCTTTCTTGAGCCTTCATAAATAGAATGAGGGTTATGGACTAAATATAAAAAGAGGTTTTATTTATTTACGATACGTCTAGTTTATTTATATTTTTATTTATTTACCATACCTTTTGAGTAAGTATAAAAAGATGTTTTATTTATTTACCATACCTCCACTTTACTTATATTTTTATTTGTTTACACCGTTACATACCTCCACTTTACTTATATTTTTATTTGTTTACACCGTTACATGTATGTAACGTGATTTATGGAGTAAATATAAAAAATATTTTATTTATTTACCATACCTCTCATTTATTTATATTTTTATTAATTTACCATACCTCTTTTATAAATATGGTATTTGGCCCATAGGATTCACTTAAATAAAACCTATTCTTGAAAATGGGCGAATGGATTCACTTAAATAAAACCTATTCTTGAAAATGGGCGAATGGAAGGTTGTAAGTCCTAATTTCAAGGGCTAAATTTACCTTTTTTACCCTCTCCCTTAAAATAAGGTGGGATATTTGAGGTGATTTGTAAAAATGTACTATGATACAAAATATTCGCCCACTAAAAATTTAAAACCCCTTAATTTCACCAAAGGGCGAACAATCGCCCCTAAAATTATCCTTGTTGATAGCTACGAAATCGATCAATTTCAGAGTATCTCATCAATTCGAAGAACTTACCCACTGAAGATTCCACATGGAAGGATGAGAACTTAATACAGAAGAATCAAGAATTACTCAAGCATTGAGGACAACACTTTTTGAAGGAGATGGGCATGTTAGGTCCCTATACTACTAGTGTAACCCCTTATTGTTATTAGTACAACCCCCTTAATATATTGTTGTGCCCATGTAGTCCCCATTTTTTTATTATTGTGCCCCATAAAAGCCCATTATTGTTATTATTGTGCCCTTACATTAGTATTGTTATGTCGGCTCTGATTATATTATGACCCCTTAGACTCCTATATATAGAAAGGAGGTCTTGTCATTTGTATCATAGAAGAATTGTTCATTTGTGTAATGTAAAGGAGGTTTCCCCCTCGAAGAGGATTATTTTGAAGGTGTGTATCTATCTTTTCTATATTTTTGTGTGCTGGTTTCATAATAGTCCCTGGCCAGGGAAAAACATTTCTTTGTTTTTTCTTTCAATTTTCTTTGAAACTTTGTTGTTAATCAAATCAAATCAAAAATAAAAAGTAGAATGTTACATATTTGATAAAATACAAAATTAAATGGCGAGTGCCCTATGGAAATTTGGCTTTCTGGGATTTGGCGTGCAGTTGACTCTAGAATAGACATTGAAAAATCATTTAGATGCATGAACAAGTTTCCTTCTTGCCGGAATTATCATTTGACTGATGACGACTTTCTATCATATGGTCCCCTATCACGAAAAGAAATTTCATGATTTTTCTTTCAAGGTTTTTTGCAACTTCCTTGTGAATCAAAAGTAAAATGTAGAATGTCGTAGATTTGATTAAAAATAAATAAATAAATGTAAATTGTTTAGGCCAGTGCCTTGAGGAAGTTTAATTGTTGTAGTATGTTAAGAAAAGTTAACTACAAGATAATATATATTTGGAAAACCTTTCTTGCTTTAAACCCTCATAGGCTAGGAAAATATTTGTTTTGTAGGGCATGTCATTTCACTTTCTTGTGGTTGTTACTAGTTATTTATAAATGACCATTTAATAGTTAATTTTTCTTTAATTTTAAAGTGTCACTTAATTTTAACTTAAACACATTTATGAAGTAAAGTTAAGCCTCTATAAAAGGAATTCTAATATAAGTAACATATTTAAGTCCATTTAGGAAACACAACAATAAATTAGATAGGTTAGCACCTTGGGGATAGGTATTCACACAAATTATTTTGTATGCTTTACAATTAAACATAGTAATTGAATTTCTAGGGAGTATGAAATTGTTAACTATCCAGTGGTCAAAAACTAGTAGGGAAGAAACTTGTAAAGCGGTTAAGGATTAGACTTTGGATCTAGTTGTTCCCCTTGAGGCAACCAACTCTTGGTACAGAATTCAGGTCCATGGATGACACCCATAAATTGAGATTCTCTTTCCCTAACTAAACAAAGGTAACCTAGTGGCCACTATTTCTAGGTAAAGCCATCATGTAAGTGGTTGATATTGGAAGAAATTGCACCTAAGTTAGATTTCTATGGGTCATCAATATTTCAAAACTTAATTGATCCTAAGGATAATTATTTCTCCCTAACTTCACTCATACTTAGCGGGTGTGATTACCCGACACCTTGGTTTTGATGAAGGCCATCTAAGACATATTTTAGGGCTTCAATGAGGAGTAATTGATCTTCTGTGTTAGAGTCAATTTTCTTTATAACATGAAGTTTTTTTGGTTAAGCTAATATATAATAATTCACATCAACCACTCTACACCACTTATGCACATAACTTTGCATCTGTTGTTTGTTCACATGATCTACATCTTCATCCCTATAGCCTTGCATGTTCAACCTTTGTTACAATTTGTCATCACATAATAGAATTCCAAGGTGACAATCATAGATATTGAAAGGATTGCACCTTTAGTTTCCTCTTTTATGATTTTTCACATCTACTCAATGAGCTAGGGTCCCTCTTCTTAACCCACCTTTGGAATCTATCTCTTCAGGGTCTTCTAGTAGTTTCTCCTCCTATATTTTTTTATCAACCCCAGACCTCTACCAACATAACAAACATAGAAATTGGTGGTAATGTTGGAAACAATGTGGGTGTTAATAGTGGGTAAAATGGTGGTGCTAATGATGAGAGGAGTTGGAAAAGGATATGTTTACTTAGTAACACATGGATACATCGCTCTTATTTTTCAGTTGGGTCACCCTCCAAAAGTGAGGACTTGATTTAGAGTATGGAAGCCTAACTTTTGACCAAAGATAAACTCTTTTTTTTGGTTTCTATCCCATAATAAAATATTGACTACTAAAGTTTTAAGGAAACATGGAATTTTTGGGCCTTCTGGTTGTTCATTTTGACAAGATTAGGAAGAGTGATCCAAAAGCTTCCAATGGGGAGGAGTGATCCAACATATCAGTTTAGTGCTCAAAAACAAAAGTGTGTGACAATGCTCAAAACCTAATCGACTAAATACATCTCAGTGATATGAAACCAACGCAACTCATTTCACTCAAAACTAATATTGTATGCTCCCGATATCATGTTCAGGTCAAATTTTCAAACAAGAAAAAATTTGGAGAATTGATAGGTGACTCGATATTTTGGGCTAGTGGCAGGCTACCACTTGGCCTCTCTGGATTGGTCGAAATTTTTTAATTTTCATGGCTCATATTTTTTATAATATGGTTATGGCTGGAATTTTTTATTCATTTGGGTTGCTTACTGTGTAATATTGGCTAATGGGGGAGAACCGCGTGGGCCAATAGCAGGCTTCCACGTGGCCTCTAGAGATAGGACTATTTGTTTTTTTGGGACGAGATCAGGCATCCATGAGAATCAAAATATTGACCAAGAAACAATCACACAAGGCCTCAACCAACGTTCCATGCACATGTTTCTTGACTATAAAGGTTTGTGAATTTAGTTTAAAGTAAACACATTGCAAATCAGAGGTTAGGGCTGGGACTAAGCTGCAAACCTAGTCCCTGTGCCCTCATAACCAAGGGGATGACCAAGGGCCAGAGCTTAGACCTAGTCCCATGGTCACAGCCCTACAACAATGTTAATGCATCAGAGCCAAGAGCGAAATTGTGGAAGACCACCAATGAAGTTTTGTAAAGGGGCCAACCCTGAGGTCACATGACCTCACATGTGCCCAGGTGTGTGGAGAACGAAGGGGGACCATCGCATGGTGGTCCATCCTTGGGCCACATGTGCACCCATGAGATCATGCCACAATGGTAAATGGGCACGCCTTTAGCCCATAATCCCAAGAATAAAGGCCTACAACTCGGTCCTATGCACAACCATATGACCGAAATTTTCAGAACTAGGCATTAGTGGGTAGTTTAACTGTCCTACAATTTCTCCCCTCGGCCAAGATTGTAAGCCATATTTGCACGCTAGTTCCGGTTTGGGGCTCTCAAGCCAGAATTGGGTTGAATTTTATGATGATTAGCCATGGAATTGTGTAAAACTGGTACTAGGCATAACTTTCTCACTTTTTGGCCAAATGAGGTGCAGAAAGAACCCATATGGGGGTTTTTAACATTTATAGATCCATTGGAGATATCAATTGTTCTGTTTAAGCATTGTAAATCCATGTAAACATACATTTGATCACTTAATGAAAGAGGCCCTGCATTGGAAGCTTAACCAAGAGATGTAGCCAAGGAGAGGGGTGAACTCCTTTATCATGTTTGGTGTTTTATATATGGTTATTTGTCTCTATTTGGCTTTTAATTTTGTTTAAAAATCGTTTGTTAATGTGTTTAGTAACTTGGTCCATTACTCAAAACACATGTAAAATTTCACTTGCAATTTGTATATCACCTTCAGTTTTCAATTACAGGTCACTTTGCTAGAAGATATTTCTAGTTTTATGGTCTTGTTAGTACCTGTTGATGTTATTTAAAAACTCAACCCCAATATGGAACCTGATTAGGATTATTTTCCCACATGGTTCATCACTTAGCCTATTCCGTGTAACTCCCTCGACAATGACTTTCATTCTCAGTAAGTCATCTTGGAGGCAACAAATTCACTTGTTAATCCTAAGGAGAATTTTCCTTTTGATGATTTTATTCTCCTTGAATTAGAAATGGTACATATTGGAAAACTAAATATTGAATCAAACTAGGGGGAATTTCCTAGGCCATGCATGGAAGTTCCACTATTGGACCAAGTCATGTCTTAGCTTTCAGATACTAAAATTGACAATGAATAGTGAAATCTAAACCCTCTCATTAAAGAGTGCCTTCTACCCCTTCCATTTCTTGATAGTCATTGTCAAGGATCTACATTATCTTATGAGACCACTCACCTTTTATTTCCTTGGGTCATTCATGATAATGATATGTTTCTATTCTTTCCGAAGCATCATAAAGCTCTAGTTACATGGAAATTCAAATATATGTGGCATAGCCATAGCATGGTATGCCATATGATGTGGAAAACAACCCATGAGTTCATAGGAATCCTTGGCCTATGCTCAACAATGGACACTACATAATGTAACATATTATACTACACCACACCATGTACATATGTATTTTAGTTTTGGTTTGATGTGTGATGGGAGAAGTTTCTATTTTCCAGTGTGGATTTTTTTTCGGTTTGATGATTATTATGCTTGGTGCTTGATTTGAATTTTTTTGTCACTCTTGGCACATCATATGCACACCCATGGTGAGACCAATAAGTTACATACATTAGTCATCTAGATATGTTTCCATTTTTCATATTAATTGATTATTTATACAAGCACACCCATCTATACAATATGAATTATGAATCACATCCTATGAAGTCATAAGTAAGAGCTAAACTAGACCTAGATAGTACATTGTTTATGCCAAAAATTCCCAAAAAATATAAAACTCAAAGAACCAAAAATATATAGTTCTATTTTTCCCTGACCTATGTTTTATTTCTTTGATTATGTGATTGAACAATGGGTCAAGTCTTTCAAAATGGATTTTACAGGATAGAGTGGCATTTTTATTGTGACATCCACTGCACCTAAGGTGCATTTTTCTTGAGCCTACTATGTAGGGTTAGGTGTTTCCCTACCATATTTATTTCATCATTGATAATCATTCTCATCTTCATTGTGCCTTACATTTAATCCCATCAAGTTGTGACATTAATAACTCTATATTTACTGTAGCTTATGTGGTAGAGCCTTCCTTCACATGGATGCCCAAATCTAGCACCTCTTTTCCATATTTTAGTCCATGCTACATATTTTTATCATCCTCTAAGCCCTCCTTTTAATTCACAATGACTTTGAATCTGAGCCTCATTCCCTCTTCTTTGTCATCTTCTTGTTATACCCCAAGAGGATTTCATCATTAATTTTTAGTGTACAATGACTCTTATGAATGTTTATTTTATCTAGTCTCAATTTCGTCATGGACATCACATTTCCTTTAGTCTTCTTACAAGCCTTCTCTTGGTGTTTTCATATTTCCTAGAGAGATTTATGCGATGAGTGGTTCTCCTTTCTAATCTCTTTCCTTGTCTTCACTTAGGGTAGTTATGCTAGCATAGAACAAGTTGCTACCCTTTATACCACTCATTCTTCCAGGATGAGCCTCCTTTGTGTCCTTCTCATGCTCATTAAACACTAAAGAGTACCAAACATGGGGGATTCAATCAATGAACCTCTGACATATCATGTGTGTTCATAGCATACTAAACAATACCCATAATTTGACTACATATTGGAAAATACCTCTAAAAATAACATTATTTAACCCCCTACCAATACAAAACCAATACACCCTACAAATTTAAAAACCCCTACTTTCACTAGATATTGTAGGTATCCGTTTTTTCATTAACATTTTTTACACCCCTTTATATTTTTTCACTGAATTTGAGATCCATTTTTTATACCCGCATATATAAAAAACCTTTACCCCATATTATATGCTCAGTATATTATGTCATTTTTTCCTCAATATATATCCCCCCAATATAAATGCATGTGGTAAGGTATTTCTCACCCAATGATGGCCCCATGGTACCAAGCATCCTTTTACCTCCTTTTCGGGCTCATTAACACCTCACAAAAAATACACCTTGTATCTAGCACACTAATACCTCTTGTTTGATCGCATTAAACCACAAAAAAAGACACCTTATTGAGTATCCTTTTATATCTTTCTTGGTATTGTTAAATCTGAGCAAAAAAGACACTATCAAGATTACCTGTTTTCTTTGTTGTGCTCTCTAAACTATAAGGAAGATACCAAAAAATAAGAGAAGAAGTTGGGAGATCACTTTCCTTACTTTATCAATCAAAACGGTAGCATCAATTATGTCACCCTTAAACATGGAAACTATTAAATGCATCATTACCTTATAGTTGGGTTTTAGATTATCTAGGATTTCTACCATACATATGAGTCATTTTACTCATCTAGGTGGTTACTCTTCTAGTCATTGTGGAGTGTTCTTCAGTGCCTCCTAAACTTTTGTACGATTTCACATGGTTCTCATTAGTCAATGTTTTCGAGTCACTTCTGTGTCATGTCATTACATGTTTAACGGTATTATAAACCTTAGTCAACTATTTTCAATCCTTTATTGACCTTTTGTGTTATCCATCCTTGTGTCAATTGTACTTCATTAATTAATCTCTTCATATTATCTCTTGGTCTATTACATGTCAATTGATGGGGGATACATCAACGACCTCCTTTTATGGATCTTCTCTTATCGATTTCAGCTCATTATCCAAGAATTTGATCTAGAAACTAGTAGTACCTTAAAGCTTGCAGACCTCAACTATAGGCTTCCTTGTAGTTGAAAGTGATTTTACCTTATCGACTCTTGATCGACTGAATCCATTATTATTCAATGTGAGTGCATTTATTCACACTCTATGGGACTTTCTAGGTACCTTGGGGCCCATTTTCATCATTGGTGGTGACACAATGGAAACAATGGTTCAACATAAACCCATAATTGGATCTATAAAACCCAATAATCATCCCGCTGAACACCCATATTCCTTTGAAAACTATCCCTTTTCCTTTCGGAACCCAAAAGCCTTTGAAAAATCTTAAAAACAATGCTTTTCCCTTTCGGGACCAAAATACCCTTGAAAATGCTAAAACAATGCTTTTCCACCTTTTAAAGCAATTATATGTGTTAGTGTTGCGGATCTAGATCTGGCTGATCGGACGGCTCAGATTAAATCGCAATATCCATGATCAAGGTTCCAATGGTCCACAAATATCGGCGCTATCACTCGGCGGAGGTCCGATGTGATATCGCTAATCGCTATCGATGATTGCAATACGCGACTTAACACTTTACTGCTCCCATTCCAAAGTGCTGATGCGATATGTCAGAAATCGCATATCGCCGGGGTTTGGGGATAGGTCTGTGACCTGCACCGATCCGATTGAGCGACATGATATATATAATATTACTCGGACCTGATAAGTCCCAAAAGCAGCGTTTATATTATTTCAAATCCGTTTTGCCGAATCTGCTAAGTGTTTTACGTGATTTCTTTGTGTAAATGGGATTTCTGCTTGTAGACCCAAACTACACCAAGTTTTCCTTATCCACGGGGATTTCTACGGTAAAGTATGAAAACACAGAGCCAGTACAAAAATCATCCGAATACAGAGAAAAAGCAAGCATTTGAGGCCTCCACGGGATGTTTATATAATAATTCATGCAACACTGATTTATTCACAATGAAACCATTACATAGTCTCGATCTTGGGCAAGATTACAACATTAATGACCTTTGTCTCTAAAGAAATGCAATTCACCCACTATCTATCTACTTCTGTTCTATTCACATTGTTTCATTCTCTATTCATTCCTTTCTTTGTAAATACACACATAAACACATAATTACAAGTTTGAGGCTCTCTGCCCCTTTCTGGCTTGATTATTCTAATTATCGGGCTTCTTCTCCTACGCTGCATGTAGGCTTACAATGCTCTCGAATCCTCTCTCCCTGTCTCCCTTTCCTTCAGAAAAGATAGGAAAATACATATATGTCTAAGCTAACCATCTCCTCCACAATTGAAGGAATAAACTATACATTTAGAAATCAAATCCTATCCTAATCTAAACAAACTAGACTACTTGGCTTGATCTCCACATAGGGAGGATCATTTGCCATTTATTCCCAATTTTGTTCAGAATTAGGCAATAATTAACTACTTACATGTACTTGAAATTAATACAAATTAAATAACCAAGTCTTCCTCCAAACTTGCATTAGCCACAACATGTGACCACTCCATCACATTGCTATCTAGGCCTAGATGCTCCTGCATTAGACTCCCAAAGTTTAAATTAATCATGATCTCCTGATCATGAACTTCTGATCTGTGTCCTCCTAGATCCCATACTTTGTTTAGTAGTCTGTCCTTGGTTACTGTTGTTGTTTGTTGTTCTCCCGGTCTCCATACTTTATGCTTCATTGCCCCATTAGCTATGCTCTCACTGTCTGTTGCTGTCCTTTTCATATATCTTACTGTTGTTTTCTCATCATTACAGTTTATGACAGGCTCCCACATCTTAATTCACAGTTTTCCATTTCCTTCACCTGTACCATTCTTTCCAGCCAATCTTGCTTTCTTCTTTTGTCCTTTGTTTGTTTTATTGGAATGTTGCTATATGAGTCTCCAAAACTCATCCAATTCTTTGTCCACTTCACTTCTCATGTGTTGAATACTATTCTCCTGCAACAAATTATGTTCTTGAATAAGAACATCATAATCCCTATGCCAATATTTTCCCATATACATTTCTGAAATGTACAAATGCCTTCTCCATTGATTCTCTACAATAATTCTAGTTCCTTCTTCTGGTTTCTCATTCATGACTTCACTACTTCTTACTTCAAATTCCAGTATACCTGCAATTCTACAAATTTCTTGAAAACTCAGAATTTTTCCTGCTTGATTAGGTACTTGGAATATTTCTCCTTCCAGTAACTTGATTTCTGCACTCTTAAGGATTATGGCATTATATTCGTCTGCTTTTTAAATGTCATCTTCAGTCTCTTCTCCATCAATAAACCCTGCAGTATAATAGTAATTCTGTTACTATCATCTCTTGAATTCATTTCTAGTTCAACATTCCCATACTGTAGATTTAGCATCATTCCATCTTTCTGAGACATTCTGATCTCACCCTTCATTAATTCAATTTGATCTTCAGAATCAACTCCTTGGTTCAAATTGACTTCACATTGCCTTGTTCCTACATATAAATCTTCATCAGAGTTAATAAATTCATTAAACACAATTACTTTACCTTGCTTCCTCATTATGCCAACACTTCTGACAACTTCTTTCTCATATTTGTCATTCATGACAACTTTGTTCTCATTCAGTTCTGGTTGTACAATTTGATCACTTATTCTTTGGCTTTCTTGCCTCTTATCCAAAAGACTTGACTCATGCCACAAATCTGTCATCTCATTTGGAATTTTTCCCAAAAGCTCTGCACAATCTTTACTAACTTCATTGTCTGCAACATCCATCTTTAGTCCTTCTTTACTCGGGCTTCCTTCAAGGTCAATAATCTTCAATAACTATTTATCATCTACAAAGTCTTCTATATCAACTTCCAGTAGCTGCTCTCCTTTGGCTTCAGTCCTCAATAGTTGTCCAATATCTGTATAATTCACTACAGCTATGTTTAACAACTGCTCTTCCCTCTGTATCACAAGATTATGTGAATTCCCTTCTTCTAACTTCTGAAAAATCATATCTTTGCTTTTCCTTTCCCCTATGACAACATTAAACAATTGTCTTACTTCAGTGTATCCTGCATTTACACACACAATATTAGTTTCAAAATTATGAGATACCAAGGTCTCCTCAAATAATTTCATCATCAACTCTTCCAGTTGACTTCCACTTCTTGAATACACCATAAGATTCCCCATTTGCTTTGTATTAGCTTCATCAGTTTTCCTGAGAAAAATCTTTGTTCCATATTCATATGAATGGATCTCTTCCTTTCCAAACATTCCTTTGATCTCAATAATTCCTTTGTCATCCTCCTTTCGACTTATACTTTGGATGTCATCTGACTTGAAATCTTCCTTCGCTTGACTGTAACTTTTCTGTTTATTCTTCATATGATTGTGAGTAGTCATCTCTTCACCTATTAATATAACAGTTTCCAATAACTGCTTGTATTTCCTCAAGTCTATATGACCTGCAAACATACAACAATCATTAATTTTAAAAACACAATACCTTCCATCCGCTTATGATGCTTCAAGCACCAATCCTCCATCATAGATCTTTTGAATTTCAGTAGATCCTTCTCGCTGTGACTCCATTCCTTTGAATCTTTCCTTCTCTAACAAATCAATATGAATTTGTTCAAGTTCCCTGAACTCGTTTATCAGCTTGCCCTTCCACCTCTGTTGCAATAGCTTCCACTTGACCCTTTTTTTCATTCTCCATCTGTATCTTCAGTCTTCACTTGTCTTTCTTTATATTGCTAAACTAATATCTTATTCTTCATTCTAATGCCAGTTGTTATACTTCTGCAATCTAATGCCTTCCTCAAATTCATTCTCATGTTGCTGATCATCTCCTTTAAATTGTTGATTCCTTCCATCTTCATCTTGCTGGATTAATACTTCTGTCTCCTTCATGTCTCTGAGGACATAACTTCCTTGTTGCTCCTGATCTTTCATCTCACCTTCAAATAATCTCTGCTCAATTTCTCTGATTTTAGCATCATATTTATTAATGTTGTCTTCCACACCTGCAGTCACATCATTAACTGAAGAGTCTAAACATTTACTTAACTCTATAAATGTTAGAGACAATTCATCCTTATCATGCATAGTAACCATATCCTTTTCTCCATTAGGTTTTGAAAGCTTCATTTCTTCTTCAGGTTCCTTGAGCAGTCTTTCCAAGAATTATATTTCCTTGTGAAATCTCTCTAGCAGTTCATCACGACTTCCATCCTCAGCTTCATTCTTTTCCTGGCAATCCTCCTGAGTTATCCTGTTTTCTGCACTACCATATTGCAAAGTTCTTTCATCAATTCATTAAACAAATTCATTTGTTTACCTTCTTGTAGTATCGTTATGGCATTGTCATTAGACTTCTGGTCCATATCAACTTCATCTGACTATTCACACCGAACAGAATTTCATCTATGAACTCCTTTTATTTCAATAGATCAGCACCTTCTTCCTCTAAAAGGAATTCTCCATCATACTTCACCTCAAGAGCTTCATTCCTGTTTGTGACAGTTTTACTAGACAGTCCATTATCCTCTACATATCCTGCAAACATACACAAACTATGAGAATTAAAATCACAAGGCTTCATTGCCTCATATGCTTCCATTGTCATCATATCTTTGAATTGTTCTGAACTATGCCAATAGTCCATGAGATCTTCAACTGATCTCTCATTATCCTCTTCACCCAACATTTCACCTTGTTTTGGTTTGCAAATGGAAACTTCCATTTCTGCTTCTGCTTCTGTGAGTTCCTCTGGTTCCTCTTGAGCACTCAATATCTACTCAATCTTTCTCAACTCTTCTGCTATCTCTAAATTCACTTGTTGGTTTATCTTCTCTTGTAGCCTGTGCCACTTTACTTACCTTCTCATGGTCCAACCATTCGTCTGGTCTGCATCACTTCTCTACAACATCTCCATCAATATTCCAATCTGGAAATCTATCTCAGCTCTCTCTGTAAAACTCTTCTTGACTCATGCTCATGCCATTTACTTTGGCATCTTTCCTTCTGTTGTGGCTTCTTTATGAACCTCTTCTATGTCTATTAGTAGTCATCTTCTTCTCCTCTCTTTTCATGAGCTCCTCAGTTCTCTGCAACAAGCCTCTACAATAGCAAGTCCTCCTTATTGCGATCTTACCTCACTAAGCTCTCCTCACTCAATCTTTTGGTAATCACGGTCCTCTATCCGGAACCTCCTCTTGAGAAACACCTTTGCTACTTCTAGGATTATGAAATCTCTCACTCTCTCTTGAAAACACTTCAACTGTCCTCTCTGTCCAATCTCTTTTTGGATTCTTCAGGTTCACTACCACTTCATAGTGCTTTCCTTGCTCTGCTTTTAAGAACACATATTGTTCTTCTGTCATAGCTTCTCTTGTTCTATATTGTTGTAGTCTTCACACTTTCTTATGTTGTCACCTATGTTTTGAATAGATTTCCTATGTCTCTTGCATCTGCATGTTCTGCTACACATCACCTATGTGTGCCTTCCTTCTATCATATTAGAATTTGATTCTTCCTCTTGCCTGCATAAATACTTTAGCACATAAATTTGTTTTTAATTCCTTCATACATAATTTCTCTGCTCTTTTTAACCCCAATTATTCAATTACAATTCTCCTCTGATACCAAAAATGACACAATGGAAACAATGGTTCAATATAAACCCACAATTGGATCTATAAAACCCAATAATCATCCCGCCGAACACCCCTTTCCCTTTGAAAACTATCCCTTTTCCTTTCGGAACCCAAAAGCCTTTGAAAAAACTTAAAAACAATGTTTTTCCCTTTCGGGACCAAAATACCCTTGAAAATGCTAAAAAAATGTTTTTCCGCCTTTTAAAGTGATTATATGTGTTAGTGTCGTGGATCTAGATCTTGCCAATCAGACGACTCAGATTAAATCGCAATATTGGTGATCGGGGTTCCAATGGTCCACAACTATCGGTGCTATCGCTCGGCGGAGCTCCGATGCGATATTGCTAATTGCTATCGATGATCGCAATACACCACTTAACACTTTACTGCTCACGCTCCGAAGTGCCGATACGATATGTCGGAATCACATATTGCCGGGGTTTGGGGACAAGCTTGTGACCTATGCCGATCTGATTGAGCGAGACAATATATATATAATATTACCCAGACCCAATAAGTCCCAAAAGCAGCGTTTATATTATTTCAAATTCATTTTGCTGAATCCGCTAAGTGTTTTGCGCAATTTCTCTGTGTAAATGGGATTTCCGCTTGCGGACCCAAACTACACCAAGTTTGCCTTAACCATGGGGATTTCTATGGTAAAGTGTGAAAACATAGAGCCAATACCAAAATCATCCGAATAGAGAGAAAAATCAAGCATTCGAGGCCTGCACTACCCGTTTATATAATAATGCACACAACACTGATTTATTCACAATGAATCCATTACAGAGTCTCGGCCATGGGCCAGATTACAACATTAAAGACCTCTGTCTCAAAAGAAATGCAATCCAACCACTATCTATCTGCTTCCATTCTATTCACACTCTTTCACTCTCGATTCATTCCTTTCTCTGTAAATGCACATATAAACACATAATTACAAGTTTGAGGATCTCTGCCCCTTTCTGGCCTGATTATTCTAATTAGCGGCCTTATTCTCCTACGCTACTCGTAGGCTTACAATGCTCTTGAATCCTCTCTCCCTGTCTCCCTTTCCTTCAGAAAAGACAAGAAGATACATATATGAATAAGCTAACCATCTCCTCCACAATTGAAGGAATAAACTATACATATAGAAATCGAATCATATCCTAATCTCAAAAAACTAGAGCACTTGGCTTGATTTCCACACAGGGAGGATCATTTGCCATTTATTCCCAATTCTGTTCAGAATTAGGCAATAATTAACTACTTACATGTACTTGAAATTAATACAAATTAAACAACCAAGTATTCCTCCAAATTTGCAATAGCCACAACATGTGACCTCTCCATCACATTACTGGCTAGGCCTAGATGCTCCTGCATCAGCTAGGTCCCCTTTTGTTTGTTAATTGTATACCTCATTGGCTCGTAATTACATGGTTTCTACCATGTTTGACATCAACTCATTTATTTTCATGCATAGTTTTGTACCAATGGGGTTGAGTATAAGAGCTCAAGATAGGGACATCTTACTCTTATATGACACCCTTCATGAGTGGTGTTGGAGTTATATATCATTTTTTGTACTTTTAGGGCTACTTTGGGGAACCTCTCTTCTATGTGTCCATAGTCCTACTGATGTATTCCATGACATATATCCAAATTTTATTTTTTGGTGGCTATGATATTTTAGTTCTTCACATGGATCCATTATGTATGTCTCATGTCCACGTACTAGCGTTTCATGTAATGAATTTGAAGTGTATGGTTGGTGGTCATGTTCATTTTCTCTTGTAAAGCATGGGCATACCTGCCTTGGGGATGATCATATTATGATCGAGGCTTGGGAATTAGTATGACTATCATATGGTCATTTGTTATTGACTCATTTCTTACATTTTAGAAACAATTTTTTTAATGCCTCTCAACCATCAATTTATTTTTTGACCTCATGCATTAGGGGGCATATGTTGTATCCCATTTTTTCAACTTTATGTCATGCAGATAAACCCTAGTCCTATCCTCTTACTTTTTTCCTTTTTGTAGCCTTATACCCTCTTGAATGAGAACTTTTGACAACCCATTTCTCCCATAGGCTTGCATCTTAACATCCATCGCTCCCTTGTTGTAACAACCCCGGGTTAACGCTTTAGGTAATAAAGGATAACGAAGGTAAAAGAACAGGACCAAGGTAATCAGACATAAATTCCAAGTTGAATGTTGGGAAATCACTATAGTGGGAATCACTTTTTGTTTATTTATGACAATGGAAATTGGCAAAGGTGAAGAGGAAACAATTTGCATTTATTTATGAAAATAAAGAAAAATAAGAGAAAATGAAGGTGACGAGACACATATTTGCATGTTAATTTAGAAGGAAAATGAAGAAAAAATGAGACATCAATAATAAAAATGCACCAAAGAATCAGTTCACAGCTTTGGGCTTAGCTTTGGTCAGTTTAGTTTGGCTCTCTCCTTCAATTCTCCCACATACACTCTTGCACACTTAGAGTATTCTTGGAGTATTTTGGATTTCACTTGGATTCATAGAAAGGAAAGCAAAGGAAAGAAAGGGACAAGCAAAGGACAAGGAAAGGAAAGTGAAGGACTACAATTTTTTTTTTTTTCATTATGTTCCTTTCAATGTTACAATACACACACACACATATATATATACATGGCGAAGCATTCATAAACCCCAATCTAATAACTCTGGATAATTGTAGTTTCCTTGACCAGATCTGCAAAATACGATAAGTAAAACACCATCATGCCAAAAACCATGTGCAAAGCCCATGCAAAAAACCATAGGTAGGTCTGCCCACCTAATATAGGGTCCAATTTGTTTTTTCCCTAGCCACTACCCCAAACCTCATGCAGGGGACTACTGCCCCCCTGAAACCCCCCCCCGACAGGTGGGGTTTTGACCCCCCTGTGACCCCCATGCTGCGCCTAATGTAATGAACATCTTGGAAAGCCATAATGTGACGAGATTCATTTTTGGTTAAGCATTGGATTGACAGAAGGTTTTTGAACTAGGTGAGGTGGTCTCAGGAAAATTCCCAAGGGTTGGGTGTGGAGATGGTTTTCTCTAGGAAGCCCTCGACAGGTTGGTGGATACCAAAAATATCCTCAAGGTATGGTGAATGAATTATGAGGAATCCAAACTCAATTTGGTTTTGTGATCTCAAGACTGGTTCAGGTGAGAGCACGGTAGCTTGCGAGTGAAGGTGGTTTAACCTATGGATTCCTTGTTTTATTATGCCTTGGTTTAGACCATGAGATCCCACATTCATGCTTGGAATATAGCACAAGGATGATTGTCTAAAAGAAAGATTTGGTTCAGACCATCTTTGGTTGGGTGGTACCTAGAAGTCCTTGACCTGGTTGGCTTTTGCATATGTTAATACGAGCTATTTTCCTATTGTGATCTATGAGCACTTGTACTTATTATTATTTTGACTTGATGGTTGATTTTTCATGGTTATATGTTGGTTATAAGATTATTATCTATTATGTGCTCTAGTTATGGATCTTGTTCATGGTTTGATAAGTATTTGAATGGTTGATGAATGCATGTGCTAACAAGTGTTGTTGCAACTACTTTAGATTGAATTACAACTTCTTGGTGATTCTTAGATGAAGTTTAGATATTTACGATTAGATATGTATTCATGACCTATATCTTACATGTTTACCATATGTTTGATGAAATGCCTCATGTGTACTAGGCAGTTTAGGTTAAGTTCTTGCTTCAATTTTGAATTCCTGGCATTGTTACCATCTTAATCATGATTTTGGAAAGTCGCACACAGTTCTGGGCAGTGGTATGGAGACTAGCCTAGAAAAGTGGCTCAGACCTTGGAACCACTGTCATTGAAATAGGAAATTTAGGTCATAACTGCATGGAAGAAGGCTTGTGTGTGTGTTTGGGGCCTCATAACTACACTCTTTCCTTGTTGTGCGTATGA
Organism: Pinus tabuliformis; assembly: GCA_031772625.1. Classification (NCBI taxonomy): domain Eukaryota; kingdom Viridiplantae; phylum Streptophyta; class Pinopsida; order Pinales; family Pinaceae; genus Pinus; species Pinus tabuliformis. Next base: position 635,245,229 of record CM062818.1, on the reverse strand, counting down.
TTGGTGATTAGAATTGTGAAAAGGAAGTTCTAACTCTGAATCTATTTACCAGAGGTTGTCGACTGACTTCTGGTTGATGTAGTCCTCCTGAGGGGTATCAATAAGTTTTCAAATTGTAGGTTGCAGTCCCACAACTAGAACTTGGAGGTCGGATCATGTCATAGTAGAACTCAGCCTCACATTTACCTTCGGAGCTTGTAAAAGTGAGTAAATGTTGGGAGTGGTGGTTACACTTGTAGTGGCACAACTTCACATCTGGGTACCCTAGTTGCCTTTAGCATGGGAGCAATGGAGGTAATTTGACTAGAATAGGTTAATAGTGAGGAGATCAGTTTGACCCAATTATGCATGAATTTGTGGAGGGTTAATTATTGTGGAGGTTTCTAACTTTTATTGCTCTAGGCATTTGGATACATCCTTTAAAGTTTGGGGAAAATTCTATAATAGATACCTTGTCAAGAGGAAAGGAGACTGAGAGAGAATATAACTCACTTAGGTTGGAGGATTTCTACTACAAGTTCCTTTCCATTTGATCTGAGACAAATATTACAGTGAGTTGAGGGAGGGGTCGTGCTAAGGATTAAGGAGGTGTTCATTTATACATCAAGATATGATGTATTTCCGCTATTTTGATTGATGGAATAATTTTCATATTCTCTCGCACATATTTCATGTCATTTTTTATGTATGTGGTTTTGATTACTACTACTATACATGCTAACCTACCTTTTGTGGAAGGAAGACATCGTCCTATATGGCTATGCGTATTTGTAGGGGATTGTGTTAGGAAGCAAAGTGTAATATCTTCAAGCTAAAGTAGGGTCTCCAAAGTTAACCAAAGGGTCTACAAACATAAATGATTTAGGAGGGTTTCAAGTATGCACATACTATCTTACTTGTTGAGATGAAAAATATGCATTTTCTCTAATTCTTGAGGATTCATCTACACTTTGTGACATAATGTTTGATAGATCTAATTGTAAGATCTATGGAGAAACATCTCCTTACTTCTGAAGATATTTAGAGGTAACATCAAGTTACATAAAATATCATTTTCTAAAACTTAATATAGTGAAAACGTAAATTTCATTACGATTACAACCATAATTTAAATGAAATTGAGTAATCATCATAAGCATGAGAAAAAACTCCTATTTGAAGTTGTCCAATGTTGTGAACTAAGTTGGCAAAGATCCTTCTTCACCCGACCATAGGCTTAGTTGCACATACAAATCTCTATTATTGGCCACACCTTAGCTTGGTCATGATACTATAAGGGGAATGATCAACACTCATGAAATTTGGGAAATTGAAAGAAATCTCCTTCAAAGTCATGGATAATTAAGGAACTCCTCTCCCCTACTGATCTTCGGGCCTCCATAATCTCCATATGCCTCTCATCTAACTAGGAAAGTGATTATTGAAGTCCCTTCATTATTGCATAGTTCCTTGGTGATTTTATTTCCTCTTTCTTATTATGATCACATAATACACATCAAATCATAAATCCTTGGCTCAATTAGGTTCAAAATCTCTTCTATAAGTGTTTAGCAAGAAAATTAAGTTTTGGTGAGACTAGAACACTCTAACAATGATCTAAGTCATTTTTTTGGTTGTATTTGCGCACCCAAATGAATTTGATTCACTAAGAAATCTACAACAAACATTCCACTCATAAATAACTACATTCTACTAAAAAACTCCTTCTCTCAATGTTGATTTAAGCCTCTCTATTGAGTTATGAATGATTGAATTCCCCACGAATGGATATTTCTAGTGGTTTTCCCATTTCGCAACTCCATTAATCGACCAACTCCTGAAATTGAGATGGGTGATTTCCAATACTGCCTATCGAAATTAGATTCAACTTCTAAACAACAACCCAATCCCCATGATTATAGTAAATAGTTTCCTCAACTATCAAGTTCTTCTGGGATGGTGGGAAGGCAAGACTACGATTTCATATTCAAATTTTGTAGGAAAATATATTTTTCTAGGGATTTCCTAGCAATTGTAGCATGTGTAGTTTTCACAACTCTGAAGAAACCATAACTGATTTTGAAAGCAATAATTGGTATGTGATTATTATTAAGAATATTACCTAAATATTTTGTGGAGGTTAAATATCCATAATCCATCTAATTTTTTCACATAAATATAAACTCTTTAACATAAAAATATAGTAATTAAAACATAATTAAAAAAAATATAGTCTCTTAATTTCTTTTTTAGTATAAATAAATATAAAAATATCCTTGATTTACTTTTTGGTATTTTTTCACCATTTTAATTCTATATAAATGAATTTTTTAATTTACATAAAAATATAGTTCCAAATAAAATATAAACTCATAAAAAAAAACTTATTTATATTGACTTGATAGGAAAGAAACTTTATTTTAAATAGTAAAACATAAAATAATAATGATAACAACAACCTTCATTTAATTAAAAAATAATAAAAATAATTTCCTAATTTAATTCAATTTGTTTTATATATATATATATAAAAGTTAAGTAATGTAAGATGTAATGCTTAAATTTAATCAGTAGATATGAAATCAAAAACAAAAAATAACTTTAAATTAAAATTTATTTTATCATATAACTTAATATTAAGATTTATTTTATCATACAACTGAAAATATTAATATAACATGATATTTCATAATTTCATATTTATATTTAATTCATAAATATATAAAAAATTAATATTTACCATAAACATTTTTCTAAGCACATTAACTTTAAATCAATGCTATGTATATTACGATATAAATTATAAGATATGTTAAGAAAAATGTCAAACTTATTTGTGTATAAATTCACTCCCTTATTTCAGGCAGCAACAAAAATAAACTCTTTCAACTTAGAATATGATTCGATTTTATTGGTCTTTGATTGTATAGATTTACACAAATTTTATGCAACGACAAAAGGGAATCTCTTTTGACTTATTCTTTAAGTGGTGTTGTCGCAATCAACTTCTCCTCCGACCCTTATGCGGTCGCAACCAACCATTGCAGCGGACCTGTGTGATAAAAATCGGACTCTGCTACCATAAAATTTGTTGGATTGAATCCATGATTATTCAATGTCAGTGCATCTATTCACACTCTCGGATTTTCTAGGTCCCTTGGGGACCATTTTCATCATTGGTGGGTCCCTTTTGTTTGTTAATTGTATACCTCATTGACTCATAATTACATGGTTTCTACCTTGTTTGATAACAACTCATTTATTCTCATGCATAGATTTGTACCAATGGGGTTGAGTAAAAGAGCTCAAGATAGAGACATCTTACTCTTATATGACACTATTCATGAGTGGTGTTACAGTTATATATCATTTTTTGTACTTTTACAGTTATATATCATTTTTTGTACTTTTAGGGTTATTTTGGGGAACCTCTCTTCTATGTGTCGATTGTCTTAATGATGGATTCCGTGACACATATCCAATTTTTTTCTTTTGGTGGCTATGATATTTTAGTTTTTCACATCGATCTATTATGTTTGTCTCATGTCCACGTACTAGCATTTCATGTCATGAATTTGAAGTGTATAGTTGGTGGTCATGTTCATTTTCTCTTATGTAAAGCATGAGTATGCCTACCTTGGCGATGATCATATTATGATTGAGGCTTGGGAATTAGTATGACTATCATATGGTCATTTGTTATTGACTCATTTCTTACATTTTAGATAATTTTTTTTTGTAATGCATTTCAACCATCAGTTTCTTTTTTGACCTCATGCATTAGGGGGCATGTGTTGTATCCCACCTTTTCAACTTTATGTCATGGAGATAAACCCTAGTCCTATCCTCTTATTTTTTTCCTATGTGTAGCCTTATCCCCTCTTGAATGAGAACTTTTGACAACCCATTTCTCCCATAGGCTTGTCACCTTAACATCCATCTCTCCCTTGTTGTAACAACCCCGGGTTAACGCTTTAGGGAATAAAGGATAATGAAGACAAAAGAATAAGACCAAGGTAATCGGACATAAATTCCAAGTTGAATGTTGGGAAATCACTATAGTGGGCAGAAGTTTTTGTTTATTTACCACTATGGAAATTGGCAAAGGAAAAGAGGAAACAATTTGCATTTATTTATGAAAATAAAATAAAATAGGAGAAAATGAAGGTGATGAGACACATATTTTCATGTTAATTTAGAAGGAAAATGAAGAAAAAATGAGACATCAATAATAAAAATGCGTCAAAGAATCAGTTCACCGCTTTTGGCTTAGCTTTGGTCGGTTTAGTTTGGCTCTCTCCTTCCATTCTCTCACATACACTCTTTCACACTTAGAGTATTGTTGGATCATTTGGATTTCACTTGGATTCAGAGAAAGGAAAGCAAAGGAAAGAAAGGGACAAGAAAAGGACAAGAAAAGGAAAGTGATGGAAAGTAAGGAGAAGGGTGGATCAACAACTTCAGCCAGAAGATCATGCAGGTAATAGGTTGTATGAAATGATTTCCTTGTTGGGATGTGAATGCATGGTACATGAATTTGTTTATTTGGTTCATGTTATGAAACTAGCTCAAGAAAAGATAGAAAAGATAGATCAACGCCTTAGAACTCAGCCTCTTTGAGGGGGCAACCTCCTTTACATTACATAAATGAACAATTCTTTTATGATTCAAATAACAAAACCTCCTTTCTATATATAGGAGTCTAATGAACCATAATATAATCCAGCCGACCTAACAATAATAATATAAAGCCACAAAAATAACAATAGAGGGATTCTATGGGGCACATAAATAACAATATGGGGGTAATAGGGGCACAACAATATAAATAAGGGGTATAAATACAATAGTAATAGGGTAATCACTAGTATTATAGGGACCCAACATGCCCCTCTCCTTCAAAAAAGTATTGTCCTCAATGCTTGCGTAGTTCTGGATACTTCTGCATAAAATTCTCATCCTCCCATGTGGAATCTTCAGAGGATAAGTTCTTCCACTTGATAAGATACTCTGAAATTGATCGATTTCGTAGCTGTCGAGTTCTTGTTTCTTTGACTGCTTCCGGTTCCAATATAATTTTCCTTCCTCGTCAAGTTCTAGCAATATTGTTTGAACTGGGAGCTTGTCGCCTATAACCTTCTTTAAACATGAAACATGGAAAATTGGGTGCAATCGAGAAGCTACAGGAAGCTCCAATTTGTATGCCATAGTACCAATCTTTTGCAACACCTTGTACGGACCATAATACTTTGGTGATAATTTATTATCCTTCTTAGCTTGCTTTAGGGACATTTGCTTATATGGTTTTAGCCGAAGGAATACCCAATCACCTACATCAAAACTTCTTTCACTGCGATGTTGATCCACCTGTTGTTTCATTCTATTTTGTGCCAACACGAGGTTATCCTTTAAGAGTTGGAGGACTTGTTGTTGATGTTCGATGTGATGTTCCATTGCCTGAACCTTAGAATTTTCTCTTAAATATGATGTGATGGATGGTGGTTGATACCCATAAAGTGCCATAAATGGGGTCATTTTTGTTGCTGCATGGAAGGAAGTGTTATACCACCATTCAGCCAGAGGCAACCATTTGACCCATTGTGTTTGTTTATCAGATACAAAGCAACGAAGATATCCTTCCAAACATTTGTTTACTATCTCAGTTTACCCATCAGATTGAGGATGATAAGATGAGCTATGAGCTAACTGAGTACCAAGACAAGAAAATAATTTTGTCCAACAATTTCTAGTGAAAATAGGATCTTTGTCACTTACAATAATCTTTGGGTTTCCATGTAGCTTTTGAATTGTTTCCATAAATGCAGTAGAAACTGTATTGGATTTAAATGGATGTGATAATGCACAAAAGTGTGCATACTTGATAAGTCTATCAACTACCACCATAATGACACTCATTCCCTCAGACTTGGGTAAACCTGTGATAAAATCCATTGAAACCTCCTCCCAACGTTGGATTGGAATGGATAAAGGTTGTAATAGACCCGATGTCTTAATTGTTTCAATTTTATTTTGTTGGAAAATCAAACATTCTGCCACAAAATTTTGAATATCTGATTTAAGTCCATCCCAAAAAAATTCCTTCTTAACCCTGTGGTAAGTTTTTAAAAATCCTGAGTGCCCTCCTAAGGGAGAAATGTGCAATTCCATAATAATATTTTGTTTTATTTGGGAATTCTTACAGAGGTATAAGCGATCTTTGTACCATAACGAATCATTTTGCTAGCTAAATGTATCAGACGTACTGGAATCTTGTTGTAGCTTTCGAATAAGTGCCCACACTTCGTCATTCTTCCATTCCTCCCTTGCTTCGTTTATCCAATCTGGTTGGATAATAGAAATGGCGCACAACAATGCTTCCACATCCTCATCCTTTCTTGAGAGTGCATCTGCCACCACATTTTGCTTCCCTTTTTTGTAGATGATTTCAAAGTCATAACCCAACATCTTTGTGACCCACTTTTGTTGCTCTTTAGAGGATAATCTTTGTTCTAAAAAGTATTTAAAGCTATCATGATCCGTTTTTACCTTGAAGTGTCTTCCCATTAGGTAGGGTCGCCATTTCTTAAGTGCATGGAGTATTGCCAACATTTCCTTCTCATAAATAGCTTTTCATAAAAACTTTCCCTTGATTGGACAACTTTCAAAAACAATGGGTCTTTCATCTTGCATTAGAACAGCACCAATTCCATTTCCTGAAGCATCACATTCCATAATAAAGGTTTCTGTGAAGTTCGGTGTAGCTAAGACTGATGCTTGGCACATTGCCTCTTTAAGATGTTCAAAGGCCTTTGTTGCTTCCGGAGTCCATGAAAATGCATCTTTCTTCAATAATGTTGTTAGAGGTGTTGCTATTCTCCCATAATTCTTCACAAACTTGCGATAATACCCTGTCAACCCAAGAAATCCTCGTAGATTCTTTATGGATGTGGGGATTTTCCATTCCTTAATGGCTTTAATTTTGCTAGGGTCTACCTTAACTCCTTCATGAGATACAATATGACCCAAATATTCCACCTCCTAGACTCTAAAGAAACATTTGGATCTTTTTGCATATAATTGTTTCTCCTCCAATAGTTGTAGGACCCTGTCAACATGTTCAACATGATCCTTCCGAGACTTGCTGTAGATTAGTATATCATCAAAAAATACTAACACAAATTTTCTAAGGAATGGTTTGAAAATTGAATTCATCAAACTTTGAAATGTTGAAGGTGCATTGGTAAGGCCAAAAGGCATGACCAAAAATTCATAATGACCCTCATGAGTTCTAAATGCCTTTTGGAATGTCTTCAATCTTCATTCTGATTTGATGATATCCCGAACGAAAATCCAACTTGGTGAAGTAAATTGATCCATGCAATTCATCCAGTAATTCATCAATGACAGGAATGGGGAACTTATCTTTAATAGTGAGCTTGTTGAGCTCCCTATAATCCGGACACATGTGACATGATCCATCCTTCTTGTGCACCAATACTACTGGAGCAGAGAAAGAACTTTGACTTGGTTGAATTATACGAGCCTCTAGAATTTCCGCAACCATACGTTCAATTTCACTTTTTTGGACATAGGGATATCTATACGGCCTGATGTTTGGAGGAACACTTCCTAGAATCAGATGAATAGCATGATCATGATCACACATAGGTGGGAGACCTTTGGGAGTCTCAAATACCTTGGAATAACTGTCCAGGGCTTTTTGGAGTAGAGAAATAGATGATTCCGATGTGGAAACATCTAGTGAACATAATTGTGCAATTACACCTCCTTGCTCCTTTTTTAGAAGCTTTGTCATACCATTAGAGCTGATTATCTTTCTTGGTTTCCCTGCGATACCCCTTAATTCAACTTCCTTTCGTTCCGTAGAAAATTTGATGAAAATTTCTTGAAAATTAAAAGCTATTGTACCCAAGGATTGTAGCCATTGGACTCATAGTAAAACATCAGCACCTCCCATTGGAATGGAAAGCATTGGGCTAGTCAATACATATTCTCCCATGGATAGCTTGATATTATGGCACTTTCCAGAGAAATTTATTGTTCCTCCATTCGCAATCATCACTTGACACTCTGGTGCTGGATATAGGAAGCAATTCAATTCTTTTGCTACCCTACAATGAATAAAATTGTGGGTGCTTCCTGAATCAACCGACACTATTACCTTTTTCTTCTTGATTTGTCCTTCTATCTTGATGGTTTGAGGAGTGGTAATTCCCGCCAATGCATTACAAGATATGGTTAGATTTATTTTTTCTTTATCTAGGCTTTGTTCCTGGAGTATATCCTCTTCTTTTGACCTTTCTTACTCCTTTTCTTCTTCCTCTTCACAATCTATGTAGAATAATTTCTTCTCAGCACACTTATGACCTTTCGTGTATTTGCTATCACAACTGTAACAAAGCCCTTTTGTTCTTTTTTCTTCCAATTGTTGTGGTGTCAACCTTATAGGTTGTGGAAGACTAGGGGCAACAACACTTCCGTCTTTATAGTTGTGAGTGGTATGCTTCCTGGTTGCCATAATTTTGCTTTCCATTTTTCTTGCTAACCTGAATGCCTTCTCTAATGAATCAGGTTCCCAAAGGCGAACATCATGTTGGATATTATCCTTTAAAGACCCTATGAACACATCAATCCTATGCTCCTCTGGAATATCTTTTACCCTTATGTTCAATTTTTGGAACTCCTCAATGTGCTCCATTATTGAACCCTTTTGTTTGAGACTTATCAATTGGCTAAAAAAAGTGTTGCTTTTTGTATCCTCATAATGTGCTATCAATTCTTCCGTAAAAATTGCCCAAGTGATAAATTGTTTACGAGAACAAAGCCATTGATACCATACAAACTGATTTGGTTCCAAATATACAGTTGCCATACGTACCTTTTGTGTGTTTTGCACATTATTGAGATCGAAGAACTGCTCCATCTGTAATATCCATGTGGCGGGATCCTTGCCATCAAACTTCCTCATATCGAATTTTGGAATATGGTGGGTCTTCGATCCAACATTAGAGTCTATGGAATCATGATTAACATTTCTTTGGTTCACATCATGAGTTTCCTTTACAACCTTTTCACCCTTAGTATGCATTTCTTGTAGAAAATTTGTCAAATCTGTCTTCAAATCTTCCATGTGTGTCTTCAAATCATCCATCTTAGCTTCCATGCCCTTTATCTTAGATTCCACACCATTTATCTTAGATTCCACACCATTTATCTTAGATTCCACGCCATTTATCTTAGCTTCTGTTAGCTTTTGTGAGTGTGACATTTGTTGCACTTGTTCTTGTAATTTTGATAGATCATGTAGCATTTCTTCCTCTTCTTCATGAGTCATGCTAGAGCTTTCAGGTTCCTTACTAGGTGTTTGAATTTTATTTCCTCGGGGCATCAATTACTGATAATAATTCTTTACTATGCCCTTTGAATTCCTTCAAAATAAATTTTCAAACCAAGCTTAAGCAAAAATTTAAGAAAATCTACACGCCTTTTTTCACTTTGTAGGAGCGTGATATTGCCTCTGATGTATCTCTGTACTTTCCAATCATCTAGTTCTAAATTTGTGATCTGTAGTAGCCCTCTGTGTCCTCTTTTCAAAGCCTCAAGTCTGAACCAAATTGGATTCTCCAAGGAAGAGTTATGTGAAATCTCCCACAGTGACTTGCTTATAGACTAGTTCAGTAGAGCGAACTTCTGCGACATACCACGAGTCACTATTTCGACCTTTGGATCTGAAACATGCATATACGAAACTACAGTACACCCTGTTTTTGTACCTTCTTACGAAATTTGAATCCGATCTCCAGAGAGAAAGTTATGAGGATTTTCCCCAGGTCAGTTGTTTTGAATGTAATTCAGGATTCTGCAAAAAGACCAACTTCCTAAGATCATATCTCCAAAAATATCACGCGAAAAGCTCTGAAATTCAGACCCAAGGTTTAGCGATATTTCTTCTCAAATGAGTTTTTTTTGCGACTTCTGAAACTTCACAGAAAAAACGTTATAGCGAAAATGCCACGATGACATGTTTGGAGCAGCGAAACCCTAGAATCCAAAGCTCTGATACCAAATGTTATGAAACCAGCTCAAGAAAAGATAGAAAAGATAGATCAATGCCTTAGAACTCAGCCTCTTCGAGGGGGCAACCTCCTTTACATTACATAAATGAACAATTCTTTTATGATTCAAATGGCAAAACCTCCTTTCTATATATAGGAGTCTAAGGAGCCACAATATAATCCAGCCGACCTAACAATAATAATATAAAGCCACAAAAATAACAATAGAGGGATTCTATGGGGCACATAAATAACAATATGGGGGTAATAGGGGCACAACAATATAAATAAGGGGTATAACTACAATAGTAATGGGGTAATCACTAGTATTATAGGGACCCAACAGTTCATTTGTTTTCATTGGCATGGGTTTTCAATGGTTTGACAACGGTTTCAACATTGCATTGCTATTTCCTGTGTAGGTTTTAACCCTGTACAGAAATTACCTACAAAAAAATTATTATCAAACAAAAAATACACTGGCGAGAAACATAAAACAAATACACAAATATTTTACCCTGGATCCCAAAACCAGGACTACCAAATTTATTTTTCATTATGTTCCTTTCAATGTTACCATGTATATACATGGCGAAGCATTCATAAACCCCAATCCAATAACCTTGGATTACAACATAACCATAGTTTCCTTGACCAGATCTGCAAAATACCATGGGTAGAAAACCATCATGTCAAAAACCATGTACAAAGCCCATGCACAAAACCATAGGTATGTCTGCCCACCTAATATAGGGTCCAAATTGTTTTCCCAGGGAGACTGGCCCAAACCTCGTGTAGGGGACTACTGCCCCCTGAAACCCCTGATAGGTGGGGTTGTGCCCCCCCTGTGACCCCCATGCTGCACCGAATGCAACAAGCATCCTGGATAGCCATAATGTGACGGGATTCATTCTTGGTTAAGCATTGGATTGACGGAAGGTTTTGGAAATAGGTAAGGTGGTCTCAGGAAAATTCCGAAGGGTTGGGTGTGGAGATGGTTTTCTCCAGGAGGCCCTCGATAGGTGGGTGGAAAGTGAAAATTTTCTCAAGGTATGGTGAATGAATTATGACGCATCCAAGCTCGGTTTGGTATTATGATCTCGAGACTGGTTCAAGTGAGAGCACGATAACTTGAGGGTGAAGGTGGTTTAACCTCTCGATTCCTTGTTTGATTATGTCTTGGTTTATACCATGAGATCCCACATTCATGCTTGGAATATGGCATGACGATGATTGTCTAAAAGAAAGATTTGGTTCAACCCAATCTATGGTCGGGTGGTACGTGGAAGTCCCTGACTTGGTTGGCTTTTGCATATGTTAATATGAGCTATTTTCCTATTGTGATCTATGAGTACTTGTACTTATTATTGTTTTTACTTGATGGTTGATTTTTCATGGTTATATGTTGGTTATAAGATTGGACCTATTATGTGCTCTAACTATGGATCTTTTTCATGACTTGATAAGTATTTGAATGGTTGATGAATGCATGGGCTAACAGGTGTTGTTGCAACTACTTCAGATGGCATTAGAACTTCTTGGTGATTCTTATATGAAGTTTAGATATTTATGATCATATATGTATTCATGACCTATATCTTACATGTTTACCATTGTTTGACGAAATGCCTGATGTGTACTAGGCAGTCTAGGTCAAGTTCATGGTTCAATTTTGAATGTTGGCATTTTTACCATCTTAATCATGATTCTGGAAAGTCACAGACAGTTCTGGGCAGTGGTGTGGAGACTAGCCTAGAAAAGTGGCTCAGACCTTGGAACCACTAACATTGAACTAGGAAATTTAGGTCATAACCACATGGAAGAAGGCTTGTGTGTGTGGTTGGGGCCTCATAACTACACTCTTTCCTTGTTGTGCATGTGATTAGGGATTAGAATTGTGAAAAGGAAGTTCCAACTCTGAATCTAGTTACTAGAGGTTCTGGACTGACTTCTGGGTGATGTAGTGCCCCTGAGGGGTGTCAATAAGTTTTCAAATTGTAGGCCACACTCCCACAACTAGAACATGGAGGCCAAATCATGTCATAGTAGAACTCAACCTCACATTTATCTTGGGAGCTTGTAAACGCAAGTAAATGTTGGGAGTGGTGGTTACACTTGTAGTGGCACAACTTCACATCTGGGTACCCTACTTGCCTTTAGCATGGGAGCAATGGAGGTAATTTTTCTAGAATAGGTTAATCCTGAGGAGATTAGTTTGACCCAATTATGGATGAATTGGCTAAGGGTAAATTATTGTGGAGGTTTCCTAACTTTCATCGCTCTAGGCATCTGGATACATCCTCTAAAGTTTTGGGAAAATTCTATATATAGATACCTCGTCAAGAGGAAAGGAAACTGAGAGAGAAGTTGGAGGATTTCTACTACAAGTTCCTTTCCATGTGATGTGAGACAAATATTACAGTGAGTTGAGGGAAGGGTCGTGCTAAGGATTGAGGAGTTGTTCATTCATACATCAAGGTATAATGTATTTCTGCTATTTTGATTGATGGAATAATTTTCATATTCTCTCGCACATATTTCATGTCATTTTTTATGTATGTGGTTTTGATTACTGCTACTATAAATGCTGACCTACCTTTTGTGGAAGCAAGACATCATCCTATATGGCTATGCTTATATGTAGGGGATTGGATTAGGAAGCAAGGTGTAAGATCTTCAAGCTAAAGTAGGGTCTCCAAAGTTAACCAATGGGTCTACAAACTGAAATGATTTAGGAGGGTTTCATGTATGGACATACTATCTTACTTGTTGAGATGAAAAATATGCTTTTTCTTTAATTATTGACGATTCATCTATACTTTGTGACATAATGTTTGATAGATATAAGAGTAAGATCTATGGAGCAACATCTCCTTACTTCTGAAGATATTTAGAGGTAATATCAAGTTACATAAAATATCATTTTCTAAAACTTAATATAGTGAAAACATAAATTTCATTACAATTATAACCACCATTTAAATGAAATTGAGTAAGCATCATAAGCATAAGAAAAAAAGCCTATTTGAAGTTGTCCAATGTTGTCAACTAAGTTGGGAAAGATCCTTTTTCACCCAACCACAGGATTAGTTCAACATACAAATCTTTATTATTGGCCACACCTTAGCTAGGTCATGATACTATAAGGGGAATGATCAACACTCATGAAATTTGGGCTGGTGAATGAAATCTCCTTCAAAGCCATGAGATAATTAAGGAACTCCTCTCCCCTACTGATCTTCGGGCCTCCATAATCTCCATATGCCTCTCAACAAACTAGGAAAGTTATTATTGAAGTCCCTTCATTATTGCATAGTTCCTTGGTGATTTTATTTCCTCCTTCTTACTATGATCACATAATACAAATCAAATCATAAATCCTTGGCTCAATTAGGTTCAAAATCTCTTCTATAAGTGTTTAGCAAGAAAATTAAGTTTTGGTGAGCCGAGAACACTCTAACAATGATCTAACTCATTTTTTTGGTTGTATTTGGGCACCCAAATGATATTTGATTCACTAAGAAATCTACAACAAATATTCCACTCATAAATAACTACATTCTACTCAAAAACTCCTTCTCTCAATGTTGATTTAAGCCTCTCTATTGAGTTATGAATGATTGATTTCCCACGAACGGATATTTCTAGTGGTTTTCCCCATTTTGCAACTCCATTAATTGACCGACTCCTGAAATTGAGATGGGTGGTTTCCAATATTGCCTATCGAAATTAGATTCAACTTCTAAACAACCACCCAATCACCATGATTATAGTAAATAGTTGCTTCAACTATCAAGTTCTTCTAGGATGGTGGGAAGGTAAGACTACAATTTCATATTCAAATTTACAGGAAAATATATTTTTCTAGGGATTTCCTAGCAATTGTAGCATGTGTAGTTCTCACAACCCTGAAGAAACCATAACTAATTCTGAAAGCAATAATTGGTATGTGCTTATTATTAAAAATATTACTTAAATATTTTGAGAAAGTTAAATATCCATAATCCATCTATTTTTTTCACATAAAAATAGATACTTTAACCTAAAAATATAGTAATTAAAACATAATTTAAAAAAAATAACCCCTTAATTTATTTTTTTAGTATAAATAAATATGAAATATCCTTAGTTTACTTTTTAGTATTTTTTCATCATTTTAATTCTATATAAATGAATTTTTTAATTTACATAAAAATATAGTCCTAGATAAAATATAAACTCATACCAAACAAAAAACTTATTTATATTAACTTGATAGGAAAGAAACTTTATTTTAAATAGTAAAACATAAAATAATAATGATAACAACAACAGTCATTTGATTAAAAAATAATAAATATAACAAATAACAAATTTAGTAATAAAAATAATATTTTAATTTAATTCAATTTGTTGATGATGATGATGATGGTGGTGGTGGTTAACCTCCATTGAGACTCAATTGGTCTATCGGACTTATAATTTTCTTAGTTTCTAATTCTTTGGCTCCTCGTCTTTTTGGGCGAGATTGGTGCTGTAACTTTCCTTTTTTTCTATAGGATCTTCCAACTTTCTTTATCTTGCATCTCGTTCATCTCTTCTGGTTCTTGGGACATTGGTGTCTTAGCTTCGCAATCCACTGTCTTCGTCCTTTTGAAGATAGTCAGAGAAGAATTTTGGTCTAGGAGATCTGCTTCGCTGTTAAATGAAGATTTATTTTGTGCGGTATTCGAGTCCTCATAACTGTTGATGCTTGAGGGGTTGTCGAGTTCACTCTTTTGTTGCTGGGCAGGGTTTTCCCCTTGCTTGTTTTGAGAGATGTTTCTCTCTTGCCCGATTTCTTGTGATTCAGAGTTTTCTCGAGAGTATTCCTCTTTGATGATAGTGTAGTGTTCTTTTTGTGCTCCTTCCCACCATGTAGATCTGTGGCGATTTTTTCTAGTAGAATTTTTCTGGAAGGCTTTTGGGCAATTTTTGGCTAGGTGGCCTATCTCAAAGGAGGATCGACACCTGAAGAGGACACTTTCATAATCAAGTTTCTGGTTCCACACATAGTCTTTACTTGTTAGATGTATTTCAGCTCGAAATCCGGCACTGAAGTCCATTTCCACATAGATGCGTGCATAGGTGGTTCTGGCATATTCCTCTATTTTTGGGCACCTGCAGTAAAATTTTCCAATTGCATTTCCAATGGCTTTTAGTGAAGAGAAATTCCAGAGATGCAAGGGTAGGTTTGGCAATCTCACCCAAACTGGTGCTGAGGTTATGACTGTTGTTGAGGGATCGAATGATGGGTTCCATGGCCTCATGAATAGGCCCGATTTTTCCCAAAACTAAGGGCCGGAATCTAGAATACATTGTCTGCTTTCAGGATTTTCAAAATCTACTATAAAAAAACCACTAGTACAGGGATAGATATAATAGCATCAGGGATTAGAGGTTTCCATACCTCCGAGATCCAACTGTGTAAAGCTGTCAGCCACAGCCAAAAACCACTGAATCGACAGATTAGAGCACTTTCAAAGAATTTCAAAGCCTCATCAAGTGAAGCCTGGACCACCTGGACTGTGGGAGCTAAGGCTTCACTGACGATATAAGCTGGAGCTTGCCCCCATAGGCAAATAGTATATATGTATATATTAACAATGATATGTAAGATGTAATGCTTAAATTTAATAAATAAATATAAAATTAAAATATATATATATATATATAAAAGATGTAATGCTTAAATTTAATCAATAAATGTAAAATTAAAAACAAAAATATTTTGAAATATAAATAAAATATAAATAGTAATTTTAAATTAAAATTTATTTTATCATAGAACTCAAAATATTGATATAACATGATATTTCATAATTTCATAATTATATTTAATTCATAAATATATAAAAACTTAATATTTACCATAAGCATTTTTCTAAACACATTATCTTCTTTTATAATAAATCAATGTTATTAATGTTAAATTTAAAATATAATTTTTTTATAATAAATCAATGTTATTAATGTTAAATTTAAAATATAAAATTAAAAACATGTTAAGAAAAATGTCAAACTTATTTGTGTATAAATTCACTCCCTCATTTCAGGCAGCAACAAAAATAAACTCTTTCAACTTAAAATATGATTCGATTTTATTGGTCTTTGGTTGTATAGATTTACACAAAATTTATGCAACGACAAAAGGAATCTCTTTTGACTTATTCTTGAAGTGGTGTTGTCGCAATCAACTTCTCGCAGTAGGAAAATTTCAACCGTTGTGCGGTCGCAACGAACCATTTCAGCGCACCTGCCTAATAAAAATCGGACTCTGCTACCATAAAATTTGTTCAGCGAATCTAACCATTATGAATCATGGAAATATGGGGAGTAGGCAGCGGGTCACAGTCAAATCACAAGAGCAACCAGGACAAGATTTTTCTGGTGAAGGCAAGTTGGGCACGCTTCTAATTTTCATTTTCAGTGACAGTATTCCACGGACTAGAAAATATGAAAATTAATACTGCAAGTTCAACTTTATAAGGCCATTGGATTACAATAGCTGCTCCAATAATGCCATGGCTTCTGGGCGCAACTGAACTCGGTACAGATGCGCGAGAGGACGTGGTTATGGCGACGCACATGAAATCAGTGCTTGGCAGTGTGTTACTTATAGTAATTCTAGCTGGTACGGGTATGCGCTTAGCAGTTGCTGATCCAGAGGCTCCCATCGTCTGGAGCAAATGTGGAGAGAGTGGCAATTATACATATACAAATGGTAGCGCGTTTCAGCTTAATCTAAACAAACTTTTGGATTCGCTGGTGAACAATGTTTATGCCAGCGGATTCAATACCTCTAGTATTGCTGCTCAGGGGCCAAACATCAATAGTACTGTTTACGGGCTTGTCCAGTGCAGGGGAGATTTAAGTTCCTCAGATTGCAAACAGTGCGCATCCATGGCAAAAGCAAATCTTGTTCGGGCATGCCACAACACTTCTGGATTCATTCAACTGGACGGCTGCTTCTTGCGTTACGAGGATCATAAATTCTACAAGAATATTGAGAGTACGAAGGAGACACCAAGTATTATTCTTTGTAACACTGGGAACAGCAGTCAGCCACAGCAGTTCACAGATGCTATTAAGGCCCGCTTCTCAAATATTACCCTTGAAGCTGCTCAGAGTCCCAAACTTTTCGCTGCAGATACCTTCTACTTTAACGGGGATCATCTACAGCTTAGCGCAGTGTTGGAGAGATCTGTCCAGGACAAGCTGCGGATCGTGCCTAACTTATGCCTTAGAAAATATATTCAAATGCCAACCTGGAGCTCTTGGGGCACAATTCAGATCTCAGAACTGCTACTTGCGTTACGAGGTTTATAAATTCTTCCACAATTCCGTTATCTCGCCACCCCCAGCAGAAAGTTCTGCCGTATCCTCCGGTATATTCTTCACCTACTTTACAATGATAGGTAATCTAGTGGTAATTTAATTCTGGGCAACTAACACAGAAACCTACTGAGAATAATTGTGCAATTTTGCAGAACGAAACAAATCTAGGACGCTTGCGATAATTCTTGGCGTAGTAGCCGTCTGTACGTTTGGATTAATTGCTGCCATGGTGAATTCAGGAGGAAATGTTTGTCGAATCTCGAACGTACCGAAGAGAAGCCTAGAAAATAAGTGATAAAAGCTTCCCTCGCCCACAAAGCCTGCTTTCATAGATCTGGATAGTGTGGTGGGGGTACATGACAATGTTAAACTTCCTAGAATTAATGTAACTCCTCGTAAGACCAGTCAAAAATGCTAATGTAACTCATCAGCACAGTTACAATGTTTTCAACCATGTTAAAGATAGCTAATTATTCCGGTAGAGAAAGTTTTTTAAAATCAAGTTGAGTCAAGTCATATTTTAGATAAAGTTAATTTTTTTTATGGAAAATGCTAATGTAACTCATCAGCACGGTTACAATGTTTTCAACCATGTTAAAGATAGCTAATTATTCCGGTAGAGAAAGTTGTTTAAAGTCAAGTTGAGTCAAGATAAACTTTTTTTTTTTAATGGAATTTATTGTAATCATGTGATTAATTAAAAAACCAATAGACCAACCGCTAATTAATCAATTAAAAACTCCAGCTCATTTCATTTTTATTTGATTGTGTGTGAATTTTTTATATTAAATCTGATGTCTTTCCTCTGCTTTTGCAACAAATACTTTTCCAACCCATTCAAATTAGCAACAACAATCTATGAGAGAAGAAATAAATATTGTTATATTGTTTTCCTCTAATTGAGCTATAGCGCACCTTGCTACACGCGAACTTTCCCTATCAAAAGTTCACAGAAGTTAACACGCAGCAAGTTCATAGACCAAGACGCGTTAGCTTGGCAAAGTCAAAGGTTCGAAATATTTTTAATTCTCCACTACCAAGAAGCTCTCATCAGCGCTAATAAAGAGTTTAAAAGATTGTTTTTCAAAGCAATCTTTTTAATACAGTAAAGAGAGTTTTGGTTCATACGTAACAATCTTTTTTTTAAACATGTTTTTTTTTTTTTTTTTTTTTTCAAAAGGTGGAAAAACCTATCAAACTCAGTTTGTCAAACCAACAGTGAGGACAGCCATCTCTGACTGCTATCCGCAAATGTCAATTGACACATCACTGTTATCAAGGAAAACCACACCACCTGAAATAACCCGCTGGTGGTCCGTAAGGGAGCAGGCTTTCACTCCTGCCAGATGACTCTGGGTCTTGGGCCGTTAACCTGTTTCCTTACGTCCGAGGAAGACGAGCTCTTAGCCAAGCAGAAGCAGTTTTAGGGCATACTCCAGGCCCATTTAAACATGTTTTTTTAATATGAAATATTACAATTTTTGTTTTAATAAAGGTTTTTATATAAAAAAATTAATCAAGGGTTTTATTGAAAGAGTTTTAAAAAGGTTATAAAAGATTTGAAAAAGAGAAGGGATTTTTATTATTATTTGAAGAGATTTTTTTTTTAAGATGGTTTATCAAAGTTTTTAGCTTTAGTTTTCATTGTTTACTGACGGGATTATGAGGTGGGGACCATTAAGATGGAGAGAGATTTATTGGGAAGACCACTTTTCAAACCTTTATTAAGACAAAATATTTTTTGTCTTAAAAAAATGTTTTTTTTGAGTTATTTTACATTAAAATTTAATATCACTTGAATTGTCTTAAATATAAAATTTGAGGCAAAAACAATTTGAGACAAAAATATTTTATCACAAAACTTTATATTTAAGACAAAAAAAGTTTGAGATAAAAATTTTATATTTAAGTCAAAAATAGATTAACACAAAAATAATTCTTCTTTTGTCCATTCGATCTTTGCATATACGATTAGAGACAACTTGTATGTCGTTGCATTAAGTAAGTTTGCAAAGAGATTCCATGAGTGGATAGGTGTTAGGGCCTCGAGTTGTCAAGCATTTGAGAGAGTCGAAAAATCGACGATCGCAGTTAAAGTCATGTAAGCGCACCCGAGATGTGCGACGGGTGCCCATGTTTAGTTAAAGGTAACTCAGGCTGGAGCATTCGATTAAAGGTGACTCAGAGGTGGATGCTTTGTTATGTGCGACAAGTCGTTGGTTGACATCTTTTATGTCGTTGCATTCAGGAAGTTTGCAAAGAGATTCCATGAGTGGATAGGTGTTAGGGCCTCGAGTTGTCAAGCATCTTAGAGAGTCAAAAAATCGACGATCGCAGTTAAAGTCATGTAGGCACACCCAAGATGTGCGACAGGTACCCATATTTGTTTAAAGGTGACTCAGGTTGGAGCATTCGGTTAAAGGCGACTCATAGGTGGATGCTTTGTTATGTGCAACAAGTCGTTGGTTAAAGGCAGTAGGGGAGGGTCGCCAATACATGTGCGCCCTCCTCGCCACGTCGTAATACCACGCGTCAACCCACATGGCTCCGGTACGACACCTGTCCACCGTGGAGCTGGCCGTGTGGGCTATCACCTCCCACATTAAAACACGAACTTGGCGCCATTTACATGGTTCGTCTGGGCTCATTTCGACCATGTTCCATTTTCCCTGTGTCTTTCTGCTCGGGGCCGGTAGTTGGGCGAAGCCCCCCGCCGAAGATGGCGCGGGACGGCCCTGTAACCTGCGCGCATGGTGGTTAGAACCTGTGTTGGGGGAATGCTGTGTTCGGTTGACAGGGTTTGTATTGTTGCGCGCAGAGTCGTTTATTCGAGTGCTGGTTCGAAGGTTTGATGGAGTTTCTGTGTTTCTGGCTGGGACAGCGGTTCTGCTTTTCTTGTGCTTTTCCGCCTGGATTTCTTGGTCGTTCTGGAATGCAAGTTGTTTAACATGGAATGCCGGTTGTTTAGCATTTCTCTGGTGGTGGTCTTATTCGGCGGCATTGTTGTTTGGGGAGGAGTCGGTCGCCATTCTACTGAGCTTGAGGTAACATAACATTTTTAGGGTTTAGCTCTGCTGTTTTTGTTGTTTTTGTGATCTCTAATGGCTTCTAATGGCTTTTTTCTTCCTGTTGCAGGTGTTGCAGGTGTGGAAAAGGACGTTGCAGGTGTGGAGAAGGTCTGGCGAGCTGTGGGGAAGGTGGGGGAGGTCGGCGACCATCCATGGCCTGTAACCGGTAGGATTTTTAATCCTACCAGCTTTACTCTGTGTTTTTCAACACAAGCATATCTAACAGGATATTTTGTGAACTTTCTATGGCATTTTATGGCAGTATTTTGAGCAATTTTTTGAGGGTTTAGGGTTTTAGGCATTCTATGGCATTTTTGCTGTTTTAGGGTTTAGGGTTTTAGGCATTCTATGGCATTCTGTCTGTTTTGGCTGTTTTAGCTCTGTAGCTGCTCTCCCCTGACTTGCATAGCCGGCCTCGAGCAGAAAGACAAAGGGAAAATGGAACATAGATAAAAACGCTGCATTTTTATTGTCCCTGCTATTTTATCTTTTTCATTTGGGATATGAGGGTTTCTCTTTTCTTTCATAGAGTTCTGAGTGCTCTGCTTGAGTTCTGAGTGCTCTGCTTCGTGCTATTGTTTGTTTTATATTCGACTGCTCGGAGGGGAAGGCTCTTCTAAAGCCTCACTAAACCCTTATGAAGCTTCTTCGCAGACTTGCTACTCATGTTGCTCTCTGGGCTACAGTGTTGTATGGAAGCCGTGGACATTTGTATGGACTTTGTATGGAAGTCGTGGACATTTTACGACCTTAATCACAGTTATACTGTTAATTTATTTATGGTTTCTTGAAGTCATAACTGTTATCTTGTTTCCTTCTATGAAAGTCTTATTCCGAATTTTACACACAAGTTGCATTCTCTATTATTTAAATTGACTTGGGCTACAGTGTTGTATGGAAGCCGTGGCCATTTGTATGGACTTTGTATGGAAGCCGTGGACATTTTACGACCTTAATCACAGTTATACTGTTAATTTATTTATGGTTTCTTGAAGTCATAACTGTTATCTTGTTTCCTTCTATGAAAGTCTTATTCCGAATTTTACACACAAGTTGCATTCTCTATTATTTAAATTGACTTGGGCTACAGTGTTGTATGGAAGCCGTGGACATTTGTATGGACATTTGTATGGAAGCCGTGGACATTTTACGACCTTAATCACAGTTATACTGTTAATTTATTTATGGTTTCTTGAAGTCATAGCTGTTAGCTTGTTTCCTTCTATGAAAGTCTTATTCCGAATTTTACACACAAGTTGCATTCTCTATTATTTAAATTGACTTCTCTGGATATTGTTTGAACGCTACTATTCTTGATTTACTCATTGTAGAATATTATGATTTCCTTATGCTGTAAAACCTTGCATAGTGCTAAGTTTTTGAGATCGTTTTCACTTGTGACGGTGCATCTCTATTTGGAGGTTATTTTGTTTTTACAGCTGATGAGTTTATATAGTCCAGAAATGGGTAGGGTTTACTGTTTTATGAACAAAGCTTCTACTCTTTTATTTCCTTTTAATATCGCTCAGCTTTTACTAGCAAACTTTATAGGATTAAATCCTTGTCAGGGTTTTGTTAGAGTTTTGTCAGGGTTTTGTTAGAGTTTCCTTGTCAGGGTTTTGTTATAGTTGAAATGCCCGATAATGCATGCAGAGAGATTGACCGTTCTTCATGAAGAAATAGGTTCGATATCTGCTTGAGTCAGAGTGTTGGTGTTTTCAACCTGTAACTCCAGTGTCTCTCAGTAGTTATGTCTTCGGTCAGGTCTTGAGTGGGCATATCAATTTGGAACAATTTCTGTTTTTTACACCTATGACCTGGAGCATATTTTTCATCACAATTATAGGAGAGTCCATTTCTTTGGTGGTCTGCCATTTGTGTTGGAGACAACCTTTGTACTTCCAAGGGATGTGTAGGAATTGTGCTAAGTTGGAATATTTGATTCTGCAAACAGATTTCTATGCACTTTTGAAACTTTTCTTCCTAGTTGCTTGGGGAACAGGGATATAAGGAGTGCAGAGCTATCGGGAGAGGAGAATGTGTTGATAATAGTGATATATTTGTAGGGTGCTGGTGTCCATTGTAGCTGTTGAATTGTCTAGATTGTGTACCTCTGAATGTAAATTTCTTGTAATATGTGAAAAGAATATTGAATCAAAACCCTCCTTGACCCGTATATAGCACATGACCTACTGAAATTTTAAATTTATGGAGTCGGTATAATCTCTATTCCAAAAAACATAATTATTGTTGCTTAGTTGCCATGCATTAGATACTGTGAACACTCTTATCAAGAGCCAATTCAATCCCTTTAAGAATGGCATGTGCTTCTGCCTGATTGTTGATCTTTCCTAAGGTTCATTCAAATTTTAAACATTATTTATCTCCAGCGTTGATGACAAGACCCACAATTGCAGTTACCCTGGATTTCCTTTCGGTACACTGATTTCCTTTGAATCTCTCTTATTTTTGCAATGCCTAGTTTTGTGCAGGGAAGTTTAAATTACAGGAAAGCTTAACATGCTGTAGATTTTGAGCTCTGAAGCAATTTTGTGGGATTTTTGTATACCTACTGCTTTGGAATTTCCTTCTTACATGTATTAGAGGCAATTCATAATTTTTCTGTACCGTAATACACTGTTATAGATCAATATTAACCCCAGAACTCATAAGTGTAAAAAGGGATCTAAAGAAACAGAGACATGATTCTCTTGATGCTTAAAAGATCCCATCTTAAGATGGGTCTACGCTGGTTTATATTTTGTAGATTTATAAATTATTGTAATTGTCAAACAATTGATCTACTCATGAAGGAAAATGACAAAGGTGAATAGGTGCTTAGAAAAGAATTAATGACTAAGCCACAATTCGTCATATAGCTGATTAGGTTACTGTGCACCCAAATTTCTCAATTGCTTTTGGAAAGTTGATATAACAAGATGGAACAATATGATTCTCATAGTTGTTCATCAACTGATTTGATTAATTTAGATACTTCCATCATTTTTACTGACACATATAAAAACACATGCTCTTTATAAGTTGGGCATACTCCACGGTGGACAGGTGTCGTACCGGAGCCATGTGGGTTGATGCGTGGTATTATGACGTGGCGGGGAGGGCGCACATGTATTGGCGACCCTCCCCTAGGTGATTGATAAAAATCATAACTATGTTCTTTATTGTATTTCTAGTTTCCAGCAATGTAAAGTTCTTATTCATTCTAATTCAATCAATAACATGCTAAGTATAGAGTTCCTTACTACTAGTGCCTCGTACATTAGAAGCGAGCAGGAGGTGTTTCTAATTGTCAGTGTAGACTTCTATTCAGTGTTAAGTGATTGTAAACTTGCCCAGCACTGTCATCACATTATAACGGTCCACTTATTGGAGCCATAAGTGAGTTTAGAGCTTTGTACAGTGTGCACAGAATAACTTATAGAAATAGTTTTATCATAATTAATATTTTACAGAAAGACATATTCCATTGAAAATTTCTTATCAACACACAGTTAGGTTGCCACAAGAAATCACTACTAGGTTGTAAGCCAAAATGTTGCTGTGCCAAGAAAAAGATACAATCCATCCAAAATCCACATCATAATGTGGTTAGAACCGAAAACATATGACACCCCTATTCTTTATGGCCCTGAGAATCTTGAGTGCCAAAACTCCCTGAGTTACCTTCTTGAGCCAGGTAGGTTGGCCTACCAGTCAAGGGCTGATTAGGAAATGGTCGATTGTTGCCATATGATTGATTCCAATTTGCAGCTTCCAACCATGGAGGTATTGAGTACCCATACCTCACATTTGCACTACTGACCCCTGCATTAAGTGGAGGTGTGTAATGAGCATACAGAGAATTGACACCAGCTCTGGTAGGAACAAGGCAAGTGGGTAAACCCTCGGTTTGATAGTGGGGCACTTGAATGTTTATGAAATCTTGGAATAATGGTGTATTATCTGCAATGGAGTCCAATGAGTTTGAAATAATCCTAGTTTCATCAGCTATTCTTGTATCGTTGATCATCCCTTGTTCCTTTTCAAGCATTTGTTGTGCCTTTCGTTTTTCCTTTTCCTGTCTTGCCATTTGCTTTTGTTGGTCCTTAACTTGCCTTGCTTTATCTCTTTCAATCCTTTCTTCTGCTCGCTGTTGTGCTGCAACAATCCTTGCTGCCTTCTTCTCCTTGACCATATCCTTCTTTTTCTGTTTTAATTCTTGCATTTCAAGTTTCTTTTTTTCTGACTCAACTAACAGGTTTATATAGTCCTCTGAGGTGAGTAGCTGTGAGCTTCGGCCCAGACGAAGACTACCCGGTGCACCTTGCGTTTTTCTCATTGATACTCTCTCTACTGGTAGCTTTAGGAACCGTCCAAGTGTCTTCTCCACCCCTTCCACCTGCATGTCATTGCTTGGTACTTCCCTTTCAGTATCTGTTGGAACTGATTGAACCATATCATTATCTTCATTTGATGCCTCATTATGTCCTTCATCTTCTTCCATTGATCTATTGTCCACAAAAAAATGAACAATTTCACTGTTCAATTCTGCTGGTTGTGAGGGCATGTTCATGCTTTCTTCATTGGTTGCTGAGACACTATGTGCATTCAAATTGATCATTGCTTCTGCTAGCCATGAAGGTGGGGTTACTTGGCTTGGCAATGTCAATTGGTCATTGTCAACTGCATGTTCAACAATATCATTAGCAATATCAGCGACAGGAATTTGATGTTCTTGAGTTGGTGGAACAATCTCCATGTTACTAGGAATTTGTTCATTGTTATATTGTGTTTCACACACAGTTTCATCATCTTCAGCATATAACTGTCCTTGAGACAGGGAAATCATATTACCAGCTGCAACAACATCATCTTGGTCATCTACTTCTTGCACTTCAACACATGTTTGGACATTCCCTTCTTCCTGACCATCCACATGAAACGCTTGGCTACAACCAGTGTCATGCATAAGAGCATCATAGTTCAGTGGCCAGATTCCTGTCCTCCTAAAGCCAGCCTTGATATTTGATGGTGTCGAAGCCCTTTTAAAAGCTTTACTTGCAAGCTCTGCTAGCTCAAACCTTTTCACCTCAACCCCTGGATTCTTTGCCATCCATGCAGCACGCTCCGACCTGAAATAGTTCTTGAAAGGGCCAAACACACTAACATCAAGGGGTTGCAGCCTATGAGTGGTATGAGCGGGCAATGTCAACAGGTCGATGCCTAAATTGTTTGCTTCCTCAATTGTTTGTACAGCCATGTGGCTCCCATGGCCATCTAATATCATAAGGTGTCTGTTATTAGGCGAGACGCCACCTGGTACCGATGCAGCAAAGTGAAAAAGCCAACTTAGAAACAGTTCTTTAGTCATCCATGCATGGGGATGTGCAGCCATGCATGCACCTGGTTCACAGTTCTGTATATAGTTTTTCAGTTGATTTTTACCTTTGAATAGATAAAATCCTGGGATTGAAGTACCAATTGCATTAACACAACATAAAATAGTTATCCACTCCCTGCTCTTGGGCAAAATCTTTGGCACATTTCGGCTCCCTCTCTTGGCAATTACCCGCATGCCACAATTCCTCCCTGCCTGTAAACCTGTTTCATCACAGTTCCATATATGGTCTGCTCCATAAGAATGTTTATCATAAGCACTAGAAAGTGTGTCATAGAATTTTTGCACAACTGCAGGGCGCAAATTTAATGCTCTGTCTCTGTCAAGGCCCTCAGCAGTACGCAATACAAGTTCTGGATGCCTTGTTTTAAACCCAAACCACCATGATTTACCAGGAAACCCATCTTTGAATGGGTTTGGCCTCCCTTGACAGATTTGAGCAACTGTTGATTTGAGTTGTATCAACTCTAGCCCATGTCCCAGTTGGGCCATCTCTTTACACCACTCAACCACCTCGGCCTCCTCATCCTCAGTCATAACTGTAAGAGGCCCTCTACGTTTTGTATGAGTCAGTCCATTTATCCAATAATGTATTGACGAGGGAGGAATACCATGTTTTTTTGCAGATGCCCGAACTGAGTATCCATTAAACTCTATGTCGTCAATTGCAACTAACATTTGTTCTTTTGTCCATCCTCTTATAGCACTGATCTTTTTAGTTGAGCTTGCCCCTTGGACTGTTGTTGATGGTGGTTCTGTGGCTGATGGTGTGTTAACATCAGCGGCTGTCACATGGTCATCTTCAACAATGTTCCCTGGTGCATTGCTGGCATCGACATCAGCTGGCCTGTCATCATCAGACGATGTGCATCGCAGCTGCGCACCCCTTGTCACTCTCCTGCCACTTCTCCTTGTACGAGCAGAGTAACTTCCTTTTGCCATAGATGCAACAACCTGTAAAATTATTGCATGCATTTAGACATTAGAATATATGTTAAATTATGCTTTATTACTTCTGCAAAAATTACTTTTCCTCTATTACAGGAAATTATCAAAACATTTTGGATACAGAGCTTGTTACAGGAAATTATCAAATGTGAAGGAGATACGTGCTACTAAAATAGTTACACTTCCTCCATACAAATATGTTATTTTCCATTTTTATTAGGCTAAAAAGAAGTGTGGGTGGGGAACTGATTGTCAGTTTGCTCACTCAGAAGAAGAACTTCAAAAGGGTCAGCCCGAACTTTCTATTTTTGGTCAGAAACTAGAAACAATTTATGGCAATGCAATAAGTTCCAACATTTATGACGAGGTAAATAATTATAAAATCAAGTTGTCCATGCATTATGAGAAAAAGGGAACCTATTCAAATGGGTTGAAGTGCAAATTTTCCCATGGACACAATGAGCTTAGGCCTTTAGGTCACAGATTCATGCAACAATTTGTCCTAACAAAGCATTTTTTTTCAACGTTGTCAAAGAAAGACTCAATTTGTTGATTTTGTCCTGATAGAGCATTTGTTTTCAGCTGTCAAAGAAAGACTCAGTTTTTTGATATTTAACAAGGATCGAATTTGTAACTTTTTTGGCCATGAATATTTCACTGAGATTGTGTGTTGAATTTCAATTTGATAAGAGATGAAATATTTCAGAACAAATATTATTCTATAGTTGCTAACAATTTGAGGATATTTAATGCTATTCCTAATTTTCTCTACATTTTTGGAATTAAAAAATCTTGGTCTTTGATTCCTTCTACTTGTTTACCCATGATCAAATTCTATTACCAATTGAAAATTATGTTACCCACATTTTTCATTTTTTCAGTAAGGACAAAACATTTTGGATACAGAGCTTGTTACATTATGATTCTATGGTCTCCCAGGTGTCATAGGCAAATGGTTTTACTTCAGTTTAATTGAGTTTCATTGCAGTCATTTATTTTTTTATATTTTTTCATATAATTTATTTACTTATTTTGAATATTGTGAAGAACAATCTCTGCTCCAAGATTTCTCTCCATTATCTGTGACTTAATTTACAGTGCTGAATTATGTAAATCCCCATTCCTTTGGTCCAACTTTTACAACTCCGTATGGCTCGGGCTCTCCATACCCTAAGGTCTCGAGCTCAACGAGGTGAAAAGATATGAAGGCCAATAAGACTGTCATCTGATATGTTACTTATAATTGTGTTTTCTCATTATCTAAAATCTTACAGTCATCTAATCCAATAAAGAGAAATGGTCATCTGCTCGGGTTTCCATTCTAAGATACCATTCCCCAGTTCTATGGTCCATTCATCAGTAGTATAAATTCACTTATTTGCAGTCTTTCGACTCAATATCAAAATGTTTGCTTTCTCAATAGCTTCATGCTTCTGAAAATATGTGAAAAATATGTGAAAAATTACTAAGTTTATCAGAGTCATTAAAGTTACAATTCGTTTATGTTCTATGTTTTAACTCATCCATGTTCACTCGGATCTTGTCACTTCTGAATTGCCCAAAATCGGATGGTTCACACTAGGAGTACAGTTTGACATCGGCTGGCATTCTTTCTTTTACAATAACCTTTCCTTCTTTCTGACAGGAGGTCTTATAATAATATAGTTGTCGACCAGTAAAGTAAGTCAAGCAAGCCAGTTCGGTAGCTGTCCAACGAGCAAAGGCTTCTTTCTTTAGAGTGCTGCCCGCCCCCTTCTTCATTCATTCATTTAGGCCCGACTAGGAGTGGATCCAGGGAACCTGGCTCGGGAACAACTTCTTACTAGTAGGGGCTAATCAAAATAAGAGAGTCCAATCTCTGAAATAGAGCTTAGTCTCTCCCCATAGTAGTATACTAGTAAAAGGCGTAGATTATGACTTGATCCAATAGAGTCAGAACACCTTTATATCTAAAAGAAATGGTGCTCGATGAAACGATCCAGATTCCACACTATGTTGTGGGCTGGGGGAGAGCTGCTCTGCGAAGCTAGGCGTTCAGTGTTCTTATGGAGGAACCATAGAACCCAAGCCATAATAAAGGTTCAATTCCTGTAAGCTAAGGTTCAAGGTTCAATTCCTGTTAGGTAAACAAGCTATCGCTAAATTCCTGTAAGCTAAGGTTCAAGGTTCAATTCCTGTAAGCTAAGGTTGAAGGTTCAATTCCTGTTAGGTAAACAAGCTATGACTACAGTACTAGCACGACATACGTAACATTTGGACATACGTAACATTTGTGATATGTAAGTTGTAATCCCTATGAAGTTGATGATCGAATAATTCGTGTAAGCTAACCTTCAATTCCTGTAAGGTAAGCAACCTGTGACATTGATTAGATGGATACGACTGTATTCGATAGCTTAACTCTATAAGCTAGAACACATACATAAACTCTGTATAAAAAAAGTTAACTGTAACTGTATAGGTTAACTGTCACCACCCTATGGACAGAACTGTAATGTAAGAAATCTGATAAATGAATGGAAAGAACTGTAATGTAAGAAATTTGATAAATGAAAACAATAAAAACAGAACTGTAAGAAGAATGAGTTGTAATTCATATAACTGACTTGAATATATTGGCTACTGTTCTGTGATGTTGTCTTGAAGTTTGCTGAATAGTTTGAAAGCATAAGATGCAACTTCAACAGTGGGTGGACTTCTTTTATAGTTTTGGGGACTTGATTTTAATTGGTGGACATGGATGCACATGGATTGCAATGGCTTCATTTTGAATGTGTGGTATGGATTTAATTTGCTGTGATCTAATGGTTGGGAATTGTTTATTTGTTGATCCATGTGCTTTGATCTGTTTTAATGAGAAATAGAGTGAGTTGGGTGTCATTTATTGCAGTTATTGGGTCTAGGTGTCATTTATTGAACAAAGTGGATTTAATTGTTATTGGGTTGGGTGTCATTTATTGAACAAATTGGATTTAATTGTTGTTGGGTTGGGTGTCATTTATTGAACATAGGGTGTTTAGTTGTTGAACAACACAGCAGTTATGGCTGACATACATTCCTTTTGTTATGTGCAGGTAGGCATATTTATTTGGGATGCAAAGTTGCAGTTCTGATGAGTGGGGGTTGAAGTGACTGCTGTTTTGTACTTCTGGAATAGACCAGTTTGGAAGCCTTTATGGCTCTAGCTGTTTTCTACTTGGGTCAATATGTTTTGCAATATTAAATAGTTAAATACTATTTATGGACAGTTGTGGGCCCAGTCAATATATGGGTGATTTTTGGACATAATTTAAAACTTATTTAAACATAATGTTATTTATTTCTGTTTAAATATTGGTTTCAAAAGTCTTAATCACTGGTGGTTTGGTGGGACCAGTATTATATCAACTACTGGTCCCTGCACAAGAATAGGAATCTCTCCCCTAGTTGGTGGCACGCGCATAGATAAAACAATAAGCGAGTGCTGATGAGGGCACGTCGGGCGACTTGAATTGGCCGCCCAGGTGGGTGAGGTGCCCAAGTGCGTGACGAGTTGGGCAGATATCGTGATGGTGGACGAGCGGACGTGCAAAAGTGCAACAGTGGACGTGCACGACGAATGAAATGATGAGCACGAGTGAGCTGACAGTGAACATGGGAAAGCCGACCCACGACCCACCTGAATGATATATGGAAGAAGCGGCATAATTTATATGATAGGGTCGATGTGTTTATACACATTGGGTACGCTGACTTATACATACAATTGAGTAGACCCTTGCTGTATACGAAAAGACACTATGGTTTGGAGGAATTGACCGTCGAAAAATCCAGTAAATATGGAATGGCGTGGATGGTTGGAGGAGCATCGAAAAAGCATCGCATAACATAAAAACAAAAATAGAAAACAAAGAGCGAGGGAGCCCAACTACAAGTGGAGTGCATGGGCATGACCGAAGTTAGCGCAAGAAATAAACTCAGGGTTTTTTGGCATGGACCGAAGGGCGAGTTGCAGGTTGGGTTAGCCGGTCATGTTGCAGATCACCGCTACAACACTTATCACAGGACCGTGTGCAGGGTGAGTTGTGTTCCACCCGACTGTGCGCCGACTGTTGTGGATTGCGGTGGAGTATTGGAGCGGGCGATCCATGTGACCCGAGGCAACTATGATGGACCTACGGGTGTGCAGTGTTCAACACTCGGCGAATAGGTGAACGGTGTGACCTGAGGCTGCTACAATGGAGCTGTGAGTGGGTAACACTCGATTTGCAGTGAACAGGTTCAAGGTTGAACGATATAGTGTGCAAAAGGATACGGTCGTGGGCAGAGCTTGCAGAAGTGGTTATAGGTTGAATGGTGGTCCAGGTAACTCGTGCAGGACATGGACGAACAACACAGAAGTTGTATTGGTGGGCATAGATGGTTTGAAGGAGTGTGCAGACCGAGGTGTTGCTGGCTGCATGATTGTAAAATATTTTTGTACAATTGAATTATAGAATTATTGATATATTGGGTAGACTCAAATTTAGAAGGGAGTTTCCCTCCCCCATATGTTTATGTGTATGATGTGCTTATGAATTCCGCTATGCATATATAATTGGTTATATGGTTAATTAAAGAATGTTTATTCCGCTGCATTGATAACACTTTGATAAAATTGGCTAAGTGTTGGTTTAGGCATATTCCATATACTTTAGTATTGGTGAAAAGAAAAAGTATATTGGTGCCGCATCCCTTATACATGGTTGGAGGAGTACCACAAGGATAGGGCCGTGACAATAGGGGATAATTCTATTTTTAATTTTTTAAAATAGGTACTCATACCACATGAAATTTTATCATATCAATTTCTTTCTTTTATATTATATTTTTCCTTTTTCATTACTCCTTTTTCATTAAGTATAAAATTAGAATATATAACCTTTTAATTAATTATAAAATTAAAATATAACATTTTGAAAAGTTAGAATATTTTGAACTAATTTTAAGTATTTAATTTAATGTATATTTATTTGAAAATTATATTAAAAATTACATAAAAGTAATAAATTAAAGATAATTTCATTTTGAAAGATAATTAAAGTAATAAATAAATAGATAAAAATTATTATTTTTTTGTTGGCCTCACTCAATTGAACTTTAAATCTCATGTTTTTACATAATACTTCATAACAAGTTTATTATCAATTGAATTACACTCCATGAACTAAAATTTTACTTATTTAAATATGTGAAAATTTTTAAATTACTTGGAATAAAACTTTGATATAAATTTGCTACAATATAATGATAAAAAATTAAATATTTCCTTAATTGTTATATATATATATATATATATATATATATATAAACACTATACATAAAGAAATCCAAAAAAATTAAAATACAAATTCTTCAATATATGCATTTTACACCATTTTTTCTTTCCAAATGAAAAGTCATAAATTTGATTCTTGCATATGTCTTCTGCGCACATCTCAATTTTCTTTTCACTATAGAATAAATATATCAAAGAGATAAATAACAATAATTTAATTAGATCTTAGATAATATTTTAGTATTTAAATTTTTTCTTAATGTAAAAAAACTTTCTACTAATATTGTAAAAAAAAATAAAAAATGTAGTTTAGCATTTTTGATATTAATTTATTGTTAGGTATTAATATTTTGTAAAGATTTTCATCTATTAATTAGAAAACCATGAATGCATTATTAAGAAACCAAGTAATATTAGTAATTGAATTCATCTCAAACTAGGGAATAATGTCTTAATAGAGATATAAATAAATAAATTATGGAGGTTAAAAGAGCACCTCTAGCATAAAATTTAATTTAACCTAAAAAGCCATTGTCATACCCCTATAGTCACCTCCATCAGAGGATGAATAAGCATACCCAGATGGCCCATCACTATAGGTTTGTGGTTCATCATGACTCATTTCATCTCATTGATATTCTCAATTAGAAACTAGGTGTTTCCATACTACACCTCACATTTTATATTTCATGATTATTAAAATTATAAGTTTAACACTTATTGAACTATGTATATAATCATTCCATACAATTATAACATAGCACAACCAATATGAAAATGATATGAATGAAATTAATCTTGTAGAATCAACAACCCGACTAGCCTAACAGTTGTCAAATATTCATATGTGTTACAACCAAGTGAACTCTAGTCTCGTGCAGCAATTTAAAAATTATAAGAGTACACAATTCATACAAACTAATCCCCAAATTTTCTATTTGATTTACTTGCATTGATCATAACTTTTTCATAGACCAAAATTGTTCACTTGATGGAAATACTAAGTACTCTCACAACATGTAATGTATGGAGAGTTAAGTTAAGTGAAGGAAAGCAAGTTAAGTCTAATATTAGTATTCAAGTGATTCAATGTTAGAAAGTTAATGAGTTTTCAAGAATAGCTATGTTAGGGAACATAAAAATGTTGATTTATGTTAAAGTGAAGTTAGAAATGTTTATTAAAATGTCAAGTCATAGTTTGCATGAGGAAAAGAAAGTTAGAGTTTGCATGATTCCATATTTAGAAATTTTAGTGCCTATATACTCATAGTTGGGTCATTCCAATGTGAAGTAAGAATAGAGAATAACAAAAACTCGGTGGATGTATATGAGAGAATAATTAATGAATAAAACTTCTTTATTAAAGCAGAAGCTTGTGTACTTATTTGTCTTGTGTTTGCATGTTTACCTCTGCTTCTAAATAACAAGTGGTATCAAAGCAAGGTTCATCAAGGTTTCAAATAACTAAAGGAGTTAAGAAGGTCATGAGATATTTCCACCAAGAGCCTTGGCTATTGTGAGTAACCTGCGAATAAAAGTTTGTATCCATTGGTCCATAAGTAGAAACTAGATCTCATTGAGAGTTTGTAGACCCAACTACAAAAAGATTAGGGTGAGTAGTATATAGAGCCACCACCATATCAAGAGTAAAGAGCCACTGCCATTGACCAAAGAAGGAGTCTCCATTGTAAGCTGTAGCCATGAGCCTCTGTAAGAATCCACGTAGAAGAGCTTAGAAATGTTGCTAGTAGTTGTTGGGAGCTAGAATTAAAGTGAAGGTTAAAATGTTTCATTTTAAAGATAACCAAGTGTATGTGACTTTCATTTCTAGAAGGCTGAAACAATAAGGAAAGAAGACAAAATGAAAAAGAAAGATGACAGTCATGGGTCACAAAGCAAGATTGAAGCAAACCAAGAAATGAAATCGAAAGGAAGAGGCAAAGTATTTCGAAGAGCTCATAGAGGTTATCACCATAGTCGAGGCATATAAAATATAAGTAGATGAAGTAGAACAATTTGAGGATGCATGGATCATGATAGATTTGATAACACTTCCAAAATTTACTCGTAAATTTTGTTATTTTTGGCAACTGTCAAAATGAAAACTTTTCTTCGGTGTAAATATTTGATTAAGCATTTGTGTAATAACCCATATGATGAAGTATGTGATGTATTTGTATTTGATCTTATAAAACATGCATTGAATGAGAAGTCCTTATGCAAGGTAGCAAAATCTACATCTTCCTATGAAGCATGGAAGACCCTAGAAGTAGAATTTGGTATAAAGAAGAGTGACATAAAGAAACAAATTATGTTATAGTCCATTGAAGAATCAATATAAAGTCAATTGTAGTTCTCAGAGTAAATGAGCAAGACTCTAGGATGAAAAGAAAGGTTATAGAATCCCACTCAAATGTGGATGATGATCACAAACACTATACAAGTGAAATCCATCATGCCAACATGCATATGGATGAAGAAGACACAAAAAAGATTGCAGAGTGAGAAGTTGAAGCTTCTATATGTGAAGTAGAGCAAGGGAATATAGATGCTGAAAAACCCCACTGTAACATGGATGGCGAAGATGATGGTGAATCCTATTGTGATGAGACACATGTGGATGGTGACTACAAAGTGAGTTGTGAATTGGTGATCCAACAATAGACCTTGTTGATGATAGTGAAGCTTCCAATAAAGTAGTGAATAACATGTGTGATCTAGTTGTTATGATTGTAGTTGATGATGACCTCTTTGCATCAGATATTGAGGCATTTAAGTTTGAGAATAACAAAGACAAATTTTCATATGAAGTGATGGTTTGTAGAGCTAAAAGTGCTTCTCTCATGAATCCAATGTTGAAAATAGCAACAAGAAATGTTAAAAATAACATAATGAAATATCGTAATTTAATTATCCTTGAATTAAATTGTACTTCTAATTCTCATAGCAACTTGTAATAGCTAACTAAGTTAATTTGACTTAGTTGACTCACTTAATTCAAGTTGGAAGTCTATCTAGAGTCATGTAGAGTGGTTCCTAAATTTTAGGGGCTTGTGTTGAGTTCTTTTGAGTTGCAATTATTTAATTTAGTTTAACTGAGTCAAATTTAGTTATACTAGTTCCAACTGATGGAGAAATTAGTGGGAGGTCCAGTAGTGAGGTGTAACCTGCAGTAGTGAATTGTAACCAACATTTCTCAACTAGTAAACTGAAGATTCACTCATAATTAACTCATGCATGTTAGATAAGAGAAAGACACAAATGATATTGGAGTTTAGGGACAATGTACTATGAGTTTTATAATCATATAAATTAGATAGATGGTGCATGCAATCAGAAGAAGGCCTAAACTAAATCATTTGTTAGTTAGAAAAATCACTAATTTTAGTCATTCAAATTTCCTTTAAAGGGAGGAATGAAGGAACAAATTTAATCATTTGTTTTGGTGACCACAAGTTGGTGAGACCAAGCAATAGGAAGCACAAGTTCATAAAAAGAGCTTGTGAGAGAAAGGCATGCCAAGAGAAGTTTGTGCATAGCCTGGTATTGCTATAAATAGAGATTACACATAGATTGCTGGGGTGAGAAAAGCATTGTAATATTCTCATATTTACTAATTAAGGAAATTTACAGATAGCATGGGTTTTTAGTTTTGTATTTCCCTAGAAAATTATTGTGTTACGTGTGATTGAATTTTTCTCTTATATTCTTCATTATTTTATCGATCATTTATTGTTTCCTCTTATGGGTAGAGTATATTCAAGTCAATTTTTTTAACATATTGCAATTTTCATTTTGAATCTACAAGGAATTTCTACATGGTATCAGAGCTAAATTTGTAGAAATTTCTACATGGTCTCAGAGTTGAAATCAATATAGAAGAGGATAATATGAGTTTTTCTTTTGTAGGAGAAATCAAATTTGTAGTATCATACTTCAGAGCCATCAAGATGTCGTTCTTTGGACTGAGACATTGTTATAGACATTTTTGGGCCCTACAACCCCAAGCATGAAATGTCCATAAATCAAGGGCTCCTAAGTCCCTAAAAGTGTTGTTCTAACCCCTAAAGGAACAAGGTCAACAGATTACAGCTTCTCCCAGAAGTTCTCCATAAACAAAACTGCTCAGAATTGGTCAAAACATGATCATTTCAGCTGCTCCACTGGCCAAGTGCATTGCATCTCACCTAAATACACTGTGTGGGTGCGTTTCATTTCAAAAATCCCTTCTATGGGGTGCGATGGGTGAGAAATGACAAATGGCAGTGTCATCCCGTGAGGTGGAGAGGCAATGGAAGCTTCCAGAATCTTCTCCTGTGAAACTTGCCTCACTGAATTCGACCAAGGATGAGTAAGAGATCATCAATCTACAAGTGGAAGCAAGAACTATCAGAGGGAAGACACTAATCAAATCATGAGCTGACTCGTCTCCATTACAGATATCT
This sequence comes from Pinus tabuliformis, assembly GCA_031772625.1. NCBI lineage: Eukaryota > Viridiplantae > Streptophyta > Pinopsida > Pinales > Pinaceae > Pinus > Pinus tabuliformis. Next base: position 635,208,663 of record CM062818.1, on the reverse strand, counting down.
ATATATGGATTCCTCATCCCAGAGATCCAAAGGCTGGAATTTTGCATATTGTAAGGAATTGTTGTTGGTTTCTTGAGACAAACATCAGATTGTTGGGTGATCTAAGCTTTGTTTGAGGTGAAGAGGGGCTTCTTTCCTGGAAGGTTGATGCTGGGTCAGAACAATTAGTTGTAAATCCTCTTGGCTCTTTCTTGTTTATCAATAAAAGCTATTCAAGTCTTCCTCCATGCTCTTGTGTCATTGATGCTTGCTACATTTGTATGGTCAATTTACATCTGATCCTAGATTGTTTATGATTATAGATCCATGTCTTTGTATAGTGCTATGCTACTGTGATCTTATAGGTACTTTGTGAAGCTGGGCGTGCAAGGGAGCAAGTAGCTAAAGACTATCAAAGAAGAGAGGAATCAAATCAGGAGATTAGCGCAAGATAGAGGTTGGTCTTTCTGTTCCTCTCTATATATAATTCATAAAGGAAAAATGAAAGTAGTTTTTCTCTGTTTGTTTCTAAGGCAGCTGTCACACCTTAGTGGGATAGAGCAGTTCTATATAGACACTTTTCCCTATAACAAAATGGCGACTCCGCTGGGGAGATAATTAGTTTGTTTGTTTATCTTTCTTTGTTGTCTGTTTCATAAACTTACATGTAGCATTCGAACTACATTTGCCATAACAAATGCAAAGTAGATAACGGCTACTTCAATCCATCTACTGGATCTATTTATGATTTAAACAACTGATTCACAAACTATCTGATTGCCCTTGTGATAGCTCTTAGATCCTCCTTACATCTACCCCTGATTGTTGCATTACTGATTGCTTTTTGCTCGGCCAAAACCCAAGAAATGAACTGCAAACTGTGACCCGGAACCCAAACAGAGTCTCGTTTCTGGCCCAGCGCAGGTGCTGTTCAGAGAATCTGAACTTCAGCGCACTTCCCGAGTGGACAAGGTGCGTTGCATTTCAAATTCTTTGTGTTACAGGTGCGCTGATCAGACTAGGCTCTATGCAGTTTTGGTTTCTGTGGTTCATTCTTTCCATTTCTATTCCTGAATTTTGCTGCCTGTGATCAATATATGTCTGTTTGAAACCCCTTTTCCTTGCTGTTATTCCGCCTCCTTTGTACAAAAGAACTCTAGATGTTTTTGTGTGTTTGTTGAGACATTTTCAGTTCTCCTTTGCAAAAGTAGCATAATCGTACTGTCGTCCTTTGATTTGAAACTGTTGCAAGTGTCTTTTTCAATCGTAGGAAAGAGTTTGATTACTGTTGATGGTCGATTATCCTGTTACTATTGCTTTTGGTCTGAATTTGTAATTTTCTAGTGTCAAGAACAAGTATTCATTTCAAAATCGTAAGGTGTTGTGATTGTCTCCATTTTTTATTTCGAAAAGAAACTTGTTGATATTTGTCGCTTGAAAAGAAATTCAGATTTGTACATCAACTTTCTTTTTAGCATTCATATACTAAGAAAGTCAAAAACAAATACATGCATGTGCATTTGCATATAGACAGTCTGATTGGCTTGATTTAGGAAAGTGCATTTAGAGTGTGCTCTTTTCTCTTTGTGAAAAGATTCTGTCTTTCTTTTCCTTAGTAGCTAGGATTTTCATTGCACAAAGAAGATAAAAAGTTTGTTTATCATCTTAGATTGCATTTTAGGAATTACATCTACATCTCGTGGTGAACCTGAAAGGCAAACTTCATAAACAAGATCAACTTAAAATAAATTCAATGAATCTAACAACGCTTTGGAACTTAACGCACAACATTTAGAAGTCTAGGCTAGAGACGTATTCCGGCGTCGTAAAGCCTGGTAACTGTTGTTCTCACTGATGGTTGGGTGATTCCTCCACTTTGAGACGATAAGTGCCAGTACAGACTTGTGCTCCCATGTACCGTCGAGTATATTTTGGGAGACCCCAATAGGCTTAATCCTTTATCCATAGGAAGCCGTGTCTGCCGCCCTATCGATCGCAATGCATTGAACACAACATTCAGGAAGATTGACTGCCGTACCGTAAAAAGTATTCTGCAGTTTTGCGATTGGTTTGGTAATCCCTCTACCTAGATTTCTAGAGTAGTCCCTTTCGTTCCTTTTCAGACTCCTTAACAGAAAATGTCCATCTGAGCACTTGTCACTTCAGGCTCATTAAAAATCGAAGGAGACTAGAGTTATATTTTGTTTTTTCTCGACTCTTAAAAACTGAAAAAACAAGTTATGTCAAAGCATCTAAAATTTATTTTAAATGGAATATTCATTACCCTTTCCTATGTTGATCTTGGGTTGAGAAAATGGAATCCACCAACCAAGGAATTCCCCTTGGAGGAAATCCTAGTCCCTTCTCCTCATGGGGAGATGTTGGTGCGCCCCATATGGCCACATTATCACTTCCAAGACTGACAATTTGTTTGCCTGTGTGGCTCTTCTCAACCTTTTTCGTTCAAAACACCACAATTCCTGAACAATCGAATCAGCAACTAGACGAGTCTAGAGTTACCCACCAACCTTCTACTTCCTCTAATTCTTCCTCTCCTCCTTCCTCTTCGCTTAACGGGGCTGGTAAAGCCAAAAGTCAAGTACCCGAGAACAAGAAGGAAAAGAAGAAGAAAGAGAAGAAGAAAGAGAAGAAGAAGAAGGAGCCAAAAGCGAATGGGGGCAAACGAGCGTCGTCTAGCGAAAATCCACACATTGCATTGACCAGGCCTAAATCGCCATGTGTCATTTGCAAAGGAGACCACTATCACAGAGATTGTCCTTGCATCCCTCGGATCTTAAGGGACTGGTCTCTTCGTTTGCACAACCCGGTGTCGTCAACCTCTGATGGTCATGTTGAAAACACACCGTCGACTAGTGAAAGTGAAGCCCCAGGAAAAAAAGGAAAATATAGATTTCCTTGTAAACTGTGCGAAGGCGATCATGCTGTCCACCGTTGTCCCTTCTTAGACGAAGCTAAAAGAGTTTTGGACGATCGTCCAGTTTCACCGTTATGACTTCCTCCTGGATATAAAAAACTCTTGCCGAGTCCGTCACTGGTTGAAAATCTGGCTGGCCCGCTCAAGTGGTCGGCTGAAGCTTCTATCATTGAAGATAAACCATCTAAATCCATACCAGACGAAAGTCAAAAGGTCGAGGTGGAAGTTGACCCGGTCTTGCCTTCAGAGGTTCCATATTCAGATGATATAGTCACTGAAGAGAACAAGGATGACACCGTCCAAATTCTTTTCATAAGCACAGACTCCAATGAACATGGGGGCAATTTACCCATTCCTTTACCACAGGAAGGAAGTTCGTCAAATTCGTACCCGGCCGTCTATTCGGTCCCACCTCCAAGCAACCTTGTTTTCTCCTTCGACTGGAATCAACTAGGCAGACCCCGTTTACCAGCTAGTGTACCATTCTGAATCATTGTTCAAATATATAGAATGGTTATGATTGGTACCATCATAGATGAGGGGGCTTCTGTGAGTATCCTTTCCTCAACTGCTTGGAAAGCGCTTGGTTCGCCATCGCTTTTGCCTGAGATGAGAAATCTAACAGGTTTTGATAAAGGAACCAGTCGACCGTTAGGGATCCTTCCCAATGTACCCATAACATTGAGAGGGAAAACAGTTCACATGAACGTAATGGTAGTTCAAGGACCCCTGGATTACAATCTACTCCTTGGACGAGACTATATTTATTGCATGGGAGCAATTGTCTCCTCACTCTTTAGAGTAATGTGTTTTCCACACGAAGGAAGAGTGGTCAAGCTCGTAGACCAGCTTTCATTTCCCGGATCATACAGAGCAAATAGTCATATACCATCCCTAAATGGTCTTTTCACGCAAGAAATGTCTCAATCCCCAGTCCGTCCACCCGATGAGCGCGAGTGATTTGGGGGGACATGACTGAAACCCAGGGGGCATGCACCCTGGTCTGCTTCGGGAGGAAAACTTAGGGTATAGGGTAGGTTTCCGTGAGAGAATATGACTAGTCTGTACTCCCATCCGTGATTGGAAGAGGGGGTTATTCTAGAACAAGATTCTCTTGTCAAAGTTACGTGAGTGGAGTAGCCTCCTTCACTCACTTTTGTCTATTTCGGTAAACATCGCCGAAGAAGTGTTTTGTTTGCGCTGTGAATAAAACAATCTTTGGGTAACCTGTAAGAGGTAGGCCTCTCTCGGTAAAACAAATGTTTTAACGGAATAAAGAAGGGATAACCTTGAAACTCTGTTTTATACTTGGGGGCATGCAAGCCTTTTGGCATGCAAGCGAAGAGCGACTATTTATTTTTTAAATTTGTAGGTCCTCTAACCCTTTAAACTCATAGGATTGGTCGTTTCCTAGCTTGCATAAAGAAAGGATGTGGGGCAAAACTCTAAAAATTTCCGTTTTTTATATGAGACATTCTTATCACACGACTGGATTAATCGAGCAATGTTACCGCAAGGTTCAAGCTCGTTAAAAAATAAACCCGCATCGAGTAGTTTTAGCACATAGTTCAAGCTCGTTAAAAAATAAACATAAGACATGAGCAAATGTTTCCCCCGCGTTTAAGCTCATTAAAAATTGAACTATTCACCGGTAAATGACCATCGTGAATGTAGTACTTCAGCCATTAAAGCCTTGGTCGTGTTTGCACCATCACCTCCACTTTTACATTGGCCTATCATTCACCTCCATTTGATTGTTTACCCATTTTGAGGAACAGCTGCGAAGAGTGATCTCACTAGCCATCCTTGTAACACTGCCGTGATTGGAAAATTCCAAACCTTACCTAGAATCAGTTGCTACCCATTTTATCACTCGTTCCTCAAAAGACGAGTCTCCTTTAAGCTCTTTTCAACTGACTCGTAAAATATGAAAAGATTGCCGAGCCATTGGCCTCTCCAGCTCGTTAAAGGGACCGGAAGTGCTATCTCTCCTCTAGATTTTAATCTTTTTGGACCTGAGAGATTATTACACAAAAAGATCGAGCGCTTGTTTTGTTCGGCTCGTTAAAAGTATCGAAAATTCATCCCTTCTGTATTGTTTTATACTTTTTCGAACTTAAGGGATTAGATGACGAAAAAGGGATTTTGGAGTTACCTTTACATTCCTTTTCAGACTCTCTAAAATTGAAAAGGACCGAGTTATCTTTGTCGTTAAACTTGTTAAAAGTGTAATAGCGACAAACTTGTCTATAGACGAGAACGAGTTTCATTGTCGCTAGGCTCGTTAAAACATAGTGATGGGTTTGCCCGAAGGGCAAATTATAGAACAAGCATATGTTATCCTCCTTAAGCTTGACAAAAATAAAGAGGTACTGGTCAGCAATGACTGGGGAAAATTGGGAAGAAAACTTGAAGAAACTTTGTTGGTAGCAAGTCGCTCTTGAACATGACACTTCCACTCTGTGTCTGAGTCGGGTTGGGTTGTTTCATTCACCTGTCACATCACCATGGTCCCATCATACCATCCACTTTGGGGTTAATGCTACCAATCCATCACATCAGTGTCGCCGATATGTTCAAGAGAAGTCATTCAGAGAATTCACCTGTGTCTCACCCACTACCATACATTTATACTCCATGCTTTCATGACCGCCACCCTGAACCTTATATCACCATATCGTTTTCACCTCCATTTGCTCCGTTCCATGTCATTGATATGGGATTCATTAAGGCCCTCCTATGACGGATCACTTCTTGTCGACATCAGCTCATTATCCAAGAAGTTGATCTAGGAACACCCCATTCAGTACTTTGAAGCTTGCATGCCTCAATGGCAAGTTTCTCACTTTCGGCGACAGGTTTACATCAATGGCCTTCGACCGAAAGATTTTGCGTGGTGTTCGACGACAAGTCATTTATTCACACCACGTGAATTGTACTGCAGTACCTTAAGGGTCATTATCATTATCAGTGATTCCTCTCGCGCTTGTTAACAGTTTACATCATTGGCTGGTAATCAAGCGATGTCTTTCCATTTTCGACTTCAGAACATTTCTCACATGGATCGACTTGTACTTCGAGTGAAGATCGAACGAGATTGAAGACCCCAGATCTAGTTTCATCAATCCGGGCTGTGATATATATTCAGGGAAATAAAGACAACAAATGTACATCATTGCCGCATAGATAATCATCCAATCAAAAGGATGATGGCTCTATCAGAATCATCAGTCTACACTCAGACGATTGTCTGTCCTATGTACATGAAAATGAATTTATAAAGCTGAGCATGGGAATGCCCGCCTCAGCTAGATCATGAAAATATTATGAATATAATGTATTGTATTGTATCTTATTACAGGTCTCCTGCCAGCTTGAAAGAACTTCGGATCCTCATAATAAAGCATTTCACCCGACATCAAAAGATTAACGACCTCATGCTTTAGGGGGCAACTGTTATAGATATTTTTGGGCCCTACAACCCGAAGCATGAAATGTCCATAAATCAAGGGCTCCTAAGTCCCTAAAAGTGTTGTTCTAACCCCTAAAGGAACAAGGTCAACAGATTACAGCTTCTCCCAGAAGTTCTCCATAAAAAACTGCTCAGAATTGGTCAAAACAGGATCATTTTAGCTGCTCCAATGGCCAAGTGCATTTCATCTCACCTAAATACACTGTTTGGGTGCGTTGCATTTAAAAAATCCCTTCTATGGGGTGCGATGGGCAAGAAATGACAAATGGCAGTGTCATTCCGCGAGGTGGAGAGGCAATGGAAGCTTCCAGAATCTTCTCCTGTGACACTTGCCTCATTGAATTCGACCAAGGATGAGTAAGAGATCATCAATCTCCAAGTGGAAGCAAGAACTATCAGAGGGAAGACACTAATCAAATCATGAGCTGACTCATCTCCATTACAAATATCTATATATGGATCCCTCATCCTAGAGATCCAGAGGCTGGAATTTTTCATATTGTAAGGAATTGCTGTTGGTTTCTTGAGACAAACATCAGATTGTTGGGTGATCTAAGCTTTGTTTGAGATGAAGAGGGGCTTCTTTGCTGGGAGGTTGATGCTGGGTCAGAACAACTGGTTGTAACTCCTCTTGGCTCTTTCTTGTTTATCAATAAAAGCTATTCAAGTTTTCCTCCATGCTCTTGTGTCATTGATGCTTGCTACATTTGTATGGTCAATTTACATCTGATCCTAGATTGTTTATGATTATAGATCCATGTCTTTGTATAGTGCTATGCTACTGTGATCTTACAGGTACTTTGTGAAGTTGGCGTGCAAGGGAGCAGGTAGCTAAAGACTATCAAAGAAGAGAGGAATCAAATCAGGAGATTAGTGCAAGATAGAGGTTGGTCTTTCTGTCCCTCTCTATCTATAATTCATAAAGGAAAAACGAAAGTAGTTTTTCTCTGTTTTTTTCTAAGGCAGCTGTCACACCTTAGTGGGATAGAGCAGTTCTATATAGACACTTTCCCTGTAACAGACATGGAAGTTCCCTTGAGGGTAGTTCAAACTATATTTCTTGGAAGGAAAAGATAGAGGCAATGTTGGAAGACAATAGGCTTGAGTTCATAGACAAAGATATTCCTAAGCCATTTGATGCTTAGGATCCGATAGAGTGGAGAAATTGCGTGGCAAATGTGAGAAGGATTATCATAGAAGGATTTTGAGATCATATTGTCTCGAACCTCCACGATAAGGAGACTCCATTTTCTGCCTTGACTGACAGGTTTGAAAAGAACAGTGACCACAGGAAGCTCGCACTAAAGGAAAAGCTCAGAAATATCAATATGGATAAGGGCAACACAATCCCAAAGTAATTTACCAAGTTCACCCAATGTTGGAATGTGCTTGGAAGTGTCAGTGTTACAATTGTTGAAGACGATATGGTGAGCCTAGCACTTTTAGGCCTTCCCAAGAGCTGGCACAACTTCCAGGACTCAATTAATGGGAGGGAGAAGCTAGCAGAGTGGGAGTTGTTATGGTCTGACTTGGTGTAAGAATAGATTCAGTGGAATACCAGAGATGGGACCTCATCCAAAGAACTAGAGGAGGATTTTGGATTAGTTAGAAAAGAAAATAAAACTAACGGAAATAAGTTCAAAGGTGAGGAGGGCAGTAATAAGGAATTATCGAACATCAAATTTTTTCTCTATCACAAGTTCAAGAACTATGCCATGAAATTCCCACAGAAGAAAGAAAGAAAGAAAGAAGGAACCTATTGTAGCAGCAATAGGTGAATATGTAGCTTCACAATTCAAACTTGATTTCACTCTCATTACATGCATGGAAAGCACTATAATGGGAAGCATATGATATCTCGACAATGGTGCCTCGTTCCATATGATGGTGAATAGAGATCTCTTCAACGACTTAGAGGAGAAAGACCTCAAACTTAACATAGATTTTGGAGATAATGGGAGGTATAATGTGACCGCCATCAATATAGTTACTTTTGAAAGGGATTTTGGATCACCTATCAGACTCATAGATGTGATGTATGTTTCAGGACTAAAGAATAGTATTGTTTTTGTCACGGTATTGGAAGACCATGGCTATGATGTGATATTTATCAAAGGATAGGTTTTCCTTAGACACATCACCATGAGACAAGTGAAACATATCAGTGTGTGAGTAAGGAACCTTTAAAAACTTGATGTAAAAAATGCATGCAAAGCCTTGAGGAGTAAGGCAAAGGTTAGAGACTTGGTGGTTGAGAGGGAACATGAATTAACTCTCAACATGAAACCTGAAATGCAACCTTAGAAGTAGCCTCAGAAGTACCCTCAACAAGTTGTGGAGAAGTGACAATTGAAGAAGGAGAGAGGAGATCGAGTGGAGACATCCACTCAAGCAGAGACCTCAAGTAGGGGGGAATTTTGAGTCAAGTGGATAGAGGAATCACATGCAGCCATACCTCCACATGTTGTTGGAAATAATACTGAGAGGGGGGGGTGAATCAGTATTATCACATTAATAAAACTTTTTCAATTCCATAATCAGATTCATATATGCTACTTCCACAACTTCTTAAGATTAAGTTAATCGATCTTCAATGAGTGCATTAGGACATTATCAACCATATTATCAGTTAACAGATGCAGTAACATAAAGTAGATCATCACACATAAGGCACACATATGAACACAATGATATAAGGTGGAAACCCAATGCGGGAGAAAACCACCTGCTGCAAGTCATCTCAATCTTCTTCTTAATAAGAAAATTCTTTTACAATATTTGTACTGGTGTAGCCTTATACCAGTACGGGAGCTACAACCCCCTTTGCTCTTGTACTAGCCGATCCATTTACTAGTACGCAGGCTACTACCTGCTACAATGCTCCAAGATTTCTTTTAGCTCTTGTACTAGCTTAGATACTAGTACGTAGGCGCCGGCCTACAATCTTCTCCCTCTAAGTACCACGTTTCATCAATTTTCATACTGGATACATTGAGGCACAACTCATAATCTTGAAAGGCCACATTTCATCCAATTTTCATACTGGACCCAACAACAACATTGAAGCTCAAACAACCTTCTGAAACACCCAATCAACTGTAGTAACTAGATCAACAATAATAGAACCAAACCCAGGATGCAACAATGATAAACAAAGATTTTAAGAGAAGGAAGCACCCTGCTCAACTGCTAGCCTGAGTCCGGACTCACCCTGCTCAACTGCTAGCCTGAGTCCCGGACTCACCCTGCTCAACTGCTAGCCCGCGTCCCGGACGCACTCTGCTCAACTGCTAGCCTGCGTCCCTCGCTCTGAGTCTTTTGAACTGCCTGCGTCTCGGCGCACCTGAACCCTTCTGCACCTGCGTCCGGCGCACCTGAACCGGTTCGCTCCTGCGTCCTGGACGCACCTGAACCCTTACTGCACCTGCGTCTCTTTAGATATGAAAGATATTAAGACTTCAAGACTAACCCAAACAGTCAGATCTACAGATCTGATCGTGCGCCATAGCGATCATAGTCCATTAGAAGATTCGCCTTCATAGATCTGGACTAGATCTCACCAAAAGATATTCAACAAAGATGGTCCTTAATCCAAATGAACTCCTTTGCTTTATATAGGCAAGCTTCTCCCCAAAACATGGAACAATACCACGAGCCGACACCATAGAAACACAAAACCGTCGGCTAGATACCACGCAAGAAACCCCCACGTGCTTTTCTCTGCCTTGAAATGTGTGCACTGGGTGGACGCACCCCCTAAACGGCTGGCCTGCATCTCTGGACGCGTGTTCTGCATGGATTACCTGCGGGGACGCACTTTCTGTAAGGTGTACCTGCGTCCTTCATAATTTCAACAATATTTGAGCCTCTGCTTACAAAGAGCTTGCCATTTGATTCCTTTGAGCTATCCTGTAATATGTCACATCTGATATCTCTTCTGTAGATTCATCTGAATGTATATAAGTGAGATGATCTTCTATGAGAGTGTTGCCATCAAGTACAACATATGCATCATAATGCCAACAATCTGCCCCTTTGGACTTGATGGCAACAACACCGAATCACTCTCCCCCTTTGACATCAAGGGCAAAGGGGTATGCTCCCCCTAAGAACATGCTCCCTTTGACTATGAGCCAGATCTGCTGAAGTCTCTGAATGAGCTCCCCCTTTGTATATGTCATGGTGCTCCAATCTGATAATGGTCTTTCTGAGAACAAGCTGAGATGTCTGCTCTGCTGTATAGTGCTTGTTCATGCTCAAACTCCCCCTGACAATAAGCAAGGTCTGCAAAAAGATGTTCTACAAGAAGAACATGACTCTATATATATCATAAATGACCTTCCTATCACCAAAAGACTCAATACATACATCCATCACCTATCACAATAAGGATCATCCATCCAACCAAGTGGGAATACATCAGAAATATGAAAACCAAATACATTACATCTTCATCCCATGCATAGTGGGGGGGGGACAAAGGCCGTTACATGACCTGAAGAGATGACTACAATAGACCATTACAACATGAGTTTTGCTATGACCTTTCAAATGACAAACATCATCAACAACACTGTATAATCTGCTCCATAGTATCTGTCAACATCAACTCACAACCATCCAGATCTATATGAATCAAGAGTCATCAAATGAGAGTATCAACATCAATCAACATATGTATGAATAATCATCCCTGTATCTAGCCAACAATCCTTATCCATTTGTGCCAAGAAAGAAATCATGCATCATGCACATGTCAACAGCTGCATATGAGTGACTCATCATCGTCATGTCTTCAACAATGCGACTTTGAATAATCATCCATGAAATCAGCCAACCTCATCTATGTATGTGCCAAGGAAAATAAAGACTCCATGCAAGCATCATTAGAGAATCAACCATAAATCTGATCATGTGATCAACTCATAACCATAGCAAGATGAATCATAAGAATTGTCACCAAGGACCATAATGCCAACAATGCATTCAGGACATATGCTCCCCCTGAACCAGTGCTATCTGTTAAATCTGATCATGCATATCAAGAAGAATCAGCCAATAAATGCTTTGAGACAGGTACGCACTTCATCTTCTGCTGCGCTGCATCCTGTTGCTGCAGGGACGCACCCAAAAACACTATCGCGCCGCGTACTTTTACTCAGGGACGCACCCAAAATTACTATTGCGCCGCGTCCTTTTGCTTCAGGGACGCACCTGATCCTCAGTCGCTCTGCGTCCCCACGCAGATTTTCAGTTACTGAACTGCGTCCTGGACGCACCTGGACTTGGTCTGGCCTGCGTCCGCACGCAGGTCTCCTGTTACTGCACTACGTCCTGTACTTTCAGCTTCCTCTGATTCTGGTATGTCTGTACATTGTATTGTGCCATCCTTTTCTGACTGTACTTCCTTTTTCCTCCATATCTTCAAGCGTGATGATGACATTTTCTCCTTTTGATATGGTGCCCAAACTTTGTTCCTGCATTCCTTGGCTATATGTCCAAGCTTGTTACATGCATAACATCTTACATGTTTCATATTCCTCCTGTAACAATCAGTAGCTTTGTGACCAAACATATTGCAAGCAAAGCAATATCCATAAAAGTACCTTGATTGAGATGACCTTTCTGCATAATGGTCTTGAACTCTTCTTCTTCTACATCTAGCTGCAACATGTCCAAGATTATGACATACATAACATTCAACATTATTCATAGGAGGAGTAAAGGATTTTCTTTGAGGAATCTCTTTCCTTGGTTGATGATGAGATTGATCTTTCACTTCTTCGTTGATCACTTTAGATTTCCTTTTAGAGTTTCTTGCCTCACCTTGTGAACTAGATTCACCTTCAACAGATTCATGGAAACCAAGACCAGTCTTTATAGCAGGGGACCTTTGACTACTAAGAATATCATCCAATACTTTAGAGCTATCTTGAAATCGTAAAAGCTTATCCTTTTCTTCTAGTTTACCTTTCAAGATATTTACCTCAACGTGAAGTTGTTCTTCCTTTTCAAGAGATTTCTTTTTCAAAACTTCTTCAGCTTTCCTTCCTTCTTCCATTTGTTCCCTTAGTTTGAGAATTTCTGTTTCATGTTCTTCATACAGATCCTGCTGCATTTGACGAACTCGGAAGGCACATTCCAGTTGAGATTTTAAGCTGGTGACTTCGTTTTCTTGTTTTGCAATAGCTTGGAGTAGATCTGTATTCTGCTTCTTTGATTCTTCAAGATCTCCTTTTAGTGAGAGGATTGTAGCTTCAAGATTTTCATAGTAGCTAGATCTATCTTTGAGTTTCTTGATGGTTGTGCTTCTTTCGTTGACTTCTTTTCTTAATGATGTCACTTCATGCTGCAATTTTTGACATTGGTCTTCCTTGTCCTTGAGTAGCTTTCTTACCTTGTTTCCTTCTTCTAGTTGGGCCCTTAGTTTGGTAGCTTCTTCTTTGAAATCACATTCCCTTTTGTTCAATAGATCTTGTTGATCTCTAATTTTGTCTGTCAGCTTTTTAAATTCTGCCTCTATTTGATATCTTTCTTGTTCACCCATAAGAGCAAATTCAATAGTTTCACTATCACTTTCATCTCTTTCACAAGGAAATATAGCTGGAACATCAGAGGATAACACATTCATACCTGATACTGATTCTGAATCTGAAGAGCTTCTTATGCCTAATCCCCAATCGATTCTTCCACTATCATAGTTCTTCTGAGATGACTTCTTTTTCTTATGAGCTTTCTTCTTAAGCTTCTTTCCCATTGTTCCACGGATCTCCTTCAAGCGATCAAGCTTTTCTGAAGGACCTGCTCTGATACCAATTGTTGGAAATAATACTGAGAGGGGGGGGGTGAATCAGTATTATCACATTAATAAAACTTTTTCAATTCCATAATCAGATTCATATATGCTACTTCCACAACTTCTTAAGATTAAGTTAATCGATCTTCAATGAGTGCATTAGGACATTATCAACCATATTATCAGTTAACAGATGCAGTAACATAAAGTAGATCATCACACATAAGGCACACATATGAACACAATGATATAAGGTGGAAACCCAATGCGGGAGAAAACCACCTGCAGCAAGTCATCTCAATCTTCTTCTTAATAAGAAAATTCTTTTACAATATTTGTACTGGTGCAGCCTTATACCAGTACGGGAGCTACAACCCCCTTTGCTCTTGTACTAGCCGATCCATTTACTAGTACGCAGGCTACTACCTGCTACAATGCTCCAAGATTTCTTTTAGCTCTTGTACTAGCTTAGATACTAGTACGTAGGCGCCGGCCTACAATCTTCTCCCTCTAAGTACCACGTTTCATCAATTTTCATATTGGATACATTGAGGCACAACTCATAATCTTGAAAGGCCACATTTCATCCAATTTTCATACTGGACCCAACAACAACATTGAAGCTCAAACAACCTTCTGAAACACCCAATCAACTGTAGTAACTAGATCAACAATAATAGAACCAAACCCAGGATGCAACAATGATAAACAAAGATTTTAAGAGAAGGAAGCACCCTGCTCAACTGCTAGCCTGAGTCCGGACTCACTCTGCTCAACTGCTAGCCTGAGTCCCGGACTCACCCTGCTCAACTGCTAGCCCGCGTCCCGGACGCACTCTGCTCAACTGCTAGCCTGCGTCCCTCGCTCTGAGTCTTTTGAACTGCCTGCGTCTCGGCACACCTGAACCCTTCTGCGCCTGCGTCCGGCGCACCTGAACCGATTCGCTCCTGCGTCCTGGACGCACCTGAACCCTTACTGCACCTGCGTCTCTTTAGATATGAAAGATATTAAGACTTCAAGACTAACCCAAACAGTCAGATCTACAGATCTGATCGTGCGCCATAGCGATCATAGTCCATTAGAAGATTCGCCTTCATAGATCTGGACTAGATCTCACCAAAAGATATTCAACAAAGATGGTCCTTAATCCAAATGAACTCCTTTGCTTTATATAGGCAAGCTTCTCCCCAAAACATGGAACAATACCACGAGCCGACACCATAGAAACACAAAACCGTCGGCTAGATACCACGCAAGAAACCCCCACGTGCTTTTCTCTGCCTTGAAATGTGTGCACTGGGTGGACGCACCCCCTAAACGGCTGGCCTGCGTCTCTGGACGCGTGTTCTGCATGGATTACCTGCGGGGACGCACTTTCTGTAAGGTGTACCTGCGTCCTTCATAATTTCAACAATATTTGAGCCTCTGCTTACAAAGAGCTTGCCATTTGATTCCTTTGAGCTATCCTGTAATATGTCACATCTGATATCTCTTCTGTAGATTCATCTGAATGTATATAAGTGAGATGATCTTCTATGAGAGTGTTGCCATCAAGTACAACATATGCATCATAATGCCAACACATGTGAGGTTCAGTGTTATGAAACCATAGTCCTAAGAGTGATGAAATTTGGGCAGTGTCCATTGAGGTGCTTTTTGTCTCATGGATCATTACCCTTGCTATGAGGGCCCACAATATTCAATATCAGGCGGATCAGTGTTAGTCAGATACTGAGGAGTGCAGAGAAGTGTTGAAAATACAGTAGGAGGCTCATTAACATAGTCAACAACAACATAATTTTCCTAGTAGATAGTTGCAGACACAGTTGTTTTATTTTATTTTTGGATGCTTTTTGGTTACAGATGTTGCAGTAGCAACAATAATAGTAACAAGATTTGCATGAAGAACATTCCAAAGGTACTAGATAGGGATAGATCTGAATTCCTTTCTTGTTGATAGGGAGTGTTGTAAATAACAACAAGAAATTTTAAAAATAACATCCAGAAAGATCCTAATTTAATTCATCCTTTAATTAAATTAGGAATTGAATTGTAATTATAATTCTCATAACAACTTGTAATAGTTAACTAAGTTAATTTGACTTAGTTGACTCATTTAATTCGAGTTGGGAGTCTATATAGAGTCATGTAGAGTGGTTTCTAAATTTTAGGAGCCCACGTTGAGTTCTTTCAAGTTGTAATTATTTAATCCAGTGTAACTTAGTTAAATTAAATTAAACTAGTTCGAACCGATGGAGGAATTAGTGGGAGATATAGTAGTGGAGTGTAACCATCACTGCTCAACCCATAAACTAAATATTCACTCATAATTAACTCATGCATGTCAGATAAGAGAAATACCTAGTTGAGATTGGAGTTCAGGGACAATGTACTATCAGGGTTAAAATCATCTAAATTAAACAGATGGTGCATGCAATCAGAAGAAGACCTAAAATAAATCATTCCTTAATTAGAAAACTCACTAATTTTATGCATACGAATTTCCTTTAAAAGGAGGAATGAAGGAACAAGTTTAATAATTTGTTTTGGTGAGCACGAGTTGGTGAGACCAAGCAATAGGAAGCACAAGTTTGTCCAAGGAGCTTGTGAGAGAAAGGTGTTCCAAGAGAAGCATGTGCAAATGTTGGTAGTGAGATAGATATATATTGTGCAGAGATTTCTTGGGCTTGAGAAAAGCATTATAATCTTCTCATATTTTATTAGTAATGTAATATATAGACAATAGGGGTTTTTAACTGTGGCTTTCCCTAGAAAATTATTGTGTTATGTGTGATTGAATTATTTCTCTTATATGCTTCGTGATTTCATCGGTCGTTTATTGTTTCCACTAATGAGTAGAGTATATTCAAGTCAATTATTTTAGCATATTATAATTTGAAATTTGAATCTACAAGGAATTTCTACATCCAACAACAAATGATCAATTTGGTGACGTTGAAATTGATAATGAGAACATCCATGCTTAGATATCTCACCACAAAGTAGATGAAAATTATGTTGATGAAAATTCTCGTCTCTTTTTTGAAACAAGTAATGATTGTGGAAATATGGAAAGTGCCATGCTTAATGAAGAATTGAAGGTTGAAGCTATGAGTGTAGCAACAAGTTATGAAACAATAGTTAGAATTTCTCATGAAGCAATGCATGATCTAGCAGCAATTGATGATTAAGAAGAGGATAAAGTGATTCATGAGTTTTTGATGAGAATATTCACTAATAAAATAACAATAGAAGATAGCCTCAACGTAGTTGAGAAGGCAGAGAGGAAAGAAGAAGCAGAGAAAGCTCTCACTGTAGAGCATGATGAATATGTTTTTAACATTGATTTTGAGTGTGCAAGTAGACAGGACAATAGTTCAGTTATAGTTATAGCTAAAAGAGAAGATGAAGAAAAAGATGTAGGAAAGGGCATGGAAGTTTCTGAAGATGAATAAGAAAGCATTCAAACAACCTTTCAACAATGGAGTTAAGAAGAGATGAAATTATACTAAAAAGAAATATGGCCGAAAGAAGATCAGGAATATGAAGCAAGAGATGCATGGAAAAAATCATAGTTTGAAGATGAAGAGTTGTGGTAGTAATCCTTGAGTGAATGAATATTTCAAGAGGAATCCATAGAAGACAGGCTTTGAAAGCCTTTTTTTTTTAGAACAAATATAAAAGAAATCAAATAAAAATTGCAGTAGCGACAAGTGAAAAAATATGGAGCTTACATCAAGAAAGCGCAACTGAAAATGAAGTAGTTTCAAGGGTATAAAATATGGAAGAAATGAAAAAGAAAAAAAATACATATAAAAAGTTTTTTATTGCAATAGTAGCATGCATAGCTGAGTCACGATTAAGTTAAGGTTGATTCATATGGTCATAATTAAGGGGGATTTTTAGAAATGGTAATTACTCCTGTATGCATGCAATGCATGAAGAGTAGAGTTAAGTTGATGAAATAAATTCAAGTATAAGTCAAGTGAGCTAGAGTTAGAAGGTTAATGCTTTGTCTAGAAAAACTAAGTCAAGAAAAAGAAAAATGTTGAGTTCAGTTAAAGGAAAGTTAGAAAAGTTTAGTTAAAGCGTGAAGTCTTAGTTTGCATGAGGAAAGGAAAGTTAGAGTTTGCATGATTCCATATTTAAAAATTTTGGTGTTTATGTACCTGTGGTTGTGCCATTGTAATGTGAAGAAAGAAGAGAGAATAGTCATAGCTCGGTGGATGTATATGAGAGAATAATTAATGAATAGAAATGATTTATTCCAATAGAAAGCTTGTGTATTTATTTGCATTATGTTTGCATGCTTATCTTTGCCTCCAACTAACAAGAACATATATCCCTACACTTTGTCATGAAAGAAAATTGTGTCATGACTTATGCAATGACCCACCCAATTATGTTATACATTAGGTGATTACACAATGTTAAAACCCATATACACTTATGGATTGCCCCTACAACTCCTTCACCAACTCTTCATCTCATGTTAGCATTTATAATCCAAATGATATTTGGTCAAATGCTTGTTTCCTTAGCCAACTCTCTTGTCGCATTTACAAGAAATTGTTCCAAAGTGAAGAAGGTTCCATCCTTTTATTTTGAATGGTTCAATGTTCTGTATTACATACTTTTCCCAAATGATAGTTTGTCCCAACTTGCCTCCATAATCATTTTCGCTCCTTTGTGGTCACCTAATTCATGTGATATCCCTCCATGTCCACTCTAGCCAATTCGAATCATTCTAATGGGTGCCTCTCTACATTCTTGCATTCTACCCTCATTCGTTTATCCAATGTGTTACACATTACCCTTTTCTTCATAATATACTTGTTCAATCATCTTGTGTGAGCCACTTGATGCTTCACATGCCATAAAAAGGAAAACAAATGTGTAAGGATTGTGCTTGTTATCATTCCATCATATATTTACTACTCTCATTTACCTAATATGATTATCCTATCTGTGTTTACTGTCAAGCCATTTTTGTTACTCCGAATCAAACTTTGTTTTTCATTAAGAGAGAGAGGGAGACTATTGGGTTTCATCTCCCAATTTCTCTTCATCTTCTAACTTCCTTCATTTTTTGCTATTTATAATATTTATATAAGTTTTCATAATCTCAAATATTAGGTGTCAACATTCCCCCCTTAATCTGAAGGAATGTTGGTGAGTCCAAGAATCATTCTAAATCTTTCAAACTTTTCCCTCTCAAGTACTTTGGTGAAGATGTTTGCAATCTTCTGATTTGTGGAAAAATATCATAGGTGGATTGTTTTGGCCTCAACATGATGTCGATATAGATGATATTTTGTATTGATGTGCTTCATTTAGCCATGGAACTTTGGGTTCTTGGCCAAATTTATTGTAGAAGAGTCCTCAACTTAAAGAAGAGATGAATGCACTTATTTCTCCTGCAAATCTTCAGAATTTTCTCGAGCCACACAATTTCCTTTATTTCTTTAGCTGCTGCCACATATTCTTCCTTAGTTGTGGAATTTGTTTGAACTAACTATTTTCGTGACCTAGAGGAGACAATCACTGATCCAAGACTCATAACATAACCTGAAGTAGATACTATAGTTTCTGTATCTCCATCATATTCTGAATCAGAGTATTTAATCAAGCTAAAGTCACCGACCCATGTATACTTGAGTCCAAAGTCTCGAGTTCACTTCAAGTGATTTAGAACTCTTTTTACAGCAAACCAAAGACCCTCACAAGGATTTTGCATAAATTTGGAGAGGATTACAATATCAAATGAAATTTTTGGTCTGGTAGTAGGCATGTAATTGAGACTTCCTATGAGTTGTCTATACTTTGATGCACCCTAAAATTCTTTTCCTTCAATGGATGTGAACTCTAAATTTTGTTCTATTGGAGTAGTTAAAGGATTGCACTCATCCATTCCAAACTTGTTCAACAAATATCCAATATACTTATTCTGAGAGAGGAATATAAACTTTAGATCTTGGGATACTTCAATACCAAGAGAATAGTGAACATAGCCCAAATTTTTCATTTCAAAACGTTTCCTTAGTTCTTTCTTTATGGATGCAATGTAGTTCTCATTTTCCCCTGTCATCAAAGGATCATCTACATACACCACGGGATACACATCTATTTTGCCAACTTTCTTGACAAACAAAGTTGCATCATCAAGATCATAATGTTTGAAATTGAGTTTTAGAAGATGCTCAGTTGAATTCTCATATGAGGATCGCAATGTTTTCTTTAGGCCATACAAGGATTTTACAAGTTTGCATACTTTTTGTTCTTGACCCTTCACAACAAATCCTTCTAGTTGGTACATAGAAACATTATCTTTCAGATATCCATTCAAGAAAGAAGTTTTTACATCCGTTTGATAGATTTTCCAACCGTTCTTAGTTACCAAGGAAAAGAGTGTCTGAATGGTAGCCCATTTTGTTGTGGGGTTGAAAGTATCCTCATAATTGACCCCTTATTTTAGTGCAAAACATTTTTCCACAAGATGGATTTATGCTTGTTAAGTGAGCCATATTATTTATCCTTGTTCTTAAAGACCTACTTGTAGCCTATTAGTTTCATTCCCATTGTTGGATCAACCATCTTCCAAGTACCATTCTTTATCAATGCATCATATTATTTCTGAATTGCTTCTTTCCATTCATCATGAGAAGTGACTTATTTGAAGGGAGTTGGTTCAAAATCTGTAGAAAAATTTAGTTCACAATCATAAGAAACATCCATATCAACAAGTGAATCAAGATCTCTACATCACCTCCATTCTACCTTGTTGATCTTCTTGTTTTTCCAACCTCATCGGGATGAACAACTTCAAGTGTCTTTGTCAGCCATTTTGGAGGACTTTTCTGAGATGGACCATATTTCTCAGTTGATTGAGATGGGGTTGAATCAATATTTATGGTCCCAAATCTATCAATCACATCAATCAAAGTGTAATATTGACCAATGGTTGGAGCTTCATGTGGGGGAGAGAGTGCTTGAGAAGTAGATTCCACATATTGATCCAGCATAGTGATCACCTCTTCAAGATATGGAATCTCATTATCAAACTATTAAAAAGACTTTGCATGTTCGAATATATCCAAGTGATCAAGCTACCACTCAACGACAATGTCAATCTTGAATATTAAAGAAAGATCACATCTCTAGTTATTATAAAATTCTTGCTCACCTCATCATAGAGATGGTATAATTTGGAGGTATTTGAGTACATCAAGAATATACATTTAGGACTCCTTGCACCGCATTTGTTTCTAAGTTACTTAGGTATCAAGGCATAATAGGTGGAACCAGAAACCCTGAGATGCCTCAACGAAGGAATGTGGCCATACCAAATTTCATAGGGAATCTTCTTTCTACTAGCATGAGATGTACACCTATTCTTTATATACACAACACTTGGAACCACATCAGCCCAAAACATTAGGTTAACATTCTTGAAAAACATCATTGAACATACCATATTTAATATTTTCATTTTCATCCTTTCAGTTACTTCGTTTTGTTGGGCATTATAAGGCACAATTATTTGAAGGAATAGGGCCACACAAATCAGAATGAATGATTTCAAACTTTCTATGTGCTCTAGAATGATAATCATGAAATTATTGTTTGTTGTTCTTTCCTAAGATGCAAGCATCACATTGCTTAAGTTTTCTAGGAATACTTGGTAAACTAGTAACACCATTTTTCTTCAACAAATGAAGGTTTTCATAGTTCAGATATCCAAATATAGCATGCCATAAAAGACTTGATGGAATTGTACCTTCATCATAATGAGAATTGTATGAAAAGTTATGTGCACAAGAATAGGTTCCTTGCAACTTTACCTTCATCATATTGAGAATTGTATGAAAAGTTATGTGCACAAGAATAGGTTCCTTGCAACTTATCCTAGTCATGACAACTGAGTGATCTGATGCTTTTATGACCTCAACCTTTCCAATGAATATATGAATGGAGCATAAGATCTCTGCAAACACATTTATCAAATATCCACTGAAAGCACTATGAAAGATAGTCTCAGTTGTCTTTATACTAATCGAGTCATCATGTAAACAAGTTTTCTCACTGCATAACAATTTTTTTTGCACAATTCAAGGGTCCTCTTTTCCAGGATATAATATTCAATTACTGAAGAGAGATACTCCTACAAACACATTAAGCAACCTTTCAAAACTTGCCTTGATTTCAAACATTGATCTCTAATCTCTGCATAAAGTTAAAAAAGAAAAGTGACAAACTTCTACTATCAAACATTCAAAGCATCAAATCAAATTTAACATATTTGGGAAAGCATACAACACATTGTGCAACAAAGATAGATCTAAAAGAAGTCACCATTCAAGCTACAAACTAATTTGTGCTACTAATATACAACATTCATATACAATTAGAATGCCATATGGATAAAACAAGGCAGTTTGAACAAGTAAAGATAGAGAAAATTCATCAAATACTATTGTATATATCTTCTCCATATTACACCTGCAAGGACACATATATTCATTAGCTCATTAAATAAACATTAAATCTCTAGGATCTGAGTCTCCTCGTGCTCGTAGTGCGCTCTTGATCAGAGATAATGCTAAACAGATGTAGACAATTACTCTTAATCGACCTCCTTTATGTAGTTATTTGAGCCTTCAATACCTCATGCTTTCAACCATGTATTTTAGATACCATTTGAATGAATTGGTGATGGAATTTGGACCTTTCCAGGGATTACCTCGGGAAAATACCATGGTTTGACCTAAATATTTCCTTTTTTACGCTCAGAGACAATAGCAAATTTCTGTTATTTGGGAAGGGCATTATAAATATTTTTTGTACACAATACCTATATTACTCTAGGGATTAACACTCCAGCACCAACAACCTGCATTACCATGAGTCCATGCAGTGAAAGGTGTCAAAACAAGGTCAAAATTTGACCAAACTTTCTCCAAATTTATAAAAGACTTCTCAATCACCATTGGGTCATGTAAATACTTAATAAGTCCTAAAAAAACCTTAGAAAAATCAATAGACATTCATCAATGAACATGTTATGTTTTGTTAGTTTTATTCTCCTTCAAGCATCTTCAATCCTTGTCCATCCTTTCAGACCTTTGCAGACTTGTGCAACCCATATTCAATCATCAAGAAACTTTTGTAATGAATATAACAACTAAAATACCTTTATAATCATGAGGAAATATCCTCCATCCAATACCTACATCAATTTTGTTGATAAAAAAGAGACATACTAATAGGACATCTTCCTTTAACCACACCATCCTACCTTGATCAAGTATATCATACATGGACTATGCACATAAATTCATATAATTTATGAAAGAATCAATCATCAAGATAGCGTAGACATTAGAGTAGGTTGTCATCAAGGAAAACACTACAACCATAATTCCAACACACCAATGTTCGTAAGAACTGACATTTCCATACCAACACACTTCTTTCTATCCACATTAGATCAACCCTCACAAATCCTCAATATAAATATATAAAAGAAATTCTTAACACCTTCCCCTTAATACACCTCAAATAGGCTCACTCTCACCTTTGTGGTCACAAGCCATCATGTTGTTGTGTACTGTGAAGATGAAGTGAGATGGTTACATAAGTCATCTTTTCCATGCTTAAATTGGTCCACCATGATATGGGAAGCTCTATCATACCTCTCTACCAAATACACGAGGAGAGGCAGATTGAAACCAATTTTTCCATCACACTACTGCACTATCCACTTGAGTTCATGATTGTATGGTCACTCACCCCAGAGAATATTTGTGCTCAATCCAAATTCCTCTTTGGCATGCCTATACTAGGTTGCAAATGCACCCCATCACATAATTAGTATGTGGTATTCACCTATCTAATTCTAAAATCATTCTAACATCCTATCATCCACAATCTTTATATGAACTTACTGTGAAATTCATGTGCATTTGCTAGCATCTCTATGGATATAATTGTGTCATCCAAGGTATCCTTAAGCTTATCAATGCACCACTTTAATACTGCCAATGTATCTCAAATGGTAGTGTTAGGTCATTCAACTACTGCTTGCCTTATCCATCTGTGTCCCCATGGTGCCACTAATTTCCTCTATTAACGAGTCACAAGGAAGACACTTTCACACATACCCTCATCAACCTACTCACAATAGGCACCAAGTTTGGGGTTGGGCATGAAAAGATAGTTAAAATAGTCTAAGTGTGAAAGGGCAACTACTTTATTAGTCTGCATGAAATTTTGTTCCAAAAAAAGCTCATAATGAACTATGTCTAGCGTTCAAGGCTTACTGATTCAGAGATACAATACTATCCCTCTACATTTGACAACTTGAACACAGACTACAGTTCCAACTATTACAACAAAATACAACTATATACTTTCTCACTCAAAAACCATACTGCCTAAATGTGATAAAATACTAAGATGAAAAAAAACCATAGGAAATTTTTTCCTTGAATAAGATAAAAAAAAGGAAAAAAAAAAGAAAAAGGAAAAAAGAAAAAAAAGAAAAAAGAAAAAAAAAAAGCTCTCCCATGGAAAACTTCTAGTCAGGTCTACTGAAAAGACCAAAATGGCCATAGCTAACTAGTTGAAGGGTTGATTACTCAAATTCTGGAGCATAGTTATTGAGGTCGATTTCCATGTGACCCACCTATGCCTCCCGATAACCCTTGGCCGAGGATTTATCCACATAAAACTTTAGATCCATTAACATATTTTGTAGTGAAAAAACTTCATCCAACACCTTGGAGATCTAAACTTGCATTGCAATGATCTTATCTAAGTGTTCAATTTGAGTGAGAGAGAGATGGTGAAACTGCACTAAAAGATTATAGATGGAATCATGGGAGGCTTGACATCGAAAACATGTGCTGGACGAGGAGGTCTCCAATGTGGAGTCAAGCTCCACAGAATTATGAGAATTTACTGGCAGAGCCATACATAATCTTGAACAAAGAAAAAAGGCACAACAATCAAAGACCACTAGCAGATGACAATTTTCCAATCCAACGTGATGTCGTGATTCCAAGTTAACCCCATATCCAACTCTGTCCAGGGCTCAAAATACAAGTCAAGAATTCCAATGTCCAACCATAAGCGACTTCAACCAAGCCCTAGGAACCCCTAATTTAAAGAAAACACATTTTCTACCTTCACCCTGAGCTTAGAACTGAGGTGAAAAAATCCCTTCAATTCCAGGATGTGTTTTCCATCCCTTTCATGGATTTAGTTTACACTCCAAATAGACCAAGGGGAACTACTAGCTAAAACAACAAGAATAGGAGAGCATTGTCTGTCTTTCTAGGGAAAGGAATAGAATTTACCTTCGAACAATTTCTTTCCATGTCCTTGTTCTCCACACCCCAAAGCAATACTGCAACCTATGTATCTACAACATCAAATTATTTTACAACTACCAATTGATGCCCATGCATATTAGACCATGCCATAATTTCCACCACTCCTGACTACATTCACCTCAATGGCACTGAAGCTCTGAGAACCCCACACTATAGCCTCTTGGAAGTGAATCATACTGATGAATTGAATCAAATATGCCTTTAATATTAGTAGATATCTTATCAATTCACCCTCTCCACCTCCACGCCACATGAATTCATTTAATTTTTGAGGGATTAAGCTAAGATTTTCTACCTTGTATTTTGCGAATTCCTCCTTCCAATACAATAAATTAATTTCCGATTTATGAAAAACCAGTAGCTTCATGCATGCATGAAACTCGACCCTGGACCACTCCACAATCAACAAGGTGAGCTCACCACCATCTTCCATCTGGAGAGAGAGACACAATTCAATCAACATTACTCTGCATTCGTTCATTTCATTATGTGCTATGGTCCACGTTACACCTTGTGTTAATTTCCTTATAAGTGTGCTCCCTAGAGGCCCCCTCTGACCCCTAGTGAACCTTAGGGGATTATACACCATTTCTTAATATTATTTAACATTAATTCTTCCTCCCCAAGGGAGGTTGCCTCATTGGCCAGGTTGTCCGCCTCTCTATTATTATCACGGTGGATATGGAAGTATTCCTTAGAGGAGAAGTTGTTCAGAATATCTTGAATTCTGGAAAGGATTCTAGCCAAAAAAAAATCTTTGGGATTGGACCCCTTAATGAGAAATTGAATAGTGAGCAAGGAGTCTCCCAAGATAAGAATATTGTTGACCTCTTTTGTGTTGGCAATCACTAAGCCTTGAGGCATCCCATATGATTCCTCTTGATTATTTGATTTAGTTCCTAGGCCCCAAACATACCTCACTTCTATTATTCCCTCAAGATTAATCAAATTCCATCCCCCTCCTACCACCCCTTATATAATTTTTTCAAAATTAACATTTTTCTATTTTCTCCTATTAGTGAGTAGCTTTAACAACCTATAACTATCTTTATAATTGTAATACTGTAATACTTTCCTTTAGACTTTATCATTATTATTATATGTATTAATTAATTAAAAATTTAATTATCATCACCTATATTAAATACCCACACTTTCATTATTTATAGTCTCTACTTTCTCTGTCACTTTCATACTTTGTGCTCAAATTCTATATAAAATACCCCATTTTCACATTAACGAGATGAAATGTCAAGTGGATTTCAAAATTAATAGCATTTTTTCACAAATAAGACTCATTATATTTAATAAAAGTATAATATTTTATATTTCTAAAGTGATCATGCTATTATGAGAACTTCATAAGTGGCCTACATGCAAGACACTCATTCATTAGCACAACTATCCGCCAAGACAAATAGTTCATCCGTAGAGTACATCTATCCCATTCCTCTGGCAACTAGCTCAACCTCAAGGACTTTGCCATAGACAACCATCATTCGACCATTCTTCCAGCGAGCTAGCCACTTTTTCATTTAATGCACAATAATGGAGTGAACTAGCCAGCTGCAAATTGTTTTATGGAGTGTGGGACATAGGGGCATGCCAAATTTTCATAGTGTCTATATATGCAGGTTGCTTCCAATTGGTATTTTTGCAATTAGGGCTTATACTCTCCTGGGTTTGATCAAAGCAACAGAGTCACAGGAAGCATTTGAGCTAGAAGCAAGGCCCACAACAAAGGCACAAGAAGCATCTAAGCTAGTAGCAAGAAAGACAACAAAGGTTATATTTTCCTCTTCATTATATTTTACAATTATATATGGTTATGTGTCAGATATGTTCTATTTGCCTAAATTTCATGATTTCATAGCTTCTTTCTCAAATCTATGTATTAGGGGTCTTACTTTAGCTACAACAGTTCATAACTCAGTAGTTGTATCATAGATACCTTTTCTCGATTGGTGCATGATGAGCCTCATCATTGGGTAATTATATGGGCCTTAATTCACCTCCTAGCTTAGTTAAACCAAATTTTATCATAACTTATTACATGTTTTTTTATTATATTTTGTTTATGAAATGAGTTAGAGTTGGATATGATGCCTAGTGGACTAATATGCATTGAATGCAGGACCAAAGGAGAAAATCAAGGAATTTTGGAAAATACTAAGGTTAAAAATCAAATGGGACAAGGGAGAGGGATTATAGGAGGTAAATCCTCCTCATTTACTTCTCCCCCATTCGAATATTTCTCCATCCATCACACTAGCATGGAATGAAAGTAGCCAAGCCATGACGATTAGAAGGCAACCAAGCAAGTGAGAGACAAAGAGCTAGTTTATCTCGAGTTGGGGAGATGAGCCTCCCTAGCTTTAATGAATTCATTTGGGACACCAGTTGTATATGTAGAGAGGCCTAGAGCCTCATTAGGATTCTAATTTTTGGTTGTAAAACTCTGAGATATTTTCAAGCTCCAGACTTGTGAAAGTGTTATTGTTGTAATTTTCTATTTTGGTAATAAGAATGAGTTTTTTTTTGAGCTAGCATTGAGTTAACTTAGTGGGCTGAAGCTCCTGGGTTAGGGCCAAACCCTAGCAACCGAGGCTCCTCTTTCTTGTATTTGTATGTTTATATTAGTATCATAGCATCATTTTTAATTTTCTTTTAGATGTGTTTTCATTGCAAGCAGTGTAGATTGGATTGGTTGTTTATTAGTTTGCTTCCATTTGTGCCTTACTTCAGTAGCAGGTTAGTAGGGATAAAAGGAGTACCACAAGGTTTTTAGTGGGTGTCTTGGCCTCATTTACTCCCTTTGGGATCATGATTTGAGGAAGGGACCCTTGTGCAGCCCTAAAAACACAAATTTCTATTTCTTTCATAAGCTTTAGAGTTTACTGTATTTAAGTTAGCATTTGATCATTGTTGCAAAGTAGGATTTCATTGCCATATCTTCTATCTTCACTATTGTAGTAGATCTCATCCATGCTTTCATTCCCTTCAGCAACTTTCCTCAGGCATCATGTAGGCAGTTAGTTCATTAATTTGTTTTTTTTTAGCTTATGAGAATGCTTCTTGTTTACATAGATTTTTGGGAATTATACATGTTTTATGCAAAGCAGGTGCTTCAGGAGGAGACAAAGACTTCATGGCCAAAAACCACCTTCCACTCCATCCACCATAGTCATTTCTTGTTTTCACCATCGCCTTCACTAGTTTTCATCATTTTTCATAGAAATTCTTCCAAGCACATTGAGCGAATCCAACCATCCTCTATCTTTCCTGTTGACTTCTAAGTGATTCTAGCCCTTTACTCACTTCATTCCACCCATATAACACCTTCCCTAAGCCTTCCATCACCTCCAACACCTTCCATTTTCTCTCAGATGTATCCTGTAGGTTTACAGGGAATCATATAGGTTTCTAGTACATCCTGTAGGTTTTCCTGAAATGGCCTGTTTTGAGGATGAATTTAGGAAAGACCCGTAGCAAGTCACAAAAATCCTCCCAAGGTTATCCTTCGCCATCAAACCATCTCCTAACCCTTCCATCCATCCTCCAACATCCTTAATTCACCTGCCACATCACCAAAAGAAATTAGTTTGCATACTTGATTTTGCATGAAAAGACAAAAAGACAAAAACAGATATATTTCAGTCCCTTTACTTGCAATTTAGTGATGTTTGATGCTTCTTACATCCATGCTTAGATAGTAGCATTTGGTTCATGTTGATTTATCATTATTGTGAAGCATAGTTTCTTAGCAGTTAATTAGGAAATGGTGTGATTTAGCATTGAATTTCCGTCTTTTCCATTATTTCAGTAAAGTAGCTCTCCCTTAGAGTATATTTCCCTTTCTTCCATCAAGAAACCAAGCTTCTTCTGACTCCATAGAAGTCTATCTTGAAAACCCCAGTGGTCTCTCACTAGTTGAATCGTGACAAAGGAAGAACCATCACTTTTACTTGTGTATACAACACTGTCACCTCCATGTTTGTACAAACCCCCCGTTGACAAAGTAAAACTAGTAGCCCAGGCGCTGCAACATTCTTGCTGCAATATTGGTGCTCATCACTTTTTAGCACCATTGCTGGGGAGGTGTCTCAGTAATATGTGAATACTTCTTCTTTCTTCTATTTCTTGTCTCTAATATTCTACCATTAGTTTATTTCTACAAAAGTAATTTAGTTGCTTCCTTTTTCATTCTACATTTTTTTCTTTCCTTTCAATTTTGCAAGCAAGATTTCAATTCAACAAGTAGTTTTCATTCAATCAGTAGTTTCCATTTAATTAGCAATTTCAATTCTGCAAAGTGCTTTCCAAGTTTGAAAAAAAAACACAAAACCAACCCAATTTTTTTTTTCCTTTCATGCCTTGTAGGAATAGGGATAACTTAGGGAAATTTTTGCCAGATACCTCCACTGCATCAAACATCCAACCTTCCCTCTTCTTCGGTGGCTATGAATGGGAGGAACCATTAGGTGAGAAACCTGACATATTTGAAGAACCCACCGCGGAACAAGAAGAAGAAGAAGAAGAACCCATTCCTACTGAACCAATGGCTGAAAACAGAAATGAAAAATGGGATAGAGAGAGAGTTGAGGGTTCCTTCCCCATCAGGGAAGCTAATGGGGACACTAAGATGAAAATATAATCCCCTCTTCCCTACCTTATTTCCATGGCTTAACCAGAGAACACCCTAACACTTTCCTATTTGAGTTTTCTGTTATATGCGGAACCTATGACTATACAGATGATGAGCAGAAGTTAAAACTATTTCCATCTACCCTCAAGGATGCAACATTGTACTGGTTCATGGGTTGACCTAGGGATAACATAACAACTTGGGCTCAGATGCAAGAAGCCTTTAAAACAAGTATCAAGACTGTTGTCGGTCAAAGGATACTAAAGAGGAAATTTTTACGATGACCATAGGCAATGATGAATCCCTAGAGGATTACGGAGAAATATTCCAGCATAGTTACAAAAGGGCCAGGTGCACACTTGACCCTGAGTCACTAAACCTGCTTAGGGGAGTAAGGGAAGATCTTCTGGATACCCTACACTTGTTAGCAGGAGGAGATATCTACCAATTACCGTATGAGGATGTCAAGACTTTCTTTAGAAACCATTCTAGGGAAGCTAGGAAAAAGTGTAGGAGTAGTCAACCCATGGTCAGTACATCCTCTTCCAACTCATCCATCAAGGGTGAAATGGAAACATGCTAGAAGATTTCAAAAGTGAGATGTTGCAAACCCTTACATTGCAAATGGACACTATGCACATTAAGATAAAGTAGGAGGAAGCAGAGAGAGCCTTTCCCATTTTTGTCTTAGATTCACTAGGAGGCACCCTAGGAATGGATGTCCATTGAATTCTATTGAAATTTTCTCAGTGTGTGAATACAACCACTCCACAGATAAGTGTTGTTTTTCTCCTGGACTCAAATATGTATATCAAGGAGCTGAAGGGATACTTGAGCATCTCTGATACATAAACCAAAGGAGACCTCATGGGCCTAGACCATACCAGCAGGGCATGCAAGGGTCATCCCATGCATATTACAACCCCAACCAAACCACAACCATACCTTTTTGGGGATCCCCTACTGATCCTTCCTAGTCACACCCCCTCCTTGGTCTTGCATCTCAGTATCACTCCAAGCCAGTTAGCCAGTCATTTCAACCATATGCTCTGCCACAACCTAAGTGGAATGCATCGCCCCAGGGGTGGAGGCCCCAATACAAAAGTGCTCTAGGTTTATTTCCTCCACCACCTGCTCAATGACAACTATTACACTCTGCTCCACCCAAGCAACCCCAGGTGCTTGCCCAGCCAAATCCAAACGAGAACAACACACAGGCTCAGCAGGTATACAGTGGAGAGACATCATATCCAACTTATGTTGTGGAAATCGAGGAGATTAATCTGAGATCTGGGAGGGTTCTCTCAAATAACCAACCTACACCTCGACCTAGGGAGGTTGAGAAAGAAAGATAGGAAAGAATTCTTAAAGTGAATCCACCCTTTCTTGAAAGATTAACCCAACCACTCCAGCCTACCCTAGAAGAGACTAAACTTCTGGGAGAATTGGAAAATCTGTGTAAAGATTCCACTTCTCCAAGCAATAAAAGATGTTCCTATTTACAATAAGTTGATTAAGGAGAAGTGCTTCAAGCATCCATGGAGGCGAAGAAGAGATGCCCCATCCATTAATGTCATTGGATAACTATTTGACTTAATGATCAGGCAGGTAATCTGTTTAAAGTATTTGGACCCTGGAAGCTCTGTACTAGATGTGCACATCAATGGCACCATTGTCCCACACATTTTGATCAACCTTGGGACTTCCATTAATGTGATTACCAAGGACACCATGCTCAAGCTCAACCTCCAAGGTTCATTGAGGAAGACCAAAATAGTTCTGCAACTTGCAGAGCGTTCCACAGTGACCCCTGAGGGGATTGTGGAGGATGTGATGGTCTCCATTGACTCTTGGGAGTATCCTACAGATTTCCTAGTTCTCCAACCTAAGGCTAAGCTTACTGGTTACCCTCTCATCCTTGGGAGACCCTGGTTGGCCACTGCTGATGCTTACATTAGCTGTAAACCTGGGAATATGACCATCAAGAATGGGCATATGTCGAAGTAGTTAGTCCTATACCCTCCTACTCAGCCATCTGTAGAGTATGATTTACCTTTATGGTTGGAGGAGGAGGAAGAAGATGACGTTTATTCTGCCAAACTTTATACTTTAGAAACAACCATGGGAGGAGGACAACAAGATGAAGATGATTTGATTGAATACCTATTCCAAAGTCCAACTCCCAATACATTTCCCTTAGAAGATGTAGTAAAGGAACCCAGAACAATCATCAAATTGACCTATTCTTAGCTGATTCCAACCCCCTCAGTGTCAAAACCACAAAATTCAGCCCTGAGAGAACCTTGAAAATCAATCCATCTCTTTCTTCTCTCCAAGAAGAGAAGTTATGCAACATGCTAAAGGAACACCTAGATGCCTTCACTTAGAATTACAAAGAAATGAAGGGAGTACACCCCTCAGTGTATATTGACCACATATACATCAAAGAAGGTTGCAAGCCAGTTCAACAGCCCCAAAAGAGGATCTATCCATTTCTTAAATATATAATCAAAGAATAACTGCGACAGTCAGTGGGTCTCTTTGTTGGTGTTAGTTCCAAACAAAAATGGTAAGTGGAGAATTTGTGTCGATCACAGGGAGTTGAAAAAAGCCACAAAGAAGGACCATTTCCCTCTACGCTTCATTGATCAAGTGCTAGATGGCCTGGAAGGGAAATTTTTTTTCTCTTTCCTAGATGGATTTAGTGGGTAGAACCAAATCAAGATCAACCAGGAGGACCAGGATAAGACCACCTTCACTTGTCCTTGGGGTACTTTTGTCTATAGGGTCCTTCCTTTTGGCCTATGCAATTCTCCTACCACTTTCTAGAGAGCAGTCTTGAGTATTCTCTCCGAGTTTTTCCATGATGCCGTGGAAATTTATATGGATGATTTTACACCTTATGGTTGTTATTTTCAAGGGGTTCTATCCAACCTAGGAAAATTACTACAAAAATGCATTGAAATGAACCTGTCTCTCAGTCCCAAAAAATGTGAATTCTTGATGACTGCAGGGATCGTGTTAGGTCATTCAATATCTCAGCAAGGACTGTAGGTGGACCCAAACAAAATAGCTATCATCCAAAGGGCCCCACATCCTCAAAAGAAGAGAGATGTCAGATCTTTCCTAGGTTTAGCTGGATACTACCGAAGGTTCATAAAGGACTTCAACAAGTTGGCCTCTCCTTTATTTGGTTTGTTGGCTAAATACAATGAGTTTGTATGGTCAAAAAGTTGTCAAGAGGCCTTAGACACCCTAAAGAATAAGTTAACCACTACACCGATTCTTCGAGGCCCAAATTAGGCCTTTCCTTTTCATATTCATGTTGATGCCTCACAAAAAGCCATAGGGGCATCCTTAGGTCAGATAGATGAAAATTTTCCTTATTCTATCTACTTTATCAGTAAGAATCTGTCAAAGGCTGAACTAAATTACATAGTGATCGAAAAGGAACTCTTGATTGTTGTTCATTCATTGAGCAAATTTAGGCATTATATTATAGGCTATCAAACATTTGTGCATACTGAACATCCTACAATCAAATATTTAATGAATAAACTAGATGTGAATGCTAGGATTCTGATATGGTTACTTTTATTACAACAGCTTTATCTAACTATTGTTGATAAGCTCAGTAATGAAAATGTTGTTGCAGACTTTTTGTCCAGATTAAATTTGCCTGCAAGTGAAGAAGGAATGGTTGATGACCAGTTACCGAATGAGGACTTATTTTCTATTTCAGTGCTCTCTCCATGGTTTGTTGATATAGCAAACTATTTGGTATCTGCACAATTCCCACCGAACTTGTCCTTCAAAGAGAAAAGAAAGATAGTAAGAAAGAGCCCCCCCTCACTTGGATTGGGGGTATTCTCTTCAAACTTGGCCCAGATCAAATCTTGAGAAGGTGCGTCAGGGAGGAGGAAGTCTTTGACATCCTTCTGACCTGTCATGATGGGCCTTGTGGAGGTCACTTAGCAGCAAAGAGGACATCATTCAAAGTGTTACATGCAAGCTATTATTGGCCCACTCTTCATAAGGACGTGAAAATATATACTTTAGTGTGATTGGTTCCAAAGGATGGGAAGGCCTACTCTAAGAGATGAAATGGCTCTGCAGCCTTAGGTGACTTTCGAGCCATTTGGCAAGTGGGGCATGGAATTCATTGGACCTATTGACCCTCCTTCCAAACAAAAGCAGTATATCATTGTGTTGACTGAATATTTGACTAAGTGGTCTGAAAACAAGGCAATTAAGGCAACAATATAAGAGAAGGTAGCTGAGTTCCTAAGGAAGAATTTTTTTGACAAATTTGGGTACCCTAGAGAGTTGATTGCAGACCAAGGTATCCAGTTTACCTCCAACATGATTGTAGACTTTCTCAGCCAGCATAAGATCATGCATAGGACCTCCACTCCCTATCATCCACAAGCTAATGGACAAGTAGAGGTGACCAATAGAGCGTTGGAGGGCATCTTGACCAAAGTGGTAAGTAGCAGTAGGAAGGATTGGGCAGATAGACTAGTTGAGGCCACATGGGCCTATAATAAAACCTGGAAGACCACCACTGGATTCACAGCCTATGACTTAGTCTATGGGAAAAAGGTCTTGTTGTCCATTGAATTTGAGTATAACACATTAAGGATGGCAGCCCAACTAGATCTAGATCTCAGTAGTGCACAAAAAGAGAGATTTCTCTAGTTGAATGGTTTGGATGAGTTCAGAATGTAGGGTCTCCTACATATAGATGTAATTCAACTTCAGAGGAAGATCTGGAATATTAAGAACATCAAGGAAAAGCAATTTCAAGAAGGTGATTGGGCTTTGTTATATGATTCTAGGTATAAAGAGTTCAAGGGCAAGTTAAGGAAAAGATGGCTAGGACCTTATGTTGTAGAAAGATGACATGATAATGGTTTAGTAAAGAGGAGAACCATAGATGAAGAGGCCATTCCTTTACTTTTTAATGGACATCGACTGAATATTTACAAGAGACCATTGTCAAAACAAGAATTCATTGATGATATCAATAAAACAGTGATGGCAGTGGAGCAAGTTTCATCTCCTACCTCATTAAATAATTGAGAGAAAAAAAATAAAAAGAATAAGGACTTAGGTGAAAACCTCCATGAGGCGTCTAAGTCCCACTATCAGGTTGAAAACCTCTTGGGGCAGCCCAATGGTGTCAATTTAAAAATAAAGGAGAAAAAATGAGAATTAAAAGATCCATGGGTGAAAACCTCTCTTGATGCACCCAGGACAAACAACTAGGATGAAAACCACTTAGAGACGACCTAGTTGTTTTAAAAAAGAAAAGAAGAAAAAAAAAAAAGAAAAAAAAAAGAGAGAAAAATCATGAAAATTTGTATTTTTCAGGTTAGTAAGAAGGACGATCAGAGAGCAAAGGAGGATCACCAAGAGATCTATTTCACTCACTTTTTATTTTTCCACTCATTTTCATTCATCACTCTACCATTTCTCTCATTTTTTCCACTTCTTTCCTTCAGTTTACAAGGGGACTGTGTTTTCTACAGGATCCCCTATAAACTTACAGGATCCCCTGAAAACCTACAGGATATAGGAATCAAAGTGACCCAAAAATCCTATAGGAAGCGACCCTAAAGGAAAAATGACCTGCTATGTCAATAAAATAGCACCCCTACATCATCATTCCATGACCATACCTATGTCCACCTTCAGAACCCCCGACATTCACGCTTAAAAAAATATATCAATTTCAAAAAAAGTTCACAGTCTTCGAAAAATAAGGAAACAGAGAGCAATAGGGAGCATCACCTGAGTATTCCTCATCCTCCACACTCCTAGTCTCCCTCTCCATCCATGTCACCATCCTCAAACTCCCAGCAGAAGGTATGATTAAGAGTTATGAGAGAGAAGTAGCTAAAGGACATCCTGTAAGAAATCCTGTAGTAGCCTATCCCACAAAATACAAATCATAAGAACATAAGGCTTCTAGCATGATGATCCAAGAGAAGAAGGGACTCCAAAGTAGTAGCAGCACCATCATATTAAACACCAAGTACCTACACGACAAAAAAATCATCAGAGAATAATAGAAAAGGGAAGAATAATAACATGCAACCAATACACACAGCAAGCACCTCCAGTCTTCAACCACTGCAGCAAGGTACTAAGCACCATAGGTAAGTATCTCGCTATCTCTCTCATGTGCATAATGTTGTCAAAATATGTAAATGTTATGAGTAAGTTGGTTTATAAGTGAAATGTGGCCACTTGACTTGGCCACCTTCAATCAGTCAACAAAGACAAAACAATTTGTCCTCTCACACGTGGCAGCAGTCAACTCAAAAACAGAAAGGAGAAGGACAAAAGAAGTTAAGGCTATGGAAGCATGAAGTGGGAGTTGATTACGAGGAAGTGGGGAATGATGAGGTGGTAGTGGGGACCAACGGTCCAAAAATGGAAACCGTACCTCAACTGCCAGCACACCACCTCAACCCAAATGACCATAAGAGGAAATAATCATCGTCCCCATGCATTCATACATTCAATTCCTCAAGGCTCTCTCTCATAAGTCGCTTTCATACCTAGGCAACCTATAGCAAGGAAGACACCATGATTTTTCCACACAGGAATTCATATAGGATTGCACAGGAAATCCTACATGATTACACATAGAATTCCTACAGGATACACAAAGATAGTGTACAGGATAGGTCGAGATGAGTTTCAGAGGGGAAAACTCAGGGGTTGACCACAAAAAACATTATGAAGAGGTAGGCTCTGTACTTACATTCCTCTTTCCAAGTAAATTGAACAATAAAATCGTCTAGTTTGAGTGAATTCGACAGTTGTTTAAGAGAATTGTCCACACAGTCAACTCAGTTTTTTACTTCTGCATTTGAAAATTGTATTAACCATCTCATCTCCTCAAAACATCACCAACCAAGATGAAAGGAGGGTTTAGTAAGAGGGAGCCCACTAACACTGTGAGAATCCAACAACACCCTCAGGTACTAGAAATCTTCACAACGCATAATTGGATGGGTTTTTTCAAAAAATTAAGGGGTTATGATGATGAGATGGCCCAATATTTTTCTCTCTCCCTCATTCCACTCACCAGAGTCCATGCTACTATTGTGGTAAGAGGCTTCTCCATAGAACTCACCCCTGAACTCATCAACAGAGTTACCACACTTCCCCTAGGAGTACCATGGAGGAAGGAAGACAAAGGAGATAGCTAGGTTTCCAAAAGGAAATTCTTTTTAGAAGGTGAGGAACCCACTGAGGACAAAAATGGAGTAAGGAGAGAAAGTCTACCATATCCCTGGAATGAGGTAAGCTACCAACTTATCAAATACATTTCATGTGAGGGTAGGTATAGTGTGGTCTATGGCTATCATTTTAGGCTTCTTGAAGAATTGATACTTGGAGCAGAAACACCCCCTCTCCATAGGCTCAACATACCATACTTCCTGTGCAGCAATCATAGATAGAATGACGCATCAAAGTGCAAGATGGAAAATCCCAACAGTCAGCTCACCATGGGTTAATTATAATCCTTATAGAAGATTCCCTCCAAAACCTTATAATTTCTATACAATGGTTAGTTTTCAGAGACATGCAGGTAGAAGAAGACATCAAGGCTCTCACATATGATGTTAGTCCTATTGTTAGTGAAGAGGAAAAGGAAGATATTGAAGCAGAGGAAGAAGAAGTAGAGTAGGAAGAGGAAGAAACATAAGGAGATGAAGATGAGATGGAGGAAGAAGAAGATGAAACCGAAGAAAATGAGGAAGATGAAGAAGAAGAGGAGAAAGACAAGGAGGATGATGAAGAAACAGAGGAGGATGTTAAGGAGGGAACTGATAAAGATGATGAGGATCTACAAGAGGAAGATGAAATGAACGACATAGGTGAAGAAAGCAATGGGAAGGAGGGGGCAGAAGACAACGATAAGTCACCTAGGGTGTCTCCAGAACCCACTGAGACAGAGGCAACAACTTCCCTCACTGCTCTTAGCACCCCCATCAAGTAAAAAGGCAAAAGACAAAGGCAAACCCCCTTATATTTCACGACAAGGAAAAGCAGAAGAATAAGGCACGAGAAACCCTAAACACGAACCAAAATTCCCATTATGATTGAAGAGTCACCTTAAAAAAAGGAGAAAATGCATTCCCCTAAGTCTCCTATCACTTATGTGAGAAGACCTATGAATAGATCAACCTCCTCTAAGGGAAAAGAAATCCTACACGATACACAGTAGAATCTACAGGAAGCAGAAGCAGTCCTACAGGATATTCTACTGAACCTACAGGAGACACAAAAATTGGAAAAGGAGGTAGGCCAATTGCAAAGAACTAAAGAAGAGGACCCATAGTCAAAAGAACCTGTCCCCCAACCTAAACTTGACTCCTACTATAGGTTTATTGAAGGAGGCAGGGTCATACCTCAAAAATTTGTTATTCCACTGTTCTTCAAGCTTCAAAAGGAGAGAGCTAGAACTCATCGATGGATGCAGATCGCCAAATCCAAGGGGGTGGAAGACATTGGGAACATTGAGCAGAAGCTAAAGTAGATGGGCAGATAGCTAGGTAGCTTGAGAGACATAGAGGCCATAATGAAAAATTAACTAGAAACAGTAAATGTATGATTGAGAGGACATTTGCAAGAAAGAGTGAATCAATTGGCATGTATAGCCAGTCTCTCTTTGGAAGAAATACAGTGTAGGATGCCAGCTAAATCTTATTCCCTATACCTCAAGGAACAGTGGCTGCAGTTCCAAATCAAGACCCTACCACAGAGAGGCACCATGCCATTTCAGGACTGCAGGAAGTTCATTGATCTTTGTGATCAGAGCAGACTAGAAGATAGGGCCAAGATGTCTAAGTTTTATTTGCAAAACATGGCCTTAACAGACATGAATGTATGGGACCCTAATGCCAAGCTAGGAGGTTTACAGTTGATGGCTTTGGCATCATGGATGAACCATGAGGAATCAAGGGCTGCAAAGTTGAAGAAGATATTGGCAAGAAATAAAATTGAACCTCTTATGATCAAAGCTAAACAATCAGATCCCATGGCCCTCATCAACACCCATAATTTGATTGCCAATTATCCTCATCTTGCAGCTAGATATCTTGTTGCCCAAGAGCAAGCAATTTCACATTTTGAGGACATGTCAAGGTTGTTAGGGGATGATATCATACATTCTTTCCTGAGGAGATGGAACAGATTGCCATACAGCTTAAAAATAAGAGAGTACCACTCTCCTCAAAGATTGAGAGAAGCACTAAAAATGACACCCATGTACAAGTAATCTATGAAAAGGCTGAACATGACACCCATGTACAACTCTCCTCAAAGATTGAGAGAAGCACTAAACATGACACCCTTGGACAAGTAATCTATGAAAAGGCTGAAAGTCAATTGGATTGGCCTGAAACTCAGTCCACCACTACTCTTAGGAATACTATAAGGAAGGAAGGAAGAAGAAGAAAAGAGGTAGTGGGAGGAGGTAGAAACGAAAGCAAGCTTCTATGAACAAGAAGAGGAAACCACAATAGAGGCATGGGATGTCAGGGAGGCCACTAGAGCTATGAAGGATATGGATATTGATTGAGTTTCTCAGAGGATGAGCAACACTTTCAGTAAGGGGGGTGATGACAAGCCTCATCATTGGGTAATTATATTGGCCTTAACTCACCTCCTAGCTTAGTCAAACCAAATTTTCTCACAACTTATTACATTTTTTTGATTATATTTTGTTTATGAGATGAGTTAGAGTTGGATATGATGCCTAGTGGACTAATATGCATTGAATGAAGGATTGAAGGAGAAAATCAAGGAATTTTGGCAAATACTAAGGTTAAAACCCGAATGGGACAAGGGAGAGGGATTTTATGAGGTAAGTCCTCCACATTTAATTCTCCCCCATATGAATATTCCTCCATCCATCACACCAGCTCAGAGTGCAAGCAGCCAAGCCATGAGGATTAGAAGGCAATCGAGCAAGTGAGAGAGAAAGCTAGTTTATCTCGAGTTTGGGAGGTGAGCCTCCCTAATTTTAAGGAAGTCATTGGGGAATTTAGTTGTATAAGTAGAGAGGCCTAG
The DNA here is from genome assembly GCA_031772625.1 of Pinus tabuliformis. Lineage (NCBI taxonomy): Eukaryota > Viridiplantae > Streptophyta > Pinopsida > Pinales > Pinaceae > Pinus > Pinus tabuliformis. The sequence continues at coordinate 635,169,351 of CM062818.1, read as the reverse complement.
AGCCTCATTAGGATTCAAATTTTTGGTTGTAAAACACTAAGATATTTTTGAGCTCCAGACTTGTGAACGTTTTATTGATGTAATTTTATATTTTGGTATTAAGAATGAGTTTTGTTTTGAGGCAACACTGAGTTAACTTAGAGGGCTGAAGCTCTTGGATTAGGGCCCAACCCTAGCAACCAAGGCTCCTCTTTCTTGTATCTGTATGTTTATATTTGTCTCATAGCGTCATTGTTAATTTTCTTTTAGATGTGTTTTCATTGCAAGTAGTGTAGATTGGATTGGTTGTTTATTAGTTTGATTCCATTTGTGCCTTACTTCAGTAGCAGGTTAGAAGGGATAAAAGGAGTACCACAAGGTTTTTAATGGGTGCCTTGATCTCATTTCCTACCTTTGGGATCATGATTTGAGGAAGGGACCCTTGTGTAGCCCTAAAAACACAGATTTCTATTTCTTGCATAAGCTTTAGAGTTTACTATATTTAAGTTAGCATTTGATCAATTTTTCAAAGTAGGATTTTGTTGCCATATCTTCTATCTTCACTCTTGTACTAGATCTCATCCATGCTTTCATTCCATTCAGTAACTTTCCTCAGGCATCATGTAGGCAGTTAGTTCATTAATTCTGTTTTTTTTTAGCTTATGAAAATGCTTCTTGTTTACATAGCTTTTTGGGAATTATACATGTTTTATGTAGAGTAGGTGCTTCAGGAGGAGACAAAGACTTCATAGCCAACACTCAACTTCCACTCCATCCACCATAGTCATTTATTGTTTTCACCATCACCTTCACTAGTTTTCATCATTTTTCATAGAAATTCTTCCAAGCACATTGAGTGAATCCAATCATCCTCTATCTTTCTTGTTGACTTATAAGTGATCCTATACCTTTACTCACTTCATTCCACCCATATAACACCTTCCTTAAGCCTTCCATCACCTCCAACACCTTCCATTTTTCTCTCGGCTGTATCCTATAGCTTTACAGGGAATCATATAGGTTTCTAGTACATCTTGTAGGTTTTCCTGAAATGGCCTGTTTTGAGGATGAATTCAGGAAAAAACTCTAGGAAGTCACCAAAAGCCTCCCAAGGGTCTCCCACACCATCCAACCATCTCCTAACCCTTCTAGCCATCCTCCAACATCCTTAATTCACTTGCCATATCACCAAAAGAAATTAGTTTGCATACTTGATTTTGCATGAAAAGACAAAAAGAAAAAAACAGATTTATTTCAATCCATTACTTGCACATTAGTGGTGTTTGATGCTTCTTACTTCCATGCTTAGATAGTCGCATTTGGTTCATGTTAATTTAGCATTATTACAAAGCATATTTTCTTGGTAGTTAATTAGGAAATGGTGCGATTTAGCGTTGAATTTCGGTCTTTTCCATTATTGCAGTACAACAGCTCTCCCTTAGAGAAGATTTCCCTTTCTTCCATCAAGAAACCAAGCTTCTTCTGACTCCATATAATTTTGGCTTGAAAACCCCTGTGGTCTCTCTAGCTGAATCATGACAAAAGGCAGAACCATCACTTTTACTTGTGTATACAACACTGTCACCTCCAAGTTTGCACGAACCCCAGGTTGACAGAGTAAAGCTGGTAGCCCAAGATTTGCAACATTCTTGCTGCAATACTGGTGCTCATCAGTGCAGCTCACACTGCCCCATCATCTATCCATTGGCCCTTGCCTCGTCTACCGATTATTGAAAACAACCTACTTTGCCACATTTAATTAATTAAATTTCTCCTTTTGAAGGCACTAGTACCAGCAATATCATAGGCATAATATGAGCCCTTTCATTTAACTACTTTTGGTTATTTCTTTCCATATAGTTGGTTCATTCCTTACCATTTATTTCCTGGCTGTAGTGTGCTCTAGTACAGTAGTTGCTACAACTCTCAATCAAGAGAGAGATATATCCCTTCCCTACCCGCATGATGCGTTATACATCATAAACCCCTTCTTAAACTGTTGGGTCATGTATTTACTTCTTTGATCAAAGATCTCAATGTTCCAGTAGTTTATTCTTTTTTTTTTAGCATCTCCAGTCCTAGATTTTTTCTTAGGTTGGTGATGATAACTCAAATCATTACTCTTGGCAGGGGCTAGAAGATATTAAAACACCATTAAGAAAATCCTACAAGATTGACACTAGTAATCCTGAATCAAATCTTGCAGGAGAAATTGTTGTTGTAATGGTAGTAGCTTAAATAGTCTTCATGAAGCCTACTTTAAAGTTTCCACATAACAATTTAATGAGAAGAAATTGGACCTCTTCTTTCACAGTTCTAGAGGGGCTTGATTTTGATATTTGATCCAAAGGATTACTTGGAAATAAAAATTTATGGGTTATTAAATTGATCTGTCATACTATTGGCTAGTAATATTTCTCCTAAGGGTTGCAGAACTAGGGTTCATAGACCATCTTTTATTCTATGGTTTCAAACCCTTCTTGTCTCCTTCAAAGGGGTTTCTTGAGGTCTTCAAATTACTTTCTTTTCCTAACCATATGGATTGTTGCTTCCACACACGTATGCCAACAAAATTTGTTGTGTTATTTAGTTGATCTATAATACTATTGAGTGGTATAATTTCTCCTAACGACTGCAGAACTAGGGTTCATAGGTCAACTTCTGTTCTGTGGTTCCAAACCCTTCTTGTCTCCTTCAAAGGGTTTTCTTTAGGTCTTAAAAAAACTCCCTTTTGCTAACGAGATGGATTGTTTCTTTCAAAAACGTATGTCAATGTACTTTGCAAATCATATTGTAATAGATTCAGAAGATGATATTATGGGTATTCATTGCACCTTATTTGGAGACATCATTTGTATTGTAGGGGTTAGTACCTTTCTATTGGATGTCATTGGTGATGTGAAGACTACTCAACTTCTAGTAAAGATTCATACTGACTCTAATAAGCCTATGGATGCTTGTTTACAAAGGGAGACCCCTCTTGGCTCCTTTAATGAAATTTCTACTCACAAGTATGCAAAATCTATTGGATGACTATATGGATGATTCTCAAATTATTTCAATAGATTAGCTTGATTGCGTGGATATTTGTCTTCCACAATATGTTATTTGTCTTTACTAGAAAAATTAATTATATGAAATATTTCACATGGATATTTTATTTCCCCATGGTATGTTGGTTTCTCTTGGATGTACTTTCAAAGGTAGTTTTGGTGCCATTGACAAAAAGTGTGGTCCTTCGTGCTCCTCCAATTGACCACCGTAATTCACTAGTTCTTTCTTTCAGACTTTAGTCAAAAGACCAAATTACTAGTTTATAGTTCCTTCTTTCATACTTTAGCCAAAAGACTCAATTACCGGGTTGTGGAGTGATGTTGGTATTGGTACTATATTGTTTACTAAAATAACCTTTATTTCTTTTATATTGTTCCAATTCAGTCTTAGCTAATCCAATTTATTTATTTCCTCTTGTCCCAAGCTAGATACATATGTGTCAAGTTTTCTTGTGAAATTTCAATTATGAGATGAAGTAATAAGCATAAATCTTTGTGAAACATGGGAAATTTCCTACATTTTGAAACTTTTCTATGTTGCAAATGTGATCGAACAATGTAGTGACCAAAATTTATATAATTTTCCCTAGATATAATATGCACTATTTAAAACTAAAAACGTATAGAGAAAATAACTATGCTATTCTAAAAAGCACTATATTTGTATATGGTTCATACCCAAAATCATTAACAGAGTTTTTTTTCATTCTTTAAAGCTTGGATGTGGCATGAGTTAGAAAAGTAGTGAGGGGTTTCACCTCATTACACTATTATGTTTTGGTAAAAAAAATTAATAACCAAATTTTGCTAGGGATGTTGTTTATGCAATGCTTCTTGAGTAATTTCATGAAACACAATGGTTTTCATGATTCTAAATCACTTTTCACCATGGTCTTAGATGTTCCATTTGTTTTTATTATATTCCATTTGATACCATATTAAATATTCAACATGATTTTGTCAATTGCTACATCCATGGGATCGTGTGTAGCTAACATGATATTCTCTCTCCAAATTATTGGTTGGTGGACTTCTCATTTGAATATAGATTTATACTTTCTTCTCTACAGGAATAAATAGGTATAATCCAAATGATACTACAATGTCCTTTTCCTTTTTTCCAATCATCTAAATGTATCTTAGCAATGCTCCATTCCATCAAATCCAACCAACAAAAATCAATGAAAATTCTCTTGAAATGTATACTCTGAAGTGCCAAGCCACCTTGCATCCATTTACTTCATTTCCCTCTTTATTGCACCTAGAAAAGACATCAGTTAATTAAGAAGAACAAAGATAATATTTGAACATCATTTTCATCTTTCTTACAACTATACAATACATCAGTTAATTAATAAGAATGAAGATATGATTTAACCATTGAGATATGGTTACACGTCATTTATCCTAGAATATAATATATAAAGGCACTTCTAATTTTCCATTTGGACTATCATCGTTTTATCCAACTATGGCTAGTATCACACACTCTTCAATTTGAGTTTTTGGGATATACTTACGATACAATTTCATAATATCATAAGAGGCCCAGAAAGTAGGAAAAAAATTTACTTTATAATCGAATGTCCATAATTTCAATGGATTGAAGATGAAGGCCAAGGCCATTAAATTAAATCTATAATAAACTCTACCATTGTGAAGCATATCAAAGATGAGAAGATTAGAGATCAAAGTTTTTATCTTTTTCATTAGAATGTTATCGCAATTGACCAAAGTTGACAATCCCATAAACTATTTTCCATTCTATTAGAGAACCAAAATAAGTAACCATCATAGGGAAATGAATGTGAGCTATAGCAATATCTAGATGCAAATCTTGATACAATATGATTCCACATAAATGCTTCTATAAATCTTCTGAATTTGAAGTGAGCATTCAAAACAATGTTTCTATGCCAAATTTCAAGCCAGTTTCCATCCACGTTGCATCCAATTATTTCTCAGTGATCAAACTGATGTCATGTTTTTCATGCATTCGCAATATATCCTTGGTCATATTCAAAATTCTAAAAAATCCCATGTGATTTTCCTCAGCTCCAATCAACTTCATAAGCTTTGGAAATGGGATACATGTAAATCTGGAATTACACGTGTTACAATTTTCATTGGCCAGTATGTAACCTTAATAGATGAAGTAATTTGATATGGAGGATCATTAAGTAAAAAATATCTATGTTACATTCCACAAATACTAATAATGTTTGGTGGAAGAAATGCAAGTTTCAACAAGCCAGGAATTCCCTTAGCAAGAATGGCACCTAGATGAGAAGTAGTTGTAAGGTACAGTGGTCAAGGCTTCTTCCCAAATGGGACAATTACATTTCAATTTTTTTTATGGATCAAGTCCATACAACTCCCTTTACTGGAATGAGCCTTTTCCATTGGCTGGGATGTTATATGAACCCATGTGAAGAAAGATGGAATAAAATTTCACTGAAAAACTAATGTTATGAACATAATTAGGTGTTTCAAACATGAATAAATCCTTGTCTAGTCCTTGTCATCCTTTTACAAACACCTCTCTTCGAATCTAATGAAATTTTCATAAAATAGATAAAAGCAAGTGATGTTAAATTTTATTTTCAATAATTGTGAGGTCGATAAATGAGTACATTTCTAGAATACTAGGTGAAGAGGTCCACATATTAATAAGTGATAATCCTAGAATCCATAATTTGTAGAGAATACTAGTCAAATATGGTATCACTAAAGTTTGGAACTTTTACAATGTTTATGAGTCCAACTGGCTTGGGAAAAAGGACTTCTACAAAGTAGAAGACGGAACAAAAGGACTTCTACAATGTAGAATATTGTTCCATTTCCTTGGCCACATTCCAATGAAAATATCTATAGTTATAAGCATGTAAGACATCATACCCTTCCTGTGAGAATGATAAGCAATCTACATTTTATGGGTGTCAAAACAACATGTTAAAACATTTAATAGGATTTTTCATGCAAATCTATAACATACAAGACGCACATAACATTATTCTCTCTCCTAATGTGAGATAGAGAAGTGTCCTATAACATCTCCCTTTCAAAAAAAAATTACTACCATACAATGCGTAAAAAAAATAAATGGAAATTACTTAGTTCACAAGCTCAATAACTTTTCAATGTTTTAACTCTCATCGTTGTAACCTAATACCATAATGTTTTCCCATGGTTGACTTGGGCTCCTTACCTTCGAACCGCAATCACGTTTTCCTTTAAATGTATATTTATATGTGCTATTATGCTTTAATAGAGCCTCTCCTTATGGGTTTTGGAGCGATGATACGTGTATCGAATAAACTTACAACTGAATACATTTTCATATATCGTCATGAATGAACTGAATACTATGATCTTGACTATACTTCATGGTTCGTAGCCGACACAGAAGTTGAGTTTGGATTATCGTATAACACTATTTTTGAACTTTATACATTGCAAGCTCCTCTATTGGAAGTTTTCTGACTCTAAAACCAACACACACTGTCATTCTTGGGACCCGATTTGTTGGAATTGATGTTGGGGTGGGCATCGACGGTATGGATCATCGTTCCCAGTTTTGGCACAGGTTTTTTTCGAAAATGCCGAAGAATATGTATCTACTTTCTGAGAGTTCACGACATAGAGAAGGAACCCTGCTCTTTCTGAGCGTGGAGGAGGTAAGTAATTTGGTTATTTTCGGTCGATTTTCCCTTTTTGGCGTACTCTAACTAAACGACTTATTTTTGTAATTCCCTTTGCAGGTTCAAGTCCCCTTGGTTTCAGTTATTGAATTTCACTTATTCAGTGTAAAACTCGATTTGACTACCAAGTTTTTGTTACGATACTATCTCTTGGGGTTTATTTACACCAGATTTTCAAGAAAGGACTTCGACCACTTTGTATTTAATAAAAACCTTCGGTATTGGCCATACTACCTTAAACCCTCGTTTGGAGATACATGCAATTCTTATATCTTATAGCTTATTATAATGATTTTCCTTATTGAACAATAAGTGATGTCGAGTTCCTAATAGTTGATTCGATGGTCTCCAGCCCTATTAATAAATAATTTAATATCAGATATACACAGTGCTATGACTTGCATGTTCTCCATTTCTTTTTTTTGTCCTTTCTTACAAATTTTGGAGTTATTGTTAATTTTTTATGCAGTTACATCCTCTCATCGCTACTATAGAAAAGAAACTCAATAAATTGAAAGAGAATTAATGTTTATCAGTTTTAAATCCTTATTTATTCATTTTTCAACCTCTCAAACTCTCTTTAGGGATAACAATGATCGCTACCATAGAAAAGAAACTCAATAAAGTGGAAGAGAATTAATGTTTATCATTTTTAAATCCTTATTTATTCATTTTTCAACCTCTCAACCTCTCTTTAGGGCTAACAGTGGTTGACTAAATTGTCAGGGCTTGCTTCTTTTGAACCTCTTCCAGGAGGAAGGTCTAGCTCGATAAGTATTCTCCTACTTTGTTGTTGAGGCTCTGTTATAGAATGTTATAATTAAACATTGAATTTATTTTGTAGGAATTATTGTTTGATGCTCTCCATCAATTATCTTCATTGCATGGTTTCTCTTGCTTGCCTCACAATCTCCTAATGGAGTTGTCGAGACTAGTAATGAGGGTTCCTTTGCCTACTATATCAAGAAAAATATGGGTCTTATTTCCCATTTAACTGAAAAATGTACATCAAATTCTACATGGCTCTAATATGATTGCAAATATTCTTAGAGTTTTCCCCAAAATGTAAGCTAATTATTTCCTTTTCTCTATTGATATGGTTTTCCCATGGAATGCCTTGAAGGATAACTTGAGGTAATTGTTATCTGCACCCCTTTTTTTATTAGTTGATGAGGCTTTATTACTTCCTAAATTATTTCCTTTCATTGTGTAAAAAGGTACTCACTTTATTCCATATCGAGAATGAATACCATCAATTCTTGCAATTGTTCCAGTTTTATCTAACACTAAATTCCTCTTCTCTATCAGGAAAAATTTTCAAACCAATTAAGGTTTTCTACTTAAGGCTGCAATTAGAGTTTTGTTTTCCTCCTTCCATGTATTTATTAGCTATGTGTTTGGACCCTTTTTATGGTGCTATGTAGATTTTATTACATTTTCTACTAGTTTACATTGCCTCATCTTACGACATACTGTCGTCAATTGTAGACTACAAAATCTACATATTTTCCTGATGCTTTGTTGCCACAGACCCTTTTTTGTCCTAGGATATTCTATACCAATATAAAATTGCTCTTAAATTAGGCTCCAACTTTCATGTTCTATATAATTTTTTTCTTTTTTCTTGTGACATATATAGTGTTATGTTTTTTTGTGCAATCCCATTCTTGTGGTCTGTCTTAACAAAATTGTTGGACTATTACTTAGACTCTTTTCTTAAAATGTGTTGTACAGTGTATACAAACAACCTACAGTTGCAACATTAGTTTGTGCGCCATCACGTGAAGAATACTAAGAAGTTGAGGATTTTCCTCTCCTTGAATTGGAAACAAAGATAACCATCACCGACTCAAAGGTTGAATCAATAGGTCACTAGGATAAAAAAAAGTTAACCAGATAGGTTATTCATTGCATAACATTAAATTGGCATTGATATTTGTATCAACTTTCCTAATCCCTATTGGAAATAAGATACTAAGTCAGCCTTCCTAATTCTAATTAAATTTCAAATGCAAAAATATAAAGAGTCACCTAAACCTCCATTGAAAGGAAATTCCAAATCAACTATACTACAATTGGCTATACTACAGGCCAACACCTTTTAGCCACCATCATATCTGTTGTAAGAATATGCATGTTCAATTTTGGTAAGACCATGTAGGAAAAAGGGGTGGATCATAAAAGATTGATTCTCCAAAACTTAATAAGACACAACCAAGCCTGCAAAAATCAATACTAGATATAATTTGGAGAAGATGGATAAATTCTTCACATTCTATGTCCACAATCTGAATTTTTTTTTATTAAAGATTATGCTAGTTGGATAAAAGAAAAATTTAAGTCTGTTGGAAAAAGAAATCCATAGTTCAATAAAAAAAGAAAGCATTTGGGTTGAATGGTAGTGGCAAGGAGACTTGAGCCAAAGTGTGGCTTGAGGGGGAGGTGTAGAAGATAAAAATCCACGTATTGATATCAAATCAGTAATTGTGCCCATCATAAAAGTTGTGTATCACTCAGGGTAGAGAAACCGACTGGAAGAAGGTGTTAGTTTACCTATGTGGCTCAAAGAGTTTTCCAGCTACAATGATCTTACTTCAACAGAATAACATACACTAGTACAACACCCTCATTCAACAATCCATACAACAATGTTGAGGGAACACTAGTATTTAGAGGAGTGAGGGACAAGGGGGGACATGCATGATTCTTGCACCATATTCAACGCACTTTCAGTTTTAGATGTTTTTCTATGTTCAATAGTTCAGTGCTAGATATCTATTTTTATTGATATAGTTATGTATGCAAAAAGTAGGGTGAAGGTCCTAAAGTTGGTAGGAACACTCTTACATGAGGATTCCGAGCACACTGAAGGATGGAGATATGTAGGAGAGAACAACTTATTTTTGGCATGGCTATGGTTAAAGTTCACACTGCCAATAAACATTTTTTTGTGCATGCATCTAGAATCATTGTCCCTATCTTCTTCCTAGTCTATAAAGGAGAAACAAAGCACACCATTCTATGGTTTTAAAGTTTGTATTTTGACCTATAGCTTTATCTTTCTATTTTCAGAATTAATATAAAATCAATGATTCTATTTTGATTAATTTTATTTGTATGGATAGTGGTTTGTTTATTAGCAGTATTTGGTTGTGGATAAGTACAATTAACATAGATTTTCATTGGTGTTTTCAACTTTAATGATATATAACCTTTATGTTAGTTTCCAAAGTACAAAATATACTCACCACAGTCTGATTTTGACATGGTATCCAGGTATATTTATGGAAACCTTCCACGAATCCATGTATGGAATCAAAAGCACAAAAGTCCAAAGAAACACCCTATGTTACATGCAATCTTGATCGTGAATGGTTTGGGAATTTATCCTAAACTCAACCTAAGGTCAATCTAACCACACTCAAGTTTTTTCCTATAAATACAAGGGTCTGCCATGGGTTTGGGTTAGCATCAGAGCATCTGAGATAGACAGAGAATTTGAGATTGAAGATTGAAGATTGGAGAATTAGAAACTGGAAGCTTCAACATTCGTAGACTGCAGAGAGAAGATCAGAAGGAAGGAAGAAATTGAATGACCAACCCAATATGTTCATTAGAGGTGATAAAGCAACATAGTGGTTCTTGAATTATAATCTCAAGAAACACAATATTAGTATCCTAAGATGGGTATGCATTTTGGGGTAATGTCATAGGCCTACCTCCCATGGATGGAATGTCTCCTGTAGGTATGGTTTTACTTATGGCCTATGGGAAGGGCTTCCTGGGTCTAGTAGGATTTACCCTCCAGAGAAAATCAAATGGGACTGTGACTTATCAAATAAAATGGCCACATGGAATAACCTCCCTGAGTAATCGCCACCTTCCACGGAAGGAAGTCCTAGTTGAGAATGATTTCATGGAAGTCGAGGAGGCCCTAGCTATTATTTATCATTGGTTATAATCTTTCAACTAGAATGAAGCTAATCAAATGGAAAATTGGAGAGAAAAGAATACAAGGTTGGACCAGCGAGGATGGTAACTATGATAGTAGGGGACCTATTCTTTCTATGTGATCAACTAGACTAATTTCTCTCTTCAGTTAATCCTTTGTTATTGATGCCTCGTTACTAGGTGGATTGTTGAATAAACAGGATGTCCTTGAGTGTTTCAACAACTCCATCTATACTTCTCTGAGATATCCAAGAGCCCAAAAAAACTATAGACAAACTGAATCTCCTGTGATGAATATCGATGGATATGGTTGTCGTACAAGTTAAATATCTCCTAAAAACACAGAAATACTAGTCCATATGGTTGGGATGAATTTTACAGAAGGGACAGTGCTATTTTTCAAATTAAAAGGGCCATCTAATTAAAAAAATATTTAAAATAATTTGTTTATTTTATTTAATATATATTTTCATATCGTCTCTAGATAGACAAAAATGAAATTGTCTCGAGAGAGATAAATGAAGTTTTCTCTTAAAAGAAAATAATTCTTGTGTTCTATATTTTTTTATTTTTTTAATATGAAAATTAATTTGACTATTTTTTTTTAATATATATTTTCATATCGTCTCTAGAGAGACAAAAATGAAATTGTCTCTGGAGAGATAAATGAAATTTTCTCCTAAGAGACAATAATCCTTGTGTTCTATATTTTTTGTATAGAGATATTAATTTGAGACACCCACTTAAAGAAAATATTTAAGACAATATATAAGTTTTTTTTGTCTCAACTTAAGACAATTTACTCAAAAATGGTCTTAAATATTGTCTTAAAACCCCTCTCTATTTAGTAGTGATATTTGACATCATGTTCGGTTTGGGTTTACACAACCTAAGAATGAATCAAAATAATGAGCCCTCAACAATGTAGAGAGGGAATAATGGAAGAAAGAAAAAAATAAGAGTGCACAAGTTTTGCAAATTATCCATTAGGGAGTGGACTGAGCAATGTTCCAAAAAATTATGATCACGTCTTCAACAAATTCAGCATGAGAGACATTGGTGAAAATCTATAAAGGTATGGTGAAAGTCATTATTATTAAGCTGTAGAATACTAGAAGAGATTTTAATAGTTTGTAGATGAAGGAAATATTGGAAATTGATTCATTCATGAATCAGGTCTTGAATATTGTAAATCACTTAAAATTTTTTGGTGATGACATAGAAGATCAAAAGGTGGTTGAGAAGGTTATTAGATTTTTTTCTACCAAATTTGACATTGTGGTAGTTGTCGTAGAAGAAGACAAGGATTTAGAAATGTTAACAGTTGATGAGTTCATGGGATCACTTCTATCCCATGAGGCAAGGATAGATAAAAATAAGGATTTCACTTTAGAAACCGCTTTCAAAATCTAGCTTTCTATTTCAAGAGACAAAGGTTGAGATAAAAGTAGATCGAGAGGTAGAACACGAGGCATAAGACATGGTGGTCAGAGAGATGGAAAATAAGGGAAGGAACATGAAACTAGAAGCAACAACAAAAGCTTCAACAATAATCAAAGAGTTGAAAAATCAAAGGTTATATTTTATTATTGCAATAAATTTTGTCACTATGCCCATGATTGTAGGAAGAAGATAACTGATCAAGGAAAGGAGAGAGGTAACATCACCACAGAAAATTCTCACTCCACGTTCCTAGCTTTCCATAACATGCATGAACCTTATGATAATGTGTGGCTATTATATAGTGGTTGGAGTAACCACATGATAGGCAACAAGAATTTGGTTGTAGAACTGGATCACTCTGTGAAGTCAAAGATAAAGTTGGGGACTAATAAGACTGTGGATGTAGATGGAAAAGGAGTGGTCAACATTATGACGAGAAGGGGGAGACAAAGAGAGTCTCATAGGTATATTATGTAGTTGGCCTGAAACATAATTTTATAAGTGTTGGTCAATTGATGTAGAAGGGATTATAGAGTTATCTTTCAGGGATAAGACTATGTTATATATGACAAGCCCCCAGACAAGAACTGATAGTGAAGGTGCATATGAGAAGGAACTGACTCTTTCCTTTAATCATGAATTACAATGATCAAGTTAGTTCTTTTAAAGTTGCATGTTCTAATGATTATTGGTTATGGTACTTTCGGTTTGGACACTTTTAGTTCTCTAGTTTAAGATTGTTGCAACAAAAATAGATGGTTAAAGGATTGTGCCTCATAAAATAACCCGCTATTACTTTTGAGTTTCACACCTTGGGAAAGCAACACCTTGAAAGTTTTCTGAAAGGAGTTGCATACAAAGAAAATAATCCACTAGAGTTGGTTAATATAGGCTTGTATGGATCCATGATGTCACAATCAATTGGTGGAAGTTGTTACTTCCTTACCTTCATTGATGATTATAGAAGAAAGACATGTGTTTACTTCCTGACATATAATTTTGAAACTTTTGCAACGTTCAAAGAATTCAAAATCTTAGTAGAGAACCAAAGTGATTGTTCAATCAAGATATTGAGCAGAGATCGTGGTGGAGAATATGGTTTGAAGGCATTCCATGATTACTGCAAATAACATGGAATCAGGAGGCAATTTACAACTAGATATACACCATAGCAAAATGGTGTAGCAGAGAGAAATAATAGAACAATTATGAACATGGAAAGGAGCATGCTGAAAGGAATAAACTTGTCTAATGATTATTGGGGAGAAGTAGTTGTATGTGTTGTTAATGTGATAAACATATCTCCTACCAGAAGAAGCATGGTTAGGTGTGTCTCGCGGCATATCTCATCTCAAAGTGTTTGGATGTGTAGCTGATGCAGATGTGCCTAAGGAGCTAAGAGGTAAGTTGGGTGATAAAAGTGAAAAATACATATTTACTAGTTATAGTGAGTGGTCAAAACCTTACAAATGGTATAACCCTGTCACCAAGAAGACCATAATCAACAAGGATGTCATGTTCAAAGAAAAAGAGTCATGGAATCGAACTATAGACTACATAGTTGACGCACAAGTACCACTGATGGAAGAAGAGGATTTAGTAGAAAAGGAGCAACAAGAATTACAAGAGAAGACACCAAATAGAGTCACATCAATAAGGAATCCAAGATATTCTAAACAACATGGAAATTCAAGTAGATCAATAGATCGAAATTATCCAAGTAATCAATCAGATGATGAATCAAGCAATGGTAAGAGAAAAATGAGAAGCTTGAAATATATTTATGAGGATTTAGATGTTTTTTCAAATTTTGCATTCTTGTATTTCCGACCTTCTTCATTTGAATAAGCTATCAGAGATGAAAATTGGGTGCAATCCATGGATGAAGAAATTAAATCTATTGAAAAGAATGATACATGGGATTTGGTTGATTTTCCATAGGATAAAAACCTCATTGGTGTGAAATGGGTGTACAAGACAAAGTTGAATGAGAAAGGTGAAATTTAGATATTTAAAGCAAGACTTGTAGAAAAATGGTTCTCACAGCAACCGAGAATAGATTTTGGAGAAACATTTGCTCCGGTAACCAAATTGGATACTGTAAGAGAAGTCTTAGAAAAAATAGCTCAGAACAAGTGGAAAGTATATAATATGTATATTAAATCAACCTTCTTGAATGGAATTTAGAAGAATAAATTTAAGTGTAGCAACCTCCAAGATATGCTTATGAATGATAAGAAGATAAATTTTACAAGTTGAAGAAAGCGCTATATGGACTCAAGTAAACGCCTAGAGGTTGGTATAGAAAAATTGTCAACTACATGATCAAGAATGGAGCCTACATTATTCATAAAGGTAAATTGCCATGTACATATTTTTATTGTTTTCTTATCTGTTTACGACATGATTTATAGTAGTGAACTTAAATTGAATGAATTTAAATCAGTCATGAAGAAATAACTTGACATGACAGATCTTGGTATTGTGAAATATTTCCTTGGAATAAAAGTTGAGAAATTCAAGAAGGGAATTTTTATTTGTCAAAATGAATATGCCAAAGGTTTTATGAAACGATTGAGGATGGAAAATTGTAAACCTTCCCTTACACTAATTGCAACAAGTACAAAGTTAAGTGAGGATGATGAAGGATCAGATGCCAATCCAACTCTATTCAAAATATTGGTCAGAAGCCTCATGTATCTCATAGCTTCAAGACTAGATATTATGCAAGGAGTTAGTTTGATTTCCAGGTTTATGGAGACTCCCAAAGACTCACATGAGAAGTTAGGAAAAATAATTTTGATATAGATAGTAAGAACTATAGACTATGGCATAATATATGCAAGCACAAAGAAGAATGATTTGATTGGATATACAAATAGTGACTTTGCAGGTAGTTTGGAGGATAGGAAGATAAATTTTGGTTGTGTGTTCCATCTTGGTTCAGGTGTGATTTCATGGTCATCTAAGATGTAGCCTATTGTGACACTATCATAAATAGAAGCAGAATATGTAGTAGTGATGTTAGCAACATGACAAGCAATGTGATTAAGAAGAGTATTGAATGGACTCAAGATGAAATAACAAGGATCAAAAACATTATATTGTGACAACACCTTAGCCATGGCATTATCTAAGAATAGTGTGTTTCATCAAAAGAGAAAGAATTTCGATACAAGATATCATTTTATTAGAAAACTTGTGAGCAATAGAGAAGTCCACTTGAAGCCTTGTAAATCGAGTGATCAATTCACTGATATATTCACTAAGCCATTAGAAAAACATGTATTTGAGTTTCATATAGGAAACTTGGGTGTTGTAAGCCTAGATGAGACATAGACCAACATACATGTTTGAGTTAGCATGAGTCATGTCTTAGTTTAGCAGTCATAATTAAGTGTGAGTGTTAAATATAACTAATTACTCCTATATGGAGAGTTGTATAAATTTACAGAGTCACTTAATTGAGTCAAGTTGAGTTAAGTCATATTTTCGGTAAAGTCGAATTTAATGTGTGTTTTTTCATGTTGAGTTATTTTGGGTGAGTCACTAGTCAAAAAATTTAAATACCCCTCATTGGGTTGATTGTAATCATCAAGTTTGTGTGATTAATTGAAGAGATGCAACTCATGTTATTGTGTGTATGAATTTTTTGTGCTAAATTTTGTGTCTTTCCTCCTCTGCCTTTCCAACAAATGAGACCTTCCCGTACCCAATATAAAGGTGCTAACCCTTCATTAAGCATTTTGGAGATGAGACAACAGTCAAGAAATGGCTCTCAGTAATATATTTGTATTCATTTATTGTAAAATGACATTATTTTATCTTCTGAATTATGTTAGAATGATCTTTATATAAGGGAATTAATGAAGCACTTCACAGTGATTTAATCCCAGTGGGATGGACCAACTAACATAATTGTATGAGTATTTAAAAATATTTCAAAGGTTCAGATATTTGTCATTTTAAAGAGTAGATTTGAAAGTGGCCTTCAAAACCAAATTGTCGAGTTGCACTTGTAGACTGTCTGTAAATTATCTTAGTGAAATAAATAATTAATTTATTGAACAATCGTTATTTATGTGAAATTTGCAAAACCGATTGGACTTGTTTATCTTTTAGCATAGGATCAAATGATTACTCTATACATAATTATGTGCTATAAAGGTGTTTAATTACCACAAAGTGTAGATATCTAATTATTTTGATCCGTAACCGATATGGACATTATTGTTCTTAAAATAATAAATGTGTTATATGTGTTGTTGTAAATTCATGATATATGAGATATATTTAATTTTATATGATATTTATTATTTTTATTATTAATATAGTTATATAAATTAACTCGCTCATGGATTTTCATGGTCATCGATAAACTTGTATCTCATTTAATTTATGTAAAGTTGAGAATTTGTAACCTTAAGATAGAGTGGAGTTCACATTGTTTATATGACTAATATTAGGATATTATTAAATCTAGATCATCTATACATTTTTATTTTTTAAAGAATATAAATTCTAGAAGCGTATTCAAAAATAAACTGTTATCATATTTTTTAAAATAATATAAATAAAGAAGAAGTAAATTAATTAATTGAAATATTATTTTTTTTTTATAAAATATTATTATATTTATTAACATAATAGGATTTATCTTAATTTTGGATTTATTTAATTTTTAGAGAATCAAACTTTTCAAGGTGTGAAACATTCTTCAAATTTTGTCTTATAAAAATGTTTGAATTTTGAGATATTTGATCACCCTAGACACTTAGTAAATCTAGCATTAAAATGAATCTATTATTTTAATAACTATAATAATAAAAAACAGTGCTACTATTCACTCTCCCCACCAAGAATGCCTAAACAGAAGCAACACATCTAAGCAATAGGATGAGAGCCAATATCATTTATGAAGGGTGTTGTAGGCTACATAGATGGAAAGTTTCATGTATTTGGTCGCACAGAATGGAAGGCTTAGTCATGCGAACAAAGTTTCATGTTGAATCCAGGGGTTTCTACTCCCATGGATACCTCCACACCATTAGACAACATTCAAGCATGCTCTTAGTATGATGCAATCATAATCCACCAAAGAGTGGAGGAATTATGGTAAGAGGTAGGGCAAAATTCTGAGGAAGAGAGAAACTACAACACATAAGGTTATCTATTAGCAATACAATTAATTGTAGTTTTTCTTTTCTACTTTCTTACTGCTTTTCATGACACCGATTTTTGAAATTGCAGGATATATGGTTTGGGTGGAAAATATTTTTTAGGAAATTAGCCCAAATAGTCTTTGATAATATTTATGTCCTTGGAAATAAGAATGTTTTGAGTTTGTGGAATTTTAACAATGTCTTATGATTTCATTATTATTGAGGGAAGGCCTAGATTAGAAGCAATGCACAACTTTGGTCTCAAGGTAACCTTGATATTAACCAATATTCCAATTATTTTTTCATTTTCAGACGTAAATTTCAAGTCCTATATCTTTGGAATGCGGCTATCATGTCATCCCCTTTATTTATCAACAATTTCAAGTTTACTTTTCTAGCCCTTTTACTTCCCCTACCCTACTTCTACCTCTCTGTCACGCTCTTCCTTCTGTTATCTAGCCCTCTTGGTCATCTCTATCCTCCCCTCTATAGTTTCCCCTTACCCATCCCCTATCCACCTACTCTTGTACCACTTATCCTATCAGTTCCTTCTCCTTGAATCTCTATGGCTCTTTTAGGCCTCTCTTCTATATTTTTGGTCCATCTTCTCTTCAAATATCACTCTCGCTAATTTTACCATGGTAATCTATTCCTGATATCTAACGGCTAGATGGAGATTATCCTCAAGCCATAGATATGGTAGAAGGAGAAATGCAAGCTCCTCTATGAGTCCAGACCCCCCTCCACTGCCCTCCTCGCAAATTCAAGGGTAAACTATTGCAAGACAAGCTATGGCTTTTTATGACAATGTAATCCATGAAGTAGTCAGGTGCACCATCATAGAAGTGGAGGAAGAACATAGAATAGAATGCAGGTTCGTCCTTGATCAACACATTAAGAGGGAGACCAATCACTGGATTCCTAAAATAGGTGCCTCTACCAGAAGTAGAGCTTAGGCTGCATAGAAAACTTGTTAGAGAAAATTGTAAGGCTAAACAAAATAGTTTGTATCGTCGCTAAAAAGTGAGCAAAGATAATCTTCTCCCCTTTTTAGACAACATTGAGCCTCCTCCACCAATCTAGTTGGACTCTCCTACAATACGATATGATCAAGTAAGCAAATTTTTGAGTATATATTTTTATTTATAATGTCATTGCTACCTATTTTTTGTCCATGATATTTAACTAAAAATATGGAGAGGTGTAATTTTATTTGTAGTTTAAGTGAGACGTATGTTTCTTCAACGATAAATAATGTAAAACATTTGAATATCTATTATTGGTCTAGCTTTCCACATGAAAAACAAGTAATAAAATGAAAGTGATCATGTAATCTTCTTATATTTTTTAAAACTAATAGTAAAATAAAAGTGATCATGTAATCTTCTTGATATTTTTTAAAACTAATATATGATAGTTAATATTACAAAAAAAAATGTTATCATTCATTGATTTATTTAGTTTCTTTTAAACATTTTTTAAATAATATTATTGTAATGAACATATCTTCCAAATAAGTACAGAGTAATTTTTTTTAAAAAGAAAACATGTTTTCCAACAAACCAATAACATTAATACTTTTCTAATTTTCCTTGGTACTCGTACCAATTATGTTGTATCTTGCACTTAAAATTGTTCATATAAAATCACATCAGAATATTATATGGTTGCGCATTTATGTTGTATTATGTTTGGGGTACCTAGGTATATTTCACATTATTCACATGTATGAATTGCACCTAATTAGCATGGTTCCCACTGAGCCTTCATAGCCTAGGGCTACATTTATTTTATCCCTGAGTTATCATTGTTGTTTCAATTGTATCACTGTACTGGAATCAAAATGGTACTCCACCTGGCCACAGATCCACCATACACTTATCAATTGTATGATTCAACGACTCAGGTTTCCTCTAGGAAGTTAACGTTACTTGTCTTGCCCTTTGCTGCTCGGAATGATTGCTCATTTGATCCAACACGTGATAGGTTCAACATATGCAACCGCGAGGAAGCGTTAGGGTTTGGAGTTAGCTTGATAGGTAAACCTCTCTACCATAGTCCTTTCTTTTGAATTCACGTGAGCTCCATCACATTCCAAGTAACCTTCGGTCTCTATTGCAGGTATGGGCAATGTTTTTCTTGTTCTTCTTGCAGCTGGGCAAAGTTTTGAACTGTGAGTTTCTTGCACAAGTAAGGGAACAAGGCTCTCCCCAAGCTCAATCCATATGTGTATCTTTCCTTCTCTATTTGTCAGTTTAACACTAAACCATCCTTCCAGGTCCATGGAGATTTATGCAGCGGTAAGGGTTTCTTCACAGGTAAATCCCGTCGTTCTTTCCTTTTCTCCTTTTTTCTTCTTTAAATATTTTAATGTGAGTTGGGTTTTCCATTTCTGTGGCTCCTACTTTTTGTTTATTTTCTGTTTCTGCATGTTCCGTTCTTGAACCCTTTGCTCATGGTTTTGTTTCTTTTCCTTGTAGTTTCTAAAGGGACTTACAAGGTTTCTTTATCATTTCATCTAGGTTTTTAATTAAAAACCCTCACTCTATCTTCGCATGTCTGGCATCTTGGTTCATAGTGATATATATTCTTAGTTCGAACTATTAGTTGGGAAATTCTCACCAGCCCTTTTCATCTCGGTCCTGGTTTACTGTTCATTAGTTATATTTCTTAACATTCCAGGGTTGTTTATGTGTGGCTACATTATGTGATGGCCATAATTGTCCTCAATTCCATGAAAGACATAAATTATCTCACAATGGATGCTATATTTACCCTTAATATGGAAGATTTATTTTTTTATGAAGTTTATTGTGAATGATGATTGTGATTTAAATGTTAATCTTGAAGCTCATGTAACGATTCTTCATTTCTAGGGTTTAGCTGGGAAGAAAATTTATTATTTTATCGAATAATTGGTCAATATACTGAAAATAATTATGGATAACAGTTCTATTCATGCAGTTAAATTATTCCCTCTGTTCAGGTCTACGATTTTGCTCTTTTCACAATATACGAGCCAATATGAATACTTCCATTATGTTTAATGTATCTCTGCATAGCGTGATCTATTATTTGTACTTGCCATGTACCCTATAGAGCTATGGGACCTTGGTTTGTATTTTGTCCTGTTTTGCACCCTTAGGGTATGTAATTTTCTTTTATTTTACCAAGAGGTTTCAAAATACCCCTAGAATAGACTCCCCATCTGTTGTTATGGGGTTTAGCCAAAGCCCTTTCTTGTTTGATAATGTATTCTTAAGATTCAACTCCTCTAAATCATTTTGTTAGAAAGGCAAAGACATTCTAGTTTTTAGTTTAAGCAGTAATACATGCTCGGTATACATAAGAATCTAACTACATGAACATGTATTCTCTATTTTCTATAGATAAATTTGGCTGTAATTTATAATCTTGAAATTTAAAGAAATGTAATATAGACTTCAACCCTTCCATTACAAGAAGGACTCTTTCTACACTATGTTAAAAAACCATAACAGATCCTATTTATTTATTTTCTATAATAATTATCCATCAGCTAATCTATTGCTCTTATTCATAAGAAAAGAAAACAATGAGACACTCCCCAAGATTACACGTCACGTATCTATATTTATTTTCTCGTTCAGGAAAATATACTAGGATGAAGACTCCTCCACCCAACCAATGGGAGAAGAATTTTCTAATGCAGTTGCAGATATATTTTGTTATGGAACCTCAAGACCTCTAGTTGAATGCAAAATCTAGTTCTAAGGTTCCATTGCAATTAGACCCAACTCAAGAATACCCCTCATTAGTTACCTGCCTTTCTTAACAACTTCCTATCATAAGTTCTTCCTCTTTCCTCCATTCACTTAGATTTATCCCTCTTCACACTCCTTCCTTCTCCCACGCAATTTTTTCCCTTTTTGTCTCTAAAGCCAGAAGGAGTAACCATCTAACTACCTGGAAAGTGAAGATTCCTCTTTTGGAGTATTTCCTCATAATTTTCTTGACTAGAAAACTTTTTAAATAAATTAAACAAACAAGAATTCACATATATAAACTTTACATCTAGAGATATTTACCAATTATATAGTCCAAAATTACTCGGTCTTGCGTAGTAAAAGTAAAAGACAACTATTTACATAACCTGGGGTGTTACATCTCTACTTACCGAAGCGAAACATCATCCTTGGTGTTTAATTTTTCCTTTAGAATAGGTCAAGGTATGATTCCCGCACAAAACTTACATCCTCCCAGGTGGCCTCTTTTGAGCTAAAGTGCCTTCATTGCACTTTAACCTAGGTGACAACTTGCCTCTGTAATATTATTTCTCTCTGATCGACAATACGTATAGGACCTACCAAGAAATCGTCGTCCAGTTCTACTTGTTCCACATAAAAAAATTGTCAATAATTATAATGGGATTTTATACACACACACACATATGTGTGTGTGTGTGTGTGTGTGTGTGTGTGTATTAGCTTTTTAGATTCTTACCTGCACCTCCTACGAGTTAATAATATACCTAGGATCATACACATATTTTGGAGAGGTGGAATACATTTTGAACTCGCATGTAACTAGGTAATGCAAGTTTATAGGCCATAGGTCCAATTCTTTCCATAATTTGGAAGGGTCCACAATACCAAGGAGCTAATTTTTCACATCCCTTCCACTGTAGAGTTCTTTTCTTTGGTTTCAATTGAACATACACATGATCTCATACCTTATATTCCTTATAAGTTCTATCTTGTCTATGTCATTTTTTTGTCTATATTTGGTAACCTTCACAATATGTTTTACTTTCTTTACAGTGAGTTCCATCTATGCTAGCATATTATGACATAACACTAACTTTTCTTCTGCAATGTTCCAATTAACAAGTGTTCTACATCTCTTTTCATATAAGACATCGAAAGGGATCATTTTCAATGGTTTGTGATAATTTTTATTATACCTCAATTCTAATAAGGGTAAGTATTCTTCCCATTTACTTGGTTTGTACATTACATACATTCATAACATGTCTTCTAGGACTTGATTGACTCACTCTATTTGCCCGTCAGTATACGGGTGATAAGCAGTGCTAAATTTCACCTGAATCCTTAAACATGTAAAAATGGTTTTCTAGAATGTTGATGTGAATTTCACATCTCTATTATACACAATAACTTTTTGAATCCCGTGTATTCTAAATATTTCTCGCATAAATATTTATGCAATTTGCATGGTTTTGTATGTAAATTGAACATGGTTGAAATTAGCTACTTTACTCAATTTATCTACTACCACCATGATTGAGTCATTTTGTTTCTTAGTTTTTGGAAAGCCTATTATAAAATCCAGAGTATTCACTTCCCATTTCCACTTTGGAATGGGTAGCGGGTGGAGCAACCCAGCTGGATGTCGATGCTATATCTTGACCTATTGGCACTCCAAACACTTGGCTAAACACTGAGTGATATCTCTCCTTATGCCAAGCCGTAAATGATTTTTCTTGAAAACACAGAATAGTTTTTGATATCTAGGATGGGAGGCATAAGGTATTCTATGGAATTCATCCAATATTAATTTTCTAACAACCATTTGATTGGGAACATATATTCTTCTCCTATAGGTCAATAAATTGTCTTCATTTAGGCCATACAAAGTTTTCTATTCAGAACCATTTATTTCTTTCGTTTTCTTCCACAAGAACATATATTATGGATATTTATTGGCAGCATCTTTAATTTGATTTGTAAAGTTAATTTCCACTTGACAATAATAGAGTGCGTATATATGACATTAGTTTCTACTCAATGCATCAGCAACATGATTCTCCTTTCACTTCAAATTTTTAATATAGAAATCAAATTCACTCATAAAATTTGTCCACCTCGCTTGTCATGCATTAAGATTGGGTTGTTAAAAAATACTAGTCAAACTACTATGGTCTATCATTAATATGAACTTTTTGCCCAACAGGTATTGTCTCTAGACTTTCAGGGCGTGCATTACCATTGTTTGCTCTAAATCGTAAGCAGAGTAACACTACTCATGTTATTTTAGTTTATGAGACTCATAAGAAATCAAAAGCATTGGAGCAAACAATAAATTCTTTTTCTAGATATGGAATCTTTAACACACGGGCAATAGTTAGAAAATGTTTTAGTTTCTTAAAACTATGCTCACATTTTGTTGTCCACCTAACTAATTTAATTTCTTATGTAGAGAAGTTATAGGATAATGTATTCTTGAGAATATCTCAATTAAATGATAGTAATATCCCACCAAACCCATGAATGATTGGATGTAAGCTACATTAGCAGGGACATGTCATTCCATAATAGTTTTACTTTTTTCAAGATCAACAACTATCCCCTTAACAGAAATTATGTGCCCTAGATATTGTATGTGACTGATAAAAATTGAACTTACTATATTCGACATACAGTTGATGTTCCCATAATATTTCAAGAACCATTTTCAAATGATTCTTTTTTTCCTCCAAATTACTCGAGTATATAAGGATGTCATTGGTAAAAATAAGGACAAAATTATCCAGATAGGAATGGAACACATTGTTCACAAGACTCATGAAAGTTTCCACAGTGTTAGTAAGGCCAAAGGGTAGAACTCCAAACTCATAACAATCATAACGAGTTTAATGTTGTTTTATTAATATCCGATGATACCCAGATTGAAAATATATCTTAGAAAACATTGTAGCCCCTATGACTTGATCAAATAAATCATCGATCCTTGGCAAGGGATATTTATTTTTAATAGCTAGCTTATTAAGCTATCTGTAATCAATGCATAGTCTCATGGTACCATATTTTTTCTTAACGAACAAAATAGGTGCTCCCCTATAGAGAAACACTTGGGCGAATATAGCCTTTTTCAAGTAATTATTGCAGCCATATATTTAGCTTAGTTAACTCAAGAATACTCATATGATAGAGCCTTTTTTAAATGGGTGCAGCCCCCAACATTAGATCTATGGTGAAATCTATATCTCACTCGGGAGGTAGCCTTGAATTTCCTCCAGAAACACATCAGTAAAGTCTTGAATAACTTACAGGCATTCTAAAGAGGCAGATTTATCTTTTGAATTAGAAAAACCGACTTGAACCATGTAGATTTGCCACCCATTCCTAATACATTTACCATGTTGAGAGGAAATTATTGGTTGTAATTTAATAGGTCCCTTGAACACTTGAATTTCTTGTCTAACTCCATCCTTAGTGCGGTAACTAATAGTCTTATCCTTTCAATTAAGTAAGGACCAATGTTTTTCTAACCAATCCATGCTAATCAAGATATCGTAAGACACTAAATATAATGCATTCAAGGTTTCTATTATACATTGACCTGTAATATCAATGGGAAAATTTTCTACTTTTGTTGTTACCCTTGTTTTCGTCCCGGCGACCAACTATACGAACCAAGGATTCTTAAATTTATGTGTCTGAAAATGGCATATTTATGTTATTTTAGTACTAACATAACTTAAACTTTCTCGTAGGTCTATCAAAACTGACACAGCATGATTGCACATCTTACCTTGAAATTCAATTATAATCAGCTGATATTTAGCTTGGTGATCATTCAAAACAACATTAATCTTGGGTATACTCTTGGATACTTCTCCAACTATGGAAGCCTCCTGAGCGTTGGTAGTCTGCTCTATCCTAGCGCAATGAGGGAAATTTTTGTAATAATGAGGCTCCTCATAGCCCCAACATTATAGTGGAGGCCTCTCTCATTGGCTAACCTCAAGTTTATTGGATACTTCCACTTGCTTAGATTCACTTTGTGACCAAAATTTTTGTTGGTTCCCTTGAAGGGGTTTATTGTGCTGGTTTTTATGCAATTTTTTGGAATTTCAAATTTTTTTACCTTTAGCGTTCTGAAAGTTTTTTTGTCCTTTTCTTGTTTCCCATCCATTGTTTCCTTCTCCTTTCCATTTCATCTGTTGATAACAGATTCATGCCTTCCTTATCACCTCATACATATATTTAAGATTATCAAACTCCCACCGTTCATTCATAAATGTTGGCAAGATGCTCATGAAATGTTGTACCTTGGTATTCTCCTCTTGTATATAAGGCACATATCTCAACAAGGATGTGAACTTGGCCACAAAATCACCCATAGAAAGTTTTCCCAATCGAAGGTCATGAAATTATTTTTCTTTATCATCATAAAATCGCCTACTCAAATATTTTTCTTTAAAATATTTCCAGAAGTCGCCCGTAGTCACCCCTTGTTCATCAATTGCGTGAACAATCTTAAATTATTCCCACCACAATGTAACCTTCCCTTTAAGTTAGTATATAGCTAATCTTGCCTTCATATTATCATCATATTCAAATATTTGGAATTATTTATTCATGTTAATCAACCAGGCCTTAACAACTTCTTCCACCTCCCTGTTTAATATTTTTGAACTCCCCCTTAGATTCAAATTTTTTTCTCAGGTGTTGAAGTATTATCGAATTCCTCCTCATTTTCACCTTTATTTCCTTCGAGTCTCGTTGTTTGACTCCCCATAGGCATGGGGTCTCATATTTGTCGTTGCTCCTCATTTTTTTCTTCATTTCTAGGGTTGGGTATAGAATTTCTATGATTTTGGTGCTCCAAAAGACTCTTCAACATTTTCTCTTGGTCTCGCATTAGCCTCTCGTCATATGCCCATAAACTAGACATCTCATTACTTAGTGTTGAGTAGTCTCCAACTTCATAATGATGGAGTTTTTGGGGCCTCACTCTACTTGAATCCACATCTCAAGATTAACTCCTGAGATAGGTATGGAGTCAGATTCACCAATTGGCCTTATTGACTGTGTACTTACTGCTCTTCTCGTCATTGGGACATCCTTTCTCTTTTAACAAAACATATGTTTGCTATTCGATTGCCTAGCAGGCCACAATTTTACAACCTATTGCTCTGATACTAGTTGTAACGAATATCTTGCCCAAATAAGTACATAGTACTTTTTTTTAAAAGAAAACGATTTTTCCAACAGACAAATAACATCAATATTTTTATGATTTTCCTTAGTACTCATACCCACTTATGGTGTATCTTGCAATTAAAATTGTACATAGAAAATCACATCAACATATTATATAGTTGCACATTTATGTTGGATTATGTTATGGGTACCTAGGTATATTTCACATTATTCACATGTATGAATTGCACCTAATTAGCAAGGTTCCCATTGCTCCTTGCTAACCTAGGACTACATTTATTTTATTCGTAAGTTATAATTGTTGTTTCGATTGTATCAATATACTGCAAACATAATTGTGCTCCACTTGGCCGTGGATCCACCATACACTTACCCATTATATGATCTGATAACTCAGGTTTCCTTCGGGTAGCTAAGACTAAATGTCCCACCCTCTACTACTTGGAATGATCACTCATTTTCTCAACCACACGAGAGGTTCAGGATCTGCAGCTGTGAGGAAGGGTTAGGTTTTGGAGTTAACATGATAAGTAAACCCTTCTTCCATAGTCCTTTCTGCTGAATTTACATGAGTTCCATACAATTCCAAGTAACCTTCGATCTTTGTTGTAGGATTAGGCAATGTTTCTCTTCTTCTTCTTGTGGTTGGGGAAAGTTTTGAACCAAGATTTTCTTACACAGGTAAGGGAAGAAGGCTCTCCTTGAGCTCAATCCAAATGCGTAGCTTTCCTTCTCTATCTGTCGTATTAACACTAAACTCCCCTTGTAGGTTAATGGAGATTTATGCAGTGGGGATGGTTTCTTCACAGATAACACCTGTCATTTTTCTTTCTCATTTTATTTCTTTTAAATATTCTAATGTGAGGTGGGTTTTCCATTTGTGTCACTCCTACTTACTTTTTGTTTATTTTATGTTTGTGTAGGTTGTGTTCTTGAACCCTCTCCCCATGGTTGTGTTTATTTTTTCTTGTGGTTTCTTAAGGTGTTGAGTGTGGAGCCCGATTATCTTATGTATTCAAAGGTATTGCCACATTGGACCCCAGTTCGTAATGGGGCGCAATGCCGCCAATAAAATATTCGCTATAGGGGGGTCCATGGGGGGACGACTGTGACCTTTGGGAGCCCCCTGGAGGGGGGATCGGGGACAGCGTCCCTAAAGCTAAAAATATATGTAAAATTTCCTTGTAAAATTTTGTAGTTTCGTAGTCAATTTGGGCCATTCATAGGCAAAGATTTGACGATAGAAGTTATGTTTAATTTAGGGTTTTTTGCCCTAGAAGGCAACCCATTGATATATATGAAGGAATTGTATTGCGTCTATGTAGATTTGTATTCTGAGTGAGGAAGAGAGAGGACATTGAGAGCGAAGAGGGAATTACAACGGATCTATTGTAGGTTGTATCTCTTCAGTTTGATAAATAATATAAAATAAAGGATTGGCCGTTTCTCTGTGTACGTAGCCCACACTAGGTGAACCACATATATCTATGTCACTTATGTTTTATGTGTTTTCTGTGTTTATATTTATGCAATATTTTATGTGTTTCATTGCTCTATAATATATAATTTACCAACAACTAGTATCAGAGCGAAAGGTCTATTTGGCTGATAAACTCGTAGGAGAGAAGGATTCCTGGTTCGAGTGGGAGCAATGGTGGACAATGGTAGGTTTAGGGTCGAAAAATTTAATAGCCAAAATTACCAGTTGTGGAAGAAGCGAATGGAAGATTATCTGTATCAGAGAGATCTGTACCAACCATTGAGCGGAAAGGCAAAGAAGCCGATGAGTAGGATAGACACAAAATGGGATATTTTCGACAGAAAGGCACTTGGAACAATACGGTTGTACCTAGCAGTGTCGGTAGCATTTAATATTTCAAAGGAAACGACAACAGAGGGTTTAATGTTGACATTTTCCAAACTATATGAAAAAACCTCGACCTCAAGTAAGGTATTTCTTATGAAGCGTTTATTTAATATGAAAATGTTATAAGGTGGATCTGTGGCTGATCATTTAAATGAATTTAATACAGTTACTAGTCAGTTAAGTTCTACAAGGGTAACTTTTGATGATGAAGTTAGGGCTCTGTTATTTTTGTGCTCATTCCCAGAAAGCTGGAATGGTTTAGTTATGGCCATTAGTAACTATGTTTCTAGATCTAGTACTTTAAAGTTTGAGGATGTTGTCGGTGCAATCGTGGGTGAGGAAATGTGAAGGGAAAGATCCAGTGAAACATCAGGTAATGCTTTGACTTCAAAGACTAGGGGAAGAAAAATGGAAAGAGGAAAGAGCCCTGGATATCATAGTAAGTCAAGAAAAGGTAGATCCAAGTCCAAATCAAGGATAGTGTGATGGAAATGCAGGAATAAAGGACACGTGAAGAAAGACTGCAAGTCTTGGAAAGGAAAAGAACGAGATGCGCAACAAGAAAATAATCATGAAGCAAATGTAACAGGTGATGTGTTGCAATATGCTTTGATTCTTTCTTTAGAAAATATTATTGATGCCTGGGTGGTATATCCAGGGGCCTCATTCCATGCCACACCTGATAGGAAACATTTTCATCATTATGTTCAAGGAGATTTTGTACAGGTTCGATTGGGTGATGATAAACCCTGTAAAATCATTTCAATGGCTACAGTTTTCATAAAACAGTAGAATGGAAATCAATGGCTATTGAAAGAGGTAAGGCATGTTCTAGATCTGAAGAAAAATATTATTTCAACAGGACAGTTGGGAGGTGAATGCTGTGTGACTACTTTTACAGATAAAACCTAGAAGGTCACTAAAGGATCCCTGGTAATAGCAAAAGGAGAAAAGGTTCATACATTATATTTATGCAATGGTATTTCTAATCATGTTAATGCTTTAACCTCTACATGAGAAGATACGACATTCTGTCATCATAGGCCCGGGCACATGAGTGAGAAGGGGATGCATATTCTTCACTCAAGAAATTTTTTTCTAGGTTTGAAGCATGTTGATTTAAAATTTTGTGAGAATTGTGTTTATGGAAAACATAAGAGAGTCAAATTCCTCAGAGTTGGGAAAGAAAAGAAGAGTGAAAAATTAGAGCCTTCGCATACAGATGTATGGAGACCTGCTTAGGTATCATCTCTTGGTGGCTCTCGTTATTATGTTACTTTTATTGATGATGCAACCGGAAAAACCTGGATTTATTGTATTCGAAATAAATCTGATGTATTTGATACTGTTAAGAAATGGAAAGCTTTGGTTGAAAATGAGACAGGAAAAAGGTTGAAGTGTCTCAGATCAAAAAATGGAGGTGAATATTGTAGCAAAGAGTTTGATAGGTACTGTTTAGAGAATGGAATTGGTAGAGAGAAGAAATTTCCAGGAACACCACAAGAAAATGGTGTGTCAGAAAGGATGAACAGGACAATCATGCAGTGTGCAAGGTGCATGAGATTGCATGCAGGATTGCGTTTATAATTTTGGGAAGATGTTGTAGATTCTGTTGTTTATCTAATAAACAAAGGGCCTTCACGTTCCTTGGATGGTGGTATTCTAGAGGAGGCATGGACAGGTAAAAAGGTAAACTACTCATTTTTAAGAACTTTTGGTTGTGAAGCCTTTTTCCACATTAATAAAGAAAATAGAACAAAGTTTGAGGCAAAATCAAAGAAATGTACTTTTATTAGATATGGTGTTAATGATTCTGGTTATCACTTTTATGATTATGAAAAAAACAAAATCATTAGGAGCAGAGAGGTCATATTCAATGAAAAAGTTTTGTATAAGGATCAGTTGCAGGAAAAGAAACAGTAAAACAAAAATAGAGAATACAAAGTTCTTGATGAGATTACAAAAAAAGTGATGGTGCCTGAAAATCATAATGATCAACATCCAAAACAATAACCACAACAACAACAAGCACCTCAAACACCTGAAATTGGTGTTAGAAGATCTACCAGGATAACTAGACCCCCTAAATGATACTCTCCTTCATTATATTATGTATTGTTGACTGATCTTGGTGAACCAGAATGTTATGAAGAAGTAGTGCAGGTAGAAACTAGGAACAGGTGGGAGCAAGCCATGAAAGAAGAGATGGACTCCTTAGCACATAACCACACTTGGGAATTAGTCAGGTTGCCTACAGGTAAAATAACATTGCAGAATAAATGAGTTTACAAGTTGAAGGAAGAACACGTAGGTAGAAAAAGGTATAAAGCAAGACTTGTGGTGAAAGTGTTTGCATAGAAAAAGGGTATAGATTTTGATGAGATATTTTCTCCTGTTGCTAAAATGACTTCAATCAAAACTATTTTAAGTCTAGTAGTAGCTAAAGATTTGCATCTTGAGCAGTTAGATGTAAAGACAACCTTTCTCCAGGGGGATTTGGAGGAAGAGTTATATATGCAGCAACCACAAGGATATGAGGTAAAAGGGAAGGAGAAACTAGTGTACATGTTGAAGAAGAGCTTGTGTGGCTTAAAACAGGCTCCAAGGCAGTGGTATCTAAAATTTGATAGGTTTATGTTTGAACAAGGTTATACTAGATGTCACTCTGATCATTGTGCTTATCTCAAAAGGAAAAATGATGGAAGCTATATTATATTGTTATTGTATGTAGATGACATGCTTGTTGTAGGTTCTAACATGTAGGAAATAAAAGTTTTCAAAAGAAAATTGTGAACTCATTTGCAATGAAGGATTTGGATGCTGCAAAACAAATCCTTGGTATGAGAATAACTAGAGACAAGAAGAATCACAAATTAATATTGTCTCAAAGTGAGTACATAGAAAAGGTGTTGAAAATGTTAAATATGCAGAATGCAAAACCAATTAATATACCTTTGGCTAGCCATTTCAAATTAAGTAAGGAGGAGTGTCCCAATACTTAGGAAGAAATGGATCATATGTCTCAAGTTCCATATGCGTCAACAGTTGGAAGCTTAATGTATGCAATGGTTTGCACAAGGCCTGATATTGCACATGTAGTGGGAGTTGTAAGTAGGTACATGAACAATCCAGGAAAAGAACATTGGATGGCAGTGAAGTGGATTCTCAGGTATTTTAGATGTAACAAAAATCAAGAATTATGCTTTGGTGGTTCAAACATTTCTCTACAGGGATATGTTGATGCAGATATGGCAGGTAATAGAGATAATAAGATGAGCATAATAGGGTATGTTTTTACTATAGGTGGAACAACCATCAGCTGTGTCTCAAAATTGCAAAGTGTTGTTGCACTCTGAACAACAGAAGCAGAGTATGTTACTGCTACAGAGGCTAGTAAAGAAATGTTTTGGTTACAAAGGTTTTTGGATGAATTAGGTAAGAAGCAGGAGTTGGGCAAGTTATACAGTGACAGCCAGAGTGCCATACATCTTGCAAAGAAATTTGCATTTCATTCCAAGACTAAACATAAACAGTTCAAGTACCATTTCATACGGTCAACATTGGAAGATGGACAATTGAAGCTAGAAAAGATACACACTAGCTAGAATCCTGCAGATATGTTAACAAAAGTTGTAACTAGGGAGAAACTGAGAATCTACTTAGTTTCAATTGGTATTCAAGTATGACGAAGAAGATGAAAAATAGCTAGGTCCAAAGTGGAGTCATTGTCCACCAAATGAAGTAGCGATGGAGTTGCTATAATCAGTCTCCAAGTGGGAGATTGTTGGGTGTGGACCCCGATTATCTTCTGTATTCAAAGGTATCGCCAAATTGATCCCCAGTTCGTAATGGGGCAACAATGCCGCCAGTAAAATATTCGTTGTAGGGGGGGTCCAGGGGGGCAGCTGCGACCTTTGGGAGCCCCCTAGTGGGAACATCAGGGTAAGTGTCCTTGAAGCTAAAAATAGATGTAAAATTGCCTTGTAAAATGTTGTAATTTCGTAGTCAATCTGGTCGTTCATTAGGCAGATATCTAAGAGTAGAATTTATGTTTAATTTAGGGTTTCTGCCCTAGAAGGCAACCCCTCGCTATATATGATGGAATTATATTGCGTCTATGTAGATTTGTATTCTGAGTGAGGAAGAGAGAGGAGATTGAGAGCAAAGAGGGAATTACATCGAATCTGTTGTAGGTTGTATCTCTTTAGTTTGCTAGATAATATAAAAGAAAGGACTGGATATTTCTCTATGGACATGGCCCAAACTGGGTGAACCATGTATATCTGTGTCTCTCTTGTTTCATGCTTTTTCTATGTTTATATTTTTGCAATATTTTATGTGTTCCATTGCATTGTAATATATAACTTACTAACACAAGGGAGTTACGTGGTTTCTTTATCGTTTCATCTAGGTTTTTAATTAAAAACCATCACTTTATCTTGGAATGTGTGACATCTTGGTTCAGAGTGATATGCATAATTAGTTTGGACTGTTACTTGGGAAATTCTCACTGAGCCTTTTGAGAGCAGTCTCGATTTATTGTTCATTGGTTATATTGTTTAACATTCTAGGTTTTTTTATGTGTTGACTAGATTTTCTGATGGCCATAATTATTCTCACTTCCGTGAAATACAAAAGTTCTCTCATAATGGATGCTATATTTACCCTTAATATGGAAGATTTTTTTTACGAAGTTTGTTGTGAATGATGATTATGATTTAAATGTTAAGCCATAGGCTCATGTAGTGATTATTTTGTTTCTAGGGTTTATCTTAGAAGAAAATTTATTCTTTTACCCAAAAATTGCTTCGTAAACTAAAAAGAATTATGGACAATAGGTTTGTTTTTCATGCAACTAAATTCTTCCCTCTGTTTGATGAACATCCTATGATTTTGTTCATTTCCCCGTTACAATATACGAGGAAATATTAAAACTTCTGTTATGTTTAATGTATTTGAATCTAAATAGCATGATCTATTTTTTGTACTTGTCATGTACTCGACATAGCTATGGGACCTAGTTTTTGATCTTGTCCTGTCCTCTACCCTTAGGGTATGGAATTATCCTTTATTTTACCAAGAGGTTATAGACTATGTGAGGCCCCTATAATGAACAATGTATTGCCATTATTGTTATTGTTAAAGTACCCCCCATATTGTTATTATGTACCCCATAGAAGCCCATTATTATTATTGGTGTGCCCTTAGATTATTATTGTTATATAGGCTCTGATCATATTGTGACCCCTTATATAGAAAGGAGGTAATTTCATTTGTATCAACAAAGAATTTTTCATTTATGTAATGAAAAGGAGGTTTCCCGCTCGAAGAGGAAATTTTTAAGTCGTTGATCTCTCTATTTGTGAGTTGGTTGCATAACATTTGGTAATAGAGTTTTGGATTCTAGGGTTTCACTTCTTCAAACAGGCCCTCTTGGAATTTTTTCTATACCTTTGTTTGTATGAGGCTTTAAAAGTTGAAATTGCAACTAGGTGGATCTAAAATATTGATGAACTTCATGCGCCAATTTCAGATGCTAGCTCGCTATATTTTTAGAGATATGATCTGAGGAAATTAGGGTTTTTATAGGCTCCATAATTCAATCTGAAATAGGTTACCTAAGGAGAATAGTCATAAATTTATCTCCGAGCATTGGATTTGAATTTCATAAAAAGTGGTTGAAATTTGAAAGAATTTATCCTTTTGTGTATCATTTTTAGGGCTGCAGGTCCAAACAATGAGACATGGCACTCCTTACAAGTTCCCTATATTGAACAAGATTATCATTAGGCCATCATGTGAGATTTGGCATAACTTATCTTGAAGAATCCAATTTTCGTTTGACTTGTGGAATTTGAAAGATTAATCATAGGGATACCATAGGAAGAAATTTAAGACCTAGAAGAGCCAAAATTACATAGTTACAACCATTTCAAGATCGAGCTCCTAAAAGAAAGAAAAAACTGTGTATTTTTTAGAATAATTGCATAACTTTTACTTGAAAAGTCAATTTGAAGTGATTCCAAAGGAATATTGAAGCATATATATTAATATTTGGTTCTAGAATGCCTCCAAAAATAAAGAATTATACAACCATTAGGCCCTAGAAAATCTCTACTATGATGCATGAAGAGGAAGAATTGCAACATGATATATCATAATTACAGGACCAAGCACAACAAATTTGGATCTCACAAAGAGAACCCAAAGGTGAAAATAAAGGGGATATGGATAGTTTAAAGGTAGAATTAAAAGGTTACATGGATGGTTTAAAATTATAAATAAAAGGTGACATGAATGGTTTAAAAGAAAAAATGGAAGGGTTGAAGGAAGGGTTGACAAAGTTGTTGCAAGGAAGGCTTCCCAGTGGTGACAGGGTAATCCATCAAAATCACGATGAGGACAAAAGGAATATGAATTATGATTTTAGAGACTCCAGTGTTGGATTTAAGATCCACAACATTCCAAAGATCGATATTAGGCAGTTTGATGGCAAGGGTTCGGTAACATGGATACTACACATGGAGAAATATTATGATATTCGTGATGTGAAACACACACAAAAGGTACGCATTGCATCTTTATATTTACAATAAAATTAGTTTGTATGGTGTCGATGGCTTTGTTCCTATAAAACAATTATCACTTGGTCATTTTTTATGGAGGAAATTATAACACATTATGCATATGAAAAGAGCAACACCTTCTTTTACAAATTGATAAATCTCAAACAAAAGGGTTCAATGACGGATCACATTAAGGACTCCCAAAAATTGAATATCACGGTAACTAATATTCCAGAGGAGCATATTATTGATGTCTTCATAGGGATTTTAAATAATAGCATCCAACATGAGGTTCAACTCTTGGAATGTGATTCATTGGAGAAGGCATTTAGGGTGGCTAGAAAAGTTGAAAGAAAAATTATGGCAATGAGGAAGTCTACCACTCAAAACTATAAAGGTGGAAGTGTTGCTACTCCAAGTATTCCCCAACCTACAACGTTGAAGCCACAACAATTGGAAGAAAAAAATAGAAAAAGGGGTTTGTTACAGTTGAGATAAAAAATACACTAAAGGTCATAAGTGTGCTGAGAAGATAATATTTTATGTAGATTGTGAAGAGGAGGAACAAAAGGAACAACAAACATCAAAAGAGGAGGATATGCACTAGGAACCGACCCTGAAGAAAGAAGAGATGAATCCAAACATATCTTGTATTGCATTGGTAGGAATCATCACCGATCAAACTCTCAAGATAGAAGGATATATCACAAAGAAAAAGGTAATAGTTTTGATTGATTCAGGTTATACCCATACTTTTATTCATTGTAAGATGGAAAAGGAATTGAATTACTTCTATATCTAGCACTAGAGTACCAAGTTATGGTTGTAAATGGAGGAACTATAAATTTCTCTGTAAAGTTCCATAATATAAAGCTAACCATGGGGAAATATGTATTGAATAATCCAATGCTTTCCATTCCAATGGGTGGTGCTGATGTTGTACTAGGAGTCCAATGGTTACAATCTTTGGGGATGATAGCTTTTAATTTTCGAGAACTTTTCTTGATTTTTTTTTTTTTTGGAAGGAAAGGAAGTTGAATTAAGGGGTATCGTAGGGAAACTAAGAAAGATAATCGACTCCAATGTCATGACAAACCTTCTAAATAAAGAATAACGAGGAATAATTTCACAATTATGCTCACTAGAGATTTAAACATCGAAATAATCTATTTCTCTAGATCTCCAAAAAGTCTTTGATAATCATTCCAAGGTATTTGAGAATCCAATAGGCCTCCCACCTATTTGTTATCATGATTATGCTATTCATTTGATTCCAAGAAGAGTTCTTCCAAACGTCAGGCCTTATAAATATCCCTATGCCCAAAAGAGTAAAATTGAGCATATGGATGCAGAAATGCTAGAGGCCTGTATAATCCAATCAAGTCAAGGTTGTTTCTCTGCTCCAGTAGTATTGGTTCACAAGAGGGATGTATCGTGTCATATTTGTCCGAATTATAGGGAGATCAACAAGATCACTATTAGAGATAAATTTCCCATTCCTATCATTTACTATTTGTTGGATGAATTACATGGAGAAATTTACTTCACCAAGATGGATCTTCATTTAGGATATCATCAAATTAGAATGAAGACTGAAGAAATTCCAAGAAAACATTCCAAAACCATGATGGTTATTATGAATTTTTGGTCATGCCTTTTGGCCTTACTAACGCACCCTCAATATTTCAAGGTTTGATAAATTCCATTTTCAAACCGCTTCTTATAAAATTTGTTTTAGTATTTTTTGATGATATACTAATCTATAGAAAGTCTTGGAAGGATCATGTTCAACATGTTGAGAGGGTGCTCAAACTATTGGAGGAGAAACAATTATATGAAAAAAGCTCCAAATATTCTTTGGAATAAAAGAGGTGGAATATTTGGGTCATTTTGTATCTCATGAGGGTGTTAAGGTAGACCCTAACAAAATTAAATCCATTAAGTAATGGAAAATCCCCACAACCATAAAGAATCCTTTAGGATTTCTCAGGTTGACAGGATATTATCGCAAGTTTGTTAATAATTATGGGAGAATAACAACACCTATAACAACATGACTAAGGAAAGATGCATTTTCTTGGACTCCATATGCAACTGAGGCCTTTTAACATCTTAAAGACGCAATGTTCCAAGCACCAGTCTTAGCTACACCAGACTTAATAAAAACCTTTGTTGTGGAATGTGATGCCTCAGGAAATGAAATTAGTGTTGTTTTAATGCAAGAAGGAGGACTCATTACTTTTTAAAGTCGTCCAATCAAAGGAAAGTATTTACAAAAACCTATTTATAAGAAGAAAAGGTTGGAAATAATGCATGCACTAAGGAAATGTCAACCTTACCTAATGGGAAGGCATTTTAAGGTAAGAATAGATCATGAAAGTCTTAAATACTTTTTGGAAGAAATATTATCTTCAGAAGAGAAGAAGCAATGGGTCACAAAGATGTTTTGTTTTGACTCTGAAATCATATACAAAAAAGGAAAGAAAAAGGTTGTTGCATATGCACTCTCAAGAAAGCATGAGAATGTGGAAACATTTCTTTGTGTCATGTATATTATCCAACTCAATTGGATAACCGAAGCAAGGAATGAATTCAAGAATAATGAAGAGGTGTGGACACTCATTCAAAATTTGTTGCAAGACCCTAGTACATCTCAGTAAATTTAGTTGGGGAAATGATTCATTATGGTACAAAGATCGCTTATATCTTTGTAATAATTCTCAACTCAAACAAAAGATTCTTTTGGAATTGTACACCCCCCCCTAGGACGAAACTTATGATTTTTAAAAACTTATCACAAGATCAAGAAGGAATTTTTTGGGAGGGCCTTAAATCTAATATTTAAAAGTTTGTGGCAAAATGTTTGGTTTTCGAATAAAATAAAGTTGATACAATTAAGACCCCGACTCTATTACAACCTTTAGCCATTCCAAATAAGCATTGGGAGGACTCAATGGATTTTATCATAGGTTTACCCAAGTTTGAAGGAAAGCACAACATCATGGTGGTAGGTGATAGACTTACCAAGTATGCACACTTTTGTGCTTTATCTAATCCTTTTAAAGCTAGTATAGTTTCTACTACATTTATGGAAATAATTCAAAACTTACATGAAAACCCAAACATTATTGTAAGTGACAAAGATCACATTTTCACTGGAAATTTTTTGACAAAGTTATTTTCTTGCCTTGGTACTCAATTACCTCATAGCTCATCTTATCATCCTCAATTTGATGGGAAACCTAAGATAGTGAACAAATGTTTGGAAGGATTCTTTTTTTCTTTGTATCTAAAAAATAAACACAATGGGTCAATAGGTTACCTTTGGATGAATGGTGGTATAAAACTTCCTTCCCTACTGCAGCAAAAATGACCCCATTTATGGCACTTTATGGATATCACCCACCGTCCATCGCATCATCTTTAAGAGAAAATTTTAAGGTTCAATAAGTGGAAGATCACATCGAGCATCAACAACAATTTTTCTTACTCTTAAAGGATAACATCACTCTCACACAGAATCGAATGAAACAATAAGAAAATCGGCATTGTTGTGAAAGAAGTTTTGACGTAAGTGAATGGGTATTTTTACAGCTACAACCATACAAACAAATGTCCCTTAAGCAAGCTAAGAAGCATAATAAATTATCACCCAAGTATTATGGTCCTTAGAAGGTGTTGCAAAAGATTGGTACTATGGCATACAAATTGGAATTGCCTGGATATTCTCGAGTACACTAAATTTTCCATGTTTCATGCTTAAAGAAGGTTATTGGTGATAAGATTTCACTTAAAACAATATTCCTAGAACTTGGCGAAGAAGGAAAAATTGATATTGGAGCCTGAAGTGGTCATGGAAATAAGAACTCGACAACTAAAGAATCAATCATTTTCAGAGTATCTCATTAAGTGGAAGAACTTACCCACTGAATATTCCACATGGGAGGATGAGAATGTTATACAGAAGCATCCAAAACTACTCAAGCGTTGAGGACAACATTCTTTCTTAAGGAGATGGGCATGTTAGTCCCTATAATAATATTGTATTCCCCTTATTATTATTGTTAAAGTAGCCCCCATATTGTTATTGTTTTACCCCAAAGAAGCTCATTATAGTTATTATTGTTTCCTTACATTATTATTGTTATGTAAGCTCTGATTATATTGTTACCCCTTAGTCTCCTATATATAGAAAGGAGGTCTTATGATTTGTATCATCCAATAATTATTCATTTATGTAATGTAAAGGAGGTTCCCCCTCGAAGAGGATAATTTGTAAGTCATTGATCTATCTATTTGTGAGCTAGCTGCATAACATACTACCCCTGGAATTGAATCCTCCTTTATTCTTATGGGGTTTAACCGAAAGCCATTATTTTTGATATTGTATGATTAAAATCTTCCAACTCGTTTTGTTAGAAAGACAAAGACATTCTAGTTTTTAGTTTAAAGAGTAATACCCAAATAGTATACATAAGAATCTAACTACATGAACATGTATTCACTATTTTCTACAGATAACTTTTACTGTAATTAATTATCCCAAAATTTAAAGAAATGTAGTACAAACTTCGACCCTAATAAACCATAACATACCTTGTTGATTTATTTTCTATAAGTATCCATCAGTTAATCTATCACTCATATCCCTTAGAAAAGAAAACAAAATGACAAAGTCCTCAAGATTACACTTTACTTATCTGTATTTATTTGCTTGTCCAGGAGAATATACTAAGATGAAGGTTCCTCCACCCAACTAGTTTGAATGACAATTACGTCTAGCTTCCCCCTGCCGAATCTCTTAGTTTCCAATGTAGTTACAGACAATATTTGTTCTGGGACCTCAAAACCTCCAGTTGAGTCCAGAATCTAGTTCTAGAGTTCCATTGAGATTACACCTAGCTCAGTAATACCCCATAGCAGTTCCCTGCTTTTCTTAACAACATCCTATCATAAGTTCTTCCTCTTTCCTCCATACACTCAAATTTCTCCCTCTTCGCACTCTTGGCTTCTCCGAGACATTTTTTTTCCCTTTTTGTCTCAACCATCTAATTTCTTAGAAACTCAAGATTCCTCTTTTTGAGTCTTTCCTAGTAATTTTCCTCACTAGCAAACCTTTTAAATAAAGTAAACAAACAACAATTGACATATATAAACTTTACATCTAAAGTTCTTTACCAGTGACTTATTACCTGATCTTGCCTAGTAAAAATAAAAACACAACTATTTACCTAATAAAAAAATATATCATATAGATTAAAATATATATTATGATTTCAAAATATATATATATATATATATATATATATATATATATATATTTGTTATTAATATTTTTTAAATACCACATATCAACTCTATATTATGAATTACACATATTTCAAATTACACATCTTGCTACTACTAAAAATTAAAAATTAAGGAGACAA
This sequence comes from Pinus tabuliformis, assembly GCA_031772625.1. Lineage (NCBI taxonomy): Eukaryota > Viridiplantae > Streptophyta > Pinopsida > Pinales > Pinaceae > Pinus > Pinus tabuliformis. Next base: position 635,129,252 of record CM062818.1, on the reverse strand, counting down.
ATATTTTTTTCAACTACATAATTTCTTTATATTAAACTCATATAAAAATATATTATTTAATATTAACAATGAAATATTTTATTTAAATATTATAAGTTATTACATGTCCCTTTATCATAATAAGATCTAATAATAATATATAATAATATTATTTTAAATGTTATATGTAAACTCCACATTGAATATAAAGAATTAGATATATTTTAAACTAAAAATATAAAGTAATTATAAATTAAAATTCGATTTTGTTTTAAACTTTTTACCTACTTTATATTTGTTTACAAAAATAAATAAATTTTTTATTATTAATAATTTTAATTGTTAAATATTTTTTTTATAAAAGTAAAGAATTTTGTTTATTATTATTAATATTTTTAATGGTTAGTAAAAATATTATTCTATATTTTTTATAAAGAAAATCCCATATATTAACAAAAATAAATAAACAAATGAATGTGAAATAACATTACGTAGTCTTTGTTAAATTCTGCTTCTGGGTCAGGCCCAATTGGATTGTAGCCTGCCTTTGTCACCAGTGAGCATGAATAATTCGTTAAACATGACGTGGCTTTCCATCATACTGCATGGATGTTGCGGCCTGGTAAATGCTGACGTAGCTAACATGAAGGCGTTGTACCATGCATATGATCTTGCTTATTACGTTCAGATAGTTGTTTCCATTCTGAGACTGATGGCTCTTTTTATCCTCAAACACATGGTCATCTCTCCCAAGAGTAGCACCGGCATCTCTCAGTGATAATCTAATGATTAAATAAGAGTGGAGATATCTTATATTGATTACTGGTAATTTTTTTTGGGGTTATTTATTCTTGAGCTTAATTAATACAGATTAAACATGTCATTTCTAGAAGTAAACATAAATAATGAAAAAATTAACAAAACACCTCAACGACTTAATCTACCTTCCACCACCTGTGTATCCTTAACCTATTTTCTTGAGGATTTTTAATTAATATGCCGAACAACCACGGATAGTAAGTGTTTATAGAAAATGCTACTGGGAGTTTATGCGACCCTCATCCAAGCCCTTGCGATCACTTCACCTTGTTAAAAGAAATCACTGAGAATTTATGCGACCCTAAAATGTGCCAGTAGATCCTTTAATGCTGCCAAAAATTTATTTATTTGAAAAAATGAGCTAACGAATTCCACAAGGCTGAGAAAGAATAGCACGGTCATAGTACTAGAGAAACCTTAATCTCTTCCACAAACCTATTCACCTATTAGGTAAAGCTGTTCATCTCACTATTTTTCCATAAACCCATTCATTTAACTCCAAAACCATTCCCCTCTTTTGTAGACCCATACATCTCACAGTAAGGATGTGGTTAGAGGATAGTACGTTATAATTTTATAAGTTAAATCAGAAGAGAATTGCATTGAACAATGCTTCATTTTCCAATATAGTTGGATAAAATAGGTCTTATGAAACGTAAATAAATCGCCAATATAATTGGATAAAGTAGGTGTTATCAAAAGTAAATTATAAGAAGGCTAGTAGATAATTTATCAATGAATTTCTTCTTATTATAAAGAATTTTACAGTTATTTCATTTAGTAGATAATTTATCAATGAATTTCTTCTCATTATATAGGATTTTAAAGGCTAGTAGATAATTTATCAATAAATTTCTTCTTATTATAAAGAATTTTACAGTTATTTCATTTAGTAGATAATTTATCAATGAATTTCTTCTCATTATATAGGATTTTAAAGTTATTTCGTTTAGAAAAAGGTATATGCTGATAATTGATATTTGTGATATCAATGTGGTTCACAAATATTTATAAGATTTAGAGTGGAAATTTCAAATTTTTCTTTTGATTTTTTAATCTTTATAAACTTAAAAATAATTTATTATATTTTTGGTATTACGGTATAATGGTATAACATATTTAGTTTTTCTTTTGATTAGGTATTAGTTTGTCTTTGTTTATAAACCCAAGGTATACAAGCACAAAGATAAATATTATAAACCCTAAAATAAACACAGTTGATCATGGTGGATTTCCATATTGAGAAAATAATGGCAGAAGACACATAATTTTATTAATCAGAAAAAATAATTACATAATTGATTTTGCAAGAGTTTACACCCGCACAACACAAACACTCTTGCAATGAGCTATTTATAAGCTCCATGTCCTAACTACCTCTAATTATGGATCACTTATTAAATAACAAGTGTCCATTTACAATAAATGCTATAAAAACCAACTAGCTAACAAATCTCCTAAAATAGAGCCTAAGATACAACACATTTGGAGAGTCATATCTAGTTACAACAATATGCTAATTCTAAAAGTCTCCATTAAATAATTAAACATTCTGGAATAATAATTATTAATTTAATATCTTAAATTAATAATTATTTTATTATAATTTTATAACCTATGATAAAATTGTATTTTTGGATCATCTAACATTCCCCCCAATGATCCAAAGATACATTACAACAGATACCAAGTTCATCCCTGAACTTAGTAAATTTTATTCTGCCAAGCGGTTTCGTGAAAATGTCGGAGATCTGATCTGCGGAAGGATAATAAACTAGCTTGAGGACATCTTTGGCAATGAAAGATCTGATATGATGATACTTGGTGTCCACATGCTTTGTCTTTGAATGAAAAACTGGGTTCTTGGCAAGTTTGATGGCTGACTGGCTGTCAATGAATAATGATGTAGCTTCTGCCTGAGAAATGCCCAAGTCCTGCAAAATTCTGCGCAACCAAACAATTTCACATGTTGCTTCCCATGCTGAAATGTACTCTGCTTCTGTTGAAGAAGTGGCCACTGTAGCTTGTTTCTTACAACTCCAAGATACTGCTGCTGACCCCATGTTCATTAAATAACCTGATGTTGATGCTCGATCATCAATACTCCCAGCAAAGTCAGCATCAGAATATCCACCAAGTACAAAATTTTTAGTCTTTGTGTAAAGAAGACCAAAATATTTTGTTCCTTGGATATATCGAAGAACTCTTTTGGCTGCATTCCAGTGGCTGTCTCGTGGTTCCTGCATAAAACGTGAAAGAATACTGACTGCATAAGATAGATCAGGACGAGTATTTGTCAAATAAATCAAGCTGCCAATCAACTGTCTGTAAGTTGTACTGTCCACGTTTTCCCCCCTTTCAAATTTTGAAAGTTTCAAGTTTTGCTCCATGGGGGTAAGAACGGGCTTGCAATCCTGCATGCCAAATCGTTGAAGAACCTCTGCTGCATACTTACTCTGAGAAATGAAAATATGATGTGGACGTTGGAAGACTTCAACTCCAAGATAGTAGTGAAGTAATCCCAAATCTGCCATCTTAAAACCTGCTTGTAACTCCTTTTTCACCTGTGCAATATGATCATCATGGTTGCCAGTAATGATCAAATCATCTACATACATAACAAGAATTACCAGATATTTTCCCTGTTGTCGCACATACAAAGTATCATCAGATTCACTTCGTTGAAAACCAACTTTCTTAAGGTAGTCATCCATCTTTGCATACCAAGCTCGGGGAGCTTGTTTTAGTCCATATAAAGCCTTAATCAATTTGCAGACTTTATGTTCTTGTCCTTCAATTTCAAAACCTGGTGGTTGGGTCATATACACTTCCTCCTGTAAATCTCCGTTGAGAAAAGCACTTTTCACATCCATTTGATGAACTTTCCATCCGTTCTGAGCGGCCAATGCAAGTGTTAATCGGATGGTGTTCCATTTAGCTGTAGGAGCAAATGTTTCCTCATAATCAATGCCTTCCTACTGCGAAAAACCTTTTGCGACAAGTCGTGCTTTATACTTTTCAAGTTCTCCCTTTTGATTATACTTAATTCTGTAAACCCATTTGCATCCTATGGGTTTAACATTTGCTGGACAATCAACAAGTTTCCATGTGTTGTTATCAATTACTGCTTGATATTCTTCAACCATAGCCTGTTGCCATTCTTTATGTTTTATTGCTTCTTTGTATGTGGAAGGTTCAGTAAAATCATTTGCTATCAAGGCAAAATTGCCTTCACTTCTATGTGCCCTTCTGGTGCCTGTTTTATTCTGTTCATCAGGCTTTACATCTTTCAAAAGTTGAACTGCCCATTTCGGAAGTTGGTGCTCACTTGTTTGCGCTTCTGTAAAGTCTCCATCATTGTAAAGAGGATTAATATAAACTGATGTTCGTTGTTCAGGTGAAGAATGTGGAGAATCACTGTCAGAAGAACTGCTGCTGCTTGGAGATGCGGATGAACTGCTAGAAGACCCAGATGATGTTGTTGACGTAGATGGACTGGATGACTCATCTTCAGAGGAAGGAAAATCAAGTTCATACCAATTTGGTGAAGTTGGTTGACTTTGCATTTTTCCATTTCTTTTACTTCCTTTAGTTTCTAACTTGTGAAGAAGATTTTCAATATCTTCGGCACTCTTACTCTCAGTTTCATAAAAAATGACATCCCTGCTCACAATGAATTTTCCATTGGTCAAAAGACGATACCCTTTCTTCTCATCAGAATAGCCAATCATTATGCATTTTAAACTTCTTGAGTCAAGCTTAGTTCGTTTTTCTTTCGGAACTAAGGCATAACACACTGACCCAAAAACTCTAAGATGTTTAACTCAAGGTTTGAAACCAAACCAAGCTTCATAAGGTGTGATTCCATCTAAAGAAGCAGTTGGAGATCTGTTTCTTAAGTAGACAGCAGTATGTATTTCTTCCACCCAATATGTTGGACTTAACCTCTTGAAAGTTAACATGGATTTCGCCATCCCTAACAAAGTGCGATTCATTCTTTCGACTACTCCATTTTGCTGTGGAGTGTAAACATTAGTAAGATGTCGTCTTATGCCCTTTTCACTGCAATAAGTTTTGAATTCATTTGAAGTGAATTCTCCCCCATTATTTGTCCTGAGAGTACCTTTTTTTCTTTGACTTCATTTTCAACAAGTTGGCGAAAAATTTTAAATTTATCAAATGCTTCTGACTTGTTCTTCAAAAGTAAACCCAAGTCATTCTGCTGAAATCATCAATGAATAGTAAGAAATATTTTCATCCACCAAAGGAAGTTTGTAGTGGTCCACAAACATCACTGTGAACTAGTTGTAGCCGCCTGTTTGCACGCCATGAACTTGTTGGAAAACTTTCTCGACTTTGTTTGCCATAAATGCAAGCTTCACATTTTGCATTTTCCCTTTTGAATGTGGGAAGTCCTTTAACCATTCCTTGTTTCTGCAATTGAGAAAGACTCTCAAAATTCAAATGTCCATATCTTACATGCCATAGTCTTATAGGTGAAATACCTGTAGTCACTGCCCCTGCAAAATCAGAATGCCTTGGAATAACTGTCCCTTTCATCCGTAACAGTTTTCCATCTTCATAACCTATCATGACTGTTTTCAAGTTCTGTTTGACTGAATTAATCTTGACTAAACCATCTTCCATAATCACCTGATGTCCTGCTTGTCGAATCGTGACTAAAGAGAGCAAATTTTTCTTAAAACTGGGTACATACCATACATTGGAAATCATTTTTTCTCCAATGCCAGGGAGAAAAACTTTTACTACTCATTTTCCATAAGGAGTATGTTTTGTATCATCGGCAAGAAAAATGGAATTAAGTTGGCAATCTTGAAAATTCCAGAAAAAATCACGTCGACAAGTCATGTGCTGAGTTTCCCGGAATCCAAGATCCAGGCATCTTCATAGTCACTTCTAAGATGGGATGAAAGTTGTGATGCTGGTGAGGAAGTAAAAACATATTCTGAGTTATCTTCATCTTGATCATTGGCAAATTGTGCTGAATGCTGCTGAAACTTGGGAATTTTATTAAGTGAAGTTCGACAATCTTCAGCATAATGGCCAACTTTGTTACATCTTCGACACACAATTTGACTTAAGTCTCTTCCTCTTCCTGAAGATTGTCCTCTACCTCTACTTTGACTTCTATTTTGAGATTGTCCTCTACCTTGATTATTATATCCTTGTCCTTGAAAATTGCCTCTTCCTTGGTTGTTTCCTCTACCTTGAAAATTATTTCTTCCTCCTCTGTTAAAATTGTTTCCTCTGCTTTGGCTTCGACCTCGATTATGTGCTGCTTGATTCTGATTCCCTCTGCCTCTGCCTCGAGAACTGTCTGCTGATGATTTACTACTGCTAGCCTCTGTGAGAAAAACATCTTCACCAACTTTCTTCTTCTTCCCAAAAGTTTTATCATGTTGAGTCAACATTTCACAGAGTTCATCAAACTTTAGTTTCTCTAATTTCCCAGTTACTTGTAGAGTCTCCAAAAAATGCGTGTAGGAAGAAGGAAGTCCAGCAATTACAATTGTGACCATAAAGCTATCATCAATTGCGGGAAAACCAACATTAATAATTTCTTGCCCAATATTCTTAAGTCTTGAGATATATTCAAGAACATCACAGCCTTCAGTTAATTTTTGTTGCAACAATTTTAATTGTAGATCAACTTTCTTTGATTCAGGTTGAGTATCAAAGAGGTCTTTAAAAGTTTTCAAAGCAGACCATGCATCTGTAGCATTTTCTATATGGACATACATTTCATCATTCACAGAAGATTTAATAAGAGCTAAGGCTTTAGCATTCTTGATTTCCCATTTTGCTAGTGCAGCTGCATCTGTGGGTTTATTCGGCTTAACATCTCCATCACATATTCCCTGCCATAATTCATTGTAAATGAGAGTGCTTTCGATGAGATGATGCCATGTTTTATATGATTTTGTGCCTTCAAGTTTGTCGGAATCAGAAAACAAATTAATCAACTTAGACATTTTAGCGTTGAAGCGTCGCACCAAGAATCAGAACAGAAATGACAAGATAGTCAACACAACACACCACGCAAAAAACACGATCTATTGGGGCTTGGCCTTGACCCTCGTATAGTCGTTTGAAGCAGGAGAAAAATGACTGAGCTTTGCACTTGGCTCTAGTCAATTTCTCAAAAATTACAGGGCAACTTTCAAAATTTGATTTTTACAATGATGCTCTTGCAAAACTTTGGTAAAAAAAAAATTATCCCCCCTCAAAGAAAAATTACTTTGAGTTACACTTATCCCTTCAAAAAATTACAATTGAAATCCCCTTATTACTCCAAAAAAAATTCCCAAAATTACAAAATGCCCAGACCTCTTCAAAATAAAATATGCATTATATTACAAAAAAAAACTTTATGATCCAAGCTGACAGGCTTCACTCTGGCTTCTAGTTGGCAGGCTTCACTCTGGCTTTACGCTGACTTCACTGCTTGGCAAGCTGGCAACGCTGCTCCACCATCTTATTCTTCAATATTCTCTCTTTGTTGAGCATTTTGATGGCCACACTTTGTCCCGTTTTCACGTTTTTCTGAGTTGAACTTTGGCACTTTCATTGCTGGTAGTTATTTTGATGTTTAGAAAAACTCCAGTTTTCCAACCGTGCGCTAGAATAATCGGAGACAAAGCACATATCGTTGAGTACGGACTAAAGCCTCAGTAATAACAATAAATACTGTAACCACGCAGAGCAAACTTCTAATATCTGAAATACAGAAGTATTTGACATATAGCAATTTAATGATGTAAAAATTTGTTTGAAACAAGCCAACCGTATCTAGATGTTGGTCAGATTGCAGCCATCACTAACGTGAAGTTTTAGAGAAATAAATATTTACATTTCGGCCATATGCCCTCTCATATCTGCACATTTTACAGTCTAGCGTAAGGATTGCTGGTCCGCCACAAGAAAAAATGCTAAAAAAACGCTGGTTCTGGTCATTTTGAATCCTCCAAGAGCTGCGGCATTACCTGCTTTGAGTCCAGGTTCACGCCAATTGTCGAATTCGGAGAATACACTTTTCTGATTAGCGTTATTCAAAAGAGGAAATTCCACCAGAATTTTAAATTTTATTCGCCTGTACAGAAGCTGTGAGATGGCATTTCCGTTTCCACGAAGATAATGTAAATTATAGGAACATAACAATTTGTTCAAAACGGTATTCATTCAAGGCAGCATCGCCGCAATGAAATAAATCCATCGATATGTGCTGATGGAGTTTATAAAGGAATAAACTGCACTAATTTAAGTGCCCAGGAGAAGCAGAGATAAGAATCAACAAAAGCACCAATTTTTACATTATTTCAACAATCTGGACGAAGGCCGGCTATCTCATATTAAATTACAGTAAATTATCCACTGCAAAATGAATTAAAGCGGCCACAGAAAAGTTTTTGAGTACCTCCGAGAGTCATGACCAAACTTCAACAGACCATGAAATTTTTATGATTTACTCAAATTCGCTTGGAATTTATCCTCTGTGAAACCGACATGCAACTTATCTTGCAATTCAATCGACCGAAACGACCCTTATGCTCATGGAAACCCACGCACTCTAGGGAATGAATTTGTAATTTGTTCAAACCCTTATGTATCCAGCTTGGCTTTTAAGATCAGATTAGTGCAAGGGAGGTCGCCAGTTCAATAATAAAACAGAGGCAAATATTTGATAATAATAACAAATATTTTCAGATTTAAAAAATCTAAAATCAATAATAGATTTTTCTTCTTTTCTTTTAAACAAAAAATTGGATAATTTCCATACCAAGCATTTGCTAATCAATTTAATGGAGTTGAGTTTTCCACGATCTGATAGAGCTGGAATCTTCTCCTCAAATTAACTGCAACATTACTGGAGCTCTGATACCACAATAATGGCAGAAGTGTCCTCAGACACATAATTTTATTAATCAGAAATAATGATTACATAATTGATTTTGCAAGAGTTTACACCCGAACAACACAAACACTCTTGCAATGAGCTATTTATAAGCTCCATGTCCTAACTACCTCTAATTATGGATCACTTATTAAATAACAAGTGTCCATTTACAATAAATGCTATAAAAACCAACTAGCTAACAAATCTCCTAAAATAGAGCCTAAGATACGACACATTTGGAGAGTCATATCTAGTTACAACAATATGCTAATTCTAAAAGTCTCCATTAAATAATTAAACATTCTAGAATAATAAATATTAATTTAATATCTTAAATTAATAATTATTTTATTCTAATTTTATAACCTATGATAAAATTGTATTTTTGGATCATCTAACAGAAAATCCTTGTCACAATGCAACATTTGACCATTCTTGACCATGTTTGACCATGATTGATTTTTATATCAAGATAGTCTTTGTTATGATGTGATGTTGGACCATGGTTGACCATCGTTGATTTTCACATTGAAACAATCCTTGTCACAAGTGACATTTTACCGTGATTGGTCATGGTTGACCATGGTTGATATACGCCATAGTTGACGACGGTTGACCAAAGTTGACAACCACATTAACAATATTAATGTGGTCGATATACACCGAAGACTACATTTGTATCTACCATCAATAGATATATATTAAAAATATATATATTATTACAATAAAAATCTTATTATTATTATTATTAATTATAAATTTATATTAATTAACATTTAATATTATTAAATTTAAATAATTTAAAATTATTTAAAATAATTTAAATATTTAATAATAATATTAATTGATAATGTGGTAATGTTGATTAACAATAATCATCTTAATAACAATAATTGTTTTAGTTAATATGGTTGATATATACCCAAGGCTTTATTTGTATATATGACACAAGTCATATATATATATATATATATATATATATATCTTAAACCCAAGGGGCTAATATTATAAACCCAAAGTATATAAAACTTAAAATAAATATTATAAACACTAAAATGAACATGGTTGAGCCCCAGGGGTTAGCTTAGTTGGTCAAAATTAGTGCCTTGCCATCGGGAGGTCACAGGGTCTATTCTCCCGGAAGCCCTTGGGGTTAGGCCTTGCTAGTGGGCCGTGGGGCTAGATTCCCTCTGGGGTCGATCAACCTAGATATTTCCGTGGGGCTAGATTCCCTCTGGGGTCGATCAACCTAGATATTTCCGTGGATGTAGCACCACCCACTGACCAGGGTGTCCGCGAACCATAGCCAAAAAAAAAAAAACATGGCTGAATATGACCCTTAGATTAATAAACCTAAGGGATTGATATTATAAACCCAAGTGAATAATCAACCGAGGGGATAAATTTTTTTAAACCCAAGGTATATAAACCCTAAGATAAATATTATAAACCATAAAATAAACATGGTTGACCTATTGGAGGTAATGCTTCAATGTGAGGTGTAGTTGTCATTAGGAGTTATGAGAAGTTGTTGTTTCCAATGTGTGAGTTGTAATGGTTATTTAGTTGTGTCGAAGTCAGTGATTGTGTCTTATATATTTGTACCTGTGATGATCAATAAAAGTGTTAAGTGATTTGTGTTGTGTGCAATTTCTCTCTTTATTATTGAAACATGGTATCAAAGCCTATTCGGACTTGAATCCTTCACGAGAGGGCAACAAAAATGTGAGAAAGCATTGAGTATATTTCTTTGTAAATAGATTAGAATAGAGTGTGTTAGATCCAATTAATTTAGTGTGTGAAATTTTTGTATTCTATATGCTAGTGTGTTTTGTGTGGTTAGTTCATCTGTGTGGAGACACAAAGTGAAAACCTTAGATCCAACTCTTCTGAAAACAATAACCAGCTACTCTATTCGTGTTCTACCTCTGACGTGATTCAATTAAGAGTAGTTATGGTCATGCTGCATTCCTTTATGTAGAATTTATAACTGTGCACTTGCCTTAATTAGAGGAAGAATTCTTTCTGGTCGATGACCCTTGCACGTGGTCAGGGCAAACATTTCCGTGATCAATTAAGCATACGTCTACGTGATGGTATAGGGAGATCGACAAGTATGTGGTGAGTGTCTTCATTTTCATGAAAGGCTAACCGGGAAAGCAGTAGTGGGTTGTATTGTATTGTGTTTACGGAGTCACCTTTCGCCGCGTGCACTTGAGGAGTAGGGATAATTCTCTATCTCAGTTTCTATCATGGTAGCAGATCTGAGTCGATGTTGGCGTTACCGAGGTGGGAGATAGATCTATGCAGATGCCGACAAAATTGAAGAGCCATTAAATGCACATTGTGAGAGGTGGATCGATTCATCGACAAATAAAAGCCAGAAGGGGCATGGTTCAATCGTGTCTTACCAAATCAGGATCAGCCCTCAGACTGGAGGGAACCGATATGCTTTCTGACTAATTGAAGAACTAGCTAGCTCATGCTTATTCCAAGGAATTTCTCGAGATAGTGCATACTAAATTCTTTGCCAAGTGTGTTACAAAGCTTGGTACAAGTCTGAGGGGAAGTGAAAAGTAGTTGCATTTCTATGTGTGAGGAGCGATATATTGAGGCAACTCAGGTTATTAGCTGTACAATATTGAATGCCCCTCGATGATGGGGAGTTAGAGTAATGACAACAATGGAATGAACATGGATTAATAGATTTGTGGCACATGAAATCACTAAGCTATCATAGATTTGGAGGAGCATAGGCCTCCTTATAGAATCCCCTGATCGAGCAAGAAGGAGAGCACAATGTGCTCTGGATGGCCTCTCTATGGCCAATGTCTTGTGTAATGTTGCGAGGACATGCTGCATGATGTTGTACTATGTAAGAGGAGATACTTGGATCGTGTTGAAGTTTTGAAGCCAAGTGATGTATTGTGTCAAGGACTTGACTGCTGCCTGTACCTATTTTATGTTGATTGGAATCAATGCTCATATATTATGAAACATTTCATAGTTGAATTAAGATTGTTTATTGTGGCAACTAATGTTTTGCATGTACTTATAGTGGTTCAATTTTTATTTTGGAAAACAATTTATGTACTTATTGTGGGTCAATGTTGATCAATATTGAGTAAAAAAAAGAAAAAAAAGGAGGAAGAGTGTGAGATGGTGTTTATGTTTGTGTTACGGGTTGTTAATTCTTAAACTGGAAGCCCTAGTGTCTGAAACATCAATTCTTATGTAAGGTCAAGTTGTTTGATCAACTCTTGAACACATTTAGTATCCATACCTCCATCATATCAATTGACGGATAGATAAAAGAGAAATATATGACAGCTGGTTGTTAGTCCATAGTATGGTTCGTTACTTGATGGCTCTCATTGCGGATGCCCCGACGAGCCGAGTTATCAATATTGTTGATCTTGCAAAGTTCATCAACCATGGTGAGAGGCGGTTACATTTTAAATGGAGGTCAAGTGACAAATTGAAGATGTGGTGGTGAAAGAGTGAAGTTTATGAGATTCTAGAGTGGATGTGAGTGTCGATGAAGACCAATCAAACATATATCATACTTTTGTTATAATATGTGTTCCATGTAAGAATTAAGGGAAGGTGTTAGAAGTAATGCTTCCATGTCATGTATAGTTGTCATTAGGAGTTACAAGGAGTCAGTCTAAAAGTTGTTGTTTCCAATGTGTGAGTTATAATGGTTATCTAGTTGTGTCGAAGTCTGTAATTTGTGTCTTATATATTTGTACCTATGATGATCAATAAAAGTATTAAGTGATTTGCATTGTGTGTAATCTCTCTCTTTATTTTTCAAACATGACCATGATTGATTTCCATAGTCAGTCAATCCTTGTCACATTATGACGTTGGACCATTTTTGACCTTTCTTAACCATGATTGATTTTCATATCAAGACAATCTTTGTCACAATGTGATGTTCGACCATGGTTGGCCATGATTGACCATTGATGACCATGTTTGCTTTAATAAAATATGGTTGACCAAGGTTGACAATGATTGACCATGATTATCATTTTGAGACAATCTTTGTCATAATGCGACATTGGATCACAATTAAGACAATGATTTATTTTTGTATTGTGACAACCTTTGTCAGAATGTGATCTTCAACCATGGCTAATCATGAAGCTAAGGGAATAATATTAAACCCTAGGAATATGAACCCTTAGATTAATAAACCCAAGGGATAAAAATTATAAACCCAAGGGACAAAAATTATAAATCCAAGGTATATAAATCCTAAAATAAATATTATAAACCCTAAAATAAACATGGTTGACCATGATTGATTTCCATGTTGAGACAATGCTTGTCACAATGTGGCATTGACCCATGGTTGACCATGAGTGACCATGATTGATTTTCATATCGACACAATCTTTGTCACAATGTGACATTGGACCATGGTTGACCATGGTTGATTTTAATATTGAGATAACCTTTGTCACAATAGAACATTTGATCATGATTGATAATGGTTGACTATGATAGATATTATAAACCTAGTGGAATAATAAACCCAAGGGAAAAATATTAACCCAGGGGACTAATATTATAAACCCAAGGTATATAAAATCTAAGATAAATATTATAAAGACTAAAATAAACATGGTCCACTACGGTTGACCATGCTTGATTTTCATATTGAAACAATCCTTGTCTGACCATGCTTAACCATGGTTGGTTTTCATATTAAGACAATCTTTTTTACAATGTGATGTTCAACTATGGTTGACCATGATTAACCATGGGTGGCCATGTTTGATTTTATAAAACATGGTTGACCAATTTTGACCATGATTGACCAAGGTTGACCACGGTTGACCATCATTATCATATTGAGACAATATTTGTCATAATGCGACGTTCGACCATGGTTGAGAGAATGATTTATTTTTCAACATTCGACCATGGTTGACCATGATTAATATTATAAACCCAAATGAATAATAAACACTAGGGATTAATTCTAAAAACCCAAGGTATAATAAACCTAAGGAATAATATTAAACGCTAGGCGTATGAATGCTCAGATTAGTAAACCCAACGGATTGATATTATAAACCAAAGGGAATAATAAACCCAAGGGATTAATACTAAAACCCCAAGGGATTATGAACCCAAGGGAATAACATTAATATTATAAACCAAAGATATATAAACCATGAGATAAATATTGTAAACATTAAAACAAACATGGTTGACCATGGTTGATTTTCATATAGAGACAATCCTTGTCACAATGTGATGTTCGACCATGGTGTACCATGATTGACCATGGATGGTCGTGTTTGGCTTTATAAAACATGGTTGACCATTATTGACCATGACTGACCATGTTTGAATTTATAGAAATGGTTGACCATGGTTAACCTAGCTTGACCATGGTTGACCATGGTTGACCATGATTATCATATTGAGATAATCTTTGTCATAATGGGATGTTGGACCATGGTTGAAACAATGATTGATTTTAATATTGAGATAATCTTTATCATAATGCAATGTTGGACCATGATTAACTATGGTTGCCCACAATTGCTTTTATAAAACATGGTTGATTTTCATATTGAAAAAATCCTTGTCACAATGTGACATTGGAACATGCTTGACCATGATAAGTTTTGAAATTGAGAGTTATATTTGTCACAATGCGACATTGGACCATGGTTGATTCTCATATTGAGACAATATTCGTCATGGTGCGATGTTGGGCCATGGTTGACCATGATTGAATTTATAAAAATATGGTAGACAATTGTTGACCATGATTGATATTATAAACCTAAGGGAATATTAAACCCTAGGGATAAATACTAAAATCCCAAGGCACTATAAACCTAAGGGAATAATATTAAACCCTAGGAATATAGCCCATTAGATCAATAAACCAAGGGGATTGATATTATAAGCCTAAGGGATAAAAATTATAAATCCAAGCTATATAAACCCTAACATAAATATTATAATCCTGAAAATAAACATGGCTGACCATGGTCGTTTTCCATATTAAGACAATCCTTGTCACAATGCAACATTGGAACATGGTTGACCACGATTGATTTCCATATCGAGAAAAACGTTTTTCAGAACGCAACATTGGACCATGGTTGACCATGGTTGATTTCCATATTGAGACAATCTTTTTCACAGCACAACATTCGACCATGGTTGACCATGGTTGGCTATGATTGACCATGGTTGAGCATGGTTGATATTATAAACCTAAGGAAATAATAAACCCAAGGGATTGATATTATAAACCCAAGGGAATAATAATAAACCCAAGGGACTAATATTATAAACCCAAGGTATATAAACCCTAAGATAAATATTATGAACACTAAAAAAGCATGGTTGACCATGGTTTATTTTCATATTGAGACAATCTTTATCACAATGCAACGTTGGACTATGGTTCCATGGTTGATTTTCATATGGAGACAATCTTTGTCTCAATGTGATGTTGTACCATGGTTGACCATGGTTGATTTTCATATGGAGGCAATCTCTGTCACAATGAGAATTTGTACCATGGTTGACCATGGTTGATTTTCATATCGAGACAATCTTTGTCACAATTTGACCTTCGACAATGGTTGACCATGATTGACCATGGTTGAGCATGATTGACCATGATTAACCATGATTTTCCATGATTGTCCATGATTTTGATATGGAGATAATTTTTGTCACATGTGACATTTGACCATGGGTGACCATAATTGAGCATAGTTGGCTATGATTGACCATGATTAACCATAATTGATATTATAAACCCAATGGATTGATATTATAACCCAAGAGAATAACAAACCCAAGGGATTGTTATTATAAACCAAGGGATTAATACTCAAACCCCAATGGATTATGAACCTAACGGAATAATATTAAACCCACGGGACTAATATTATAAACCTGAGGTATATAAACCCTAAGATAAATATTATAAACACTAAAATAAACATGGTTGACCATGGTTCATTTTCATATTGAGACAATCCTTATGTGATATTTGACCATGATTGGCTATGATTGATGATCATTGACCATGATTGATATTATAAACTTAAGGGAATAATAAACCCAATGGATTCATATTATAAACCTAAGGGATTATACTAAAGTCCTAAGGGAATAATATTAAACCCGAGGGACTAATACTGTAAACCCAAGGTATATAAGCCCTACGATAAATATTATAAACACTAAAATAAACATGGTTGACCACGATTATTTTCATCTTGAGACAATCCTTGTCACAATGCGATGTTAGACCATGGTTCACCATGGTTGATTTTCATATCGAGGCAATCTTTGTCACAATGTGACCTTAGACCATGGTTGACCATGTTTGATTTTATAAAACATGGTTGACCATGATTGACCATGGTTGTCCATAGTTGAACATGATTATCCATGGTTGACCATCATTGATGATCATGATCAAAGAGACTTTAATCAAGGTTGATCATGGTTGATGAAATTCAACCATGGTTGACCATGGTTGACTATGGTTGACCATAAAACATTGACCAAGGTCAACCATATTCAAGCATGATTAACCATTTTTTATCATGGTTCACCGTAGAGACATTGATTGATGATGTTGGAGCATGCTTGACCATGGAAGATCATTGTTGAACATCGTTGATCATTGTAGAAGATGGTTGACTTTGGTTGCCTATGATTGAACATGGTTAAGCATGTTTAACCGGACACAACCATGATTAACCATATTCAATTTTATTAATTTATTAAGTAATATTAATTAATTAATTAATAATTGATTTAAAGTCATTAATAAAATGTTGTTATCTATTTAAATTATTATTATTAAAAATTATCATTAATTATTAATTATTATTAAATATTATTAAAATTATTAATGATATAAATTTATAATAAATAAAAATAATATCAAGTTCATTGAGAATTAAATTTTGATTTAAGAATCCTTATATTTAATAATAATTAATTATTGTTAATTCCTTATTTAATATTATCAATATTTAATATTATCCATAGATCATTTAAGATTTAAGATAATTAAGATTATTTAAGATTTAAGATAATTATTACTATTTAAATAAATAATAATAAGACCTCGTTAAAATCAATCAATCAACAAAGAAAATCATCCATCAATCAATTATCAACCCATCAACAAAAACAATTCAAATCATAAAACCTCTTGTATGAAATTCAAATCGTCGTGTATGAAATTCAAAACAGGAAACTGCATGAACTAAGTAACTCTATGCCTCCCATATGAAATTCAAAGCATCTGGTATGAAATTCAAAACAGGAAACTGCATGACCTAGGTAACTCTATACACTTCCCCATTTTCATGTATATCCATTTTTATATACAAATATATTTATACATGATAGATTTATTACATTTAACATCAACAAGGTAATTTAAACATATGAACCTAATATCTTATATATAAAACTCAAAACACTTAATCACAAAGTTATATGCTTACACATTTTTTAATATATACATATACATAGAGGCGAGAAATTATTAAGATATGTACAAAGATATGAATAGTAAAGAGAAGTTACATAAAGAGATACAATAGGACCAAAGAAATACGAGTATCAAACATCTCATATTCCTGAATTTGCTTAAGTTGTTGGTCGGGATCACGGATGTGCCAAAGCGTAGAAATATAAAGTATTTTGTTTTTTTTTTTGACATATGGTGAATTGGTAACTGTCAGTCCTAATCTATAGGAGATCCAGGATCAATTCTTGTAGCTACCTCTATAACACCAAGAGTATATCCAACTACCTGCAAGTCGGATATACTAAGATCCTATGGTTTTATCAAAGCAAGACTCTCGTGTCGCCAAGGCGGGGGTGGGGAATCTGCTTCTCTAGCATCCACCACAACAAGCCAATGTACTCAATGAGATTTGAACTATGGTCTCCCAGGCTTCACCCAAATAGACTTACCATCAAACCACACATCAGTGTAAAATATAAATATTTTCTTAATGAACCCATATTTATAATCAATAAGAGTGTGAAATTTTAATAACTTAGACACTTTTTGTGCTGTCCAACCAATTACCCTAAAACCATGCATAGACGAATGAAATGACATTGATGATGTCTACAACCAATCAAATAAACAATTTATTTTGTAATACGACTGAAATCAAAAGTAAACGTATATTAATTTGATACATCCATTCATAGCACTCAGCCATTTGCATTGACCAATATTGAGCCATCAATACTAAATGTTTTAGAGAGAAATGAAAAGTGGAGATAATTGAGATAATGATAACGATGGAGGTTGTTGAGGCTTAGCATTGTCCGTTTTGATTGCTGTATATGGAGACTTCATAGTGGAAGAAACCAATCCTCAGAGTGTTACTCCTGCAATTTTACATTTTCGGAACTTAGATTTTTGTTGAGGATAATGTTTAAAATAAAGCTATGTAATTGCTGACAAAGTAGCCAACGAATTTTGTGCTCTGAGTTATTAGAATTAGAGCAGCAAATTTATAGATGTAGTCAGTGATCATTCAATAAATTATTAGGGATAGTAGATTAGTCAGATAATGGATAATGAAATTAGAAATATGTGGGCTATATAATAATGTATTCATTTCTCCTATGAAGATATGAGATTCCAATGAGAGTTCAGCTCATGGATTGAGAATCAAACTTCTGTTATTTTTTGTTTATTAGTTTTGTTTATGTTTTCATATGCATGCTCTTGCTAGATTTAACATGGTATCAGAGCTATAGGTTAAGAGAGTTGATTTCTATGTAAAGTGTGTGTTGTTGGCAGGGGGTTTCAAAAGTTTGTAAAAGCCATTTGCAAGAGTTTTCATAATGTTGTGAAGCCTTTGCAGATTCAAATTATTGGTGGGAGTGCTTAGTAGCAATGGCCAACAATATGAATATTTCTCAGCCACAAATAACAATGTTTAAAGGTGAGAACTTTGGGTTTTGGAGCATTAAGATGAAAGCATTGTTTCTCTCAAAAGATTTGTGGGATTTCATAGAGAATGGATATACAAAACCAAATGCTCACACACTTGCCCGCTCGACTCAAGAACAAAGAAACTAGCTAAAGCAAAATCATAAGAAAGATTCAAAGGCTCTCTTCTAATCCAGCAAGCAGTGCATGATTCTATTTTTCCAAGATTACTTGGAGTAACAAAATCAAAGGAGGCATGGGATGCTTTGCAGCAAGCATATCAAGGAACTGATAAGGTTAAAATTGTTAAGTTGCAGTCATCAAGAAGAGACTTTGAAACCTTGTGCATGCAAAACTCTGAATTTATTCAAGATTTTATCACTAAAGTTATGGGTATAGTGAATGAAATTAGGTCTTATGGAGAAGATTTAAAAGATAAAAAAATTGTTGAGAAGATTTTAAGAAGTTTGCATGCAAAATTTGATGGGGTTGTTGTTGCTACTGAGGAGTCTAAGGATCTAACTCAATTGTCTTTGAATGAGCTAATGGGGTCTCTTCAATCTCATGAACAAAGAATCAATAGCTCTTCTAAAAAGTCTCTTGAGCAAGCTTTTCAAGCAAGAGGAAATATTTTCAAAGAGAAAAGTGGTTCCTCTCATGAGGAAAGCCAGAACACTTTTGGAAGAGGAAGCGGAAGAGGACAAACATACAGAGGAGGCAGAGGTCGAGGAAGATTTTTTTTTTGCATACAATAAAGGAAGAGGTACTGATGACAGTGATGGAGGTAAAAGATTTAATAAATCCCATGTTTAGTGTTTTTATTGTAAAAGATTTGGCCATTATGAAAGAAATTGTTGGAAAAAACAAACACAACAAGCTAGTTTTTCTGAAGAAAAAGAAGAGGTTGGCACTTTATTCTTGGCTTTTGATTCAACTAATAATGTTTCCAAAGAGGTTTGGCTTATGGATAGTGGTTGCAACAATCACATGAGAGGAAACAAAGATGGCTTTATAGAGATAGATGAATCTACAAAATTTGATGTACTATTAGGATATGACAAGCCCGTTGAAGCTAAAAGTAAGCGAAGAATTATTGTGAAGACAAAACAAGGAAAACCAAAGCACATTAATGATGTTTTATATGTTCCTGGTCTAGCACATAATTTGTTGAGTGTGGGGAAGCTCCTTGAAAAAGGGTATTTAATTGTTTTTAAGGACAAGCAATGCATAATCTATGATAAAAATGATCACAATAAAATTATTGCTAAGACTAATATGCTGCAAAACAGAATTTTTGCTTTCAATCTCCCTTGTGAAGAAAGTACAACATTAAATTTTGCTTATGATAATAGTTCCTCACTATGGCACATAAGGTATGGACATTTGAATATGAAAGGCTTGAAATTGTTATATAACAAGCAAGTGGTCAAAGGGTTACCACTTATTGGTTCTACTGATAAACTTTGTGAAGGGTGTATTCTTGGTAAGAAACATAGAGATTCATTTTCAGTGGGAAAATCATGGAAATCAAGTAAACCATTGGAACTAGTGCATGCAGATATATGTGGTCCTATGCAAACCTTGTCTCTGAACAACAATAAGTACTTCATTATTTTTGTAGATGATTTTAGTAGAAGAACATGGGTATATTTCATTAAAGAAAAATATGACGCATTTGTCATATTTCAACAATTTAAAGCTCTTGTGGAAAGGCAAAGTGGTTATTGTCTAAAAACATTACTCACAGATAGAGGGGGTGAATTCACTTCTAATAAGTTTGATTCTTATTGTAAAATGAATGGCATTCAAAGGCAATTGGTAGCTAATTATACTCCACAACAGAATGGCATCGCTGAACGTAAGAATAAAACAATTGTTGAGATGGCTAGGAGCATGATGAAAGGTAAAAACCTTCCAAATATTTTTTGGGCTGAAGCTATAGCTACATCTGTTTATTTTCTTAATAGATGCCCAACAAGAAGTGTGCAAAATATTACGCCTTATGAAGCATTGTGTGGAAGAAAACCCAATATTTCTCATTTAAGAGTCTTTGTGTGCATTGCCTATACTCATGTTCCTACTGAAAAGAGAAGAAAGCTTGATGATAAATGTGTGAAATGAATTTTTATTGGATATTTTGAGGAAACCAAAGGTTATAGATTGTACAATCCACAAACTGAAAAATTAATGATTAGTCGTGATGTGTTATTTGATTAGAAAGAAGAATGGCAGTGGAATCATGATGTATAACAACAAACTCCAAGTATTGTTGTACAAGAAGATGAATCTTTTGTTTCTGCAAATCCATCCAGTAATCAAAATACTTCAGAGGCCACATCCACTCCATCATCTTCTGCTACTTCAAGTCTTATTTCAAGTCCAAGTCCTCCTCTGAAAAAGACAAAATCTTTAAATGAAATTTATGGTTATACTAATTTTGCTTTGATGTCTCAGATTGAAGCAGAACCAAGATGTTTTGAAGATGCAGTGAAAGAGTTAGTTTGGTGCAAAGCAATGGGTGAAGAGATGGCAGCAATTAAAAAGAATGCAACATGGGAGCTTGTGGATCCTCCTGCAGAAAAAGAAGTCATTGGGGTAAAATGGTTGTATAAAACCAAGTATGCAGCTGATGGATCAATACAAAGGCACAAAGCAAGGTTAGTAGCTAAGGGATATGCTCAACAACTAGGTATTGACTACAATGAAACATATGCTCCTGTTGCAAGATTTGATACAATCAGACCCGTTTTGGCATTGGCAACACAATATAAATGGTTAGTTTATCAATTTTTTGTTAAATCAGCCTTTCTAAATGGTGAATTGAAAGAATATGTATATGTTCACCAGACCCAAGGCTATGAAGAAGCAGAAAATGAACACAAAGTCTACAAACTGAAAAAGGCTCTTTATGGGCTTAAACAAGCTCCCAGAGCATGGTACAACAGAATTGACACTTATTTTTTGAAAAAGGGGTTTAAAGGAAGTGAAAATGAATGCACATTATATATCAAGTCAAATGGTAATGACATAGTAATTGTGTGCTTATATGTAGACGACTCGATATACAGATCTTCAAGTGATTTGTTAGTGGAAGAGTTCAGGGAGGCTATGATGACTGAATTTGAAATGACTGATTTGGGTTTGCTCCATTATTTTCTTGGCATAGAAGTGACACAAATTAATGATGGAATTTTTATTTCACAATAAAAATGTGTTTCAAATCTTCTTAAAAAATGGAAAATGGGAAATTGTAAACCCATGAGCACACCCATGAATACAAATGAAAAATTTTCTGTAGAAGATGGAGTTGAAAAGGTAGATGCTCAATCCTATAGGATTCTGATAGGAAGTCTTTTGTATCTTACTACCACTAGGCCTGATATTATGCATGCACTAGGCTTAATTTCCAGATTCATGCAAAGTCCAAGTAAGATTCATTTTGGAACAACAAAAAGACTTTTGAGGTATGTCTCTGGAACAAGAAGTTATGGAATTGGGTATACTTCATCAAATAATTTTGGGTTGGTTGGTTATATAGATAGTGACTGGGCTGGGTCTTTTTATGATAGAGAAAGCACTTCAGGTTATGTATTCAGGCTTGGATCAGATGCAGTATTATGGTGTTCAAAGAAGGAACCAACTATTTGATTGTCTTCTACTGAGGCAGAGTATATTGGAGCAACAACAACAACATCTGAAGCAATTGGGTTGAAGAAAGCATTGTTAAATCTAAAACAAGAACCAAAATATGCCACAACTATCTATTGTGATAACTTGTCTACCATTGCCATAACTAAAAATCCAGTGTTTCATAATCGCACCAAACATATTGATATCAAATATCATTTCATAAGAGACTATATAGCAAAAGGAGAAATTCAAATAAAGTCTTGTACAACAAATGAACAGATTGGAGATATATTTATCAAAGCACTAGCTAAAGGGAAGTTCGAATACTTAAGGGATATGCTTAGAATCACCTCATTAAGCATTAAGGGGGAGTGTTGAGGATAATGCTTAAAATAAAGCTATGTAATTGCTGACAAAATAGCTAGCAAATTTTGTGTTGTGAGTTATCAAAATTAGAGCAACAAATTTATAGATGTAGTTAGCGATCATTCAGCGAATTATTAGAGACATTAGATTAGTTAGATAATGGATAATGAAATTAGAAATGTGTGGGCTATATAATAATGTATTCATTTCTCCTATGAAGATATGAGATTCCAATGAGAGTTCAGCTCATGGATTGAGAATTACACTTCTCTTATTTTTTGTTTATTAGTTTTGTTTATGTTTTCATATGCATGCTTTTGCTAGATTTAACAATTTTGACAACAATGGCTGTTGATGAATGCCCACAGAGATCCCTGTACAAAATCCTAAGCTTTGATGTCAGTTTCAGAAGTCTATGACTATGTTCTATGAACTTGCTAAGATTTGTTGATGTAGATCAGTCGACCCAGATTTTGATGGCTATGGACTCATTCACTTAAAAAATACATATGCAAAAAGCAAAAATTTGTTACCAGGGATGACTTAAATGTTGTTTGCATTACTATGATTCTTTTAGGCGCGACCTCGATATATTTGATGGACCAATTGCTCAACGCCCTTTTTTTCTTGTTTGGTGACTCGCAATTTATGATATCATCGATAAATGAAATCCCATTCTGAATCTGGTCTGACCGAACATGATTTGTCTTCCTTTTCTTCGAAGAAAGCTGTCAATCTTCCATATAATTAAAAAAAAAACAAATTCCCTTCTTTTCCTAGATCCATTCATGAAAATCCGATAAAAAACATGACTTGCGTGAAACTGCACCGCCGTAGTCGACATGAACAGATTTTGGAGACAATATTCTCGAATTGAAATTATCCTCGATTGGGTCATCTCGATTGCATATCTGAAAAATCATAAGGAGAAGACATTAAGAACTTCTGATATCCATGCCCGCTAAGCTAGGTTGAATTGAACCCCAATTAACTTTCCAAAGGGCATAAATACCTAACTTGGATTAATTTGTATTAGTTGTTTTTTCTTAACTAGTGTGTCGATATGCTTTTGCAAGTCATTATAGCTACTAATTATCCGCTTTAGAGGGAAAAGAAATATTGCACGACCTGTGTTATCTCTCTTCCTCTATATGCGTTAGCTATCAACACTATACTAGCAAAGAAGCATATCATAAAATACGATCTACATGGACAACAATCGAAGATACACAGAGCGTCTTCATATGGTAGAGATGAGTGGCCATGAATTTCAATTCAAGACCTTCATGCACATCTTGAGGCTGGGAAAATGCAGAGACAAGATAACAGCTAAGGGAGGACGGATTGATAACCTAATTTCAATTAAAAAAATCACATATCATATTTTCCCAGGTCACTTCATGTTCCGTCGCTGCATGGCTGTAGATAGGATTTTCAAACGAAGCATAGTCGCCTTATATTTAATCTCATTCGTCCAACCTTTTTAATAAAAAAAATCAACACCGACTCATCGACCTACTACTCCCCATGTCACTTCATGTTCCATCGCTGCATGGCCGTAGATAGGCTTCTCAAACTAAGCATATTCGTGTTAGATTTAATCTATTCGTCAAACTTTTTTAATAAAAAAAAAGTCAAACACCGACTCATCCACCTATGACTCATCCATTTAGCTAGGGAGCCTTCCGCTGAAAATGACTTTAATTTTCAATTTAGTATTATTTATTTTTCACGGAATATAATGAAACATTTTAAACAAATTATATAAAATAAATAATTTAACTAAATTACATTAAAATATAAAATAGAAATAGAAATGAAAAAAAAAATATGGTAAATTTATAAAAAGAAATTGTTAGGATTTATTTCACTTTTTATTGTGTTGAGAGGGGTTTTCCAGCCTAGTATAACCATGTTTAAAAATAAAAATTCTAAGTTGTTATTTCTTTTATCAATTTTTGTTGGGCAGTTGAGTTAAATTTGGAATAAAAACAACCCTATGTTAAAATAAAATTTTTAAGTTAATATTATTTTTATTAATTTTTGTTAAGTTAAAGTTGACTTCATCAAGCTATTAGTTGTTTTTGAGCTCCTTGTTTATGAGAACCCATTGTATTGTCTGTGGTATTTATGTGGAATATAGCATATTTAAATGGGGGAGTTAAACTAGCCTAGATCCATCTTAACTCTGGATCTACCAAGTGTCTAGAGAGATCCATCTTTTAAGATGCAAAAAGATGGAATATAGCATATTTAAATGGGGGAGTTAAACTAGCCTAGATCCATCTTAACTCTGGATCTACCAAGTGTCTAGAGAGATCCATCTTTTAAGATGCAAAAAGATTTGATCCCTCTAGAGGCTTGGTAGATCTAAAGCTAAGATGAATCTAGGCTTGTTTTATATACATTTATTTCTAATAAAAATTTACATTAAGTTTTACCTTATTATACTTTAAATTTAAATATATTACATCTAAAATGTAAATACAAATGTAATAAAATAAGATATAAGCTAAAAACATTTACATTTAAATTTATTTTACAGAAATTTTTATCTTATGTTAAAATAAAACATGTCTTTGGGGTGTAGAATTTTTGTGAGCAAGAGATAAAATGTTCATAACCTGGTCTACAAAAAGGAGGACAAATCATAAACTCAGAGATTATTGCGTAGAGAGGCACAGGCACATTCGGCAGCCCAGTATGTCTCCGATGTGTAAGTATGTCCATGCTCAAAGTTAAATTTTAGCTAATGTCGCCCAACATAAAAACAAAAAATTAGGAATCTAAATAATGTTTATGTTCATCTCTCGAGTAAATAATAATAATGAAAATAGAAAAAATAATATTGGCCCGAAACAAAAATGAAAATAACCATATAGATAAAAAGACTACAATACAATTATCTCATGTGTTTAGATAAAAAAAATTACAATACAATTATCTCATGCATTTAATAGTTCTTTTATCATATACATTGAATTTGAATGGATCATAAACTTACCTTCAACATAATTTTTTACCACATTAAAATTCTAAATTAGGTAAAATTTCAAACATCTTTACTCTTTACTACAACCACTACTATTTCTTAAATCAAAGTAAAATGATTAATTCAGTACGAAGAATAAAAAATCTTGCTCTAAAATCTTTTAATATTTCTTTTAATTCATTATTTGTAAATAAACCTTTAAAAGGAAAACTGTATCCTATAGATATATTAAAATCTTTATACACATAAATATTTACACTTCAAAGTTGTAATATTCGAAAATATCCATTTGATGTAGTTTAAATTTTGTTTTTATGGCATGTTAAAAACATCATTAAATCTAATATTAATATTGAAATATTAATATTCATATTCATATTAATATAAAATAAAATATTAGTATTAATATATTATAATATTAATATTATCATACTTATTAACTTTCAATTAATAAAATATTAAATTTAATATAATATTAGTTTTTTTATATTATAATGATATATATTAACTCTAGATATATATGAGAGGGAAGAACAAAGACAAATTGATAGAGGTGGAGAGATAAAGAGAGTAAGAGATAGGAGGACAAAGGGAAGGGTAGAGAGATGGAGTTGGAAGGAGAGAAAGGGGGGAAGAAGAAAGACATAGAGAGAGAAAAGTGGAGAGAGGGAGAGTGACAAAGAAGAGATGGAGAGAGAATGTTTATGCTTGGGGTGAGATAGAGAGACAAAGAAGGAGAGATGGAGAGACAGGGGGGAGAAGTAGAGAGGGAGGGAGATAGTGAAAAATGGGGGGGGGGGGGGGGGGAGAGAGAGAGAGGGAGAGGTGGGAGAGAGAGGAAGGTGTTGGAAAATGTAACTATGTTCAGTCTTGAATAATGTACTTGAGTCATTATGTAATGTATTTTTCAAAAGAATAAAGAAAATAATTTTATTATTATTATTGTGACTTATTAAAGAATAGATTTCATGCTTGTGTCGCCATGTTTTAGGTCAAAGCCCCCATTCAGGACTTCTAGGATTTATTATGAGTCTATATAATTATTGCATATTTAAAGAGATCCTTCTTGGGCTTTCAAATCATGTAAGAAAGTTTGGTATTGAGTCAAATATGAATTATGGAACCTCCACACCATGTAGGCCTCAGGGAAGATCAAGTCAACGTAAAATCCTATTCGACCACACATGAAGCCTATAAAAAGAAGGACATCGAATTTATTTGGAGCATCACTTCTCATCAAGTTCAAATTCTATCAACTCGACAAAAGTGAAAAAATCTTGATGCTAGGCAGAAGTGCGAAGTGGGTAGCTGGGAAATTCTGTTGCGAGGAAGCCAAAGTGAATGCGAGTTTGGGTAACTCTAAGGAGTCAAGGAAAAATGAAATTTTGGTCGCAGTCTCTCTCTATTTCATGCTCTGAATTGGGAGATTGAAGTCTTCCAAGTTTGACTATTGTCGAAAGCTGTTAGCTACTGCAAGTTGCTACATAGTCGAAGTTACTGGGAAGAGGTTGAACTTATAGAGGCTGACTTTGTGTGGAGGGAAGGTCAGGTCTTGATCTAGGGCAAAGAGTCTCAAAGAACACTATTGAAAGGAATAATTACTTGCCTAGGTTTTCTCCTTGAGGGTGGTTTTGCCCTGGCATGTGCCTACATCTTGTGTCCATTGTTTTATGTGCTGCTACTTTTGGTAATTGCTCGATGAATTAAAGAAAGAATATATAAAGAATTGTAATAATAATAAACATCACAAGTAATTATCAATATCAAGAAAATCTTTACTATCTTTTTGATTTTCCAACATGGTATCAGAGGTTTGGTGAGGAAAGAAGAAAAATGCAGATCCATTCATAGGCACTATCTTAGGAAAAGAGTCTATTATATTGAAGGAAGATGTCTAATTCAGTCAAGGGTGAGAAGAAACTTGAAGGAATATCCAACTTTATATCCCAGAAGAAGCGGATTAACCTAATCCTCAAGAGGAAAAAGGTGTCGGATTTGGTAAAATTAAATGTAAAGAAGCCTACAAAAGAGTCAATCATGTCGACAAAGAGAAATTTAGGGATTTGGAATTGGTGGCTATGAATCTGATGGTGAAGGGATATATGATAATCTTATCCCATTCATAGCTAACATTGAGATGTATGAAGCCTTGTTGAAGTTGTTTACTATTAAGAATATTAGTCAAGTAACAAGTCTAAAGAATGAGGTGAGAACTATGAAGATGATATTGTGGCAACCTTGTTTATGGAGATAGATTGACTCAAGGATGATCTCTTGGCCATTGATGAGATTGTTTCAGACAAAGAAATTGTGATCATTGCTCTATTAGGCTTTCCACCCTTGCAGCAGGTCTCAACAGTTGGAGGAAGCCCCCGACAACTTCCAAAGACAAGTATCTCATGTCTTTTTAGTTTTGGGTTCATGTAATGATTTAATTTTGATTATATCAAATACTAAACATCTTTCTCCCTCTGTTGTCTTTATTAGTGAAAACATCTAAAATAAGGAGGATTTCTCAAGGCAAGGTTAGTCAAGAAACAAAGGTATGCTCTGAATACATTGATTGAAAGGATTACTCATTTAATGATGGATTACTAACTTTGTTATGAATAGATGTATTGAATCTTAGTGATTCTTGTTTGGGTGATTCATCTCTTGATAAATCTACCCACCCCACTCATATTATTGATTGGCTATGTAGAACGATAGATGAGTTCTAGAAAACCCTCACCGAAGGGTATGCTAATGTGAATATTTGAAATCCTAATCTACTTAGGGTGATTGTGAAATGCCAGTTGAAGTTTTATTGATGTTGTCTTATTTGGGATTTTCATGTGATTTGGAAATCCTAACTTGTTAGGATTGAGTGATGAGGTATAAAATCTTGAACCTTTGAAGTTTAGGTAGTGGTGGGTTTTCTATATTTCTACATTTGAACCCTAACTCTTTAGGGTTAGGTGAAATGTGTGAGAAAGACCCTTAGATTGTCTCATAAATGTTTTTCTTTGGTATGCGTTTGTTTTTTTGATCAAACCTTGGTGTAATCAAAATGATTGTGTATCTAACTCTTATTTTATATTCTTGTGAAGTGGGGTTTGACTCATACATGATATGAAATATATTTGCATGGTGATGAAATCTAGGCATATATAGATATGTCCTTTTGGTTGAAATCCTAGGTTGGTCTAGGTTAAGATGTATTAATGTTGCTGGACACATGATATGATTATGTATGGTTATTAATTCCTAGATATGTGTTGATCTAGTCATTGATGGCCATGAGTTTTAGGATTTAATGGAAGTCCTTGTTTGCGATTCTAGGATGATAATATCTGAAAATATAGGGTGTTATAGCTAAACTCTAGTGAAGTTAAAATTTTCTATTATGTGTGATATAACAATCCGAAATCTATTATCTGATTGGTGAAATTGAGAAATATAGGGTTTAGGAGTTAAATCCTAGTAGTGACATTATCTAGAATGAAATGTATCTATCTGATATCTATGTATGCAATAATTGTGAAAATGGAACTCTAAGCTTTTGGACTTAACCTTAGTCAAAGTAAAATCTCTCGAATATGATGATTTGAGATTTATAGAAAGTTTGGTGAATTTGAGAATTCTAGGGTTTTGGAGTTGAACCTTAGTCAAAGTAGAAATCTCTCATGAGTGTTAACTATATGATAACTTGAGATGTGTGAGAGATTTGTTGAGATTTGAATCTTTGGTTGAGTTTGATGATTGCTTAGAAATCTAGGGTTTGTAAACTAACCCTAGTGGTATTTGGTCATGATGGAGACTGATTGATGGTTGATTCAAAATCTAGGGGTTTGGAACTAACCCTAGTGGAAGTTAGTCAGGTTAATGACTAAGTTGTTATTGACTTTGATTGATTCTTTGATGAAATCTATGATTTGTATGAATCCTTAGTGAGAAGTATGACATATGAATTTTCAAAGGATGATCGACCCTTTGTAGATATATATTTTTCTGAATTAGTTCTTGGATTTTCTATATGTTGTAGTAATGTATGTTATACCTTTGGAAGACACATTGCAACCCTAGATGGAGTGATGTTGTTATGAAAAAGTCTAGGGTTTATGATAAAATCGCTAGTAAGATGATGAGGAATATATGTTTATTTCTTTTGAATTTGGGTATCTGATATGAATAAAGTTGAAATTCTTCTTTGTTTTTGATATGGCTAACATCATGCTTCTATAGATTTGGTTGTACTTGATATTGAAGTTGTGCAGGTACACAATCTTAAAACTGGGGAGGATTCTCATTGATGTGATATGCATGATGAGGATGATGATAAATGTAATGAAATGGTTGGAAGCCACAGAAGATTATCCGATGTGAAAAAGAAGAAGTTGATCTCTCAGAGGTAGCATGAATAGAAGAGAACTCCCTAATATTAAGAGGGAGTCCAGATAAAGAGGTGCTTCCCGGTTGAGAGGGAGTGTAAGATACGGTTCTCTAATTCATGTGTCATTCACTAGACCAGGACTACCAATTGTAAGTCTGAGTGAAGGCCATGAACAAGAAAAGGAAACTGGAGTGTGAATTTTGAAGTGTTGCTGAAAGAAATAAAGTAAGATCTGAGTGAAGAATAAGTTGCTACATGAAAAGTAGGGAGGAAAACATATGATTGAGGAATATTCTATCAAATATTTGGTTGATAGTCCTACTATGGAAAGTTGAGAAGCAACATATGTTGTCTGTAAGACCTCGAAGGTTTGTCTTTGATTATGTGCACGTGAAAGTATACTATTGATTGGGATTGTGTTTGTACCGGTGAATCTCTCGAAGGATTTGATATAATGCTGGTCACCAATCAATTTGATTGGGAGAGATTCATTATTCTTGATTTGTTGGATCAAGGGGTGTTGAGACTTTATGAGTGAAGAATTGCCTTGGAGGACATCTGACCGACACATTATGTTGATGTCTTGAAGTTGGAGAGCTGGTGTTGATCAAAACGTTCTATTTTGAATACACACTTGGATTTTAAGGTTGATGGTTAGCAAGTAAGCCTGATGGTACCTAGAGGGGATGAAAGCTTGATTCCATCTTAGTCCCACCTCGATATATTGCCTTGGTCAGGAATCTAGTTCATGGCATTGCAGTGCCTAAACTATTGCGTGATTTTTTGGATAGATTGCCCTGGCCAGGAATCTATTCCATGGCACTATGGTGCCTAAAGTTCTTCATGGCTCATAGTTTGAGATCTTCCATTGCATATGTACATTAGGAATACCTTCCTAGTTAAGAGGGAATCTTGGAAAATGTAACTATGTTCGTTCTTCAATAATGTACTTAAGTCATTATGTAATGTACTTGTAAAAAGAATAAAGAAAAGAATTATTATTATTATGATGGTGACTTATTAAAGCATGGGTTTCATGCTTATGTCACCATTTTTTAGGTCAAAGTCTCCATTGAGGAATTTTGGGATTTATTCCGAGTCTATAGAATTATTGTACAATTAAAGAGATCCTTATTGGGCTTTTCAATCATGTGAAAAGGTTTAGTGTTGCCTCAAATATGAATTATGGAACCTCCAGAACATGTCGGCCTAAGTGAAGATCAAGTCGGCCTCAGTCCCTATTCGAACCCACAAGAAGCCTATAAAAGGAAGGACATGGAATTCATTCCGAGAATCACTTCTCATCAAGTTCAGATTATGTTTACTAAGTAGAAGTGAAAAAATCTTGTTGTTGGGCAGAAGTGCGAAGTGGGTAGCTGGGAAAATCTGTTGCTTGGAGGTTGAAGTGAATGCGAGTTTGGGTGAGTTTAAGGAGTCAAGGAAAAATGAAATTTTGGTGGTGCTCTATTTTTATTTTATGCTTTGGATTGGGAGATCTAAGTCTTCCAAGTTGGACTGTTGTTGAAATCTATTAGTTACTACATATTCGAAGTTGTTGGGAAGAGGTCAAACTTTTGGAGGTTGAGTTGGTGTGGAAGGAATGTCTCTTCTTGGTCTAGGTTGAAGATTCTCAAATAATACTGTTGAAAGGAAGAATTACTTTGAATTGTGTTGGTGTTCATATATGAATTATAGAATTCACCCTTCCCCACATTAATTGTCAATCTGGGGCTCGTCTTGTTATTTCAAGGCTACCGTGCAAAGTCTATGTAGGCCACAGTTTCCCTACCCAACATTGAGCATTCAATCAACAATATAACAATGTGTAACAACAAGAAATAATAGTAACAACAATTAGAGTAACAACAAATTAGGATTCACAGCAACACAAACTTAATGAACCATTACAACGATAAAGAAATAATCACAATAGAAATAAATCTACACACACCACTAATCCAACAACACCTGATCAAGAGAGTGGGCCCAACTCTCCGATCAGGGTTGTGGAAAAAATATCAAAGGCTAGATAATACTTAGAATATCAATATTACATTAATCAAAAGGAAAATACAGAAGTCTGTTGTTACATTCTCAAATGAAAACCTTCAATATTTGATTTGCTCCCTATATGCATTATCTCTTTTCTCTCTGATTTATGTCTTTTAAATATAAAAACAACAAAGGGAAATTTACAACAAACTAATTACAAAATGATTTCGCATACAATTTAGATTGATTAAAAAATATCAATAAGCAAGATGAGATCTAAGATATCCTTCCATCATGATTCAGTTGGAACAAGTCACATCTGGTTATTATGCTTGGGAAATTTGGAAAATGGCCACAACAAAAAATCTACGAATATGTCCTTCGAAGAACCTTGCTTTTCTCACAATCCAGACTGAATTGTGGAACTCTACCCAATTGGAAACTAATTTGGTCCATTCTACACAAAACCTGTGTCTCGTATTTTTAACATTCTTCTTCATTTGCCCAAAATTTCCAACGCAAAAATATCACTTTTTATTCCGGCAAATTTCCGAGTTAGAATATTTGATTATGAGTTAAAGATCAAATTTGCAATCTATAAGATATATTGGAGGCTGAAATCATGAGTGATGTTATAACAAATTCATCAGTAAATGATCATTGGAAAAATCAGTCATAATAATCATTAACTTATTAAAAATAAAGGAGAACAAATCTTACTTATCCATAAGAGCATAAATAATTATGAAATTGAATTATATAATAAATTATGATAAATAATGTGACCAAATAATAGTAGAAATGGGTTAAATGGATGTTAAGAAGTGATAATAATAATGAAAAATTAGTAGCCCAACAATTGGGTTTTCCCCTCAAGGGGGGTTTTTCCTTGGCATGTGCCTACATCTTGTGTATTTTGTTTTATGTTTTGATACTTGTGGTAATTGCTTGATGAACTAAAGAAAGAAGGTATAAATAATTGTAATAATAAGAAAAATCACAAGTAATTATCAATATCAAGAAAATCTTTATTGCCTTTCTGATTTTCTAACAGAAGGAATAGAGTGAGGACGTGAGAGAGATAAGGAGAGAGGGAGAGAGAGAGAGGAAGGTAAGAAGAAATACAAATAGAGAGAAATGTGGAGATAATGAGAGGGAGTGATAATGAAGATGGATAGAGGGAGAGAGAAGAGTAGGAGGGAAGAGAGATAAAAGGGGGAGAGAGGGAGAGAAGGGGAAGAGAGAGAGGGAGGTAGAGGGAGAGGGAGGGTGAGATAGATAGATAGGGAGAAAGAGTGTGTTTTTTTTGGGGGTGATATAGGAAGACAAAATAGAGGTAGAGGGACATAGATAGATGGAAGGTGGAGATATGGCACAAGAGAGAGAGATAGAGAGAGGAAGAGAGAGATAAATATGGAGGGAGAGAGCATGTGTGTTTGTGGGGGGGGGGGGTGAGATATAGAGATAAAGGACAGATGGAGGGAGATATAGATAAATATGGAGGGGAGAGAGAGGGAAGAAGATTTATTGCACTAGATGCATTGATTTCAATGTAGATGGTGATTTATAATCCTATTTGATTGCTTGCACTGAAGGAGATAAAATAAATTATAGGGAAGAGGAGGAATGAAAAGAGAGAGAAGGAGAGGGATATAAGGCTAAGAGAGAGAGTTACAGACAAAAATATGGAGGGGGAGAGAGGAGGAGAGAGATAAGGAGAGAGAAAGTGAGGAAGTGACAAAGTTGGAGAGAGAGAGAGAGAGAGAGAGAGAGAGAGAGAGAGACTGATGGGGGGAGAGAAAGGGATAGAGAAGAAGGACAAGAGGGAGGGAGAGAGAGGAGGAGAGAGGGAGGTAAAAATATATGGAGTTGGAAGGGGAGATAGGGCGAGAAGAAGAAAGACATAGATAGAGAAGTGGAGAGAGAGAGAGGGAGTTACAAGGGAGAGATGTAGAGTGTGTGTGTATGTTTGTAGGTGAAATAGAGAGATAAATAATGAGAGACGGAGGGAGATATAGATATATATGGAGAGGGGAGAGAGGGAAGAATGTTTCTTACACTAGATGCATTGATTTCAGTGTAGATGTTGATTTTTAATGATATTTGATTTCTTGCACTAGATGCATTGGTTTCAGTGTAGATGTTGATTTTTAAGCCTATTTCATTGCTTGCAATAGATGAATTGATTTCATTGTAGATGGCTATTTATAATCCTATTTGCACGCTTTCACTAAATTCATTGATTTCATTGTATATGGTGATTTATAATCCTATTTGATTTTTTTCACTAGATGCATTGATTTCAATTTAAATGTGATTTCTAATCCTATTTGATTGCTTTCACTAGATGTATTAATTCTAGTGTAGATGTTTTGTAATTTTATTTGATTTTTTGCATTAGATGCATTGATTTTAGTGTAGATGTTGATTTCTAATTATATTTGATTTCTTGCACCAGATGTATTGATTTCAATTAGATGTTGATTTTTTTTATTATTATATTTGATTGTTTTCACTAGATGGATTGATTTCTGTGTCGATGTTATTTATATTCCTATTTGATTGCTTGCATTAGATGCATTGATTTCAGTATAGATGTTATTTCTAATCATATTTAATTGCTTTCATTAGATGCATTGATTTCAATGTAAATGTTGATTTCTAATTTGATGTAACTAGATGTATTAATTTTAAATTGATTGGATTCACATTTTTTCCATTCATCACTATTACATTTTCACTTTGCATTCAAAAATTTCATTTCGTTATTTTACATAATTAATGTTATTAACAATTTCTATCTCTCAAAATATCGAGGTAACTTAGCAAACTTAAAATTAAAAATACTCTTCAAGATATATTTACTAATATCTAGAGGGACACTATTAAGAATTAATTAAATTTGAAAAATTGTGATACCTAAAATTAAATGAAATAGATGTGTAATATCATTCCTCCTGCAAGCTATTGACAAGATTGTCTTCCTTCTTCATCACCAACTAATTACTAATACACAATTACATACACATATAGAAACATAACATAAAAGTTATAACATTCACAAACATTACCATCCAAATACAAACACATAAACACACAAACCACTCAAAACATCCAAACAAAGACACACACAAACCACTCAAAACATCCAAACATAGATGTACAAACCATTCAAGGCAATAAACATAGACTAAATTAGAGAACATAATTATATGGTCATGCCAGGCAAAGAAAACATAGTATAAATTTCAAAGTATGAAGTTTATCTCAAACACATACATAATAATGATAATATAAAAATATGACATTGCTTCCCTCAACTATAACTAGCCTAGATCCATTTAACTCTAGATCTATCATGCGTTGATAGGGATCGAAACCCTCAAGGTGCAAACCTATCCTAAAATTATGAAGTCCAAAAATAAGGTTTGCAGCTCAAGGGATTTTATCCCTCTCAGTGCATGATAGATCTGGAGTTAGATGGATCTAGGCTAGTAGTGGTAGTTCCCAGAACCGCATGTTAAGTAAGTATAAGAATAATGTATTCCTCTAGATAATAAATAAATAAATAAATAAAATAAAACATGAAAATAGATTAATACCTTAAAATAAAATCATCTAGATACAGAAGAAATAAATACATAAAATAAAAAATGCAAATAGATCAATACATGAAAAGAAAATCGAAGCAGATTAATTAGTTTTAAGTATGAAACTAAAATAAATTAAACATAATTTATAAATTTACCATAATTTCAAACAACCATAAATTTTTTTCTTTCAACTTACAATATAGTTCAATTTTATTGTTGTTCTTTCAAATTACATTATGATTCAATTTTATTGTTGTTGTTGTTTTTATTAATTAAACTAGATTTACATTAATATTAAGTAAAAGAAAACCATTTCAACCTTAATTATTATCCCTGATGTAGTGTAACATCCCATGGTAACGTCACATGAAAATGCATGGAGTTAGAATTTTTTTACACAATTTACCCACAGGTAACTTGTTGAGAAATGACAATAAGAAATTCCAGTTTAATTTGTCATTGAATTAAACTGTGAATTAAAATCGAATTCTATTCTCATAGAAACTTGTAAATAGCTAATTAAGTTTAATTAGCTTATTAACTTAGGAATTTCGAGTTGGAATTCTTTATGTAGTCATGTATATGTTGTCCCTAAATTTTAGGGGTCCATGATGAGTTTATTTGAGTTGTAATTAGATAACTCAGTTTGACTGAGTTATGGTCACTTAAACTAGTTCTAACTGTTGGAACAACTAGTAGAGGTATGGTAGTGATTTGGTTCATTGGTGCATCCCTCGTGCTACTCCAGCTAACTGGAGATTCACTCAAGAGAAGCTCATGCGTGTTAGTTCAGAGAAAAACCAAGTTGAGACTAGTGTGTAGGGACAATTTACTATTTGTTGTAGAATGATCCGAGTTGTACAGATCATGAATGCAATCAGAAGAGGACCTAGTTTTGGATTGTGCAGTTATGGAAGAAGGAATTATCAATTTAGTATGGGTTATTCCTCCCAGGAATTGCGAACGGAAATAGGGGCTCAACAAGCAACATAAATTGGATAAGTGTTGGTTAGTACGGGCTTGTGAGGCATAGAGTTGATCATACTTGTGCATAAATCGTTCTAGTGAGAACAAGCTTTCTATTATCACTCAGAGTTCTGATTAATGCAATAGATAGTGAGAGTTTTGAGAAGTGGATTTCCTGAGAGAAACAATTGTGTTATGTCTTAGATTATTTTCCTATTGTCAATTAAAGTTTTCATTGATCATTGGTTTCATTGTTTAAAGAGTAGAGTATATTCTTGTCTCATGTTTGAGTACATTACATGAGTTGTCAATCTACAAGAAAATCTACATGGTATTGGAGCTGAAGAAAATATACTAGAGGAGATTTCAAAGTTTTGATTTTTGGGATTATAGGTGAAATTCAAATTTGCAATACATACTTCAGGATTGACAAATGGATTTCTACGACTTGAGGCTCGAGTATGCCTTGGAAGGAAACTTGAATTATATAGCCTGGAAGGATAGGAAGGAGGTTCTGCTAGAGGATAATGGCCTCAAGGAATTTATTGAGCAAGACATTCCTAACCTAGCATCATCGAATGCACAATATACGACCAAATGGAAGAAGTGTGTGGTGAAGTTGAGGTAGATAATCCTTGAGGAAGTTCAATACCAAAATTTATTAAGTCTCCATGGGAAGGAAACTCCGTATGTTATGTGTTGGGTGATTTAATTGTGAGTTAAATCCCTATCATTAAATTGTCAACCCAGGATTTGTGAACTAAAGAGGTATACGTGTACTCTATCTACTAGGTGATTATTTCCTAGAATAGATTATTCTAATGCAAGAACCTTGAAACAAATTACAAAGAAAATTAAATCAATCTTATCGAATCCAATCCAAATGAAACATAAAGAAATTGAATCAATATTAACAAAATAACATGAATCGAAATAACTTAAAACAAACTAAACTAAACTTGCATAAATGAAACCACACTTGCTTGAAATGAAACCATCATTCCTTGAAATGAAATCACACTTGCTTAAAATGAAAATCGAACTTGCTTAATTGAAAATCACACTTGCTTAAAATGAAAATCACACTTCCTTAATTGAGAATCACACTTGCTTCAAATGAAATAAATTAAATAACATAACTACACAATGTTACCAATATGTACAACAAATGAAAAAGGTGTGAAAAGTATGGTTGATGGGGGCCCTCCACTCCTCAGAAAACACGCCGAACAACCATTCAAGCTTGGATATCAAAGAAGTAATATGTATTCCATAAAATTAAGTGGGAGAAAAGCTCCAAAGATATTAGAACAATTCAACCCTCTTTTTCTCTATCCTCACTTTACAAATTACATCTTGGATGGAAATATGAAATATAGAATCCTTTGTATGAAGGATGCACTCTTATTTATACAAAAACTTAAGATAACTCATAAATAAGTATCGATCCATAATTATCTCTTGTGGTTACAGCCAATTACCTAAAAGTATGAGATACAAATATTCTCACACAACCTTTAGGAGACATGTATCAAAACATCCATGGTTCTTCTCCTTTGAGTGTGCTTATTCAATGATCTAAATCTTCTACAATTATTCCACAAATCTTCATGAGTTGGAATTGAAATTCGAATTTGTGGTTGAGTAGCGAAATAAGACCTCTCTAGAATCTTCAAAGAGGCCTACAATATCATAAAACTCATACCAGTTTTAGATATATATGAAAACATGTTAGTTTCCTAATATTTAATCATAAATTCTCTTAAAATAATTAAAATAAATGACTTGGAAAATAATAATGATAAACCCATAT
The DNA here is from genome assembly GCA_031772625.1 of Pinus tabuliformis. NCBI lineage: Eukaryota > Viridiplantae > Streptophyta > Pinopsida > Pinales > Pinaceae > Pinus > Pinus tabuliformis. Next base: position 635,090,845 of record CM062818.1, on the reverse strand, counting down.
GATCATGAAAATGGTTATTAATGCCGGGTTATGTAGCTTTATAATATGGTAAAGAGTTACGAAATATGGTAAAATTATGGAAAAGAGGGTAAAAGCAGATGAAATTTTGGAGGCCCAACGTTCCCCCCCCCAACTGAAGATGTTGCATGTGCTGATGCAACTTTGCATTGATTCCCTTAATCATAAGTCGATATTATTGAAATGTTTTTCTTCAAATGAAGTTTGGATTTGTATTTGTTCTCTTTCAAATTTGCATATTCATATCATTTAGTAACTTTATTCTCATTGCAAAGTGTCTTTTGAAAGACATTTGATTGCAACATATTTTTTATGGTTGGTTCATGTGTGACAACCAAAAATTTATGAGTATTGGTTGTTGTGTAACAATACTTTTGTTATTTTTGTTGCATCAAAATACTTGAAAACATTTAGAATTCATTTTTAAGGCCCCATAGTGGTTTTCAACCATTAGTTGTGCTTATCAATTGATCATTGCAAAACATATAAACTTTTGGAATCAAAATGCAATAATAGTTTGTTGGGAAAAATATGTTGGTTAGGATGAAATGATATGTGACATGTGACATGAGATGTGAATATGAATTGATATCCCTTCCCCCCAACTAAAGGTGTTTTCAGTTTTTAGCAAATGAGTAAGGGAAATGTGGCGAGAGATTTTCCAAAATCATGATTAAAGAATAGAAAACAACATATCTTCACCTACTTGAAAAGTGGACACGCTCTCTCTCTCTCTCTCTCTCTCTCTCTCTCTCTCTCTCTCTCTCTCTCTATATATATATATATATATATATATACAAGAGTGTGGTTGTTGCTGCTGGATCATGGAATGTGAAGTAAAAGAATATGATTTGATTTTTCTTTCTCTCGTTGTATGAATAGCGGATGAATTTGATATGAAATTGGAATCTTTATTTCTAAGACAATGTTATGACTGCTGAATTTTGAATTGGGTCCTACTGCAAGCTTCTAAAATCATATAGTCTTGATTCATTCCCACTCAGTGGCATAATTCATATTTATGTGAATAGATGCGTCGATGTCGAACATAGAAAATAAAATTTTGGATTACTTGCAATTAATGAATGCCATTAACCAACAAAAGACTACTCACCATTGATGTCAATGAGTGTTAAGATGCATAAGTACATCTTACTAGGTATGAATAGATGTGTCATAGTCGAGTCACCTAGAAGATCCAACAAATAGGGGACATTGATGTATTCTCATTGTTTATTGGTGAGAGAACTTGCCATTAAGGCATGCAAGCCTAAAGGTACTTGAAAGATATCTAGTATTGATCCCAGATGATGTGTTAGAATCGATGGGTCAAGATTTGTTAGAAGGGAGGCCTTAATGAATCCTCCATCATCAAACACGAGTATTAAATAATAATTTGAAGGACCATAGATGAAAGATTTGCATTATGAAGTAAGTTTTATTTGACAAAAAGGAAGAGGAAAATGGGGTGACTCAGATTTGTAAGGGAGTTGATTGAATTTTTTTTTAGGTTAAGGATAAGTCAAAATGAAGCAGGAAAGTATGATGTTTGCAAAGGGAAAGTGAGTTTTCAAATCACAGTTTGGCAGTAGGGAGATGGAAATTTATGGATCGATCGTATGCTTAGAATGAGTAACAATGGTACAATTGGTATCTAAGATGCCTTGTTTAGTAGCAATGTGTAATGGATCTGATTTGACATGGAAGGAACATGCTCTTCTAAAAGAAAATTTGTCTTTAAAAGGCACTTGTGCATGTAGTGATCTTTCATCGTCCTGGAACCTACAAAAAAATAACTTTTTTTTGAAATAAAATGTAAGACTATTGAGAGAGAGTGATGATTAGCCTCTATTCATCTGATATATACACAAAAAATTTAGAAATAGTACTAATAAAACAAATTCAAGGAAGAAAAATTAAATGCACTTTTAGTTGTTTGAAAAGCGGTACCTTGGACTACCTGTTGGTGTTTTTTTGATAACTTCTTAAATTTTTTTACTATTTCAAATGTTGATGAAAACTCTCTCATCATGTACATCTCATTGAGATATTCCCAACGATGTTCAAATGATCGAAAAATGATGTCGTATGAAAGTGTTATGTCTGCTTGAAGTTTTTATGAAAGAAGAAAAAAAAATTGCATGGGTGCCACGTGGCAACACTAGGGAGTGTCACGTGGATGATGAAATGGGTAGATGACATGGCATATAGGTGTGGAAAGATGACTGTTCAATGTGACAGTGTGTATAATGGGGCAATGAATGTGTAATGTTGAACAATAATATGTTGCCCCGTGGACCAATCCAATGTTGCCACATGGTAGTGAAATTGTTGCCTAGTTAAGGATTGTCAAAATTGTGGAATGGTTAATAACTTTTGACTTTTATTTGATTTGAACTCATGACCTCTATTTTATAGATTCAAAAGCTTACTAATAAGCCAAAATTTCAATTGGCGAAATAAAAGCCATAAAAACGTTAATTAATGTTAAAAATATTAATGATTCTACAAATTTGACTAACGAGGCAACAGTTTGACAAATGCCCAACCAAACAAAATTCAAGATTTTTAGGAGAATATCAAGTGTCTAAGTGCACTTGTTAATAAATTTCATGCCACCAAAATATTTGATTTTCATTTGAACTCATCCTGCTGCCAAAAAGAATGGATCTCACAACCAATTTATTCTATAAAAATTGGGAAAACATTGAAGAAGCTACAACTCAGATTTTGTATTTTTATTTTCTCTCTCTCTCTCTCTCTCTCTCTCTCTCTCTCTCTATTGCAGGTTGCTAGAAGGTGTGTTACAAATAATTTCATGGGTCATTCTCTCACAAATTATCTATTGAATTGGGCTGAAAGTTTTTGGACATGTTCCTACTACTCTAATGTTTATGCACACCAAACATGAACACCATCCAATGCACAAATTTCAAGATAGAATCAAAATTGTTGTATAATTCAGAACCGATTTTCTCACAAACTCCAGATTATATTTGGCTGAAATTATTTATGAAGGTTCCTATGGTACTAATTCTTCTGCACACCAAAAATCAGATTGATTAATGAATAGATCTTGAGATATAAGTGAAATCACTGTAGGTGATGATATTCATTTTCTTGAAAACTATGAAGCAGATTGGGCTGAAATTTTCAGGGATTGTTCATTAGAATACTATTCACTTCCTGTAAAACAATTATGAAAAATCAGTTCCTGGTTTGTTAGATATCTTCAGTTTAATTTCTGCAATTTTTTTTTGAAAAAAAATACTTTAGCAAATTTTGAGACAAATCCAATTGAAATTTGGAGATTAAATTTTGAGTATTTTCAGAATGAATAATGAATTTAGATCTCCTAACCAATTTTTAGATTTATGAGTCTATTGCAAAATTTCAAAGCTAACTTTATTCAATTTTCCTTTCTGATTTTCTAGGTCGCACAAGGCACAAGAAGAGAGCATAGTCAAGAATTTTGTTAACTCTTCATTCTAAAATTTGAAAACAAAGTAAAAATTTGATTTCAAACCTTAAATTTTATCTCTAAAAACTTTGTTTGTTCTCTCTTTCTATATCTTCTTGCAAAATAATTAGTGAGAAAGATGGCTCTTACTGCACGCCTAAAAATAAAATTGCAATTAAAATGAAATCTAACTTAAAAAAAAAAACATAAAAACGTCACCAAACTTAGTTTTGTTTATTAATTCTATCCTACTCTACTCAAAATAGAAAAATTCGTTCAAGTGTATGCATATTTCCAGTGTAACCATGTGCATAACGGGAGTAAAAGGATATTCATACTTAGGTTTGAAAAATATGCATTAAAGTACATCAAAGCATGAAAGAATAGTTGTTTGGATAATGCAATCAAGAAGTAAGGAAGAATCAAAGAGTGATGTGGCTTGATCCTTGATTTGAACCATCTTTCAATAAAGCTATGGCATTCTTGATTCCTTTCTTCATTTAGATCACATTGAATATCCTCCTTTATTATGAATTCTTCAATCTTAGATTCTAGTAGTTTTTCCCCATCAAAAGTATTCGATGATTCTTTAGTCTTTTCAATAGACTAACAAGAAGAATTAAAGAGAATTAAAGATCTTCTTGTGGCAGTGTAGAGATAGACAAAATAATACTCTTCCTGAAAGGGAGATATCCCAGCTGCTGCTAGGATTCAAGAAAGTTATTGGAAGGACATTCCTCAAATTCTTAATTGTCTGTGAATTACTCCAATTGGTTAATAATTCTTTTCTTGCACACAAATTAGTACAAAGTGTTGAAAAATCATTGAATATTTAATATGCATCATAAATGATTTTAATATGATTTTAACCATGCATCTAAGAATGAATTCAACTATCAGGAGTTGTCTAAACTTTCAAAATAAGCACCTATGTATACCTCCTTGACAACGTGACCAAAATGTTGGGTGATTTAATTGTGAATTTTATCCTTGTCATGAAATTGTACCCGGGGTTCGTGAATTGATGAGGTATACATGTACTATATGTACTAGGTGATTATTTCTTAGAATAGATTAATCTAATGCAAGAAACTTGAAACTAATTACAAAGAAAATTAAATCAATCCAATCCAATCCAATCCAAATCAAACACAAATAAATTAAATCAATATTAACAAAACAACATGAATCAAAATAACATAAAAGAAACTAAATTAAACTTGCATAAATGAAATCACACTTGATGAAACCACACTTGCTTGAAATGAAATCACATTTTCTTAATCGAAAATCACACTTGATTAAAATGAAATAAATTAAATAACATAATTACACAATGTTACCAATATGTACAACAAATGAAAAACATGTGCAAAATGTGGTTGATGGGGGCCCTCCACTCCTCAACAAGCACACATAATGACTATTGAAGCTTGGAGATCAAAGAAGCAATATGTATTTCATAAAATGAAGTGGGAGAAAAGCTCTGAAGATATTAAAACAATTCAACTCTCTTCTTCACTATCCTCACTTTACAAATTACATCTTGGAAGGAACTTTGAAAACTAGAACCATTTGTATGAAGGATGCACTCTTATTTTCACAAAAGCTCAAGATAACTAATCAATAAATATGGATCCATAATTATCTCTTGTGGTTACAACTAATTACCTAAAAATATGAGATACAAATCTTCTCACACATCTTTAGGAGACACATATCAAAACATCCATGATTATTCTCCTTTGAATGTGCTTAGTCAATCATCCAAATGTTCTCCAATTATTCCACAAATCTTCATGAGTTGGAATTGAAACTCGAATTTGTGGTTGAGTAGCCAAATAAGACCCTTCTAGAATCATCAAAGAGGCCTACAATATCATAAAACTAATACCACATTTAGATATATATGAAAACATGTTAATTTCGTAATATTTAATCAAAAATTCTCTTAAAACACTTAAAATAAATGACTTGGAAAATAATAATGATAAAGCCATATGATTATGAAGATAGTTATTAATGTATCGTTATGGAGCTATATAATATGGTAAAGAGTTACAAAATATGGTAAAAATGATGGAAATGAGCATTAATTTAGAGGATGGCCTTTTGGAGGCTCAACATTATTTGGAAAACATTGATGACATGTTCTAGAATAATATTGACCATAGGAAGTTGGCACTGAAAGATAAAATTTGAAAAATCAAGATGGAGAAAGGCGATACCATTCCAAAATACTTGACCAAATTCACTCACTGTCATGATGAGCTCCAAAGTGTTAGAATAACTATTTCTGAGGATGATATGGTGAGCCTAGCTCTTCTAGGACTGCCCAAGAGTTGGCATAGCTATCAGGACTCTATCAATGGGAGGGAGAAGATGTCATATTGAGAATGATCGTGGTCAGATTTGATGTAGGAGGAGATCAGAAAGAACACTAGAGATGGTTCATCATCAAAGACGGATGATGAGGAAAAATGTGCCTTAGTAGGTAAGGCAAGGAAAGGTAAAGGGAAGGCATCCCATTCCAAATAGGATTATTGTAATGGAGGCAAGAAGAAAGACGTGTCAAAAGTTAAGCGATTTCATTTTCATGAGTTGAGGCATTTTCCTTCAAACTGCCCAATCACGAACTCCAAGAAGCCCTTAGGAGGAGTGGCGTGTGAGGCTTTGACCTCTCAATTCAAATTGGACTTTGCTCTCATTGCATGCATGGTGTCATCAATGATGGGTAGTGTATGGTACCTTGACAGTATAGCTTCATTCCACATGACTGGTGATAAGGAGTTGTTCAGTGACCTAGAGGAGAAAGATCTTCAGATGCATATCGATATGGGTGACGATGGGAGGTATAATGCTACTAGACTGGGCATGGTTACTTTTGAGAGGGAGTAGGGTTCTCCTATCGCCTTGAAATATTTTATGTATGTGCTCGTGTTGAATAAAAAATTAGTATCGGTTACCATGCTTGAGGATAGAGGCTATGATGTGATTTTCTTGAAATGAATGACATTCCTTTGACATATAGCCATAGATCAAGTAAAGAAGGTAGGTATTCGAGTTAAGAATCTCTATGAGTTGGAGGTAGAGGATTGTGTTGCTTTGACCACGAAAGCAGAGAAGCTGCAAAGCCAAGAGGTTGGTGAGTTGTGGTATAAGCGATTAGGTCACTTGCATCATGGGGATTTAAAAATCATGCAGCAGATATCTACTGGTCTTCCCAAAGGTACGCTTGAGCAAGTTGATACATGCAGTGGGTGTACCTTGGGAAAATACACCAAGGCTTCCTTTCACAACAGAGACAGGCTAGCAGAGGAAATTCTAGAGCGATTTCGTTCAGATGTGTGTGGACCATTCTCGAAAAACCCATGGCGAAAAAGAAGTATTATGTTATATTTGTCAATGATTTTTCTCGTAAATGTTGTATATTTTTCATGTAGATGAAGGATCAAAATTTCACAAACTTTTGTGAATTTAAAGCATGGGTTGAGAAAGAGTCTGGCAAGAAGGTTAAAGCTCCAAAGAGTGGTAACAATGGTGAGTATGTCTCAAATGAGTTTAAGAACTTGTGTGCGAAAGAAGGGATTAAAGAGGAGTTGACGTACCCCATAAACCACATCATAATGGGGTGTTTGAGAGGATGAGCATAAGCATTGTAGGGGCAACACGAGCAATGTTTCATCATCAGGGCCTACCATTACACTTGTGGGTTGAGGCATGAAACAAAACTCTTTATTTACAGAACCATAGTGTTGGACTACCAAATTGTCATTATTATTACCACTTCTTAACATCCATTTAATCTATTTCTACTATTCTTTTATCACATTATTTATCATAATTTATTATATAATTCCATTTCATAATTATTTATGCTCTTGTGGATAAGTAATATTTGTTCTCCATTATTTTTAATAAATTGATGATTATTATGCACGATTTTTCCAATGATATTTTATTGATGAATTTGTTATAACATCCCTCACGATTTTAGCCTCCAAGATCTCTTCCAAATTGCAAATTTGATCTTCAACTCATAATAAAATATTCCAACTTAGAAATTCATTGGAATACAAAGTGATAGTTTGTTGTTGGAAGTTTTAGGAAATCAAAGAAGAATTTTGAAAGTTCAAGACACGAGTTTTGTTCAGAACAGACCAACTTAGTTTCTCCATGAGAAGCTTTCCACAATTCAGTCTGGATTGGGAGAAAAGAAAGGTTCTTCAAAGGACATATTCGCAGATTTTCTGTTGTGGCCGTCTTCCATATTGCTCAGTTGCAATAATTAGATTCGACTTGTTCCAGTTGGATCATGATGGAAGGATCTCTTAAATATCATCTTTCTTATTGAGATTTTATAATCAATATAAATTGTATGGGAAATTATTTTGTAATCAATTTTTTGTAAATTTCCATTTGTTGTTTGTATATTTTAAAGACATAAGAAAATAGAAAAGGGAGATAACACATATAGGGAGTAGATCAGATATTCAAGTTTTTCCTTTGAGAATGTAACATCAGACTTTTGTATTTTCCTTTTGATTAATGCAATCTTGATCTTCTAAGTATTATCTATCCTCCATTAATTTTTCCACGACCTTGATCAGAGAGTTGGAACTACTCTCCTGATCAAGTGTTGTTGGATTAGTGGTGTGTGTAGATTTATTTATGTTGTGATAATTCCTTTATCATTGCAATGGTTCATTAAGTTTATGTTGTTGTGAATACTAATTTTTTGTTACTCTGATTACTGTTACTGTTATTTCTTTCTATTACACATTGTTATATTCTTGATTGAATGCTTAACGGTGGGTAGGGAAACTGTGGTCTACATAGAATTTTTACAGTAGCCTTGAAATAACAAGATGAGACCCGGATTGACAATTAATATAGGGAATGGTGAATTATATAATTCATATCTGAACACCAACATTTTTGCGTCATTTCTAGTGAGGCTATCAAAGGCTTGATATTATGACTAGTATTGACCATAGGACCACTCTCTTGTATTGGGAAGGGAAGTTTTCATCTTGTTCCAAGTCCCGAGCATTAGATTTACTTTGATTTTATTTTGCTATTTTCAATTTACTGCCTTTTTTATTGTTCATAGGAACCACTCTCTCATCTTGGGAAGGGAAGTTCTCACCCTATTCCAGGTCCTGTGATTTAGATTCATTTGAATGATTCTCTACTTTAGATTGTATGAACAAAAAAACAACCAAAAGGGGTAGAGGAAGACCCCCAAAACTCACGGGTCGAGCTTAAGGAAGAAAGCATCAACATAATTTGGAACCCAGTTGAAGAACTTCACGATATGACAACTATGGGAAATCAAGACTATATTGAAGACTGGTTTCACTCTATTGTTTTGTTGAAACATCAACCCCTACTTCAACAATTCTTGGCAACATCCTTTACGGGGAAGTTGGTCGCTCATACCGTAGTATTTATTGACATACATTTCTAAAATTCATGTATATACACACTTTAGGTCCTATTTCAAAAATGGTTCCACTGAAAGTACTCTTATACGTAATTATATTTTATTTTTTAAGGTAGAGTAGGTTAGTGTAGAAAATAGAATAAATAAGTACATAAATAAATAAATTTCTTTATATGTAAAAAAGTTGTGATTGCTGCAATATGCTGAGTAAATAAATATCGATGGTACATATTTGAATTTATTTCTGTACGTATATATATTATATTGAAAATCACATTTCTACAAAGACGCATCATCATTTTGGAAAAAAATTGCTTGTTTATCATATCTTATGGCTTGTGGGCTTGATAAAATCACTGAAAACGCAGTCGGGAAGGTCATGTTTTGAGGAACCAAATGAGAATACTTTTAAACCTTGTTTCCATCGTAAGTATCCCTTTATGTCTACTTTCTAATCAAATTTGAATCACTCAAATTGGATTTGAAATGAAAAGTTATGACCAAGACATTCATAGGATGTCTAGTAGGAAGCTTGGGAATAGAGTTGGGACAGTCAGTTTTTGGAGGCCTAAATGACTAGATTTTGGAGACCTATTTCTATGGTATATTACCCTATTACTCTAGTTTGAAACAAAATTTTAATCACTAAATTTTGATATCATATGAGAACATTATGACCAAAATATTGATTTTCTATCATAAATTAGAACCATTAAAACTCTATTTTTCCAGTTGTACCTTAGCACATTTGACCCATAAATTCTTCATGTGTTCAAAAATTGTTTATATTGGAGATATTTACATTAATATAATTTAATATACAATTTGAATCAGTTCAATTTGACATAAAACAAAAATGTTTTTCTTAAAATATCAGTTGTTGGTCTAAGTTGGGAAATTGAAAATGGCTCTATTATGCAGGTTGTTCTAAGTAAATTTCACATATCATATCATGGAATTTTTAAAACTTGTTTCTATAAATGATATATTATTGGATTAGATTTCATTTGGATTTGGAATCATTCAAATCAGACAACAAACAAAGGATTTATGATTAAAACACTACTGGTTAGTATGTCAACCACTGCTCTCCCGCAGCTAACAAATAAATTTTGCTTTGTTCATATTTTCATGGATTTGTTTTACCGAGTAATTATTTTTTATTTTTTTTCATATTTCATGGACTAATAGAGCCCACACACCTCTCTTCTTACATGATTTTATGTTTTATTGCAGGTAGATGCTAATTTTTTTGTAGGTCCAAGGAGAATAAAGGAGGTTCATTTATGAAAAAGTAAATCTTGAAAACAATGTTAAGGAAATAAGAGAATTTAATCTAAGCATCTATTAATAAATATGATATCATATTATTTTGAGTATTTCTAGGTGCCATGATCTAAAAAATTAGATCATAAGAGCTTATTGCAAAATTGTTCTCCCTATTGTTCACCGACACAGAGAAAACAACATGAAGATTTTCCATCACTTAAGGGATTTATAATAGGAGAAATGGGGAATTGATTTCCATATGAAGATCTAGGTCATTTCCGCCAAAGTATTTTTTCTTTTCCGAAATAGCATTTTTCATTCACCATTGAAACAGATTGATGATTCCCTTGGGAAAAAAAACATTGTTGCAACCAAAATCACAACCATTGTAACTTAAGTTATTTATTTATTTTCAATAAAGCGTTGTTTCTTTTTTATTTCTCTTATGTTTTTATGTTTCAGGTATTGTTTACTTCAAAGTCTATTTTTTTGTTCTCAAAATAAAAGAAGGAAGTTCTTAAGTTTCATGATGTTGCTCCAGATCTATCCATTTGTTCCCTAGTCTTATAAGTATATGGTTTCCTCATATCTAATATAAAAAACTATTATCGTGATGTTATTTCATTGGTGTTAATACTTCATCGATGTTTATAATTCATTGGTGGTGTTACTTTACCGATGTTGTTACTTCATTGGTGCTGTTACTCGGTTGGTGTTGTTACTCTGCCGTTGTTGTTACTCCACTCCACTAATGTTGTTACTCTGTTAATGTTGTTACTATGTCAATGTTGTTGTTGTTACTCAATTGATGCGTTGCTCTACCAATGTTACTCCAACGGTGTTGTCATTCCACAGATGTCGTTACTTTGTCGTTTCTATTACCCCGTCGGTGTTGTTAGTCCACTAACGTTGTTACTCGCTAGTGATGTTACTCCGTCGATGCTGTTACTCCATCGATGTTGTTACTTCACCCATGCTGATACTCCGCCAAGGTTAGTTGCTTGGTACATCCTAGACCGACTTCGTGGATTTGATTTCTATTTCAATTATGACATGACCAACCATGACCGAGCACGGTCATACCTTAGTTGGGGGGAGGTATCACATTTAATAGGAAAGATATCGTATTTAATAGCAATGATTTCATGTCATCATTATTATTAAACCTCACATTAACTCGTACATATCATGATTATTACCACCATAATCTGTAACAATCTGTAACCCCCACCATACCTTGCACACTTATCCACGCACATTGGAACTTGAATCATGTACGACGACATTAACTTGGTGAATGGGAAATACTTTTAATGGTCTAGGTCCTCTTTGACATAATGATTGGGTAGTCAATTTATATTTGTTTATCTATAAACATAATCATATTTTTAAGGAATAATTATGCAAATATGAGTTCATCATGCTAACTTTCAACTTTCATAATTGGTCAAGTCCCTGATCTTGTAAAATTTATGATCATGAACACAAAATTATATTTAAATATTTGTGTCACTATCTAATAAATTGTTCCTCAACCAAAATCTTGGCAAAGCAAAATATATTTATCAACAACCATTTGAAGGTTATCAGTTTTTGAGAAGAAAAACTACCCAAGTTGAAAATATTTACTACAAAACTTTTTACACCATCCATAATGATTAAGGAGCTGGCCTGCCACCCCATCTATTAAGTAATTTTTTGTTGATTAAAAATAACCATAGTTGAATTTTAAACATAATAATCAACTGGAGGATAGGAGGTCTCCTCACGAGCTAACATACCATGGTCATAGGTCTTGATAGAGTGTCATTACCACTACTAGTCACCAAGCTAGGGTAATGGCCTTCAGTCATAAAATTGAAGGACAAGAGGCCTCATCATGAGCCAACTTGTTCACTTTTGTTAGATCCCAAGAATGGAACTGTTGTTAACTGGTTACCAAGCGAGAACAATGATCTTCAGTAGATGTCTAAGTAAATTGAAATGCTTCTGTAACTATTTACTTATTTCTAATAGATGGGACACTCACATCTCAATGGGTTAAAAAGGCATCCCTGTCAAGGTTATGGATGCCTACTAGGATCAGTGGCCATGCCTATGGTATAGAAGTTAATTCAATACTATGATCTACTTGGTTACCTTGTTTTCTCAAAACTAACTATCGATAAATCCCACTATTGCATATATAAGGTTTGCTAGAACTCATGGTTCATGGGGTAATATTTAATCAGTTCTTAGATGATGGTGGTTATGGTTTATATCTATTATTGAGTTATAAATATTTACTTTACATGTTAGGGATGAAATTTTAGGATATTTGATATTTGACATTTTGTATCATCTAATCTATCATTCCTTTATTCTACAAGTATCATATCTTTAACCAAAGATAGTTGCTTTGCCCAATCAGTTACCATTTATTCATAGCTTAACAACACTACTATTTTGGGGTAGAATAAAGAGGCCTAATTCTGATTTTGAATCCCAGGTAATTGGTCAGACCTTGAGAAGCAAAGACTGAGATAACTAATTTTCATAATTTTTGTGCTCATAACAACCAAAGCTTATGGGTATAGGGAATGCATCCTTTCCCTTCTTATCCATTATTATCCCATGCCATTCACAACATGATTATGTCACTTTTATATATAATGAGGTAATTGAGGTGATGAATTATTGATTGAGGATACTCAAGAGAGGTGTTATAGAAATCTTGATAAAAAGGAAATAAATTACTTTGGGGGAAGGAAATCCTACTGCACTTTCTGATTACTTTCTTTCAGCTTGCATGGCTTCCACCTTCTGCATCACTTTCAACATCAGCTCAGCCTACATCAGCTTCAACAAATGTCAATCCATACATGTCATTCCACATTTTTACAGAGGTAAAACTTGAGGTAAAATAGCATAAGTTTTTGATTTATTAAAAGTTTAGGAGAATGTCATGAAAAACCACTGAGCATTATTCACTCATATTTTTCAACCATTATTTCCCCTTCTTTACCACTTCCCATTTTTCAGAAACAGAAAAGCTTTCAGTTTGGGGGAGTGTTAGTTTCATTAATTTATTCATCATGACCATGTCATTAATATTCTTTATCATCCATCAATATCCTTATTCATTCTCAAAACCTCTCTTATTTCATGTTGTTATACACTAAGCAAAGATTTCAACAATGATTGTAGCAACCACCTCAATTTGTTTTCTAGTGTAGAACGAGGTATGCTAATTCTCCAGTTCGGGGGAAGAGTTGTTATGCATGATGGATGTTTTATCATTTCTTCCTCATTTAAGGTATACAATTTCAATTTTTTTAGAGGGCATAAATTTATTTTTGTATATCTTTAAAACTATCAACTGGAATCTTGCGATTTTTGGACAACAAAAGGGTATCATTGACCCAAAAAATTTTAAGCTAAACCAATTGGTAAATTCCAAAAGTCATGCACTATTACCTATAACCATTTTGTTCATATATTGAAATCTGTTCATTGGATTGTTTTGATTTTTGCTGTGGAGAAGTATTAAGGTAATAGGAACAAAACTATGAAATTTCAAGCAAAATTGATTTACAATTTTTGAGAAATTAAGCATCATTACCGATATCCATTTTGTTTATATATCGAGATCTGTGCATCAGATAGATTTGATTTTCAGATTGGAGAAGCATTAATATAATAGAATTTTGTTTGCAAAATTTCAGCAAAATCTGGTTTGTAATTTTTGAGAAAATGGTTAATGAAGTTTGTTTTTACTTGTATCATACTTTGCTACAACTTCATATGATTGAAAGTAAATATGAAAATTATTACAACTTCACCAACATTGCTAGAATTGAACAACTATTGTTTTAAAGAAGCATTTGTGGAATAATTATTTTGTTAAATCAATATCATGAGTTGGGGTGAGCATTTTGATTATTGTATTACAATTTGGTTAATACAGAGGCATTGGGTTGCATGAGGACATGCAACATGTTTAGTTTGGGGGAGATGTTGGGCTACTAATTTGTCATTATTATTATCACTTCTTAACATCAATTTCGTCAATTTCTACTATTCTTTTATCACATTAAATTTGTTATATAATTTCATTTCATAATTATTTATGCTCTTGCAGATAAGTAATATTTTTTCTCGTTTATTTTTAATAAATTGATAATTATTATGCATGATTTTGCTAATCATGATTTATTGATGAATTTGTTATAAAATCACTCACGAATTTAGCCTCGAAGATCTCTTCTAGATTGAAAATTTGATCTTTAACTCATAATAAAACATTCCAACTTAGAAATTCATTGGAATAAAAAGTGACACTTTTGTGTTGGACGCTTTGAAAAGATGAAGAAAAATATTGAAAATCTAAGACACGAGTTTATTCAAAATGGACCAAATTAGTTTCCTAGTGAGCAACTTTCCACAATTCAGTCTGGATTGGGAGAATAGAAAAGTTCTTTGAAGGACATATTCACAGAATTTCTGTTGTGGCTGTTTTCCAAATTGCCTAATTACAGTAACTAGATTCGACTTGTTCCAGCTGAATCATGATGTAAAGATCTCTCAAATCTCATCTTTCTTATTGAGATTTTGTAATCAATCTAAATTGTATGGGAAAACATTTTTTAATTAATTTGTTGTAAATTTCCCTTTCTTGTTTGTATATTTAAAAGACACAAGTCAGAGAGAAAAGGTAGATAATGCATATAATGAGCATATTATATATTGAAGGTTTTCCTTTGAGAATGTAACATTAGAATTTTTCATTTTACTTTTGATTAATGCAATGTTGATCTTTTGAGTATTTTATAGACTTCGATCCTTTTTCCATAGACCTGATTAGAGAGTTGGCCCACTCTCCTGATCAGGTGTTGTTGGATTAGTGGTGTGTGTAGATTTGTTTATGTTGTGATTATTTCTTTATCATTGTAATGGTTCATTAAGTTTGTGTTGCTGTGAATCTAATTTGTTGTTACTTTGGTTGTTGTTACTATTATTTCTTGTTGTTACACATTGTTATATTGTTGATTGAATGCTTAATGTTAGGTAATGAAACTGTGGCCTACACAGACTTTGCATGGTAGGCTTGAAATAACAAGACGAGCCTCGAATTGACAGTTAATGTGGGTAAGGGCGAATTCTATAATTCATATCTAAACACCAACACATAGCCTGCATCAGATTCTTGGGATGAAGACACCAAAGAAGGGCTATTCTGGTAAGAGACCAGATGTTGGTCACTTCAGGATTTATCAGTCATCGGTATATTTCCATGTGACCAAATATGGATGGAAGAATATTGAGCCAACAACACAGTTGGGGATATTTGTGGGGTACACTAATACACCTTACAACTATTGGGTGTACTTGCCAACCAACACGATGACAGTGGTTCACAAGAATTTCAGATTCGATGAGGAGAAGGCCATGCAAGTTTCCCTTGAGAGGGAGTTTGAGCTACATATAGTTGAGGATCTTTTAGCTCCTAAGATTAAGGAGCCTCAAATTGATGTGGAGTAGCCAGATGTAGAGGATCTGGGAGTGGAGACATCCATTGGGGCAGAGTCTTCTAGAGATGGGAGAAGTCGCATCAAAGTGGCTGATAGGTTATTGTATGATGCATGGAAGAATGTGGGATCACCCACATCTCAGTGTAGGCAAAGGATGTCACCAGAGAGGTACACTAGATACATGTCTATTATGAGTGAATGTGTTGAGACTGATCCATCTTCCTTTGAGGAGGTAGTGCAGTAATAGGTTTGGGTTGATGCCATGATGGAGGAGTATGACTCCATAGTTCGTAACAGTGGTTTAGGATGTCGTCACGAGACCAGAGGACAAGTCAGTGGTGAGCTCCTGATGGCTTTACAAGGTAAAGAAAACTACTGATGGTAGTATGGAGAAGCATAAGGCCATGTTTGTGGCCCGTGACTTTTCACATGTAGACGGGATTGGCTATGATGAGACCTTTGCTCTTGTTGCAAGGTACTGATTGATTAGATCCATATTGATAATATCAACATAGATGGGTTGGAATATACATCAGATGGATGTAAAGACATCCTTCATTAATTGAACAATTGAGGAAGAAATGTACGTAAAGCAACTTGAAGGTTTTGAGACCTTCAACCGTGTTTCACATGTGTGCCAGCTCAAGAGAGAATTCTATGGAATGAATCAAGCACCCTGTGCTTGGTACACCAGGATCGACAGCTACTTCACCAGGTTGGGCTTCACTAAGAGTGAAGTGGATGAAAACAGTACCACATAGTGGTAGAAGGTAAATTGTTCATCATTGTGTTATATGTCGATGATTTGATTTTGACAGCTGATGATCCACTGATCAAGTATTGCAAGGAGGTCCTTGCAAGAGTGTTTGAGATGAAGGACATGGGGTTCATGCATTACATTTTGTGAATGGAAGTATGGAAGGGTGATGGGGAATTGTTTGTGTCTCAGATAAAGTATGTCAATGAGATACTTAGGAGGTTTTGCATCGAGAGTAGCAAACCCATGGAGACTCCTCTAGCAGGTAACTAGAGGAAGGGGGATGCTACTTTGGAGAAAGTAGTGGAAGCTACTATTTATGGAAGCTTGTGAGTTCACTCATGTATTTGTTGAACACATGACTAAATATGTGCTATGAAGTTAACTAGCTTACTCAAGCGATGGTTAGGCCTACCAAGCTATATTGGAAGGTGGAAAAGCATGCGTTGAGATACTTAGTATGGATTGTGGTATAGATAGACAAAGGGAGTGAAGCTTCAAAGCTTTTGCGATGAAGATTAGGTAGGGAGTCCATCTGATAGGAAGAGAACATCAGGAGGGATCTTCAGTATTGGGTCAGCAACAATTTCTTGGTATAGCAGGGAACAAATATTAGTTGCACTAAGTTCGACAAGCGTAGAGTACATAGATGCAAGTCAGACAACATGTGAGGCCATCTGGATGAGGAAGATTCTAGTTGGTTTATTTAGTCAGTAGATGGATCCAACTGCGATTTACTGTGATAATCAACGTTGTATCAATCTCTCTGGAAATCTATTTTTTCATGGTCGGTCCAACCATATTGATATCTGATATCATGATATTCAAGATTGTGTATTGAGGCAGATTATGTTGTTGGAGTAAATTCCCACAAATTATAATCTTCAAGATTTAAACTCAAGTTTCATAGAGACAACATTGGGGTAATTGGTAATCCCTTTCCTTTTGAGAGGGAGTGTTGAGAAATGGAAATAAGAAATTGCAGTTTAATTTGTCCTTGAATTAAATTGAGAATTAAAATTGAGTTCTATTCTCATAGCAACTTGTAAATAGTTAATTAAGTTTAATTAACTTTATTAGCTTAGGAATTTCGAGTTGGAAGCCTTTTTGTAGTCATGCATATGTTTTCAATAAATTTTTGGCGTCCAATATGAATTTATTTGAATTGTAATTAGATAACTCAGTTGACTAAGTTATGGTTAGTTAAACTAGTTCTAACTATTGGAGGAACTAGTAGAAGTCTGCTAGTGAGTTGGTGCACTTGAGCATCCTCATTGCTACTCCATCTGACTAGAGATTCACTCAAGAGAAACTCATGCACGTCAGTTCAGAGAAAGACCCAGTTGAGACTAGAGTGCAGGGATAGTGTACTATCAGTTGTAGAATGATCCAAGTTATACACATCATCCATGCAATTAGAAAAGGACCTATTTTTGGATTGTTAAGTTATGGAAGAAGAAATTCCCAATTAAATATAGGATATTCCACTCAGGAATTGTGCAAGGGAATAGGGCTCAACGGATAGAAAAAATTTGCTAAGTGTTGGTCAGTGCAAGCTTGTGAGGCAGAGAGTTGATCATACTTGTGTAGACATTGTTCTTGTGAGAACAAGCTTTGTATTATCACTCAGATTGTTGACTAATGCAATAGATAGTTGGGGTTTTGAGCATTGGCTTTCCCTAGAGAAACAATAATTTTATGTCTTTGATTATCTTTCTCTTGTCAATTATTGTTTTCATCAATCATTGGTTTATGTTGTTTAAAGAGTAGAGTATATTCTTATCTTGTGTTCTAGTACATTACATGGGTTGTGAATCTACATAAAAATCTACATAACTATCCAAATTAATATCCCTCCATTTTTATCGTACTATTTGATTTGACTGAGTTATATTAGATAAAATGGTGGGAATCCATGGGAAAAGAAATATTATAATAAATATGCAAACAAATATTTATTAATAAATAATTGAGATGCATGTACTTGGGAATGAGAACATGGAAATGAGATACTTGCCATGCCTTCATGATAAGAATTATAGATGAAATTATAGATAAGCTTAATGGATGGGAGAGAAATATCCATTAAGTTATTTAGCAGGAGAAATATGATAAACATGGACAAAAAAACATAAAATATTTGCGGGAGAGAAATCTAGGATTTTGTGGAAAACCTTAGGTAAGTGGACAAGAAAAAGTCCACAAAGTGGGATGCCACTAATGAAAACTTTATCATGCAAAAAAGTTATTAAATACCTATGGAAGGAATGAATAGGGGTTGTTGATTCGTGGGCAAACAATCTCAGCTCAGGGGGCACTGGAGGTGTAGTTCATGGTTGGGTGGTTGGTGCGCTCATTAAGTATGATTTGTTGTGGTTATTCTGGTTAGGAGATCTATGAATAAACTTCATGTCATTAATTCAGTAAATAGTTGGAATGATTTTGTAAATGCTTCGATGTAATAGGTTTTGTGATTATTCCAATGTTATGATTATATTTAAAAAACATTATTGTATCTTTCTTTTAGAGACAAGGCTTAGTAAATAGAATGGGGAAATCTTGTTTACCATTTAGATGAATACATTATGCTGTAAGGAATAATATATAGAGAAAAGAAAACCTAACTCAGATTTTAATTTGAAGTTATTCAAGGATAGTTATATGAGATGATTTCGATAAACTTGAAATAGGATTTTAATAAATACTGGAGTGACTTCAGTTCGAGGTATCATTATCTAACAAAGGTGTGTAATAGATATGATTAATATGCCTCTTTAATATATTACTCGTGGATAAAATTAACTCGAGGTAAATCTTGTAGGAGTTATTCTTCATCTGTGAGTATATTAAGAAAAAAGAAAAAGATAATGAGGACAGAACAATAATCCATGAACAGAAGAATATACCACTAGGTCAGACCTACAAACTAAGAGGAAATAGTTCATTCATATGGATCAAAAAAGGAGAAGTCAACATAGTATGTGAATGCTCTGGTACTCTTAAAAGAAATAACCAGAAAATATTGGATAAAGAGGCCATATTTTTTTGGTTTGTCTTTATAGACACAGGTTTTTTTTTATAGACACAACGCTAATTAGTGTAATGGCATAAAATCTCCATTATGGAAATTGCCAAACTGATAGAGAAAAGCAATTATAAGAGACAGAGAATGGGACCACTGAAACCATTAAATGGATTTATGCATCTTTGTAAGAATTAGGATAATCCACTTGCAAAGTTATATGTTAAGTATAGAAGTGGCATACCCATCTATTTCTATGTCGAGTTGTTAATTTAATCACTATGCCGATTAGATAAGTATACATCAGTAGTGTCATATAAATAATGAAAATAAAATGGTATAAAACAAAATTAAACATCATTACCTTCTCTGTCATACAACCGAGGAAAATATTATGTAATAAAGATACTTATCTTTTACTTACATATCACCTCCATTGATTAGAACATAAATATATTGTGGTATTGTAAATGGTAGAAAGTGTGTTAATAGGAAAAAAAACCAAGCCACCGAAAGTACAATATGGCGTCTATCTAGACTTAACGGATTTATATAAATAAAATAGAACCACATATTTTTAGAATATAATACCCAATCCTCAATGATTTCATTCTTAGAAACCTGTATCAAACGTTAACCAACATATGTTATGGTAACGAGAATGAAATGGATAATAGTTCCAATATTCTGAATGCAGATAGATCATATTATACATAAGAATCGATTGATAACTATAAAAGAAAATTATCTTACAAAAATAGTGAACGAAGTTATCATAATTAATTGGTTATGTCCAGACTTTACACTTAAGTATTGAATATATATAAATATGCCATACCCTATCTAGATAAAACCCACTAAATAGTGAACCTCACAGTATCCCAGAAGGAAGCGAATCTCGTGGCCAGTAAAAAGGAACAACCAACCTGGACAAGGATGGTGAAAGCTAGCAAGGGATATAGAAACCTTAGATGAATCAACCATGAGGAAAGAATTAATACCTGCAAGATCTGACAATTTGAAAAAAAAAATAGTTTCAGGTTTAACTAGGCCTTATGAATAAAATTTAGCCACACCACGAAGAATGGCAAAGGAATTTACCTATCCTCGGAACTCGGTAAGAAGAAGATCTTCGTGTGAAACGCTAAAACCCTCTAGCGGTGGATACAAGAACTAAATGAGTCGTGGACTGTATCAGGAAATTGTATGCGGGGGAAAATAAAAATGATTGAAATTAAGTAAATGAAACCTCGAAGTTAACTAGTTTCACCTGCTCAAAGGAATCATATCGCTGATAAACAATGGTTGAAGGCATTATTTACACTTCACAAACAAACAAGTTTGGGTGCATGACCAATAGAAACGTAACCCCTATATGTCAAAGAAATTCCAATGCAGCTAGAAACCCAAATGTAAACCAAAATGCTGAACCATAGTGATGATAAATACAAAAGGGTACATTGGGGTTTCACCCCATGGTGGTAGTAAGAATGAAAAAGAATAAAAAATGTAATACCGGGAAGTAGAATGGAAGGTGTAAATGGTGAAGCTAACACCCCGATAGGAACAACGAGTAGCATCTCTTAATTATTCAATTCTATTGTTGTATGTTGGTGGGAAACCTGGACAGTGACAATCAAACCACCGCACCATTGGTTTCATAACTGAAACATAAATAGAAAAGGGAGTTGTGGTAGAAATTCTTTCCTTAAGTAATCGATAGTCGAATGCCAAAAAGAAAAAAAGGGTACTTGGCATCGTAGGGAAGAACCATGGCCCCAAATCAGATCTTTATCCAACTGCCAAAAGAAAATTTCCACCTTTGCATGATCTGAGTTCCATAGAAGTAGACCAAAACCTTCTCAGGTGGAATGGCTGACCAAGTGCGAAAAATGACGGCCGAGACTTGAAACTAGAAGAGGTATTAGGGTTAAAGCTATGGAAGAACGAGATCCATTGTTGATTTACCTTACTCCATCCAACTGTCCATGTATAAAAGACTAACATGTGATGGTGGATATCACATTGGCATAGAACAGGTCTTAGGCTAGATTGAACGAAATCAAGTACACCATTTAACTCACTGAATAGACAGGATTCATGAGAAGAGATTTAACGAAATATTATTCACCTGGGTAAGTGTTTATCACACCACGACACACCTCAGAAATTCATGGAGAGAGCACTTGCCTTTCATTAAATAATATCAATTACCATTCATGTTAATAATCTTTCAACCTCCATTCAATATCAAAGATCAATGATCTGTGTCAAGTACCTCTAAATGTACTCCTACCATAAGTTAGAAACTATTAAAAAGGGATACCATAGGGTATTAATTAAAATGTGGATATAATTTCTTTTCAAAGTGGGGTATTAGATTAAGAAGATTGGAAAGTGTCAACAGGGTTCTAACCGAATACATTGATAGACCATCTGTTAAAAAAAGAAAATCTTGTTAATCCCTTGGGTATGTTACAAATGGTATCAAAGCCCAAGTTACACCATTGGGATTAAAGGATCCACCACATACAAAAAAAGAAATGATTTAAAATGCACCAGCCATATCTAGAGGAAAGGATTTGTATGTTGAACTGGTAAACATAGCTATCTCATCCCTGAATCAGTGCATGGATTTGAATTGAAATTTGCAGCAAGAACTGGTATATTTAAGGAGTAATGATGGAACCCAAAAAAAAGGAAGATCAAAAGGTTGTCTGAAAAATTTAGCCATATTTCAATGGAACCTGAGATAGTGAAAGGATCACATAATCACAACAATCTGAAAGTGGGGTAGAGTCTGATAGAACATATCCTAACACCCAAGAAAAAGAAAAATTGGTTAGGACAAATTGGGGAATGGGCATAGAAATGGAATCTTACGTGAGTTTGGAGGTTGCCTTACAATCAAAGATAATAACCTTTCTCCATCAAATCCATACTCTTCCAAGTATATGAAGTGAAGGTTAGTTATATTAAAATTATAGTGCTGATCCATTAAGGGAATGCTTAAAATTTCACATTATATGAAAATAGAGTTATACCTGGAAATCACAATGTGATGTTGTATGAGATGGTCAGTTACAGGGGAGGCACATGGTGGTGGACGCCATGAACGCTGCCTATCCCTTTTACCGAAACTCTATTGTTGAATATTGAACAATTGACACCATGAGGGCCAAAGGGCAACATATATGATTAGAGTTACTAGGATTGGATCGACATCATTTACAAAGCCCAAGATCATCTAAATTGTCCAAGTAACTAGCCAATGGAATTTGCGATAGGCCTTGTGAGGAGTACCACTAATCATATGAGCCATATCACCAGGATTAAGTCTAATTCACCAAATTAATTTAATGGACAAACACTTTGCATGTTTATAAAGTCTTGGGTTTGGTGAACATAACGATCAAAATAACTCTGGCACTGATCAATGCTTATTTCCTAGGTATATGGAGTGCCAACAATAAATGGTAATTCACATTACAAGTCACGTATTAACCAAATAATGGTGGTAAATTCACCATAGGTTATACATTAACAAAGGGTAATGTTCATGTGAAAATAATGTAGAAATAGATTTAGTTATGGAGTGGTTGAACAGAATCAGTTGTTAGTTAGGAATTGGTTGACAGAAGTAGTTGTGTGTTTCTGCCTATAAGTGTGATGTAATTGAGTAAAGAGATATCAATAAAGTCAGTGAGTTTTTATATTTTCATATGGTATCAGAGCTCAGGGTTTGAGCTGGGGTGAGAGCGCAGGTGAGGAATCCGGCTCCCCTGCGTGAGGCCAGACTTGCTGTGTGTGTACCCAAGTTGGCGTGGTGAACCCCAGTTCCTGAGGGCGTTGTGAGAGGCTGTGTAAAGCCTGCGTGAAGAGCCGTGAGAGCCGTGGAGTTGTGTTGCTGCGTGAGTTGCAGCGTGAGAACCTGTGTGAGTGGAGGTAAAAGTCGACCTCCTTGAGACCTGCGTGAGGGCGTGAAAGGTCCAAGAACCGAGTGCTTTGTGTTGGCGTGTGGAACCTGAGCCGTGAGGTGCTGTGTGGAACCTGAGCCGTGAGAAAGGAGCGTGAGAGCTGTTCGTGGTGCAGCGTGAGAGCCGTGAGGCGTTGCTGTGTATGCGTGTTGGTGGAAGATCGAAAGATCGGTGGAGCGTGAGAGCTGTTCGTGGTGCAGCGTGAGAGCCGTGAGGCGTTGCTGCGTGTGCGTGTTGGTGGAAGATCGAAAGATCGGCCGTGAAGCAGATTGCTATTGCTTGGTGTGGTGAGCGTGGATTCTCACAGACCGAGACTGTCGATTGAGGAGGCAGAGAAGAATCGCTTGATTCGAAGATTCGAAACTGCTGTAGAGGCCGCAGGCCTGCTAGAAAATTTCAGGAGGGAGAAATCTGTTGCGATAAAACACATTTTGGAGCTTCCTTCCCCCAGCCGGTTTGTTACCAAATCTCTGAATTTTGCCGCGTGAACATTGGCTGAAGCGTGGGATTCTCCAACCAAAATTTACGATAAATTAGGAGGCATAGCTGCTGTCTGCAGCAAAGCCATTGTGCAGAAAGAACCGATCACAGCTTGGGTGTGTGAGTTTTGTTTGCTGCGTGGAGTGCATCCAGAAAGACTGCTGTCAAAGACTGTTAAGAAGGCATCCAGAAAGGCGTGCTGTCGAAGAATCCACTTGCTGGTGTCAAGAAGCGAAGAGCTCGTGTGCTGTTGTCGAGAAGGCGTCCAGAAAGGCTGCGTGGAGTCAGGCGTCCAGAACGTTGCCTGTTTGTGCAGATTCTTTTATTTGCGTCTGCCAGAACTTTGCTGGTGTCATATTCTTACCGTGGTCATATTCTTTTTCAGTCGGCCCGGTTTTCTTTGCAGAGAGAGGCTGTAGAAAAGGCGTTTTGTTTGAAGTGTGATAAAGCTAACTGATATGTCTATTTTTTTAGACTTTTTTGACGATGATCCTTTTAATGATTATTTTCTCATGAACCCATTTGGGATTCGCAGTGTTTTTGAGTCCATTGACAAAGAGTTTCATGTTGTTGAAGATCATGTCCCTGAAGAAATCACTCATGTTGTTGAGGATCACGCTGTTGAAGAAATCACTGAGATTAAAGCTGTTGAAGAAATCCCTCATGTTGTTGAGGATCACCCTGTTGAAGAAATCACTGAAATTAAAACTTGCTCGGTTGTTCGAAGTTTTATTGGATCTACTTTCAAAGATGATTGCATTGTGGTGAATCCTTCGTTGGTTCCTCATGGAAAGTGGGGAGAACATGAATTAAATTACCTCGTTCGAGATCTTGCATTGCCTCTCAATCCAAAAGAGGTTGTTGACCTTAAGTATGTACGCAAGGAGCACAGGCATTTCATAAGGAAACCCAAAAAGGTGAAGATGAAATTGCACCAGCAATGGAAAAGGAACAAGCATGGACCTTTTAATAAGAAGACAAAAATGAAATGTTTTGTTGTAAGCCTAGCTGAGACTTAGACCAGCAGGCAAGTTAAAGTTTAAGTTAAAGTTTAAGTCGTCATTATTAAGAATATATAGTTTGTTATATAGTTGGAATTAAGGGGGAGTGGTAGAAAGGTATTAATCCCAACTACCCTCTGTTAATGCAGTAGTTAGAGCAATCTAGAGAATACAGCATATATTCCAAGTACAAGTTCTAGAATTCAGTTAGGTATGGTAGAAAATCCATTTCTCCATTAAGGGAGGATGTGAAAATAATGTAGAAATAGATTTAGTTATGGAGCGGTTGAACAGAATCAGTTGTTAGTTAGGAATTGGTTGACAGAAGTAGTTGTGTGTTTCTGCCTATAAGTGTGATGTAATTGAGTAAAGAGATATCAATAAAGTCAGTGAGTTTTTATATTTTCATAGTTCATAAATAATGTGAAATGTTAAGACACTTAGTTTCATATTACTGGGACGGTTTTAGCCAACAACTTCTAACCAAAATCTATAAGTAACAGTAAGAATGCTTTGAGAACATAAAAGGTGAGTTAACATGAGCACATATTAGAATGCAGATACATAGTCTGTGAGAATGATATTGTTGTAAGTGAGAAAGGTTAAATATTAATATGGTAAAAATATATAACTTAAGATCAATATTTAGTGTTGGGCATAGTAAGTAGTTCTCTTACCAGTTGTCCAATAAAGATATATGCAAAATTTTATTCAAGGTAGGTTTGAAGATTGTATGGATAAAAATGCATGTAGGCATAGTATTAACTTTGAGTATTCATACAAAACCAATAAACAACATTAAGGGTAATGGAAAGCAATGATTCTTGTGCTCAGATTGAAAGAAAATAAAATCATTAACTCCTCCAAGAGAATATAGATTGAAATATTACTGGTCCTTGTTGGAAAATTTTTTGTTACAATAATAACATGCTTGAATAGGAGTGTTCATTGATATTTAGATTGTGTTGTGGGAATTAAACATGACACTTAATTATGATATGAAAACTTGGTAAAATATTGTCAGTTGTACAAAACAATTATAAATGTAGAGAAATTTCTTCGCTATGAGATAACTTCTCAAGAAGCACATCGGTCCTTTTGAAGATTTGAATTTGATTGTTCAAATTAGAGTCATAATGACTACTTTTCAGTAGGGTATAGACCTCCTTTCTGTGTTATCTTCTCTTTAATTGGTTGGTGGAGGAAACCCTATGTTCGTCATACAATGTTGTTTTGAGGAATTTGTATATTGATGTAGACATAATTTATATTAACCCGTTGATCCAATTTGGATGGAGATATGAAACTTTCCAAACTACTGCTCTCTATTACAATGCTTTAAAGTTTACAGGAAGAGTGAAGTGGATAATTCAAATTCTCAGTAATTATGTATATTTTATGGCTAAAATATCATACTGATCTACAAACCGCTCTTTTCATTTGAGCATAATCACTCATATCGACCTTATGATAGGATGGTTACCTCTATTAAATCCAGTGCAACGTGTTAGTTGAGATGGGCATAAAACATTAATCTCATCACGACCAATTGATTGTTATTAATAGAAGAACAAGGCAACTGAGATTTAAGAAATTTTATAGGAAATAAATTGAGTTTAGCTCCAAAAAGTTTTAAATAAAAACCTATAGATGGAATATTTTGAGAAGATCACAGAGATAAATTCGAAAATATATGAACTTGATTTCAATTCACACATATGCCAAATTATAGAAGTACAACTTCTTGTTTCATATATAAAACTTAAATGTGATAATCATTATTTTTCTGACTAATTGAGGATGTGTCTAATGGGATGATATGATCTACTCTCTATGGGAATAAGGTGATTAGAGCATTATTGCTGAGTACTAAGACTAAGGAAGTGTGTGTCACAGTTTGAGATAAGTACATGTAACTATACAAATGATTGGATTTGGATTCTAAATTGACAAAAAAATTGGAGGTGCCATGCTAAATTCATTAATACCTACAACCTCGAGTAAGGATGAAAGGTAAAGAAATATGAGGCACCTAAGGCTAAAGAGTGAAGATAACCACTCAAATTCGTGAAATGTGCTGGGGAACATGTGTACCTTAAAGAGCTAAGTGTGTTGAACACATTTTTGTAAGAGAAACAAAGGTTGGAATACACTTCAAGTGCATAAAAAATCTACGATGTGTAGAAGCCATTAATAAGTGGAAATGGAAAATAATAATCCTATATAGTTAATTTTAAATGATATTGGGTAACGCTTAAAATCTACTATAGTTTCTCATAATAAGATAAATTAATTATTAGAACAACTGATAAAATTTTGAGAAAATGAGATTTGCTACCAAGAAACTAGGTAGTTGAAATGAGTAATCTCCTCGATTTAGGGAGTTGGAAGAAGTATTCACCATTAGAGAAATATATAATGGAATCAATGACAAAGTCTATGCAATAAAATGAGTGGAAATAATATAAGAAGAGATTGGAACCAACCTTGGAATGAAATCAACAAGAGATCCATGTGTAGACTATTCTGCTTCTAAATATACTAGATCTCATTGAAGTGATAATAGAATATCAAAATAATGATTAAAAATGATATTAGCTACTAACTAGAGTTAATAAACTTTAGAATAGCAGTAAATATAAGACTGGAAAAATCTCAAATTTTTTAATTAGAAACCTACAATGGTGAATGAAGAAAAAGAAATGTATCATAAAGTGCGAAACACATTATACTGATAGTGGGTGAACAATGAAATATTGATTAACTACCAATATTGGTAATGGTGATCAAGTAAAATGGACATCGTTGGTGTTCACTTGTGGGTTATTCTAATCATAACCTAGAAGCTATAATTTCTTTTTAGCTAAACTAGTAGCTGCACAAGTGATAAAATCATAACTAAATCATAAACTGCTACAAACAGTTACTTGTAAATTGATATTTTACTATGAGAAATGTCCAAAGAAAGATACCATTTTGTACCTTGAAGTTTATAAATGAGTCATATTTATGATAATGTACATGGCCTCAGGTCTATTAAAGTAATATATATTAATGGTGTTGACCTTATTGGTTGCATGTAAGAAGTATGTTGAATGCAGGTGAAAGTTGTACAACATTTATATTCAACATATATACTAGAGAAGGGCTTGGAATGAATGCAAAAGTATGGGTGCACCCTATTTGAGTCATCACCCCAAATAAATAAATAAAAATGAGGGGGTTGTAATCATGGAAATTAGTGAAAGATAGGAAGAAGATGCCATTTGGTCAAGAGAAGAGGAAAATTCTCTAACAATATGAAGGGTTTTGAAACATACTAAAACTGCATGAAACCAACAGAATTGGAGCTATAACATACCAATTAGTATTTGCTAGTCATATTTGAAATTATAATATTTCCATATATATCATTACTTACAAAATAAATACATGATAACTTCCATCTAATTGATTGGAAATTTCTACAGATAACGTTGAAGGAGATCTTCTAGTGAGAATCGTGAAATCTTAGACTTGAAAGAGATCCAACTATGGAATCAAGTTGTTTCTCAAGATAAAAGTGCAATGATACATGGGAGAAAAACCATGAAAAATTAAAAGTTATCCAACAAGGTTTCGAGAAATTGAACTAGATAGTGAACATCGAGGACAATGTTAATAAAACGGGAGGAGAATGTAATATCCCTCCATTGTTATCATATTGTTTGATTTGGCTAACCTATATGTAAATGAATACTTATTAATAAATGATTGAGATGAATGTACTTGGGAATGAGACACCTAGAGATGAGATACTTGCCATGCCTTCATAATACGAATTCTAGATGAAATTCTAGATAAGCTTAATGGATGGGAGAGAAAGATCCATTAAGTTGTTTAGTTGGAGAAATATGCTAAATATGGATAAAAAAAACATAAAACCTCTGTGGGAGAGAGGCGAGATTTTATGGAAAAGCATAGGCAAGTGGATAATAAAAAGTCCACAAAGCGAGACGTTGTTAATGGGAAATTTATCATGAAAACAAGGTATCAAATACTTGTGGAAGAAATGAATAGGGGTTGTTGATTCCTAGGAAAACAATTTCAACTCGGGGGGAACTGGAGGTGCAATTCATGGTTGGATAGTTGGTGTGCTCATTAAGTACGATTTGTTGTAGGTATTATAGTTAGGAGATCTATGCATAAACCTCATGTGATTAATTTAGTAAATATTTGGAATGATTATGTAAATTGTTTCGATTTAATAACTTTTGTGATTATTTGAATGTTATGATTATATTTATAAAGAATTATTGTATCTTTATTTTAGAGACAAGGCTTAGTAAATAAAAGGGGAAAACCTTGTTTACCATTAGGATGCATACATTATGTTGCAAGGAATAATATACAAAGAAAAGAAAACCTAACTCAGATTTTAATCAGAGGTTAACAATGTAAACTTTGAAACAGGAACTGATACGATTACCCATTTCGTAGAGATAGCAAAAACCTACCCGATTTTGAAAAGTGGTGATGCATAATACACATATTTAGTTTTTTAGCATAGTTTCTGGCACTTTATTTATTTATTTGTTTTTTTATGTACATTACATTTTAGAATGTTAGTGATTTGCATGCTGATTTAAAAAAGTGGTGATTCTGCATCAGGCCCTTTTTTTTAAAGACCTGTTTTTTGACTTTAAATTTTCTAATGTATGAAATGTAAATAATTATTTTCTAAATTTAACAATTTTTGAAGTGCTCTTCTTCTTCATATTTTCTTGTTTTTATTTTTATTTTAATTTTTTTTGTAGTGAGGTTTTTATTGTTTTGCATATTTGAAGAAGAAGGTCGATATTTTAAAGTTTCAATATTTTACATATTTATACATTGTTAATTAATTTTTCAATGCACATGAAATAATTGTCTCTAAAAAACAATAATTTTTGACAATTGACATAAAAATAACCATTTTAAACATAAATATAACTAAAAAATTACACATTTTGATAATTTTTTTGGTAGAAATGACATGTCAAAATCACAATTTTTATAGGAAAAATTTAACAAAAAATGGTTAAATTATATTTCTGTTTTGTTTTGTTTTGTTTTTTTTTAATGAATTTAATGTCAAAATAATAATAATAATCATTCTTTTTCTTCAAAAAATAATGATTAACATTAAAATTGATGTGAAAATCACATAATACAAATATTGAACAGAGGACAACATTAATTGAATGCTTATTCTTCCCATACACTGTCATAGTCATAACATTGCAAAGTATAACTAATTAATAGTTACAAAAAATGAGCTTGATTTCCAAGCATAACTTAAACTTAATCAATGTTGATCACATAAACCAGACTCTTCATCCTCTAGAGTTTCATCATTGTCTTCTTCCACAATATTTTCTGCTTCATTTTGCTCATTTTTCTCTTCTAATGGATCTTTGATGTCTATGAATCTCCCAATGTATGCCTTTCCAATAATTTCTTGTAATGGTGGTTGAGGTTCCTTTGCCTTTTTTCCACACGTGATTTACTAAAATCCCCTTTCTTCAACCCAATTTCTTGCATTGCATCTGGAAGAAATTGAAGAGCATTAATTCTTTGCTAAATAAAATTTCACTGTACTGGATCTTTTTTAATGGCAATGAATTTTTTTCCTTTTTGAAGGCAACATGCTAGTGTTGTACCTAATTATCAAGCACAAAAGAAATAATGAAGTAAATTAGTATAATGACATATACATTAAGAAAGAATATATTGAAATTCAATTCCATATAATAAAACTTACCCAAGCCAAAAAATAAATCCAGAACCCAATCTCCTTCATTTGAACATATGTCTATAAGATATTTAATCAATAACTGTGGTTTTTGATAATTGTTAACTATCTCTCCTTTTGCTTCTTTGTCTTCATATGTTAGTTTTCTCACAACAACATCATAAGCCAGTACTTGGCTATGACTCTTTCCATTTACCTGATTAAAAATCATAGACATATAGCTATCATCTTTTGTCCAACTATCAATATGGATGAACTCACAATCATTTATAAATCGTTGATGTTCACGTTTAAGAAGATTTGACTTTTGTTGATAACATGAAATAGTAAAAGTTCAATTAACTTGTACATAAATGAATTTTTTAACATTAACCAAATATACATTTTCAATGTCTTACCATGTAAGCTACATCCTTGAGTTTGTTTTCCACTTGAAAATTGACAATAACATCTCCAATCGTGTGTCTGAATGAAATGTCACAAATATCCATAATGGTGATGATGTGACTTCTACAAATCCTGGAACCACTTTACTAAGAGTTTGATAAGTATAAGGGTCACTATCATAGCCAATGTTTGGGATATTGAAACCATGGGGAATATCTACAATAAGTAGCGTATAATCCCTTTTAGGTATGATTTTAGCAATATCTTCACAGTCACCTTGTATTACTTGATATTGAATAGTGTCAAGCTGATTCCAAATGAAATGAGTAAGAGTTGGATAAAGTTCAACATTCCTAAGACGTTGCTTCTTTAGTCTTTTGATCTTAATATTTTCAATAAAAATTTTCAAACTGTCTCGTGCTCCATTTGCATCCTTCCTCATCTTTAATAAAATAAACAAATATATGTATAAGTTATACAATAAAAATAGTATACAGATGAATAAAAATGAATGTATAAATAAACATGCCTTTTTAAATGCAAGATAAAAAAAAGTTTAGTGTTGATGTAGAACTTGAATCTGGATAGTTGCGTACAACATCATCCCAACTATCTTCATTCAACAATTTAACCATTTGTTCTAGTATTTTCATGTAAACTTTGTCACTGCATAGATAAAGTAAAAAAATTAATATAATGATATGTATAACAAACACTACCAAGAACAATATGTTATATTTAAAAGAAAATTATAATCTTGAAATAAGTAAAAATAATTCAACAAACTTACTTTTGAAATTCCTTAGACATTCCCTCCAATGATAATTCTCTTAGCCTCACACGAGATAATATTGCTTTGACATGTTTTTCATCCTTCACTCCTTGCAATTCTCTCCAAGGTGTGATAGTCATATCTTCTGGAAGTTGTTTCATTTCACGACCTGATTTACTGCTACTACATATCAATGGTTTAAACCTTTTGGTCTTTTGGGTTTTAATTCCAATCTTCTCCCACAAGCTAAAAGTCTCATTCATCAATTCCCATATCTCTCCAGTTCTAAATGCCAGCTGGAAAATGTTATCAATGCCTCTAAATAAATCAGTATTTACTCTACCTCCTTTTGAACTGATTTTCTCCTGAATTTGATATCCTATTTCCATACAACATTCCTTTCGGAAATCTACAGAAAAATTTATATTATTCCCACCACATTTTTCTTCAAACTCACTATGAATAAATCTAACCCTTTGGATGAAAGTCATAGACATCCTATATTCATTATCTGAATTATGATCTCATGCCACTAACTTTGCTTTTGTATCTGATAAGCCAGCATAAATGAGACATTTCATTGTTTCAAAATGTGGGTTATTGGGATATTCCTCCATCACTTGTCTTTGAGCTTCTATATAATTCTTCTTTGTTGGGAACTTCAACTGGATCAACAAGAAGCACATAATTAACCATATGAGCATATGGATTATACCTCATTAATGTTTTCAAGTTGTTAACATGCAGGTGGTGTGGATTTCTGATTTGATATTTACATTGTCTTTCACATGCCTTATAGATTTGTCTCACATTAAGCTAAAATGTACAACCACCCTCAATTAAGTTGCTCTTTGTCAAGACATGTCGAATGACATTTTTTTTTTTTAATAATGCCATCATCTAAATCAGCTCCTGGTGTAATGATTTCTCTACCTTCTTTTGAAGTTTCACTAGGATATTCACTATTGGTAATGACTACTTGAGAATGTTCAGCTTTACTTTTCTTCCTCATAACATTCTCATCATTAACTAGAACAAATTTATTCTTGGGAATTGTTACTTTTGGTCTTTTACGAATATTCTGCTTTCTAACATCAGTTGCAATGTCATCCTCAGTAACGATAACATATTCTTCAGTGTCAGTTTAAACTTCTTCATCTTCAAAAGTAACCTGTCTACCTTTGCTAGATTTATCCACTAGAGGAATATTTTTTTGATCTCTTAGATGTAATTTTGTATCATCATGAATTACTACCTTTTGCTTGTTTGCCAAATATTTATCTGACACTGAGTATAAACTACTGACAACATTCATAATATCATGCTATGTGAAATGAATGCCTCCCAACATAATTGAAACACTTTCAACAAAATTCTGTCAAACAAAATATCACATGTCAATAAAAACTAAGTTATAAAAATATAATGAGATAGTTACAATAACGAAAAACACAAATATAAATAACAATACTTATGATATTTTGTGTCATCTCACTTACGATTTGTTTACACAACTTTGTAGATACCTCTCTCGCATCATACAATGAATATAATAACTGATACTTAATTCTTTCATGTGACTTGGGTGATTTTCTAAGTATATAAGCAACTTCACCGTCTGGTACCGAAAACATGTCTATGACCTTTCCCAAAATCTCATAAATTCCACTATCGTTAGGTATATAAACATATAGATATATCAACACATCTTCGCTTTTTCTTTCTTTCACATACCATACATTTTCTGGAAGTTTCACTTCTTTTGATTTCTTCTAGTATGAAATTGTCTTATTATTATTTGAGGCACTTGAAAGATTTGTAGCTATCAACTCTGGTTTGGTTCGTTCAATAATGCTTTTTGACGATCCAGCTTTAACAGTCTTTGGTCAAAAAAGATTCACAAAAATATTCTTTGATGCCATTTTCTTGCAAAAAAGGAGACATATATAAATCAGTAAATTACAAAAAAATAATAGCTTAAATTAACAAACAAAACGATAAATAATAATTAATTTTATAAAACATAACAATTTAAAAAAAAATAAAAATAAAAATAAGAAATTTAAAAATTACAGCCCCGTGCCGCCCAACCAAGAAATCGACCTGCCACTAGGGCTGGCCATTGGGCCACCGGAGTGGGTCGGGGTATCAGGCGCCAACCTCCCTACCCCACCCTGGCGGCGCAATAAACACCCCACCCTGGCGGCCTAATGACCCGCTGCCAGGGTGGGGGGGGGGGGGGGTGCTGGGCGCCCCCTCACCCCACACTGGTAGCCCGACGATTGTCTAGGGTGGCGAGCTGTTGTGCCATCGCGGTGGGGCAGGGAGGTTGGTTCCAGCCTCACTGACCCTCCCTGGCGGCCTAACGGTCAGTAGGCTTGTAGGCCACCAAGGTGGGGTGGGGGGAGTTGCCGCCGAACCCTCTGCCCCACCTTGGCGGCCCAACGGCCAGCCACCTCAGTTGGCCATTGGGCCACCAGGGTGGGGCAAGAGGTCGTGCGCCAGCCCCTCCGCCCCTCCCCCATGGGCCCATTGGGTCCTCAGGAGCATGCTCGGTCCCACCATTCCCAGTGCGAATGTAATGGATAAATTTGTATCATTGAAATTTTTAATTTCTAAAAAAAAATGTCATTAAACTTATTTAATTTTAAAATTTTCACACAACATAAAAAGAAACTAAACTTTCAAATGCGATAATCCTCCATTGAATATGTTGGTTATAGCAATGTAGACCCTTCACAAATTTTCTCCAAGTATTTTAACGAACCTCGAAAAACCTTGATGTGATGTGAGGAATAATGATAATGAAATTTATTAAATAGCAGGAATTACAGAATTATTTTACCGTAGGGTTAATGTGGGATTAATTTGTTTTTATACCTTTTAACATGAAAATTTTGTTATGGCGAAATAGGGTACTATGATAAAACGAACATTACGAAATTGTTTTACAGCACGATGAATGTGGGATTAACTTGTTTTAGAAAGTATAATAAAAATTGAAAAAAAACATTCAATTATCTAGTAAATATTTTTTTTCCACTGGAAAAATCCGTAATTTTCATTAAGAGAGAAAATTACATATAGTAGATGCAAAAAGCATATGCACTATCAGAGCCTTTAATTCAGATACGCCACGCAGGGTGATCTGGTTTTGTACCAAAAGCATTATATACAGTCAGTTAAACATCTAGCTGATATGACCGCGCAGGGTCCGTAGTATTCATTCTATATATCATATAAACAATAATAGCTTTAAGACATCAGATTTTCAAATCATTATGCGGATCAAGGACTGTTGTTCCTTTGGTATCGCTGATCTATGTAAGGCCTGTGGTAATATCTGAATTCCTCAGATCCTTGCTGTTCCAGTATTATCCATTCGCCTCTGGGTAGTATCGTGGCCTCCTTGGATAATTGATCAGCGCTGCTGTTATGTTCCCTGTAAATGTGAGTACAAGAGATATGGGTAAATGCTGCCTTGAAATTGTGTGCTTCATACAATATGTTGCTGAGTGTGTGTATATGACATATTGAAGAATGATTGAACCAGTTCACAATATTCAAAGAATCCCCAAATATGTTTAGATGAAGACACTGATGTCCCAAAGAGAAATGTAGAAGGTGACGCAAAGTCATAAGTTCAGCAAAGTTGTTAGAACCCACTCCGAGCCCCAATTTGACTTTATATTTATGGTTTTCACTGATGTGTAGTATGAAGCCATCTAGTAAATATTATATAGTTTAAGTAATAAATTTATTTAGATAAAAGATTTAGTTTACAATTTTAATTTAAAATATTTATTTCATAAGAAAATTTTAGTTAAATTTTTTCAATAAATTGTAGAAGAAAATTATGGAGGGAAATACATGAAATTAAATTTTTGGAAGGAAAAATTTGGGCGAAATTTTTTGGAGGGAACTTTTCATTTTTTAAACTATATATTTTCATTAGGAGAGAACACATTTGTGTCATTCAACCTCTTATGTTTGAAAGGCATGAATTCTTCTCATAGTGAAGTTTCACTTTGTGAAGCATCAACATCTTCTTCGTGTAACAACTCTGTTCGTATTGATGAATATAACGTAAATTCTTCCACTATTAATAGAGAGTCAATTCTTCCACTTAGTCCTAATCCTAAGGACTATGAGAGAAACACTGATGAAAGATGGGATGAAGAATTTCAAATAAATAAAAAGTCACAGTTTCCACTTAGTCCTAATCCTATGGATTATGAGAGCAGCGGTGATGAAGAGCATGATGAATAATTTCAAAAGAATGGAGTGTCACGGTGTCCACTTAGTCCTAATCCTATGGAATATGAGAGCAGCAATGATGAAGAGCATGATGACAAATTTCAAAGGCATGGAGTGTCATGGTGTCCACTTATTCCTAATCCTATGGACTGTGAGAGAAGCAGTGATGAAGAGCATGATGAAGAATTTCAAAATAATGGAGTGTCATGGTGTCCATTTAGTCCTAATCCTATGAACTATTACAGTAGCAGTGATGAAGAGCATGATGAAGAATTTCAAATGAATAGAGTGTCACAGAGTCCACTTAGTCCTAATCCTATGGACTATGAAAGCAGTAGTGATGAAGAACATGATGAAGAATTTCAAAAGAATGAAGTGTCATGGTGTCAACTTAGTCCTAATCCTATGGACTATGAGAGCAGCAGTGATGAAGAGCATGATCAAGAATTTTAAAATGAATAGAGTGTCACAGTGTCCAGTTAGTCCTAATCTTATGGACTATGAAAGCAACAGTGATGAAGAACATGATGAATAATTTCAAATGAATAGAGTGTCATGGTGTCCACTTAGTCCTAATCCTATGGACTATGAGAGCAACAATGGTGAAGAACATGATGAAGATTTTCAAATAGATAAAGTGTCATAGTTTCCACTTAGTCCTAATCCTAAGGACTATGGGAGTAGTAGTGACAAAGGACAGAATGAAGCACTTAGTTCTAATCCAGAGGACTACGGGAGTAGCAGTGACAAAGGGTAGGATGTAGAACTTTCAGTAAGTAAACAATCACATTTTTGACGTAGCCCTAATCCTATGGACTATGAGAGTAGCACTAACAATGCACATGAGGAAGAATATCCAATAAACATCGAGTCAAAATTTCCATTTAGTCCTAATTCTAATGACTATGATAGTAGCTCTAAAGAAGGGGAAGATGAAGAATATCCTCCAAGTCAGTATTTCAAAAGCACAGATGATCATAGTGAGGATAACATTCCTCAAAATGTTGATGAAAATTCTTATACAAATGATGATCCAATGATGGAGGTGTTGCCAGGAAATATTGTATCGAGGAGTAGGAGTAGACCTTTTCGTATCAATCCAAGATGTTCTAGTTATACAGAGGGTAGAGTAGAATATCTGATGAGAAGAAGTTCTATCAACACTCTCATTTAAAGTGAATTTTGTCAAAAATATTGCTTGAAACATATGGATTTCAAGTTTGCATTAGAGAAAAGGAAGACATATTTGTCAATGAATAAAAGCATGCAAAATTCATATTTAGTGGGGTGCATGCAATCTACATTGTCAGGTTATGATTATCATATTGGGTCTTTATTTACCTATAGAAAGGCTTTCAAAATGTTTCATTCAATGGATAATTTTTGTCTCTCACGAATCCAAGAAAATTTGGAAAAGGATCCCACATTTTATTCAGAAGTACGTCATAAATGACAGTTTGGGCCATTAACAAATACTGTAATGTCATGGATGAAAGATTTCATTTCAAATCATGGAGAGTGTATGCAAAATATAGAGACAATACATATTCTAGATAATTTCTCAAGATGAGAAATCTACAACTTATACAAAGAGTATGCAGAAGGTGTTGAGGGACATGGTCAATTTATTACATATCAATATTTTGTGAAGGTATGGAAGAAAGAATTCAACAATGTCTGTACTCCTAAGAAGGCAAGGATGGGGAATTGCAGTACATGTGCTTCTCTTAAATAAAAAAGGGATAAATGTGAAGGGTTAGAAAGACGTAATCATTCATAACTTTAACTTTTAAAATTGTATAGTCATCAACTATGAAAACATATTTCTTAATTACTTTATTTTATGTTGTGTAGATTCCATTGTTAAAGAACTTCAGGAGCATTGCAAACAACAAACAAGTGAAAGGAAAAGGTTGTACAAGCATCGAACGAAGTGTTGTGATAATCTGAATAAATATTTGGGTTTGATAATTGATGGTATGGACCAGAAGAAAATACTTTTACCACATTTTTTTCGCACACCCAAAACTTTACAGGAGGAAAATTTTATTCAATTTCACTTGGTCGATTGTATAGTCTTCAATGAGAAAATGTTTCCAAGGGTGTACTTCACAGCTCCAAATATTCATAATGATGCAAATATGAGAATAACCATAATTAATGATGTGATTTCTCATTGGTCTGGTAATCTTCTTGAATTTTTGTATCTACAATTAGAAACACTTGTCGTGAAAACAAAAATCAGATTACTTTTGGATATCTAAACATGCTTGTTGAATTGAGAATTTTTCAGAAGGTAAAGGTTGGTTTCCTTCTTGTTGGGCACACTCATGACCATATTGATCAGATGTTCAGGCGTTTTTCAGACACATTGAGGAGGAAGGAAGTTGGGAGCTTGCCATCATTAATTGAATGTATTAAGAAATCATACATGCCAGAGCATGCATTTGACGTGTTGGAAGAAACAGTTGACATGCGAAGGTTTATTCTGGGATTTCGTGGTGGGGAGAAATGAATTGAACAAATTAATGACAATAGCTTACAGCATTAATTTCGTATCAAAGAAATTGATGGGAAAACACTAAAATGGGGCAAGAAGTATTCAACTACTGCAGAATGGGCAACATCATCAGGTTTGGAATTTTTGAAGTTCATTCTAGATCATCCAATATTTGCATCAAATATATTGTTATTACAATCAGTTGCTGAAGTTCATAATGCACACAGCCATAACAAAGACATAAATTATTTTGATTGCCTAGAAGAAATTAAAAAATGTATTTGATATACATATGATTACTTTGACATTGTTGATTCAGTTTGGTGGGAGTCATTTTTCAATAATCAAAGTGATATCATTTCAAGAACAAATGAAGATATACCTTTGAAAAATTCATTTATTTGGCCACAAAATGTGTTGAATGAACATGAGGAAAGAAACATTGTTGAACAACAAAAATCTCAACGTAGTATTAATTCTTCACATGCAGAGGAAGAGAGATGTATATTGGTTCCAGAAGATTTCATGCAGAAGATAAAGCTATGGAAGACCTTTACAGGGGTTTAGTACAAGATATTAAGGAGGGTTGCATGATCACAGTGCTAGCAGATGGAGATCCCAATGGCTATCCATTCTGGGTTGCTAAGGTTATAAATATCATTACAGAAAATGAAGATGTTACAGGTGTTGAAGTACATAATTTGGTATGCCACAAATACACACCCATTCAATGGTGTGTATAAGCCAGAGATGGTAGTTGATAAAAAAATTGGTGGAAAGAGAAAAATAATGGGTACAAATATGAATCACCGCTGCACAGACCTCTTAAAATTAGAGGATGTTGACATACTTGTTTAGGACTTCAATTTAACAAAGAGAGGAACTCTTCGCTTCAAGACGATAGAGATTCTGAAAGGGTTTTTACTGGAAGGAACAATGTTGATATAGCAGTCTACTAAAACCAGACGTAGATCTAGAAGAATTTTGAAACCTGAAATGGTGGGCATGCATGTGGACTCAAATGGGGCACTAGTTGATGAAAGAGAAGAATATGGAACGTCTTCATCTACATCTCGCCATTCATATGAAGATGTGAATTCTGATGGTGTGCAAGAAAATATGAGTGATTTTGAATAATTGTCTAAGATCGTTTATATAACTGATGTTTGCATTGTATCTTGAAATAAAAATTTTGATTTCCATATGGTGTTAAATCAAAAGTTATGAGTCATTTTTATGTTGTTGGATTATATGGTTTAGTTATGATCATTTTTATTGTTTAGAATATCTATAATGCAACAATAAATCACAGATATGATGTATGTGTCATTCAATCTACAAATAATGGCATTTTGACTAATTTAGTCATGTAATTTGTTCATAATGTCATGGTTTTTTAATTTTATGGTTGAACAATTTCCAATTTTTTTTTGTATCTTTAACGTTATGGTTGAAAACAATTAGAATTTTAGCGATCTTTAGTGTCATGTTGTTATATGTTTAACAATATGGTTGAAAAATAATTGAATTAAATGTGTTTTCGATCCCGTTATTTTATCTTTACTGTCATTACTAAAACACATTGAAATTATACTTAGGAAAGAAAAATGTTATTCTATCAAAAACATTAGTGTGTTTTTTCCACAAAAACAACTGCTTTTTTGCACATAAAAATTTAATTTTACTGGCCTTTTTTAAAAATGTTGAAAATTGACCCTAAAAAAAAACCGTTGTTCTAGTATCAACACATTTTGTTTTCACGGTGTTTTTTTTCACAATTTTTGCACAAAAAAATCGTTTTCACTGCCATTTTTAAAACATGTTCAAAATTGACCCTATAAAAAAATACCATCGTTCCAGTATACACATTTTTCGTTTTTAGCACTTTTCTTGGGGTTTTTTGGCCAGAGTTCCCGTTTTGAGTTTATAGTTCCCGTTTCAAAGTTTGCAATGTTAGTTATTTTAGGATAGGTATATGAGCTGATTTTGATAAATTTAAAATGGCATTTTGATAAATATTGGAGTGACTTTGATTCAAAGTATTATTATTAAGATAGGTGTGTAATATATATGATTAATATGCCTATTTAATATATTACCGGTGGATAAAATTAACTCCAGCTAAAGATTGTAGGAGTTATTCTTCAAGTGCAAGTATATTAAGTTAAAATAAAAAGATAATGGGGAAAGAACAATAATCCATGAACATAATCGTATACCACCGGTTCAGACCTACAAACTAAGAGGAAAGAGTTCACTCATGTGGGGCAAAAAGGGAGAAGTCAACGTAGTATGCGAATGCTCTAGTACTCTTGAAAGAAATAACCAGAAAACAGTGGAGAAAGAGGCCATAATTTCTTGGGTTTTTTTTTTTTTTATAAACGTGGATTTGTTTTTATAGACGTAACAATAGTTAGTGTAGTGGAAGAAAATATTTGTTCATTAAATTTCCAAACTAATAGCGCAAATCAGTTATCAGAGAGGGAGAATGGGACCATTCAAACCATTAAAGGGATTTATGCATCTTTGTAAGAATTAGGATAATCCACTTGCAGAGATATCTATTTAGTATAGAAGTGGAAGACCAATCTATTTTTATGTTGAGTTGTTATTTTAATCACTATGGCAGTTAGATAAGTATACATGAGTAGGGT
The DNA here is from genome assembly GCA_031772625.1 of Pinus tabuliformis. Lineage (NCBI taxonomy): Eukaryota > Viridiplantae > Streptophyta > Pinopsida > Pinales > Pinaceae > Pinus > Pinus tabuliformis. Next base: position 635,049,562 of record CM062818.1, on the reverse strand, counting down.
CATAGAAATAATAATATTAAAATGGTATAAAACAAAACAAAATAAGGTTACCTTCTCCCTCATACAACAGAGGCAAAGTTTATGTAAGAAACATCCTTAGCTTTTAATTACATATCACCTCCATTGATTAGAGCATAAATATATTACCTTATTACAAATAGCAGAAACTGTATTAATAGAAAAAAATGCAAGCCACCGAAAGTACAGTATGGCGTCTATCCAGACTTAATTGATCTATACAAATAAATCAGAACCACATCTTTTTAGAATATAATATCTAGTCCTCAATGATTTCATTCTTAGAAAAATTTATCAAACAGTAACCAACATATGCTATGGTAACTAGAATGAAATGGATAACAGTTCTAATATTCTGAATACATATCGATCATATTATACATAAGCATCGATTGATCACTGTAGAGGAAAACTACCTTACAAAAATGGTGAACCGAGTTCTCATAACTAGCTGGTTATGTCCAGACTTTACACTTAAGGTAAGGACTATATATATAGATATGCCATACCCTATCTGGATAAAATCCAGTCAACAGTGAACCTCACACTATCCCAGAAGGAAGTGAATCTCATGGCCAGTAAAAAGGAATAACCGACATGGACAAGACTCAATCATGAGAAAAGAATAAATAACTCCAAGATTTGACAATTTTAAAAAAGAATTAGTTCCAAGTTTAATTAGGCCTTATGAATAAAATGTAACCACACCATGAAGAATGACAAAGGAATTTTACCTATCCTTCGAACTTAGTAAGAAGAATATCTTAATGTGAAACACTAGAACCCCCTAGCGGTGGATACAAGAACTAAATGAGCGATGACCTATATCAGGATAGTGTATGCCAGTGAGTTGCGACTTGTATCAGGACAGTGTATGTGAGGGAAAACAAAAATGCTTGAAATGAAGTAAATGCAACTTGGAATTTAACTAGTTTCACTTGCTGAAAGGAATGGTATCACTAGAAAACTAGGGTTTAAGGCACTATTTACACTTGCACATATTCCATGCTGAATAGAAACAAAACCTCTATATGTCAAAGAAATTCAAATGGAGTTAGAAACCCTAATGTAAACCAGAAGGTTGAACCATAGTCATGATAAATAAAAAAGGGTACATTGGGGATTCACCCCATGGTGGTAGTAAAATCGAAAAAAAAATGCAATACCTAGAAGCAAATGGAAGGTGTAAATGGTGAAGCTAACACCCCCATAGGAACAACGAGCACCATCTCTTAATTCTTCAATTCTATAGCTATGTGTTGGTGGGAAACCTGGACAGTGACAATTAAAACACCACACCATTAATTAAATCTTTATCATCACTTGACATTGAAGGTAAATAAAATCTCCATTGCAATGTCATAGTTGGGACATAAATATAAAAGGAAGGTGTAGGAGAAACCCTTCCTTTAAGTAATCAATATTCGAATGCCAAAAAGAAAAAAAAGGGTAGCTGGCATTGTAAGGAAGAACCATGGCCCTAACTTAGATGTTTATCTAGCTTCCAAAATAAAATTTCCACCTTCATGTGCTCAGAGTTCCAGAGAAGTAGACCAGAACCTTCTCATGTGGAATGGTTGACCAAGGGTGCAAATGACAACAGAGACTTGAAAATGGAAGAGGCATTCGAGTTAAAGCTATGGCAGAATGAGATCCACCATTGATTTACCTGACACCATCCAAATTTCCATATAGAAAAGACTAACAGGTGCCAGTGGATATCACATTGGCATAACACAGGTGTTAGGCCAAATTGTATGAAATCATGTATGCGATTCAACATGCCAAATAAACAGGGTTCATGAGGACAGATTAGCAAAGGATTATTCACCTTGGTAAGTGTTTATCACACCACGAGGAACCTAAAAAAACTTCATAGATAATAAACTATCATTTAATTAAATAGTATCAATTACCACTCATGTTAATAATTTTTCAACCTCCATTCAATATCAAATATCGGTGATCTGTTTCAAGTACCTCTAAACGTATGCCTACCATAAGTTGGAAATATTAAAAAGGGATTTTTCTAAGTATTAAAGTGCAAAGGGGTGATGCATACCAAGTAACTTTAGAAATAATGTGATATATGAGGTATACCATAGGGTATTAATTGAAATTTGGATATAAATTCATTTCCAAGTTGGGTGTTAGATTAAGAAGATTGCAAAGTGTCACATGGTTCTAACTGGATACATTAACCAACCATTTGTTAAAAGAAAAAACAAAACTTGTTAACCTCTTGGGTTTGTTACACCAAAGTACTATGTCACGTTCCTCATTAACCATTAGATAACATTTTCATGATTAGACATAGTAACTTTAGTAAATGAATATTAAGTTACATAACCATTAACTGTAGGAATTTATAGGGTAAGTTCCTCAGACAAAACACCAAAGGACACCGCTCACAAACAGATCACAGATCAATACACTAGTATTTTTACGTGGTTAAAACCCTCAAAGAGGGAAACAATCCACGGCCTGAGCCAACGCGGCCACTTCAGGCAATTTATTAATAAAAGAATGAAAATTTACATATGCTTCTCTCATAGACGGATTACCGTACAAATGACCCTCCATGCTCTTTAAATAGAGATCATGGACCAATCGGGTGTTAAGCCACGGATCAAGAGTTGGTAATACCGAGGAGAGAATGAACCGTCGGATCACTACATATCATGACCGTCGGATTGTAAGTTACAAAATGTACATAGTAAAGAAACACACTTTACCTAACTCTATACTAGACCAAGTTGTACTTAACTATTTCCTATGTGTCGGAATATCCTAACATCCCCCCTTAAGAACAACTTGGGATATGATTGGAGGATTTACAAATATGACACAATAGGAGAAGGAAGGAGGCACTAGAGCCTATCCCCCCTTAGTGACAACTTCCTGAACTCCAACCATAAATCAAAGTTTAGTGAACTTCGCCTCTGTGAGAGCCTTTGTAAAGATGTCTGCAACTTGATCATCTGTTGGACAATATTGCACTTCAAGAATATGGTCATGAATGAGCTTTCTGATGAAGTGCATGTGCAGTTCAATGTGTTTGCTGCGCTGATGTTGGACTGGATCTTTGCATAGCTGAATGGAGCTTTGATTATCACACCAAAGTGTAGTCGGATGCTGCTGCTGAAAGCCAAACTCTGACAGGATCTGACGAAGCCACAAGGCTTCCTTACTAGCTTCTACGGCACCATGATACTCTGCTTCTACTGAAGAAAGAGAAATGGCACCTTGTTTCTTGCAAGCCCATGTAATAGGTCCTGAACCAAGAGTGAACACATAACCTGCAGTAGACATCCGATCATCAGGGTCACCAGCCCAATCAGAATCAGTGAAACCAACCAATAGAGGAACTGCTTCGACACTGTAATGATTCCCAAACTGAACTGTACCTTGAACATAACTAAGTATTCTTTTAGCTGCTTTCCAATGACTTTCATGTGGGTTTTGCATAAACCGAGCGACAAGGCCAACGACAAAGGAAAGGTCAGGATGAGTATGGGTTAGATACAAAATTTTTCCTACAAGTTGACGGTATAAGGTAGCATCAACTTCAGGAGAAGTACAAGTGACTGAAAGTTTGACTCCAGACTGAAAGGGAGAAGGGGCTGGCTTACAGTCTTCCATGTGAAAATGGTGTAGAATATCACCGGCATACTTGTATTGGGAAATGGAAATACCTTCCTTGGATTGCAAGACTTGAGGACCAAGAAAATAATGTAAGTGTCCTAAGTATGTCATTTCAAACTTCCTTTTAAGGCTAGACTTCACATGGTTTATAAGGTTGGGATCACTACCAGTCAGGATAAGATCATCAACATAAAGAAAAAGAATGATAAGAGACTTGCCCACTTTCTTGGTGTAGACAGTATTGTCAGAATGACACCTAGAAAGGCCATTTTCTAAAAGAAAGTTATCCATTTTGGCATACCAAGCTCGAGGAGCTTGCTTGAGACCATAAAGGAATTTCTTAAGCCGACATACAAGGTTGGAGTCTGTTTGTATAAAGCCAATAGGTTGTTCCATATAGATTTCTTCATGCAAGTCCCCATGCAAGAAGGCAGATTTAACATCCATCTGATGGACTTCCCATCTGAAAGAGGCAGCAAGGGAAAGAACAAGGCGGATAGAGTTCATTTTGGCAATAGGGGAGAAGGTTTTAGTATAATCAATGCCTTAAACTTGTGAAAAACCCTTAGCAACAAGACGAGCTTTATGTTTATCAACTTTCCCATATGGTCCATACTTGGTTCTGTAAACCCATTTGCATCTAACAAGTTTTCGTCCCTTTGGTAGAGGAACAAGATCCCATGTATCATTTCCCAATAATGAATGATATTCTTCATTCATAGCTGTTTCCCAATCTGGATGGCCTGAAGCTTCTACAAAGGTGTCAGGATCATAATTCACTGAAGCTTGAGCGAGTAAAGAAGAGCCTCTCTCGAACTGAGAACGTGTACGCCGCTGATCTGTAGGATCACCGGCAAGATCACCTGCTGCATCCCGAGTAGCATAGACCCATTTTGGAAGATGAGGAGCTAAAGGAGGATCCTGAGAAGGTGGGGGAGGATTTTCATCCTCGCTTTCGTCGTCTGAAGAAGAAATATTTTCAAAAGTAGAAGAGATAGGGAGAGGTGGCACATCCGCCGAACTAGGCTCGCAGGCCGATATATTTTTAGCAAACTTTACATCTCTTCTAATGATAACATTTTTGGACTTAAGTGGAATAAGTCTATATCCTTTGACATCTTCAGAATATCCAACAAAAATACATTTTTCACTCTTAGGTTCTAAAGCTTTATGTTTCTCATCTGGAATATGGGCCCATGCTTCACTTCCAAAAACACGAAAGTGACTTACATCTGGTTTGATTGAGCTCCATGCTTCTTCTGGAGTGATATTCTTTAAAACCTTAGTAGGAGTGCGATTTATTATGTATTTTTCACAGTTAATTGCTTCTGCCCAATAATTAAGACTAAGTCCTTTAGATTGAAGCATACAATTAGCCATTTCCTTTAAGGTGCGATTCTTCCTTTCAGCTACACCATTTTGTTGTGGAGTATATGGAACAGTATGTTGCATTTGAATTCCATTCTCAGTGCAAAAGTTTATGAATGTGTTTTTAACATATTCTCCACCATTATCAAATCTTAGCTTAAGAATTTGATGTCCAGATTGTTTTTCAACAAAGGCCTCAAAGGCCAAGAACATGTTAAATACTTCACTCTTGAGTTTTAAGAAGTATACCCAAGTGCGTCTGGAGAAATCATCAATGAAAGTTAAGAAATACTTGTAGCCAGAGAATGAAGCAACTGGAAGTGGACCACATAAATCACTATGCACGAGTTGTAAAGGGGCTGAGGCATGCCAAGAGGCACGTTTTTCAAAACTGTCCTGACGATGTTTTCCGAGTACACATCCGGAACAAACACCATCTCTGCAAGATAACATTGGAAGACCTGTCACCATATTTTCTTTACATAGATTCTGAAGAGAGCGATAGTTTAAGTGACCAAATCACTCATGCCAAAGTTTGCTCACTTCATCATTATGAGAAACAAATACTGAGGGAAGATTTGATGACCCAAAGTTGTGAAACTTATACAACCTTGTAGAATCATCAGCAATGCCAGTAGCTAAAATCTGTCTAGGATCTCTTAGGTCCTTAATTACAACATCATGAGGTGAAAATTCAACGATTTTACCTTCACCTGAATGGGTTATCTGATATACAGATAGAAGGTTGCAAGATAAGGTTGGAACACATAATACATCATTAAACTGACCATTGTCTATAGGAACAGTTCCAGTCCCTACAACACTAAGAGATCTATCATCACCAACATATATATTTTTGGTGTTACAATCATTTAAAGAAGAAAACATGGCTTTGTTTTTGGCCATGTGATAAGAATCTCTAGAATCAATGAGCCACTCATGAGAATGAGAAGAAGAAGATACATTTACTGCATAGCTAGACCGAGATGCTTGACAACCACATGCAGAAAGTGCCATTCCTGAAGATGAAGTTGAAGTTGAAGATTTCTCCAAATGGATGTTATGCTTCTTCATTGCTGCTTCCAAGGCTTCCATCTTCTTAAAGAATTTGGATTCTAAGTGGCCATCTCGATTACAAAGGTTGCAATGTCTATCAGTCTTCTTCCCTTTGTTTTTAATTGTCTTATCATTTTGTTGAAATGATTTTTCATTTTGAGGCGGAAATCGCTTAGGACCCTTGTTTGGTTTAGGACCATTCTTTTTAGGATACAACTTCTTAGGATTCTTTGGATTTGGTTGCTGCTAGGCGGCTAACGCTTTCTTAGAAGAGTTTCCAAGATGAAGAAGACCAAGGTGTAAGATTTTTTCTTGTTCTCTTATTAAAGAATCACAAAAGGAATCAAAGGAAGGGGACTTGTAGGTTTGTCCTTGAGAAATGAATGCTTCTCTTGTAGAATGGAAGGTGGAAACAAACACAGAATAGGCTGGTCCCAACTTAGTAAGAATGGAGTAGATAAGGCTACTATCTTCTTTCTTAACCTTAACACCTTCCACGAGAAGTCTAAGGGTCTTGAACTTGGACAAAAAATCTTCAATGCAAGAAAAATTATTGGGGTCCAATGTAAGCAATTCATTTTCAAGTTGATGGGATTTAAGTTCATTTTTAATTCCAAAGACTTTAGTAATCTGTTTCATTGCTTCATCAGGAGTATCAAGTTCTGCAATATGGAATCTAAGATCTGGAGAAATAGACATCCCTATCAACCCACATGCTTGGTCTTGTCTATTTTCCCATTTAGCTGCCTTGTCTTCATCTTTCGGTTTGGTCTCTTGGCTTGTGGCTATTCTATAAAGACCTTTACTTCTAATTAAATCCACAATGTAGGACCACCATTGGAAGTAGTTGGTGCTGTCAAGAATAACTTGGCATGGACTTTCCATTTAAAAAAAAAAACTGAAGCTATAGATACTGAAACTAAGTGTTTCAATGGAAAGATCTCGAAAAATTAGGCTGTTTAAAAAAAAACGGTTCTGAAAACAGCTTCCGGATGAAGAAGTTATGGCTTTTTGAAGAAAATTTGATGAAGTCGCCAACGAAGTGCGGAAATGAAAAATCCGCCCCCACAAAATGGAGACTTGAACCCAAGACCTCTACTCTCATAAATTAGCTTTGCACCAAGTGAGCTATACAAAAAGTTTGAGAGAGAGAGAGAGAGAGAGGGGGGGTTGATGCTTTGGGTTGCATGCTTGCTTTGAGAAAGCTCCTTTTCCCTACAAAACAAAAAACACAAAACCCAACACGGACATACAAAAAAAATGAACCTTGCGGCTCGAAAATAGCTTTACCCGGAAACTAGATATTTTCAAAAATGAACCTTGTGGCTCGAAGTTAGCTTTAGCTGGAAGCTAAATATTTTCCTCAATGTTTCTGATTTTCCAAGATCACACTAAGGCGCAGCGGAAAAGAGCATACGCATGAGAAAAATCCTTCCTTCCTGTTTTTGATTTGCCCAGATCGCACATAGTTGCAGGGCAAAGAGAATACGTAGAAATGAAAGGTATAGATCCGGTAATAAAAAAAGCTAAATAAACCGAAAACCGAAATAAACAGAGAAAAAATAACTGTAAACTGCAAATAAACACTGTATACCTCCAGATCTTAAAAATGACGTAGCTAGGGCTACTGGGAACCTTTTTGCTTGAAATGAAAGGGGTTCCTCACTGTAACAGATGATCCCACACAACAGAGCAGTCTTCTGGGCCCAAAAGCAGTCAGAAACAGTAGATCTAGGAAACGGTTGTCGGATGCAGTTCTACCGGCTTCAGATTTGGATCACCAACAGACGCGGCCCTCAAATAGCTCTGATACCATGTAGGAATTTACAGGGTAAGTTCCTCAAACAGAACACCAAAGGACACCGCTCACAAACAGATCACAGATCAATACACCAGTATTTTGACGTGGTTAAAACCCTCAAAGAGGGAAACAGTCCACGGCCTGAGCCAACGCGGCCACTTCAGGCAATTTATTAATAAAAGAATGAAAATTTACATATGCTTCTCTCATAGACGGATTACCCTACAAATGACCCTCCATGCTCTTTAAATAGAGATCATGGACCAATCGGGTGTTAAGCCACGGATCAAGTGTCGGTAATACCGAGGAGAGAATGAACTGTCGGATCACTACATATCATGACCGTCGGATTGTAAGTTACAAAATGTACATAGTAAAGAAACACACTTTACCTAACTCTATACCTAACTCTATACTAGACCAAGTTGTACTTAACTATTTCCTATGTGTCGGAATATCCTAACATTAACAACCACTATTAGTAGCATATTAACATAAACTTTCTTATGTAACCTTGCAGTATTTTCATGATTCCTTTAACTAGATTAATTAATCACATATTTGATATTATAAAATTCACATCACGTGTGGAATCAACATCATCAAACTGACATAATAAGAAATCACATCATGCAAGGAATCAACATCATCAAACTGACATAATAAGAAATCACATCACACAAGGAATCAACATCATCAAACTGACATAATAAGAAATCACATCACTGAAAACCGATATGTCGTGGAAACCCCATAGGGTGAAAACTAGCAAATGTTTAATTTTATTATTAAACGCTCATGAGGGTGTTCACCCCTCACTCAATGGTTATAAGGGAGTCCATCCCTTGACCATTGTCATAAAATATTACAAAGAATATCATCTCAAAAACAACATAACTCGTTATAAGTTATTACAATCATCATGACATCATTTATCCACAAACCCTTGAGCATTGTGTCTTAAGGCCTGGTTTTTTCGATTAGTGGATTATCATGTAGCTAACATTCCTTCAAGATATGTCAACAACTAACTTATTGTCTTCCATAATGGTAAACATAATCGATCTTTGCATATGTTGCAACCTTTTCCTACAACTGCTTCTGTCATCAACTTTTGTTATCATGATTAAATCAAGTATTAATCAAACCAATTCATAAACCAATATTAGTGATGTTTCACCATCTATTCATGTACATTCATGAAACACAAACAAAATATTGCAGCATGCTTCCTTTTGTAGGTTTTAACCCCATACAGAAATTACGTACATACGAATTCTAAAACACAGAAAATAAACAGTGCGAGAGAATAACACTTAAAACACATATATACAGAGATATTCCCCTGGATCCCAGAACCGGGACTACCAGATTGATTTTTCATTATGTTCCTTTTAATGTTACAATACATATTTATACATACCGAATCATCCAATACCATGGACCGAAAACCATCGTGTCCAAAACCATGTGCGAAAGCCATGCACAAAACCATAGGTAGGTCCACCCAACCTCATATAGGGTCCAATTTTTTTTTTCTCGGGGCCTTGTCCCAAAACCCATAGAGGGGGGCTACCCATCCCCCTCAAACCCCCCTGTGACCCCATGCTACGCAATCGGCGCAATAAAGGGGGGGCTCTACCCCCCCTCTAACCCCCCGTTTAACTAGGTAGGCTGATCATGGAAAGAATATAACACAACCCAACACCTTTAACAACATTTCATATGCATTAGTTATAATCATATAACCCTCAAAGGTTGTCGCTAATTTAATACCACATTAACTATTATTCCCCTCGCACAAGAACATGTTCGTGCAAGACAAATCACTACAACTTTCCAGACATTCCTTTAAAGGAAACTAACACATCAATTATGATCTTCGTGCATACAAATTACATAAACTTTATCAAAAGAACTAGCCCTTCAACTATTACTTTTGGTGCATGAAAATACATAAAGAGAACTAACACAATGAATGGTGTTCCTATGCATGCAAATGCATATACTTTCCAAAAGAATATTTCAAAAAGAATTCTTAATACAATAGAGCAACAAACACATGTTTCCTTTTTGAGGAAATATAGCACAATATGGCATGCAAAAACATGTTTTATTTTCCATAAAACTAATGCAACAAATACATGTCTTCTTTTCCAAAGATTATACCAACATTACCCATATATATATATATATATATATATATATATATATATATATATATAGATATATATTCCAAGGAAATTGACACATTACCATGGTTTTGGTGGATGTAATTTCATCTTCTTTACTAATGTAGGATAACACAACATGCAAGGATTTCCTGCATGCAGACGTATATTCTTTCCAAACGAAAGTTAATACAAATATTGCATGGATATACATGATCTTGCTCCAAAAGAACTAACATAATAGTTATGATAGCATACAAATAATCATATATAATTTTTCTAAATAAATATAGCTCAATAGTTCTATCCATGCAAAGAACACGTCTCTATAACACAATGACTATTCTTTGTGCAGGAAAGAGCTTATCATAATAGCCTTTCTTTAATGTATGCAACACATATTCCCTTCTCTAGAATTCTACCATAATTAGATCTTCTTTTCATGTACTAAACAAATATATGCTTCTTTTCAAAATAAAGTTAATATAACATCGTTTCTCTATATTTGTACATTTCCCATGCTTCCATTTTTAATAAATTACAATAGATAAGCAAAAAAACAAGCCAGAATAACAAGGTTAACTTAACCTTTTATGCATCTAAATTAACAAATTGACACAATTCATCTAGTCAATCTTTTCAAAGAATCCAACATCATAATTGTACTTTTCATGGGTGCAAAGATCATATTTCCTTTCAAGAGATCAACACAATATTTCGATTTTTGCCCAAGAAAACATATTTTCTTTTCAAAAAAGATAAAACATGGTATTTCTATTTTGTGCATGCATATAACTTATTTTCTCTCTAGAAATATCAAACTTAAAAATTCTAATTTTGTCACTACAACACAAAGGGGGGTTTTAAGACAATATTTAAGTAAATTGTCTTAACTTGAGACAAAATAAAACTTGTCTATTGTCTTAAATATTGTCTTCAAGTGGGTGTCTCAAATTAAATTGTCTTAAAATATTGTCTCTATAAAGACAATATATAACATAAGAATTTTTGTCTCTCTAGAGACAATTTCATTTTTGTCTCTCCAAAGACAATTTCATTTTTATCTCTCTAGAGACAATAGTTAGAATTAAAGACATATTGTCTTTAAAAAGACAATGCTTTTGATATTAACTATTGTCTCTCGAGAGACAATAAAAAATTACATTCAAAGATAATACATGATCACTTTTGTCTCTTTAGAGACAATATAAAATAATGAATCTAGAAAAATATCTCACCATTGAAATAAACCAATATTAAAAGTATTTAATTAAAAATAAACTACAATATCATTGATTAATTCATATTAGGACACAGTGGAATCGAACCACCAACCTCCTGCTTATAAAGCAGGTGCTCTACCATTGAGTTAGAACCCTTTAAAGAATTATGTGAGAATTATGGTAGTCCTTGAAATTGCATATATAGGCATTGATTTTAAAACTAGCAGTTGCACCAAGAAGTGCAAAGGAATGCTGATAAAAGTGGGAATGTGAAATTGCATATATAGGCATTGATTTTAAAACTAGCAATTGCACCGAGAGGTGCAAAGGAATGCCGATAGAAGTGGAAATGTGGAAGCCAACAAGCAAGTGAAATATATGGAAAGTGAAATTACATAAAATTCAAAGACACCATATCAATCCATTTTACCCCACCTTGCTTGCCCAATAAAAGTTTTGGAGTACCTATTCTAGCATTTTATAGGCTACTTGAAAAGAAAAAAAGAAAAAGACACAGAAGCCACTATGACCTGTAGCTAGAAATTTATCAACAATTTCAATCTTCTTGGAAGGCAGTAGGTCAATATTACTCCAATCTTGAACTTTTCTTTTTTAAAACTTGGCTATTATCCATCTCCAACAACCAAACGCTGAAAAACTACAACTGAAACACTATTTACTGAAGGGCCTACCCAAATAAGAAATAGTCTCCCCAAGATTTATAAGCTTTCATTTATGATTCAACCAAGTTGGGGAATGATTCAACCAAGTAGGGGATTCATCTTGGCCGAAACGAAACCTTGATTTTTCCTTTCTAACAACTACTCTTGCTTCTTTTTCAAAAATGTCCCAGTAAAAATTAGTACTTTCCATAAACTGTTGAATCAACGAATGTGTTAAATTTGAGCCATCTGCAAAGTGGAAATTTGGGTATATTACAATACATATCCTGAAATTTGATATCATATGGATAACTTACATAAGGGAAATAATGAAAATATTTTACAAGTGATTTTTCTGATGCTGAATTTCAATTCTCCAACACCTTTATTAGAGGTAATAATACTTCGATATTTTCTCCAAAGAATATCTAAAATTCAAATAATGAGGTGGAGATTGAAAGTTACCTTTAAACTGGCATTCATCACTCATTCTAGCGACTAAAATGGTCTATATATCAATGCATGTTTTGTACATAGTAAAAGTGGCCAGCTTTTAGGAGCTCTTTTTGGTGGACAAATTATTGAACTAGCCAAGTTATCTTACAAGGGTATGAATGACTTGACCTAACACTCAATCCATCCCTTGCATTTCATCAACAGCTAGGACCATTTTGTGATATTTCTTCAAGCAAGTATCCAATCTTGCAAAATCTAAATACCTTCCTAAGATTGTATCTAAATACAACAAATCTTGTTGCTCTTTGCTTTTGTGTTCGACAAAGAGAAGCAAAGAAACAAAATTTAGAAAAAACTATATTCTATAATGGTAATTGTGTCCTCCATCTCCAGGTAACAAGATACTACAAATAAAAGAGAATAGTGGGGCATGAAACTAGATCACAATAGTGCTTGCCAACACCAAGGCTGGCACTACCAAGCAAATACAAGTTTACATTACCCGTGTCTTCTCAGAAAGACTGGTTGGGCTTTGGGGATGCTAATAGAGGTCTCTAACAACATCTCACTAGACAAAATCTAGATGCAACAATCATGCACAAAACAAGTAAAACAAAATAGTTCAACATGCTCAAACTTATATGTATTACTGGTAGTGAAGCAGCATCTCAATTTAAACATACCATCCCTTTAACAAGCTCCATTTGACCCCTCCTGAACGTATTCTCCAACAGCCACTACAGGTTCACAAAAGAAATGAAGATACCATAAGGGAGAAAATATATTGCTCCTCACCAAATCATTAACACACAAGCTAAAATCAACAATACAATTTTGCATAATTAACTTCTTGTATTCTTCTGAAGTGAACACCATTCAATTAGAGATTTTTACCTCAGCGCAAAATACATGAACCCACTGGCCATCAGTAGTCCTCTTAAAACCACCACTCAAACCACCACATAGAGCACAGTTCATACCAAAACTAGGCATACCACGGCTAGCTACATTTGGACGCCTCATGCCTTGGAGTTGGTATTTCCAGTTTAAAGCTTCACATGGCTGACAATACCATCCTCCAAAAGAATTCCTTAAAATACCATAGTAATATTGGTGAACTGCTACCTGCAATATAATGTTGACATGAAAATTTTAAGATACCCACTATAATCCAATGTAACAATACTACAGTAAATAGAGAGAGAGAAAAGAAAATAGAAGAAGGAATAGCTAGATTACCCAGTAGTAATTGTAAACAAAAATCGTGTTTGATCGAGTAGATTCTGGAAATCTAGAAATATCGCACAAAACAAATTCTTCTCTTGGTGAGATAGATGACACCTGGTAACAATCAAAATGCCTTTCCAATGGAACTTTTGCAACAAGGGGCCAGAACATTGTCTCTTTAGCCCACAACATTGTCTGAGAAGAAGAGCTTGGGCATCCAACAGTAATGTTCTCTTTATACAATCAGAGAAATATTACAGGACAGCTAAATGTATGAAAAGCAAGATGAAGAATCATGTGCTAAGAAATTTCTCTGATAAAAAAGTTTAACAGAGTTAAAATTGCCATTCACTGGAATTTAAATAGAAACCTAGAACAAAGACTTCTAAAAAAAATCTCAAATTTAGATGATTCAGGGTTAGGTCAAAACACACATCTTATTTAAAGCACTGCAGAACTAACATTTTGGATGCAATGGAGTCATCAAAGATAGGGTCAATGATTTCTGAACATAGTTATTAATTTATGAAACAAACAAACAACGTATATTTACTATTTTCCTAGGCACTTATAATTGCATTTTATGAAATGAACAAACAACATACATTTACCATTTCCATAGGCACTTGTGTATGCCTCAAATCTTAATAACTGCCACTACTCCTACATGACACAATTATTTGATATTGACCACTTCACATTTAAAAAAATATGATATTCAATTAAGACATGCCATAATTTTGTCCATGACAAGAATGCCACTTAAAAATGAATAAATATTTTGTAAAATACATTCTTCAATATCAAACCATATAATCCATTGCCCACTATTCTGTGGCATCAGATTAGTTCTGGGACAGGCATCACTTCAAGTAAACCTCAGCTATCTTAGTTGAAACAGAGAACCAACTACACCGTACAATCTTAACTATCAATCAAAGACAAAGTACAAGGTTTAGTCCCTATGCTGGAACTAGCTAGAAAGCAATATGCTTAAAGCCTCTCCCTCTCGAATATTATTATCTACAGATGATACAAATGAATTTGAGATATTCTTGGCCCTCGGATGTGTTTTTAGTTCCTCCTTATTTGCTGCTAACGAACACTAACAGTGGTTTTAGCAATTTACACCACATTGTTGTGTGTTTGATGATGATCTTGTGTTTGTTGTGAAAGGATCTATCCTCACCCAAAGCAGGGAGAATATGGACACAAGAAGAATTTACCAAACAATAAGTATTGTCAGTGTCCAGTTCTGGTGACCCATTAATCCCTTGAGGAATGGATAAAGATGAACAATCACCCATAGAGAGAAAAATAGTTTTCCAAACAATGGACCCCAAGATTGATAACCACTATTAATAGCTTGGGAAACACCTGCTACTACACTAACAACATTTACCACAAGAAAAGTAGTTGGAGGGATGAGAAGACTGGTCCACTTAAAAACATAAATCTCAACAAATTCACCATCTTCATCTGAAGACTTTGATGTGACAGTAAAGTTTGTGTCAATCCCCACTAGAAATTTCAGTAACCCTTGAAAGACGACAAACATATGTGCTCATACACCTCCAATAACCCAAAATTTCTCATTCCTCCACCATTCATCGATCCCAACTGTACTCCAACGTAGCTCTAGAATAGTAGTTGTAAAAATGGAAATAAAATATAATATGAAGAACACGCTTGCAAAGTTGCTAATCTGTAGATCAAATTAAATATAAAAATCAGGGGAAAAATGTGAAGCATTGTATGAGAACAAAATCCAAAAAAAATCTAAAAGACAGGTTGCATTAGAGGTGAGTAAAGCTTGACAAGATTAAGGTTAGTAAGGGTTGACAATCTTACCTCAGGAATGATAAACTTCCTTGTAAGAAGACAAAAAGCTGGCAAGGTACAATATGAAACCAGTGGGAGGGATGTGAGACGATAAAATATGGTATTGATGTATGTTAGCCTCTGCAATTGGTGTAGCCATACCAAATTGGACAATGCCCGCTCAGTAAAATTTCAACAGAACCAAGGGCCCATCAGAGCACTTGATTCAAATGATCTGAAAGATTGATTGGTGCAGATCCCTTGAATGTAGGACGTGCAGGCATGCAGTATATTGAAATCCAGTGTCAAGCATGCATTTTAAACCTAGTCAAAATATCTTCTATGATAGAACCATAAATCCACCCAATCTGCACAAAATATGTGAACCCACTCATATTAGATCTTTGCTTCAAGAACAGTTGCCTGGTGCTTGGTTTCCTAAACAAAATGTTGCCTTATTCTAAAGAGAATTTATGCACATTCAGGAAAAATGTTTATACAACTTCACTATAGAAAAAACTAATTCAATGAACTAAAAAAAATCCACAGCATCATCAAATAGATGCAGATCCACCTCTACTCATACCTCTTTTCCCCATTCTGACTTTGTCTTCATATCCACAGTTGATAACATGAATGGATTCTTTCAATAAAGAAGCAAGATTCACAGATTGTGGAAGACCACCATTTTCCATGAGGGTAGATTGAATAAACACTAGTGATTGACCAAATCTTTTCTATAAGCTCCTTTGGGACATGAGCAATGATTTCTCATCATCAAATCCTGCAATACGCAATTTCATAGAAGGGTGAGGGCGAACAATGTTTAAGGGTAAATGAGTTGTCAAAAAATACAAATCACTGGTTTGGACATGGACTCACCTTCAACACCCTCTTCTATGTCTTCCAAACTAAAGATGGGTATAGTAGATTCAGTTCGCTTGGTTCTCTTCTTATCATCATCATACCTTTTGTTTGATTTTCTATTCTTCTTTCTAGATCCCCAACAACATCTCAGAAAACATGTTGTTTCAAGATCCTTCTTAGTGAGAACAGGATCATAACCATAGAGTTCTTGTCTATTAAAACAACACCCTGTACCCACATAAACAGGCCCTTGGATACCATCAAAACCTCTCAAGGTGATATGCAAAGATTTCATAATTAATATGACAGGCTGAAATTATATGAAAATTTCATAATTGAATATAAGAAAACATTTTGGGTGTTGATCAATGCTTACATCAAAGAACATAGTGTTATTATTAGCATATCGATCGTGTTGATCTCTGAGAAAACTGTACATAGCAAGTTTTCTTCCTAAGAACTGGATCCATTAGAAAACATATTGCCTCATGAATAGATTTGTTGTTGTTTATATAATTATCACAATCAAGGTTCAACCCAAAGAGGCCATTTGTGAGGACAACAGACACTCAGACCTAAGTGGAGCAATGGATAACAATCATCAGCATCAGCATAATAATTAATGAATTTCATATGAGGAAATCAACAGAAAAAGAGAGATGTGTACATAGCTAGGAATATACCAATGCATTCATTGCATCGGCTTTCTTGTGGTGTTTGAAACTAGGCCTCTTTTCATGGGATACATAAAATAACCATGGAAATTCATTGCCAAAATTGTCAACTCCCCCCGATTCAGTCACTAATGGCAGCTACAGAGAATTTTCAAATGGTGTGCCGGTAACAACCTTATCATTATCTTCTGTAAGCTCACGATTTGTCAATGGAGTACTACATTTTGGTCCAAATAATGTGTACAAGAAAGGAGATATATTTTTACTTAGTTACCGAAGAATCCACAGTAAAAACCATTTTTCATCAATGTTTCAAATCCCAACATTTCATGGCCCTTAGTATGTCCAAGCATCTTCAGTGGTGTGTCTGAGGATTCCATCCTCTGTTCCAGTGCAGGTGATGACAAATTCTATGAAACAAATTGTTTACTTATCTCCTGAAAAGAAAAAATGAAAAAATGGCATACATAGAGTGCACCAACTGTGTACTATGCTCCTTAAGATGAATCTGATAAATAATATGGAAAAATATGAAGTTCATACATGATTTACCTTACCTTTTTAGAATCCTTTGCTGATGTTTCATTTTCTTTGTGTAGATTATGTACCTTCCGACCAGCTCAGCACTACTCTCCTTCAATGAATTGTGCATAGTCTCATCACTTCCTATAGATTGCCTTGGCCTATAAATAGAAATGGTATCTCTGGTTTTCTCTGTGCTTCCATTATGTTTTGAATTCATCGGCCTTTTGGAAGGCGTAGCATGGAATGACTCTGGCATTTTTCCTTGTAAGTCCAATTGCAAATTTTGTAATTTATTGCTCAAAGTTAGTATTCTGTCTACAAGTTTGGTGCTTTTTGAATCCCCTTTACTAGGAACATTCATATCATCCAAAATAGTAGAACCCTCAGCTACTTCTCCAGATTCTACAGGATTTTATGTGAGGAGAATACTTTTAGAATGCTCTGTCCCATCCAAAACCGTAGCATCCTTCTCCATGAAAGACACATGGTCTCCAAGTGGGACATGCAGTGACAAATATTCAGTCTCTGATGTCACATCATTTTCTATAAGCTCAAGATTTTTCACTAGGGTATCATATTTTGGTCCCTCGGCATGTTGAAGCCTCTTCAATGACTTATCCAAGGAAAGTTTATGATTGCACACATCCTTGTCTTCTAGAAGAGATTCATTCATACCTAAACAAGGGGATATATTGTAACTTTTTCTATGTTCCTGAACTTTTGGATGGAATACTGGAGTCTAGGCCAAATCAGGTGCTTAAAGAAGGAGATATATTATATCCCTCCGTAACCTCAGGGATCCTCAACAAAGTATCCAATAGGGAAGGTTCCTACTTGCTCACCACAATCTGTATATTTTCTCCAACTTTGAAATTTTGGGTCTCTCCAGCTTCCTGGCCATTGTTTCCCTCAATTTTGGCAGGGTCAATGAATCACTCATGTTTTTCATTGTTTTCCATATCAAACAATTGTTCTCTAATTGGACTCAAGCATTAGTTATGCCATCAACAATAAAAATGATTTCCTAGCGTGCTTCATATTCAACTTCATTCTTTTCCACAACTATATTATATCCCTCTATAACCTCAGGGGTCTTCAAAGGATTATCCAATTGGTAAAGTTCCTACTTGCATGCAGCTTCTGTAACAATCACTGAGATATTTTTTGGAAGAGAATCAGCTATACCTGAACAAAATAATGCATCATTACTCTCCATAATCTTGGGCTTATCTAATGGATCACTAATGTCCAATCCAAACAAATAATTCAAGCAAGGAGATATATCAAGGCCTTTTGTAAGCATAGGCATCTTCAATCGAGTATCCATGTTAGAAGGTTCGGGGTGCTGGCCACTGTGTCTACTATCACAAGTTGTATATTTTGTCCAAATTTGAATTCTTGTGTCTCTTCAGCTTCGTTCTGTATAGATTTTTCTCCCTGGTCATCCTCTTTTCCCTCAATTTTGTCAGGGGAAATGAATCCCTCATGTTTTCCATGGTTGTCTATATCAAAAAATTTCTCTTTAATTTTAATTGCATCAGTTATTCCATCAACAATACTAATGCTTTCCTTATATGCTTCATCTTTAACTTCATTTTTTTCCATAGCTACATTGTAAGATCCATGTTCCACTTGTTCACCATATGTTAAGGGAATGTGAACATTCTTGGTGATCTACTCGACTACATCTTCCTCCTTTTGAGGAGTTGAACCATACAACTCATTGAGGTTATACAACTCATTTCCATTGTCTGAAAAGATGCCTTGATGCACTTCATCCTTTGAAGCTTGAATGTTCTCATATGTTACTTGAAGTTCATTCGACATATCTACCTGTTCAGGATGTTTCACTTTCATCCAAACTGCATCAGGAGAGCCATCATTTTTCTTGCGAAAGATGGTTTCTTCAACATCCTGAGTTTCATCCATTGAAGCAAGTCCATAATGCTCCTCTCTTTGATATATATAGTCATGAAATCCTTCTCTAGTTTTGGGATCGCTCAATTTATCTTCTTGAGATTCACCATTAAATAATGAGATGTGACTTTTCTGAACATCATTTAGAACTAAAATATCCTCTTCACTGCATTCCCCAGGCTCTTGACCTTCACTATATGATGCCAACTGTGACATTTTCTAGAGAGAAAGCCTTTGGCAGGAGTTCGAATTGGTGAGCACCATTCAAATTGTCTTCATCAAATTGAAGCTTATTTTTTAATTCTAGAGTGTTGCCACAATCCATTGGTTCACCTTCATAAGCTTCATTCTCATAAATTTGTTGGTTGTCATCTTCCTCCTTTTGAGGACCATTGAACTCATCAATTCCAAAACACACTTTGCTTTTGTTTGAAAAATAAGACTTGATTTCATGAGCTTCATCGTTCACAGCCTCTCGAGTTTCCTCATTGTAGTTCTTAGGAGATACAGTTTCTTGAGCATTCTGAGTTTCAATCTTGGAAAACTGTTCAATTTTCTCTTCGTTTTCAACTACAGAGACCTGATAACCTTCAGTGGTTTTTGAATCATTCAATTCATCCTCTAAGCCTTCATCATTAACAAGTGATATGGGATTTTCCTGAAGATACTCTTTACTGCCTTCTGCATTGGCTTGAACTTCACTATTTGAAGTATGTTGCACTGGACCTTCTAGAACTTTATCCTCTACTAACAAATTACCTTTTTGCTTACCTCCAACTCAATCTGCAATCTGCACTTCAACGACAATTTCTTCAGCAATTTCCAAATCATGTGATTCATCTTCATTATCTATGTCTCCTAGCAGTGGACTATTTTCCAAATATACATTTGAAACTAGAATATTCTCCTCCATGTCATTGTGTCCAAGCTCTGGCTTTCTGGATGCAGTACTATATTCCAGTCCAAAAAAGTGACTAAAAAGGGAGATATATTATATCTGTTAGTAACCGCAAGGGTCTTTAATGGAGTATTTAACTGGGGAATTTCCTGCTTACAGGCCTCTTTTGTAAGACTCTCTACGAGTTTGTCTAGTACAGAATCATCCATTCCTTAACAAAGAAACATGTCATTAGTGTCCATAGGTTTGGGCTTGTTTAAAGGAGTACCAAAGTCATTACATCAGAGGGAACAACACATCAGTACTATCATTACCGAGACAATCAATCTTTTATCAGGAACAAAATCATACATACCTTGATGAGGGAACACATTGTTATAGTCAACAAAATCGATTGAAATGTTTTCTTGTGTTTCAAGAATAGAATCAATTATACCTGAACAAGGGAACATATCAATATTATCTGGAAGCTTGGCTCGTTTAATTTGTTAAAGGAATTATTGCAATAGATCATTAGTGGCTGGGTTGTGTTTCATGGAGTAAAAACACTTATAAATGTGGAGAAAACACATAATTACTATAGATACAGAGGAAACCCATATTTTTTCTTGAAGAATAATAACTGAACAAGGGAACAAATCAGTACTATCTTAAGAATTGATTTTATTTTGAATAGTTTCCTCAGCTGTGACTACTTTTTCAAGAACATATTCATCCATACCTGAACAAGGAACACATCATTACTGTCGGTAAGGTTGGGCTTGTTTAATGGAGTATTGAAATCATTATAGCAAAGGGAGCACATCATTAATATTAATACTAGGGGAACTAGAACAAAGTCAAGGCATACCCGAACTAGTGAACACATCAATACTGCTTTCAAAACTGTTTGAAGAATCAACAATCTCCTGAGCCGTGTCTAGTTTTGTTTCTTTATAATTACATGTACAACTTAATTTCTGCTTTGACGTATCGCTCTCTATTAATGTATAGACATGAATCCCATTAAACTTGTAATGAGATGACTCACCTGCATGCTGGGAAACACTAGGCATTGGCTCATACATATTACAGACACTATCCACTTTTGAAACATACAATTCATTAAGGCCATAAAACTGTTTGTCATTGTCTGGACTCTGAATAATGAAATTTGTCTTCATGAACTTCATCCTCAATAGCTGAGTTATGAGGTTGCAGACGAACATCTAAAACTTGAATATTCTCATAAGCTTCTTGAGGTTCATTCTATGATAAATGAATCAATTGATGATCTCCAAATTTCAAAGAAACTGCATCAGAAAACATGGGACAACCATCATTTTGGCTACTATTATAATTCTTATGTGATTTTCATTCTTCATCATTGTGAGTTTCACTTTTGTAAACTTGTTCAATTTGCTCTTCTTTTTCAACTACATGATCTTGATATCTTTCAATTGCTTCTGAATTCTTAAACCCATACTCATGAGTTTCATTATTAACAAGTGATATGGGATTTTCCTGAACAGGAGTAGCTGAAATGTACTGTATGGTGCATTCTTCACCATCTCAAACTTCACTGGATGATGCTATTGTGGTAAAATTTCCAGAGCTTGTTTCTCATGGAGAAGTTCAAATCGATCACCCTCATTCCAATTACCTGCATTAACAATCATGTTCATTCAAATTCTTGGTTGCTGCTGAAATCCATTGATTCATCTTTATGAGATTTGAGAAGTAAAATAAAGTCCACTCACATTCTTCATTATTGTCTGGTTCATATTTAAAAAGAAACTTGTTATTTTGCAAACTAACCAATTCTCATCAGTTTAATACTTTACTAGCACATGGCCATTTTGCATACCTGCAATGGAATCTACAATATTCTCTTCATCCGCAGTTTCTTTGGAAATGTTGAAGTCATGCGATTCATCTCCATCATCTGTATCAGCAAGAAGTGGATTATCAATTTGCAAATCTATATTGAAACTCGAAACTTCTCTTCCACAACATATATTTCATTACTTAAGAAGTAAGTAATTAATTTGCAGACAGACATCTAAAACTGGATTCTTCTCTTTTACATCACTTTGGTCAATTAATAATTTTGTTTATTCAAAATGTTCTCACCTAAAGATGTGTCACATTACGTAGCCTCACCTCCAACCCAATGCATGTATAGTTATGTTAATATAATCAAACACCCGAACACCCCAGTAAACACCAACATAGTATAAATTGCCGACCTAGTTGTCTGCCAGTGCTTTCCCACTGCTATATCTAGGTTCTGAATGATGACCAGTAGGATGACAATTAAGAAGTACTTCACAGCTACTACCTGGGAAGGGCATGGGAAGAACAATGTCTTTGAGTTCAACATTTTCCTCCTGCTAACTTAACTTATAAACTATGATACCTTAGCCTGAATATCGATGTGATCAGTTGGGAAGCCTTGGGATTTATAAATGTACCAAGATTGCCTTGAAGATTGCCCCTGAAGATTGAAGGTTGTGGGGTATAATTTGGTGGTGAATTGGTGGAGTAAAAAATAAGAACATGCACTCACAAACAACCATGGACATTTCACAAAGAAAACCATTTCCTAATTGCTTCTGTTCAGGTGTACCAACTCAGCTAAAAGAATTGTTCACTCTAAGAATGAATGGATGTAATTAAGTTCAATGGAGATTAGTGTGAAATCAAAAGACTTAATGTAGGGTTAGGACATCCATGCTTTTCTAACATGGCACGAGGTCCTATATATGAGTTAAGATATGTTAATCACATGATCATAAGCTCACTGAGGACCACCATGAAAAAACTATCCTTGTCAATGAAAAACTGTCTCCTTTCTAAATAACAATTCTTTCAATCATGTCAAGGCCACACATGATGTTTGTATTAGAAACAAGGGATTTATTAGACTCTCCCATTTTATAATTTATAATGTTTCATTAATATAACTATGTCTATCTCTTTTTATTAAACAGTACCGATGTTAGAAAGTTCAACTCAACAAACTACTCCATGAAGTCAGAGTGTTGACAAAATCTTGATTAAAGCTTGGGGGAACTTTTTTCATTCTTGG
The DNA here is from genome assembly GCA_031772625.1 of Pinus tabuliformis. Taxonomy (NCBI): domain Eukaryota; kingdom Viridiplantae; phylum Streptophyta; class Pinopsida; order Pinales; family Pinaceae; genus Pinus; species Pinus tabuliformis. The sequence continues at coordinate 635,026,163 of CM062818.1, read as the reverse complement.
CATTTAAATTTGATTGGGAGGAGTTTTGTCCATCCACTCATGATTTAGACTGCCTAGTAAAAATAAACTAGGCATTACTTGCTAGTTACTTCTTAACATCATCATCAAATTAAGAATTTTTTTATCCTTATAAGGTAACACCTTGATATAGTTTCCAACTTTATTATTCAATTAACATTCAATATTTGATGCGAAGTTTGGCCATGAATGATCTATCATCAACTTGTATATTTCCTTGTATAAATGAAAAATATATAAAACAAAATCTTCTTTATAACATTTCATGTGATTTGCTTTCTTATTTCCTAATATTTCTTCAATTCCTTGCTATTTCCTATGCATGTGTACCCCATATTTCTTGCCCATAGTTGGCCCAACCACTCTTGTTTCTATCAACTGATTTCCTTCCATTTCCAGTTTGTGTTCTTTGGGACAAGTACTTTTATGTCCATTTCTTTATCCAATGCAGGCTATAAAGTTATACAGGGTAGGCAAAGACAACAAAATGTTAAAAATGAACGTATTAGACATGGAATTTTACAATCAACAAACCTTAAAAGGCCACCCACAGTACTTCATTAACCATAAAAGTAATTTGGCTGGAAATTATAAAAACTTTAATTGGTCATTCCTCTTACAAGTTATAAGAAAGTTTGAATTAAGTGTAGCATGGATCAAAGGTTGCAAATCTCCTTTCTCATTTGCAGTTCTAGTCAACATCTGACAATTTAATTTCTTTAATCTATCATCAATATTCTTGTAAGGTTTCCTCGAGCCAACAAATGATCTTAGTAAAAACATTTATAACATTGAGAAAATCAAAGAAAGATATGCTAATTTAGGTTTTCGAGTAATCATCAAACATTCAAAACATTTTTGTTCCATGCAGAATGGGTAAAAATGCATAAATTTAAAATATTTAATGGGAATACTTGATAAGTAAAAATAAATTTGACTCAATTTTACCATGTTCTACATGAACTGTAAAGCAGTAGGTACAAGTGAATATAAATTTTACCAATTTTGATAAAATTTTACCCACACATTAAAGCAGGTGTCTTCACTGAGCTGGCAAACTGGTTTCTTGAGCTGCATAGAAGCCAACTGATAAGGTTTGATGACGTCAGGACCGAGCTTATCCATGACAGCCTTGGGCATTGGATTATGGCTAGCTCTAGCATCCAGAAGGCAATTATGAATGATTTTATCATGAATAGATAGAGGAACATAGAATGATGAGGAGATGTATTCACAATTTTCGATCACTGGGCTGAGAAACACAGCTGGTTGGTCATTTTGAAAATTTACAAAACCAGTGGAAGCTTCGATGGTTTTAGGCTTAAGATCCTCAAGGATAGATTTCTTGAAGGGATCATTCTTCACTAGTTCAATCAAGGACCTAGGTATTCTTGGCTCCTGGATTTCTGATTGAAAACTTAAAGAAGAAGGGGACTTGTCAAGGCCTCTTTCCTCTATGGTTGGAGCTTTTAGGAAGATAGGATCAACTACTGGTTGCTTCTTCTTATTAGCTTGCTGCTCTCCAGGGACAACATCTTTGAGAATAGGAGTTTCTTTGACATTATTCAGCGTAGACCTCAGATTATATCTTTGCTGATCTTCAGCTTGTAGAACAGCTTCACTGTCCCACTCTTGGCTAATATGGTCATTGAATAATGACTTCTCATAGGCAGCTTTGGTTAAAAATGGGGCACTGCCTTTGTCTTCCATGCAGGGGATCTCACCATCTTCTTCAAACTGCTCTTCTTCCATGACTGTATTCTGAAAAGGGATCTTCATCCTTTGGTCTTCATTTGCATCTTTGTTTCTTTGCAAAATCTGAAACTGCTCATTTACTCTTCTATATGGATTTGGATTCGGACGAGCAAAGGTGTTAGGAACTCTTCCTTTTCCAGAGTTCTAGTCAACCTTTAATTTGGAAGCTTCAGAGGCTAATGACTCTATCATCTTGGCCATTTTATCGATCTTGTGATCTGAAGATGATGAAGGCTCGTCCCTCTGTCTCCTTCTATCAGCATTACCTTTGAGCTTTTTTGTAGCCATGATGTTTGATTCCACTTCCAAGGCTGCATATTGCATATCAGCCAAAGCAGCACGTCTCTCCCTCAATAGTAAACAGAAGTCAGAATCGAAGGCACTGGCATATTTGACTCTAGCCGAGGTAGTGGTGGGTTTCACTTTAGCTGGTTTCTTGTTGTACATGCGATTAAATCTCTTATTAAAATCAGACAACAGCTCACCATTTTCCCTTTTTAGGTTCCCAAACTCAGTGTGGTAGTAAAGTAAATCCTTCTTATCCCCCCAATGCTTTAGAAAGGCATCATTTAAGGCCTTAATATCTGCTATAGATCTTGGGGTTCATTCTCTGAACCATTTTCTAGCCTCTCCATCTAGGCTTTGGACAAAAACTCTCATCCAGACATCATCTTCACTAATGTCCAGGTTATCAGCATAGCTACAGAATGAGTCAAGATGTTCTTCAGCTGAAACACCTTCAGTCCCAGTGAATTTAGGCATATACTTCTGATATTCTCTAGTAGGCATAACATTCAAAGGAGTGGGCAGTATTAGAGGTCCATACCTAGCAGCTATGATTCTTTCCATTTTGGTGGGTGCTTGTGGGCCTGCCATAGCTGTGGTGACTATATGAGTACTGGAAGCCTGAAAAACAGAGGGCTGAGGAGTGATTGATAGGACTCAAGGAGTATAATGGATAGGAGGTGAGGTTTCCTCTAGGCTTATAACAAAAGGAGAAACTAAAGAATAAGGAGCTTTATGAATTTCTGAGAGTTTTTCTTCATTTACTAGTATTAGAATTTGTACTCTCAACATGTATTTGTTCTATTGCAGGATTTTCTTGAAGAGGTATAAAATATTGTTTAGGTTTACCTGAACCTGATGCTCCTTTCTGCAATACCTTCTTCTTTTTGATGGTCTTTTCAAGGTCAAGTACTAGGCCAGCTTGGGATTTTTGAGGATTTCTCCGAATATGCCTCAAAAACTGAGCCAGAACTGTGAAGTGGAGTCGCCAAGAGGTTTGGCCTCCATTAGAGTCACCGGATAGATGATTACAACCAAAAATGTTTCCAAACTTTGTCTATCATCAAAATTGGATTTGTGTCATTTCCCAGGGAAGTTGAGCTTCAGTTTCCTCTCCCCAGCAACGACGCCAATTATGTTAGTGCTCCAGGAAACTCTCCTATGGTTGTGGCTCGGAGATGCCTGGTAACATATAATCTTCGATGTTGTTTTCGGAACTATCAGAATGGATGATGGTTTGGATCAAGTCAGATGATCGTTTCGACTATGTTTAACCAAGATGTGCATGAACACCCTCAGCCTACAAGGCTTTAGACCACTAATGCTCAATAGTTTGTAGATTAAGTGAATGAATGGAGAATACTAACCATACCAGTAGATACATACATAAACATATGATGGCCAACTATAGAAAGTAAATGAAGCTTGCAAATCTAATACATCAATGCAGAGATAAGATGATAGTTATCTGGCCTTAGACACAAAAGAAACCTAAACAGCCTATCACAGTGCAAGCTTAGAGCAAAAGGGAAATTGAGATATTGAACATATAACAACAAAAGAAGCTTGTATTACTAATGAATGAAGATGAGAAGCTTGAGTGGCAGAGTCTTAACAGTCTACAGAGGTTGAACCCTTGTTACATCTAGCTTTCTGCCTTTTATAGGCCCTTTACAGTGCTCCTCAGGTCTCTAGAAGGCTCAGGGTCTTAACTTTGTCTCATCTATCCCTTATTAACCATTTGATTCCCTCAATAGGCAGGCATAGCTCGAAGGTTTTCCTCTTCTAACAAAGGAATAACCATATTTCAGATATTTTAGGCAGCTTGCTGTGATGCCTGGGAGCTCTCTCATGCCAGAGATGCCCCATCATGTTTGTTAGGATGGCTGCTGCACTGGCAGGACTGTTACTGCTCCATGATTTCATTTGATTTGGGTTGTGGCGTGCTATGGCCCTCATCCTTCCCTTTCCGGGCTCTGTTTGCCGGCCACTGTCTCTTAGGCGAATCCTTCTTCTGGCATGTAACATGGCTGCACGATGCCCCCAAGAATGGATAGTGGCCTGAAGCTGCAATGGATGGCTGAATAAGAACTATCAGAATACCTTCAGGATGGCTTGGAATCTCTAATAGTCAAATCTTGGTTGAAGGAGGTGCAGATAAAAATGATGATTGGTCACTTTTATATAGATATCAGAGCTATTATGGAGGATTACTGCCAATCAGGATTCATTCAGTGAACAAACTATGGATGAATTGGTCACCTGGAGGATGCATCATGCAACAAAGTGATTGTTCACAAATATCTGAAGCAATGTGTTGGATGCAAAAGTGAGGACAATAGTTTACATCCCAAGCATACCTTGCAATAAAATTTATGGAAGCCTATATGAAAAATTGAAGAGAAGCCATTCTGCACTAACTAAATCTATGATCACTGGGTAATGGTACATTTCCATTAATGCTTATCTGAAAGGTGATTTGGGAAGATAAATTTCGATGGATATCTCTAGCATACTGGAACAATAGTGAAAATTTTTCATGGTGAATTACTAGTTACGATCACCAAACTAAAAACACCTTATCATTAAGATTATAACCAATTTTGAAAGTTGTTATTTACTACATTTAGGGAGTGACTCAACTACCCAGTTTCAACGTAGTTGAATTTTTTCTCGTGTGTTGTAATCTCCCCAAATCCTTTTTGAGTTAGTCTCTTATCTAGTTATCCTTTTCTAAAACGTAGACATTAGGATTTTCTATAATAAGAAACAAAAAAAGGTATGTAACTTGTGTCTATATATATGGTTGATGTCATACATGTTGTCCTATTTATGATTTTCACTTTGGGGCACAAATCACTCTACCTATTAATGGCGTTCCCTTTTACATAACTCCCAATAGAGTCTTTTCCAAATTGAGGTTGTGAAGTACATATCCTACTATTCACGTCGGAATTCTGCCATTGGAGTCCAATTTCAAGCAAATAGAGAGGAGAAGTGGTTGATGGAGGGGTTTTGTAATTCTTCCCACTCGGTTTTGAATTTGTCACAACTTCTTAATTGGATAGAGAAATCAATACAAATACCAGTGAAGCTTCCTCCTTATGATCAATTTGATGGTGAAACACAAATGTTGCCATGAGGTATTACTAAGCATTTCGTAGGGAAGGGTGCAGAGGTTACCTTGTCAAACATCTGGAACCTACGAGGGAGAAGCTGTCTAGAAACCCTATAGAAAACAACGTGAATGAACCTCGGCCAGCATGGATCGAGCGGGTAGTTACCATGACCAAGCTCAAGAAAACCTTCACCGTCGGGTGGGCATCGGCGTCCTGGACTGTTGATGAGATCCAACTCCCGAGATAAAGACAGGTGTGAGGATTATAAAAGGCCTCGATAAGTTTCCAGTGCATGAATTCACTGCGGGGTAATGTCTCTAACAATATGATAAAAATTCATTTTACTTCATTGAATCCAAAACCATCAAGGTAAGTTAACAGGGTATGGTAATCATTTTATGGAAAGATAAATTCTTGTTCATTTTCCTCTTCAAGGGCAACCTCCCAATGAACTAATGCTCAAATATAATCACTATACTTAACAAATCCAATAAGGAGGACTTAAATATTATTCATTTATAAAACCTAAATTTTAACCACTATTGGTGCCTATGCTAATGAATAGGCCATATTACATTTATCACATGAAAGCTACCTAGTATGAATTATTTAATAATAACTAACATAACAGACTTTGTATATATTACATTAAATGAACACCATATTTATAATATTATTAACCATTATGGACCCCATTACATCACTAGGGGGGATCCCACCATTTCATCCCCTTTGAAACACATTGCTCTCAAATTTTATATCTATGATGTATCTCCATAAGCCAACTTCCTGTGTATGGGCGTTGTCCCCAACCCTAAGAGTGAAGTAGTCCAAGAAGTGTGTCCATAAAGGGATCATCCATAAAACAAGGTCCCATGTACAAGTACTACACTCCACACTAAGAATGAAGTCATCCAAGCAATGCATCCAAAAATCCAACTATCAAGTATAAATGTTTCCTTCAATGTTGACAATGAAGTCATCCAAGAAAGGATTACATAATCTTATATCCTAGGTACAAGTGTGCATGTTGGGTCCCAACTAATCACACATGAAATTGATGAATAGACATGAGGATTTTGTTAAATATTATCACCATGGTCATATGGATCCAAACATCTTTCCACCAAGATACTATGTCATCCATAACCAAAATATCATCCACATAAATACAAAAGGTTAGTTATTGATATGGAGTTATGTACTCTATGGTATGTACAAGTATTATTACACCAGAATGTCACGACCAATCATCAGCGGACTTATTTTACCAAGGTCCCTTAAGGTTGTGGTAAAAACTTAGCAGGAAGAATTAAAGTGCAACTTCAAAGTTTAATTTGTTTTACTGTGACTAGGTTAGGTGTGAATAGGTTAGGTAGGAGGCGCCATCTGAGATCCTGACAGCAATATACCGAACAACTCTCTTTCACCAGGTTTCACGATTGAGGCCGTAAATTTCGTCGAGGCATGCTCACATTGCTTAGAAGAACATAATATTCCATCCTCAAAATCCTCCACCTACTCATGTTAAAAAATAATATTAGGGGAAGGAAAAATTATTTTGAACCATAACACACCAATAGGATTTTTGCTACTTGTTTTATCAATAAATATAATTCTATTAATGAAACAAGATGACTATGTAATCAACAAATGTTAATGCTCAAAATAGTTTTGTGAAAATTTTCCATCACCTAAGGAGAACATATAGATGAAGGAGATACTAAAGATGAGGCTCCCATAATAGGTACAACTTAACCTCCACCCGTCAATATCCCATTCTAGTAGTTTGAGTTAATTTGATTGTCCCTCTTTAATGCATCCATCACTACAACACATGAACTCTTGAAGCCTAATATTTTCATATATTGAAAATTCTTGGTTGATCCAATCCCTCTACTCTAATACTTCTCACATGGATACGTTGTCAATATATTGTGTGTAAACTTAAGATAATTTGTGATCCCATTTTTAGTATCATGAATTAAATATTCCCATCCATTCTCTACTTTATTTTGTATAAACATGAGAAGGAGACATGAAAACTTGACTTACTAGTGACGTGACTTCTAAATAATCCACAACATCATAAGATGATCCATAGAAACATCACTAAAAGTCAACCCATATTAAATAGTTATCAATTTAATAATCTATTATAGTTTAATATATGTTATTTTCTAAATAAACCATGGTTGATAATAATTTTGTTAAAAATAACAAAAAATCTTATTTAATAGAATATGTTTGTGTGTTTTTTCGTTAGCAAAAACAAAGTTGATCATATTTCTATTCGATTTGAAAAAAATACACATAGTAGATACTTATAGCATTCACAAGGAATTGAGGTCATTATATTCTCCTTACAAATTTCTATCTCAATATTTAAAATTCTAGAAAAAAAATTAAGAAGCCCATAACCCTTTATAAAATTGATTGTAAACATCTAGTATTTTAAATATTTATAATTAATTATACCATGATAAAAGTTCAATTACTTCCAATAAGGAAATGATGTACTCTATCGTCACCTAGAATAGAGTACTCTCACAAAGGTCTATGTAGATATGACATTCTATTCACTCAAGATTGATTATTGCAAAAAAAATTTGGAGTTCTACTCTTCACCTAGCCATAGACCTTATTGCTCCAGATATTTCAAAATCAAGTCACGCATGAGCCATCAATCCATTACTATGTTGTCTCTTCTTAGCCTTGTCCTCAATTACACAAGCAAAAGTGATGCCATCTTCTCCTTCTTCTCCCTCCTTATATAGAATACGTCGATGGTAAGGAACCCAACCCCTATGGTCCACCTATCATTATATAATTTTTCCTTTGTCTTAACATTTTCCATTCACATAAACCTACATTAGATATTATTCTTCCTTTGTCTTCAATTTTGTAATAATCAATATAATAATTATTTAGTAAAATTTATACTTGTTACAAATTTCAAATTTATGAATGGAATGTCAAGAAAAGGTATCATGTAGATATTGAACATTGCATGTCTTAAATCAATATAGAATTTGCATATCTTTAAAAATTGCACCTCTAAAAGCTGCACCAATGCTCGTTTTGCACATACCAAACAAGATTTTAGAAGGAGACCAAAAAGCGACATGAACACCACCAGCGTAGAACTTTAATTTGAAAATCCCAAAAACCCAACTTTCCCATTCAATAAGAAAACAATAGATAGGAAATGTAGGTGAAAATGTTGAAAAGCATAACCACTTGGTTCTTTCTCATATAACTTTTCTTGATGAATGAAAATAGTGTATTCCTTTGTAGAAAGGTATGAGCTCTGAAATATTCCATGATAATTGCATATTCATGGGGCTTGGTTTTCAAGGCAAAGTCCAATGTTCACTCTAAACTAACTATGATCATTAATAACCACTTCATGAATGCTAGTAGTCAACCAGTAAACCAACCACACTAGAATTTGAAACCGAATAGGTCAAAATGGAAATTAAGTATGTTAACACAAGAGTTCAATAAGAACTTGAATTTGGTTACTCGTGCCTACTAGGGAGATATTTCCATTAAAGGAAATCATAACACAAGCAACAATACAACAAAGTATAAGTGATCTGAATGACGACGTTACCAAAGATGTAAGTGAAGGACTGGGAAATATATGGTGATCATGGGAATGATAGATATCAAACACAACATGATGATGTTGTTTGGAGAGGGACATATCATTATGGAGGGATGGATTTAGTTTCTAAAAGGGTCTCAACTCAGTCTACCCAGTTGGATGGGTTGTTTATCTCAGATACAGTGAGATTGGTTAAATTCAGCTTATCAGGTTCATGAGGGTAGGAGAGGGAGGTAAAATAGAGATGGGAAGCTTAACAGTCCTCCACAAGGAAAATATATTCTTGCATGTAAAGGTAAAGGGAATGCTAGGGGGTAATCTGATGCAAAGCAAGGGTGAATTATGCCTCCCTGAATGCACATCATGAGACTGTGTTTAAGATTCATCATTCTGAAGCTGCGAGAAGACTAGAGTGTAAGCACAAGAGAGAAGCTAAACATATTGTGGGTTGAGAAGAGGGCCAAGAAGGCCCTTTCCGATTCTTCCTCTTTTAGATTAGAGACACAATATTTAAGAGTGTTTATAAGGTAGCAGTAAAGATGAGATGGATTGTCAAGCATATGCTGGCATGGATGTTTTTGGACTGTCACAGTGGAAAAAATGATCTAATGGATAAAATGAATGCCTTCTTCCAAAGAAAATTTCAATGTCGAGGAGCAACTAGGGAGGGGTAGATGATGGTTCCCTAAGCTAGGTCAAGTTCTTGCAATGGATTAAAGATCAAGTTATGCTGGAAAGTCTCATGAGGAATATGATTATGCAATAAATGCACATGAAAAATTGGAATTCAAAGTCTAGGACTCATTACAAAGAAGCGGTTCAAACAATCACCACTAAGTTTTGAATGGGATCTAAAATTTGACTTTCTCAAAATTGAATGAAGTTGGAACCACTCTGAAACAACCCGAAACAATTAATGTTAATATTAAATATTTAAGTAAAAGTTGACATTATCCTTATCTTTCCTTTTCAAAGAGGAAAGATAAGGAGAATGTCAAACTTTTACTTTTACTTTAAAAATTAAATATTACCATTAATTACTAGGGTTAGGTTTTGTAGGGCCCTAGGGTTAAGATATTTTTTTTCATTTTAAGTATTTTTTATTAAAAAAATATTATTTGGTGGTCATTAGCTATGTTGCACTACATTCTTTAGAATTGGTTAGTTTAGTAGAGAACTAGTCACTTTGGTGTTTTAAGGTGAGTTCAATACAAGACCAACCTTAGCCAATATGAACCACCAAACTAGACTAGTACAACTCTAAAACCATTGTGACCAACCAATTCCACTAGTTCTAGGCTAGTTCCAATAAGAGTGTGCCCTTCTCATCCTCCTCTCAAGTCATTTTGTTGAATCCTTTCAGGAATGGTGATTTGGAGAGTGTCATAAACTGTCATATTGTTGTGAGCACCTAAGATCATAAGTAGTTAAGCCTTGAAAAACATAAATTTGCAAGGAACTAGTACAGACATCCCAAAACATATTTAGTGAGGACGTGCATGCAAGGAACTATTACAGACCTCCCAAGATACTTAGTGAGGACGTGCATGACCAAAAAGCATCAGAAAAAATTATCCACCCTCAAAAACCCTGCCCAAAACATTGAAGTGTGGTGCAAAACAAATTGCTAGTAGGCTACTAATGCTACCAACAATCATTCCCTCTCCAATTTCACAATAAGCTCCTACTCAAGCTACCTCCTCCACTATGGTTATAGTAAGTTCTTGCAACTGTGTGAGCTACAAGAAATTAAAACTGCATTGGAATCTCCACCAATCTTAGGGAATTTGACTTCTCTGCATGCCCCAACTATTTTGGGTTGATTGATTAGTTAACTGGATGATCATTGAGTTTGACTAAAGTCCCACTGCTTAAATGACCTTCCACTAGTTCCTCCAAAAGTTAGAACTAGTTTAATTGACAACAACCTGAGATAATTGACCTTTATTGCTACAAATTAGCAATCACATATGAAAAACTAAACTCTAACTCCTCCAACTCGAATTTACTGAGTAAACTAGGTGACACAAGCCATGTCACACAAGTTAACATCATCCAGTTGTCTGTTGATGTGGAAATTCAATTTTTTTCAATTTAATAAAGGAAAAATCAAATTGAGAATTTCTTGCTGCATTTTTCAACGCATAGTTCATTGTAATGTATTACTTTCACTATGAACTTGGCATAGTTCACATGTTAAGTTCATAAGGTTTTGGGCTGATGTGGTTCTATGTGTTGTGTATATAAAGAATAGGTGTCCATCTCTTGCTATTAGAAACAAGACTCCCTATGAAATGTGGTATGGCCACATTCCTTTGTTGAGGCATCTTAGGGTTTTTGGTTCCTCCTGTTATGCCTTCATACCTAAGGAACATATAAAAAAAACTCAGTGCAAGGAGTCACAAATGTATCTTCTTTGGGTAGTCATACCTCCAAGCCATACCATCTCTATGATGAAGTGAATAAGAAGTTTATAATATCTAGAGATGTGATCTTTCTTGAGTCTTCCAAGATTGACAATGTTGTTGAGTGGTAGTTTAATCGTTTGGATAGATTTGAACATGAAAAGTATTTTCAAGAGTTTGATAGTGAGATTCCACATCTCCTTCTCTTACCTCTATACTTTCTATGAAGAGCCTTGAAGAAATCAGGTTGAAGGAAATTCCTTCCCCTGCTTTGTCAGGAAAGAGGTAAGAGACTATTGGCAGCAGGTAGCCAAATTTGACAAGTAGTGAGGGTACATGCAAGATACAAAGCAAGGATTAATGCAAAGGAGTAATGGAAAGGAGTGTACTGACTATATACATATCATCAAAAATATTTCATCCCACTTAGGATGCCTTGCATCGTGCCTGGTTAGTCATAAGATCATATTGGTCACAACCTCCGTACCTTAAATAAACAAGTGGTAATAGTATTCATCTTCTAAGCTATGTAATAAACAAGTGAAAGGGAACAAGACATGTAGATGAAACACATGGAATGAATTTCATTGCTTGAACGTTGCATGTCATTGAAGAAAGAATGATACGACAATGATAAGCAAACTTTTAAGCTACAGTAAGAGGTGTATTTCAAAAGATGTGCTTTGTTTTCCATACCTAGCCTCCAAATGGTTATCCATCAGATGGAGTCTTCAGGCGGTCCCAATATTCTATCATACCTTGGGTTCCTTGGTATGCTTATTTTTCTCCTAAGCTCCTTGAGAGTCATCTATTATGTCATCTTTCTTCGTGGCCCTTGAGAGACATAATTGTGTAGTTTCAACGAGTAGTGACAGTTAGCACTCCAGGAAACTCTCCTATGGTTGTGGCTCGGAGATGCCTGGTAACATATAATCTTCGATGTGATTGTCGAAACTATCGGAATGGATGATGGTTTGGATCAAGCCAGATAATCATTTCGACTATGTTTAACCCAAGACATCCATGAACACCCTCAGCCTACAAGGATTTAGACCACTAATGCTCAATAGTTTGTAGATTAAGTGAATGAATGGAGAATACTAACCATACCACCAAATACATACATAAACATATGATGGTCAGCTACAGAAAGTAAATGAAGCTTGCAAATCTAATACATCAACGCAGAGATAAGATGACGGTTATCTGGCCTTAGACACAAAAGAAACCTGAACGACCTATCAAAGTGCAAGCTTAGAGCATAAGGGAAATTGGGATATTGAACATATAACAACAAAATAAGCTTTTATTAGAAATGAATGAAGATGAGAAGATTGAGTAGCAGAGTCTTAACAGTCTACAGAGGTTGAACCCTTGTTACATCTAGCTTTCTGCCTTTTATAGGCCCTTTACAGTGCTCCTGAGCTCTCTAGAAGGCTAGAGGTCTTAACTTCATCTGATCTATCCCTTAACCATTTGATTCCGTGAATAGGCAAGCCTGGCTCAGAGGTTTTCCTCTTTTGAGAGAGGAATAACCATATTCAGATATTTTGGGCAGCTTGTTGTGATGCGTGGGAGCTCTCTCATGCTAGAGATGCCCCATCATGTTTGTTAGGATGGTTGTTGCACTGGCAGGACTGTTACTGCTCCATGATTTCATTTGATTTGGGTTGTGGTGTGTTGTGGCCCTTCTCTTTCCCTTTTCGGGCTCTGTTTTCTGGCCATTGTCTCTCAGCCGAATCCTTCTTCTAGCATGTAACATGACTGCATGATGCACCTAAGAATGGCTGATGGCCTAAACCTGCAATGGAGTGGTTATTGTGCCTATGAAATCCCTGCAATGGTCCCTTTCAGATGATAACCATGAATGTTTTTTGTTGTCGCCTTACAGTGGACCTCTGTTGAAAACACATGTATATTTCTGTTATAGGCAGAGAACACAACGTTCATTGACGGATCCTGCCTTCCCTGTCCTTTCGGACTTCAAAGTCCTTAAACATGGCATATATTACTATTAGGTCTACCTTTCGGGTCACTTATCACATATCACAACCGGGCAGGTCTCTCTGTCCCCTTTGTATTTTGAAATACCTGGAAAATACGTGAAATATATTGAGGATGGCCTCCCTCTGAACTTCAAACATTATATAATGCACTCCCAAAAACCCATCGGGTCTGGGATCCATCACATCAGTGCTGCCCAAGGCTCCCTTTGTATTTTGTGAAATACCCGAAAACATGAAAAATGCATGAAAAATGCCTTGGTGCGGACTTGAAATAATATGGAATATCGTTCACAACGCTGTTGGGTCCGGCCTTATCGCATCACAAGCAGGAATTTGTAAAGGCCCCGCCCCTTCGATCTGCGATCTGTCGATGCAATTTGGGTCGTCGATCCGCGTATGCGATTGATGGTCTTTGTTTAATCACCAATCACCATCGCCATCGCCCCATGGTCTGTGCCGCTTCGGCCAGCACCGATGTGATATTGCGATGCGATTTGATCACAATCGCACATTGCTATATGTAATGGCCTTGCACCTTGGTCTTCTTGATCTGGGATTCGCCGATTAGATCTGGGCTGTTGATCCGCCAGATCGGACGGTGGCTGTGCATTGTTGGATTTACGCCTACGGAAAGGGTTTTTCATAGCTTTTGAAGTGTTTAAGCCTCCCAATAGTGTATTGCCACCCTTCCAAGGGCTTTGTAGCTGCGACTATTTCGATTGATGGATGAACTTTGACCAAGATTAAAGATTTCAAGAGCATGAATGGATCCCTTGGCATGAGTTTAAGCAGATTTGTAGACTTTGGGAGTGTTTTGGATCCATTTTTTATCCTTGTGTCAGCGGGGCTAACACTGGCTCCTTTTGGGGATGAAATCCTCCCTGTGAGGTTTCAAGAATCATAAATCAATGCCTTTCCTGCATACAACAAGCTCAAATCTCCCTCCTAGTGTTACATTGGGCATGGAGTCTATTGAGCAAAGAAAACAAAACTGAAAAAACATATGTACAATGACAAGGCTTTAAAGCCTTAAACAAAATAAAATTTGAAGAACGACCCATTGAATGGGCCATCAAAAACATTTCCACCTTCCTTTGATGCACTCCTTTTGAGAAAACAGTCACCAAACTAAAAATTGACCCTTTTTACCTTTCTATGAAAGGTTTCTTTCACTTGGTCAATGTGTGTATCAGCCAATTCATCAAAGACTTGCAAAAGCGTACTGATTTGATCACCCACTTCAAAAACTTTCCATCATTTGATATTATCAGGCAGAGATGGTCTATATTTCACCTCATCTCTACGTGATTTCAGCCTTGGATGGTTTTCTTGGAAGGTTTGGCACATCTGCTAAATGATAAGGTCTGCTTTATATTTTGTTGTGTCATTTGTGACCTAAAAGGTTAATATAAAAGGTGAATCAATGAATTATTGTGTGGGGGACACAAGGACTTCACCTGCTCCTACAGCTTCCATAGAGCAAGCCTCATCAAAAAACATACCCCAGATATGTGGGCTTTCTTCCTCTGCGATCTAGCAAACTAGTTTCTTGAGCTGCATAGAAGCCAACTGATAAGGTTTGATGATGTCAGGACCGAGCTTATCCATGACAGCCTTGGGCATTGGATTATGGCTAGCTGTAGCGTCCAGAAGGAAATTATGAAGGATTTTATCATGAATAGACATAGGAACATATAATGATGGGGAGATGTCTTCACAATTTTTGATCATTGGGCTGAGAAAAACGGCTAGTTGGTCATTTTGCAGATTTACATAACCAATGGAAGCTTCGATGTTTTTAGGCTTAAGATCATCAAGGATAGATTTTTGAAGGGCTCATTCTTCACTGGCTCAATAAGGGACCTAGGTATTCTTGGCTTATGGATTTCTGATGGAAAACTGAAAGAAGAAGGGGACTTGTCAAGGCCTCTTTCCTCTATGGTTGGAGCTTTGGGGATGATAGGATCAACTACTGGTTTCTTCTGCTTATTAGCTTGCTGCTCTCCAGGGACAATAGCTTTGAGAACAAGAGTTTCTTTGACATTATTCATTGTAGACCTCGGATTAAATCTTTGCTGATCTTCAGCTTGTAGAACAGCTTCACCGTCCCACTCTTGACTAATCTGGTCATTGAATAATGACTTCTCATAGGCAGCTTCGGTTAAAAAAGGGGCACTTCCTTTGTCTTCCATACAGGGGATCTCATCATCTTCTTCAAACTGCTCTTCTTCCATGACTGTATTGTAAAAAGGGATCTTCACCCTTTGGTCTTCATTTGCATCTTTATTTCTTTGCAAAATCTGCAACTGCTCATTTGCTCTTCTATATGGATTTGGATTCGAAGGAGCAAAGGTGTTAGGAACTCCTCCTTTCCCAGAGTGCTAGTCAACCTTTAATTTGGAAACTTCAGAGGCTAACAACTCTATCATCTTGGCCATTTTATCGATCTTGTGATCTGAAGATGATGAAGGCTCGTCCCTCTGTCTCCTTCTATCAGCATTACCTTTGAGCTTTTTTGCAGCCATGATGTTTGATTCCACTTCCAAGGCTGCATCTTGCATATCAGCCAAAGTAGCACATCATCTCTCCCTCAATAGTAAACAGAAGTCAGAATCGAAGGCACTGGCATAGGTTAGTCTAGCCGAGGTAGTGGTGGGTTTCACTTCAGCTAGTATCTTGTTGTACATGCAGTTAAATCTCTTATTAAAATCAGACAACATCTCACCATTTTCCCTTTTTAGGTTCCCAAACTCAGTGTGGTAGTAAAGGAGATCCTTCTTATCCCCCCAATGCTTTAGAGAGGCATCATTTAAGGCCTCAATATCTGCTATAGATCTTGGGGTTAGTTCTCTGAACCATTTTCTAGCCTCTCCATCTAGGCTTTGGACAAAATCTCTCATCCAGACATCATCTTCACTAATGTCTAGGTTATCAGCATAGCTATAGAATGACTCAAGATGTTATTTAGCTGAAACACCTTCAGTCCCAGTGAACTTAGGCATATACTTCTGATATTCTCAAGTAGGCATAACATTCAAAGGAGTGGGCAGTATTAGAGGTCCATACCTAGCAGCTAGGATTCTTTCCATTTTGGTGGGTGCTTGTGGGCCTGCCATAGCTATGGTGACTATATGAGTACTAGAAGCCTGAACAATAGAGGACTGAGGAGTGATTGATAGGACTAAAGGAGTATGATGGATAGGAGGTGAGGTTTCCTCTAGGCTTACAACAAAAGGAGAAACTAAAGAATAAGGAGCTTTATGAATTTCTGAGAGTTTTTCTTCACTGCTAGTATTAGAATCTGTACTCTCAACATGTATTTGTTCTATTGAAGAATTTTCTTGAAGAGATATAGAATATTGTTTAGGTTTACCTGAACCTGATGCTCCTTTCTGCAATACCTTCTTCTCTTTGATGGTCTTTTCAAGGTCAGGTACTAGGTCAGCTTGGGATTTCTGAGGATTTCTCCGAGTATGCCTCACAAACTGAGCCAGAACTGTGAAGTGGATTTGCCAATAGGTTTGGCCTCCAGTAGAGTCACCAAATAGATAATTACAACCAAAAATGTGTCCAGACTTTGTCTATCATCAAAACTGGATCTGTGTCGTTTCCCAGGGAAGCTAAGCTTCAGTTTCCTCTCCTTAGCAATGGCGCCAATTATGTTAGCACTCCAGGAAACTCTCCTATGGTTGTGGCTCAGAGATTCCTGGTAACATATAATCTTCGATGTTGTTGTCGTAACTATCAGAATGGATGATGGTTTAGATCAAGTCAAATAATCATTTCAACTATGTTTAATGCAAGACATGCATGAACACCCTCAGCCTACAAGGCTTTAGACCACTAATGCTCAATAATTTGTAGATTAAGTGAATGAATGGAGAATACTAACCATAACAGTAGATACATACATAAACATATGATGGCCAGCTATAGAAAGTAAATGAAGCTTGCAAATCTAATACATCAATGTAGAGATAAGATGATAGTTATCTGGCCTTAGACACAAAAGAAACCTGAATGACCTATCACAGTGCAAGCTTAGAGCAGAAGTGAAATTGAGATATTGAACATATAACAACAAAAGAAGCTTGTATTACTAATGAATGAAGATGGGAAGCTTGAGTAGCAGAGTCTTAACAGTCTCCAGAGGTTGAACCCTTGTTACATCTAGCTTTCTTCCTTTTATAGGCCCTTTATAGTACGCCTGAGCTCTCTAGAAGGCTCGGGGTCTTAACTTTATCTGATCTATCCCTTAACCATTTGATTCCCTCAATAGGCAGGCCTGGCTCGAAGGTTTTCCTCTTCTGACATGCCTTGGAGTTCTCTCATGCCAGAGCAGCTTGCTGTGATGCCTTGGAGCTCTCTCGTGCTAGGGCAGCCTGCCATGATGCCTTGGAGCTCTCTCGTGCCAGAGATGCCCCATCATGTTTATTAGGATGGCTGCTACACTGGCAGGACTAATACTGCTCCATGATTTCATTTGATTTGGGTTGTGGCGTGTTGTGGCCCTTATCCTTCCCTTTCTGGGCTCTGTTTGCCAGCCATTGTCTCTCAGCTGAATCCTTCTTCTAGCATGTAACATGACTGCACGATGCCCCCAAGAATGGCTAGTGGCTAGAACCTACAATGGAGTGGTTATTGTGCCTATGAAATCCTTGCAACGATCCCTTTCAGATGATAACCATGAATGTTTTCTGTTGTCGCCTTACGGTGGACCTCTGTTGAAACACATGTATATTTCTGTTATAAGCAGAGAACACAGTGATCATTGACGGATGCCACCTTCCCTATCCTTTTTAGACTTCAAAGTCCTTAAACATGGAGTATATTCCTATTGGATCTGCCCTTTGGGTCACTTATAGCATATCGCAATCGGTCAGGTCTCTCTGTCCCCTTTGTATTTTGAAATACCTAGAAAATACGTGAAATATATTGAGGATGGCCTCCCTCCGGACTTCAAACATTATATAATGCACTCTCAAAAACCCATTGGGTCCAGGCTCCATTGCATCAGCGTTGCACAAGGCTCCCTTTGTATCTCGTGAAATACCCAAAAACATAAAAAATGCCTTGGTGTGGACTTAAAATAATATGGAATATCGTTCACAATGTCGTCGGGTCTGGCCTTATCGCATGACATACAAGAATCTGTAAAGGCCCCACCCCTACGATCTTTCTGATCTGTGATTCACTAATGCAATTTGGGTTGTCGATCTGCGTATGTGATCGACGGTCTTCGTTTAATCGCCAATCGCCATCGCCATCGCCCCATGGTCTGCACCACTTTGTTTAGCACCGACGCGATATTGCAATGCGATTTGATCGCAATCGCACATCACTATATGTAAAGGCCCTGCCCCTTGGTCTTCTCGATCTACGATCCTCCAATTAGATCTGGGCCGTTGATCGACTAGATCGGACAGTTGTTGTGCATTGTTGGATTTACCCCTACGGAAAGGGTTTTTCGTAGCTTTTGAAGTGTTTAAGCCTCCCGATAGTGTATTTCCACCCTTCCAAGGGCTTTGCAGCTGCGACTATTTTGATTGGTGGCTGACCTTTGACCAAAATTGAATATTTCAAGAGCATGAATGGATCCCTTGGCATGATTTTAAGCAGATTTGCAGACTTTGGGAGTGTTTTGGATCCATTTTTGATCCTTATGTTAGCAGAGCTAACAATGACTTTTGCGAGATGAGGACCTAGGAGGAAACATTTACATAGTTTTAGGATGCAAGGCACTGCTATGGGATGAGGCCCTGGGAGAACACATCTACGCAATTTCAGGATGCAAGGCAAACTAGGTAGTCAAGGGACAAAACTGCACAATTTCTGGAGACAGTGGGTTCCACCTGAGGGAAGGACATTGGAGGAAACCACTGCACAATTTTGAATGCTAAGGGAGGTTGGTATTTCTACGCATTGCACAGTTCCAACAGGTAAGGGAAAAGATTGAGGGTTACATATGTGAAGGGCACAGTTCAGGAAAGTTGGATGAGGCTAGGTTGCTAAGGAAACTCCGAAATTTAGTTAAGTGTGGGATCAGTGGAACTGATGTGAACAGTGATAAAACTTGACTACGACCACACACTTGAAAACTTAGCGATACAACATAGACCATCCAAAACACATAACACATACTTCGCTTAATGCAACAACCTTTGTGGCAGCTTACAACAAGTGTGGCTCAGATGATAGACTTTGGGAGGATAAAGGCGACACTTGTGTAAGAGTGTGTGAAATGAGTGTGAAACATGTCTATGTGGTGACGACAACCCATTCTCATAAAGATTTCCCCTTGAAGCAAAACAAACCTCCCTTTGCATGACAAGCGATAACCCCCATGCCCAAAGATGACACATTCTATGTAAAGATAAAAGCATGGAAGACTCTTAAGATCAAAAAGGGGAGCTTGAGATTATCAACTTACCAATAAGTGACTAAGGAACGATCAATCACAATATCCATAGTTGGCTTTGAAATTTAAGTGCAAGCCAAAATTTTGGAGGGTGTTGCAGCCACTACAACAGAGCCTTCACCTTCTTGCTAGCTTCTTTTTCAACTAGTGTCTTGAATTCTATGAACTTGGAGAATGTCTCATATTTCTTCCACATGAAGAAGATCCAACACTTTTGTGAAAAGTAATCAATAAAAATGACAAAATATGTGTGTCTAATACTGTAGGTTATCGAGAAAGGTCCATAAACATCATAGTGGATCCTTTCTAGGACTGCATGTGCTTTGTTGTCCCAATCATGGAATGTGGATTTTATGTACTTTCGCAACGTACATCCTTTGCATATATCCTACTGCTTAAGTGCTCCTTTAGGGAGGTCAGTGGTTATTTGTTGTATAATATTCGAGGTACCATGATGCAAATGACCAAGTATTTTGTGCCAAAGTTCATCGACATTGCGACTTGCACTTTCTCCGCCTTAGTGCTTAATGCAGCACAGTCTTCCACATATAGCTTATACAGGTTCTTCACATGACGAACCTCGATCTGCTTCACCTACCCCATGGCTATGTGTCTCAGGAACGCTTTTCCTTTGTTGAATATCACTTCACAACCATGGTAAACCAACCACTTGGTGAATGCTAGTAGACAAATCCCTAATCCTTTACCTTTACCTTTTTTACTAGCGCCTCGTATTGAAAATTTGAAGAAAAAATATTTATTTTCTCTTAAAAATTTGTCTTAAAATCCCCATCTGTGTAGCAGTGTCGAATGCAACGATAGAAAAGTTGTCTTTAATCGTATCAGCAGATATGAAAGGGACAGAAGAGGAATTGATGTCCGAGAAATATTGTCAGTAAAATTTGTCGCGTTCTTCTTAGTCGACTACCTCCACAAAAGAAAGAGCCCAACAAATCATTGTCTTTATATAAGATAACGTGAATGGTAAGTAAAATAACAACCTCAGTATAGGTGCAAGACAGTAGTTGCTTGCAAGCTGGCCGACTTAGGGCGCACTGTCAGAGTCAATTTTGCAGTTTTTAGATAATATTGTCTGAAATTGATATGTTTGTGTCTTAATTGTTAATTATATTAAATAGGTTTCATCTAAAGTGACCATTGTCTTAAATATAAAGTTTTGTCTTAAATTATTTTTGTCTCAAATTGTTTTTGTCTTAAATATAAAGTTTTGCCTCAAAATATTTTCCTCTAATTATTTTTGTCTTAAATATAAAGTTTTGTCTTAAAATATTTTTGTCTCAACCTGCTTTTGTCTTAAAATAATTTTGTCTTAAACTATTTTTGTCTTAGATATAAACTTTTGCCTTAAAATATTTTTGTCTCAAACTGTTTTGTCTTGAAGTTTATATTTAAAACAACTCAATTGATATTAAATTTTAATGTAAAATAACTAAAATAAAAAGTGATTTTTTAAGACAAAAGATTTCTTTTGTCTTAAAAGTACCATTGGTGTAGTAGCGTGTGCATTCAAAAAAAGTCAACCTAAGGTGCATGAGGCAAATTTTTCCAAAAAAATCTACCATGCAAATACATGTTTATTGTCAAATGGTATTTTACAACAATAATTATTTTCCTCACAATTTCTAAAAAAATTTCATAATTTTTATTTCTTTGCAAAAAAATAACATATATAAAACAACATAATATTTTTCAAAAAAAAATAATTATTCTTTTTATTGATGAAACGACCTGATATTTTCTTTCACCCAAGAATTAACATGATCTTTTCTTATTCTTTTCACGCAAGAATCATCATATATAAAACAACATGATATTTTTCCAAAAAATGACAAGAACAAAAGTGTAGCTACTTATTTCTTATTAGTCCCTGCTTGGGCAGTGCAGTGCAGGGATTATAGCGTTCTATTGAGCGTTGAATCCATATTAATTTGGGTTGACCACCTCATTTAACCATTTTAAAAAAAAAAATATTTCAGCAAAAATTTATTTTATCCAAAAATTTCGGTTTGAGGTCTTATTGTCCGGCTATAGATTTTGTTCCTCCAAAAAAATGTTTTATCCAATGTTTAAGAATACCAGTCCACCTTTTTCTCGAAAGTTATCGAAAATTTGAAACTGCAAATTCATCCCATGTTTGAGAGTACCCGTCCACCTTTTTATTGAAAGTTATCGAAAATTTGAAACTGCAAATTCTTTATCTAAAGTTTGAAAAAACCCATCCACCCCTTTATCCAAAATTTGAAACTACATATATCCTCCCTTTCCCTTTTGTATATTTCAAAGTTTGTTACTGCATATAAGTTTTCACTACATATATCCTTATCCTTAGTTTTACAATTGGCTTTGCCTTACCACCTATTGCCACCATGCAAATTGGAATAAATTAAACAACTTTTATGCAAGGTCGCCACCTATTGCTACCATGCAAGGTTGCTGTCAAGCCTGGGTTATGGTGTGGGCGTCATTCCATCTCCTATACTCACATGATATCCAACTAACTTGCTGCTTCAGGGACGAACTCATTGGTATGCAAAGAGAGAGCTCGCTGTTGAGCAGGTCATAAATGATGCCTTGCCTGTCCCTCCACGCTGTGGATCAACTCTTGGCTCAGCTCTTGGATCGGCTAGTGGCATCAATTGAATCTAAACTATTCATTGATTGGCTCTTGACAAATACCCGGTTGGTTAGTGCAAGCTGGATAGATTGATGGCCGGAAGAACACACACAACCAGCTATATCTTCTTAAGCTAGCTAGCCAGTCCATGTTCTGTTCAAAGTAGGTGCATTAGTCGGTGCATGGATTAGAGCTGCATGTCCCTTCTTCATTTGAAAGAAGTCAAATCCCTTCCCATTTTTATAGCAAAGAAAATCCCTTCTTCATGAAGTCAAATCCCTTCCCATCTTTATAGCAAAGAAACTCGAGAATGAAGAAGCCAAATCGCTTCCCATCTTTATAGCAAAGAAATTCCCTTCAGTTGGAAATAATTAATTCCTACTTGTCTATGGTTGTACTTTTCTATTTGAGGAGTTTGTTCCTATGTAATGGGAATTTAGTTTCTCCTAGTTTAGTGTGTGGTTGAGAGAATCTCTCAACCACACTACTGTACGTCTAAGATAACATTCCTATCTTAAGACTATTGATTGTATAAATATGTGTGTAATCATTCAAGAATTAATAGAATATATTGTTGAGTGTGTAATTTTATCTTGGTATCGGAGCTTGTGAGGGCCTGGCCCCTCCTGGGCAGACGGAAATAATTGAGAAATAAATTACTGTGTATAGCTTTATTAAAGTTTTTGTTTGTCCATCGGAAAGCAGTTCTAGTGCTGCGTTTTTTTTTTTGCTGTTGTTTTGGGCTGCTGTCTGAGAAGGCCGCGATTTTCCTTTTCAGCTGTTAGCGTAGATGGCTGAGTAAAGAAATCGCAGCAGTCTATTGGGGTAGCAGAGATCGGACTGCCGTGGAGGATGAGTGTGAAGGCTACGTCCTGAAATCTCAAAGGCTGCGTCGTGAGCTTTTGCAAAAATTGCTTGATCGAGGCCAGCTCTGGTGTGGAGGCCGTTGAAGCAGATCCACACACTGAGCAGGAAGCGAAATTTCTTGAGGCCGTTGAAGCAGACGTGCTGGAGGCCGAAATTTCTTGCTGAAATTGCTTGCCTGGAGGCCTGGTAAGCAGCTGGTCAACTAGTGGCGCGTTTCAGGCAAAATCTAGTGGTGGAAAATTAGTTGTTGCGTGAACGTGGATTCGCTGCCGGATAGCAGGCGACTTGCTCGGAGGCCGCGTGAAGGATCTCAGGGATCGCGTGAAGGAGAAGGATCTCAGGGATCATGTGAAGGAGAATTGCCTGGTTGCCAGAGGTCCCGATGTTTTTTTGATATTTGGCTTTCCACCAAAGTGCGACAC
Organism: Pinus tabuliformis; assembly: GCA_031772625.1. Lineage (NCBI taxonomy): Eukaryota > Viridiplantae > Streptophyta > Pinopsida > Pinales > Pinaceae > Pinus > Pinus tabuliformis. The sequence goes on along the minus strand of CM062818.1, from coordinate 635,002,623 downwards.
ACCATTTCGTCAGGAGATGATTGTTTTTTTGTTGATTAATGGTGCAATGATCTTGGTATTCCCCCACCGCTTGGCTGTATCTCTTGGTGGATCTCTGGATGATCAGAGGGTGATCAGGCAATGGTGAATCTTGGAAAATAAAGAGCTTAGTATTTGTTTGTCCATTGTGATCTGTTCTTGGGCCGTGTTCTGCAATGTTTTTGTAAGCTATTGTGTTTGATTGTTGTACGGCGAGAGGGCTAAGAAGGGTCTCTAAAGCTGGTTTTGATTCTCTGTCAATGGAGATGTTGGAGCAATATTAGTCATGGACCGCCGTACGTGTGGAAGACCTTATGTTGGCGTGGAGTGGTGGCGAGATCAGCAGTGTGTCTGCCAATTTGAGAGTGAGATCCACTGGAGTAGAGAGCCTAGTGGCTTGTCGATGTGTGGAGTTGCCTACAAGGATGCTGAGGACTCTACGTGCAAAGGAGTCTGCGGTGTGTGGGTGACCCACTTCGAGTCGCAACCCCACAATGTACAAACGTTGTAGAATCATTTCAAGGAAATGAAACGCCGAGATTGCAGCCTCTTGCTCAAGGAGGGTTGCAGGCCGCTATGAGGCGAGACACCCAACTTTGATTTCCCTTACGCCGTAATACCTTTCTCACGGGGCTACAATATTCTTTCCCTATTCAAGTAGGTTCATCTGAATACAAGTTCAATGGGCACAGAAACCGAATGGAGATATGCGTCAGCAGTATCATTGCAATTTGTCTTTGGAGCCACGGGCTTCCTTGCAAATTTTGTGCCCTTTCGACGAGCCTTGGACGGTGGCGAAGGAGAGAAGAGATTGTCATAAGCTCAATTGTAGGCTAAGCCCCTGCAACATGCTGGTTTTCGGGCTGGGCTACGACAGCCTCCTGTGGGCGACCCTCAACCACGCTAGGCGAACAATTTTTTTTTGGCCGAAGTGAACCATCTGCATGAGGAGCTAGCATTCTGCAACAGTGCCTGTGGGTGATCGAGCACTATGTGGCCGATTTATGGTGGCCGAGCGCTGAAGGCAGTCAGCCGGAAGGAACCGAGACTTTGTCAGCTGATTATATATGCATTGTCAAGACTATCATGACTGTCAGTTGATTATTAGGCAATTACGAGCATGCAGATCGATTCTTGAGATTCGACTCAGGGGTATTAGACAGAATTCACGCATGGCCGTGGGTTTTATGCATCGTTTAAATATAAATGCGCCCTTCATTATATTCATCGGGCCTGTTTTTGGGATTTTCTGCATTTTGAACTCCAATTTACTGTAGGATTACAGGATGCAAATGCTGGAGTCTTCAAGTTTTCTGCCTGGATTTGGCTCTCCATGTGGAGAAGAGAGTGGGAAATTCTCCTGTGGATGAAACAGATGAAGTTTGCGGTGTAACCTGCGTACGCAAGCAAAGAGTTGCTGCGTGGAGAAGAAAGCAGCATGGGTTGAACTGTTGGTGTGTGTGGACCTCTTCAACGTTCTTGATGCCTTGCTACTACGCCAGTCTGCTGCGTGGTTTGTTTGCTGAATGGTCATGTGAGTAAAGTAAATCTGGTTGGAAAAATTTAATTTACTTATTGTGACAGTTAGCTTGGTAAACTATTGTCACGAGTATAAATCTATGTTGGAATTTGCCATCCCAACAATAGACAAATTTATTTGCAGGACTGTTCTACTACCAGATACGATGATGACATGACAATGAAAATGGCATCAAACAATAGTGGTTGGAGCTGCATGATGATTGCGTTTGTGTGATAATGCGACGGAGAATAGGACCATGGAGTCCTGGATTATTGTTCTTGAAGGGAAAATTGCGTTCTCTTCGTGTGGCTGTGAGTGCCTATGTTCTGGTTTCTTTATCAGTGGACCCCTCATAGATGAGGTAAAGGAGCAGCAACAATGTTTGTGGTGGACAACGAAGTAGATGTTTTGGTTTGTGGAATAGACTCCCTAGCATGTTATTGTAATAGTCATTGTATGTACTCTGAAACTCCAAAATGTGGAATCAGATGTAAGATTTTTAAGGGCATCTGAAAGTTCGTGGTGATCTTAAAACCACTTTGTAATGGTTTATGGTTGGTGGTGAGCCTGAAACCATCTTTTGTCACTGAATGTGAGGGTTGGTGGTGACCCAGAAACCATCTATATAGTCTTTGTGACAGAAGTGCCTTTGTGGCCAGCTTGCCTTTGTGGCTGAATCGCCTGTGTGGCTTGAGGTGCCTTTGTGGCTGGAATCGTGGATGTCAACACGTTGTTTGACAAGCTAGCCTTCGTGGCTGTGTTGAGCTCTGGCTGATTTGAGTCAGCATGCCTTTGTGGCTGTGTGTACACGAGAGCTTTGTGCTCAATTGAGCAGGTGGACTGCAGAACACCTGGCTCGGACTCAGATGTTTTTTTTTTTTTTTTTTTTTTCTGAGTAGAAGGGGATTGGCATTTTTCGCGCTAACAGCAATGCCAGAAAGGCCAACTGGCGCGTCTGTTAAGCCATTAATTGCGCCAATGGGTGCGGGTTTTTCGTTCAGGATCGCGCTAATTCACCTTCAAGGGAATCCGTGGGATCGGAAAAATTGTGTATCTGTTAAGTGTGTAATTTTATCTCCTTCTTCATTTGAAAGAAGTCAAATCCCTTCCCATCTTTATAGCAAAGAAACTCGAGAATGAAGAAGCCAAATCGCTTCCCATCTTTATAGCAAAGAAACTCGAGAAGTCAGTTCTTTGTCCATTGATTTACGCAGCGCATGAAGAGAGCGAATCCATCAAACACTTCTGTTCTTTGTCCATTGATTTACGCAGCGCATGAAGAGAGCGAATCCATCAAATACTTCTGTTGGATCTTTGCCCAAAATTCAGGTATAACGCTGGCTATTCCAAGAGCGATTATGTCAAACACTTCTGTTGGATAGTTGCCCAAAATTCAAGTATAACGCAGGCTATACCAAGCACTAGTTGCTCAAAATTCAGGTATAACGCGGACTATACCAAGCACCAGACAAAGTAGGTCTAAAGCCTGCTATTCCAATTCTGCCAACTTCATCAAGAAGGGAAAAAACAAGTGGGTAAGCATATGATTTACTATTGAATACTAAGTATGCATTTTCTCCCTAAATTATACCAACTATACGTCTAATTTTCTAAATATTTCCGTGTACATTTCTGAATTTGTCTGTGCATTTTCTGGATGTTTCTCCCTCAAGTTCTGCTTGAATGGTTCTTACAGTGAGGTGTAGAGCCCCCAATATTTTTGGGGAGCACAATAGGAGACAAAGCTATCATATTACATGTAGCCAGTCAGAACTGTGGCTTTTCTTCATTGAGTCGTCGAAATAATACCCTAACATACATGTCCAACATCCTTTATAACAATACTTTTTTTAATGAAAAATGAATGTAATTTTCTAAAAGCAGACAGGCTTTTCTTCATTGAGTCGCCGAAATAATACCCTAACATACATGTCCAACATCCTTTATAACAATATTTTTATTTATGAAAAATGAATGTAATTTTCTAAAAGCGGAGGCTGAGAACATTTATGTCTGGGCTGCAGAACGAGAATGAGGAGAAGAGGTTTCGCCTTTCATACTAGTTTTTCCATGCGTGATGGAAGGGACAATAGACTAGCTTCGGCCGACCCCATGACCTCCCAGGATATCAACATCGAATCCTCGATCTAGCATTACATCAAAGCTAGAGAGCCCATGACTAAGGCGGTGGCACCGTTGAAATAAAGGCATCCTTGTTGTTGTTTGTACAGGAACATTTGGAATTACTTGGAGCGTTACATGACGGCCACAACCACGTGGACTGCATGAAAAAGTGTCTGGAGCTGTTGTTGACTCCAATGTCGTGCCCTCTTTTCAGAATCAACTGTTGAATATATATATATATATTTCCTTCAAAATTGCCACCATAGTTTTTTCGTGTATTAATGTCAAAGTGTTTTTGAATTATGGGGCAGTTTTGAAGTAGCATTTAATTCGTATTACCGAGCTGATGGGAAATGACACTAATTCACGCGTCTTCCTTTATGGGATACATAGGCACTCTTAAGTGTAAATAAGGTATCTAATGTTAAGTGTAAATAAGGTTTCTAATTTAACATTAGATGTAAATATTTGAATACTTTAACAGATTGAAATCATGTGATTAAATGGATGCTTCCCCAAAGACACTTTAGCATGTGAAAATTTCTTTCCTTCAAAATGGTCTATTCCAATGCTCATTGGAAATCTGAATTGGCTTTTCCATCTCTCTTTTTTGTGAGCTGGCTTGAATATGCATGTAGCGCAGGGGAGTTGCTGGGATGGTCTATTATTCCCCTCACTACTTTTTATTAGTGCACGTTGTCAACAGTGCCCTTGTATACATTTTTATCATTATATGTTGTCAATACTACTTTTGTATGCTTTCTCACTACTGCTTGTATACATTTTTATCATTATATGTTGTCAATACTACTTTTGTATGCTTTCTCACTACTGTTTATTAGTCCACGTTGTCAACAGTGCCCTTTATACATTTTTATCATTATATGTTGTCAATACTACTTTTGTATGCTTTTTGGCCAGTGCATGTTTAAAATAGTTGGGTCTACCGAGATTTCACATCGTACTATTGAATTCAATATCAAGCTATCGCATTGAACTCTAAAGATTTTTGCCACTTAAATTGGTTAGTAATGGTGGTAGCATGTTTGCACATGGAATTATTTATCTTGTCCAATTTTAGTTATGGTTGTAGTATGTTTGCACATGGAATTATTTATCTCCATTATTTATGTTGTTTTTAGACATGAGAAAAAATGTATCTTGTGTATAGACCGATGAAGCTATAAATGTTTTGTAAATTTTAAAATTATGTAAATCACAAGACATGAGAAAAAAAGTATCTTGTGTGAAGCGCGATGAGGCTATAAATATTTTGTAAATTTTAAAATTATGTAAATCACAATTGGAAAGCCTTAAATTAGTAAACTGGTCCATGTGACTCACAAAAGGTTGATTTTCACAGATGTTAATCTTCACAATCGAATTCATTGGGAAGCCTTAAATCAGTACATTGATCTTACTTTTAAACACTTCAAAGTGCAGCCATTAATCTTACTTTTGAACACTTCAAAGTGCAGCCAAGAATAATTTATAGTGGGCTGGTTTCACCAATTTACGATTTATTATTTCAGTTTGCGGTTTCACCAATTTACTATTTCAGTTTGCTTTGCTTCCTTGGAAATTGGGTATCATTTTTTTCCCGGTGGCCAAAGTTAGAATAATTGCACATTCATTCTTAGTGGTAATTTCCAGTGGTAGTGGATTAGATACTTACCTTTTCTCTATTTTTGAATACCGAATACACCTTCTCTCCTTAGAATACGTATTTTTTCAAGGTGGCCAAAGTTAGAATAATTGCACATTCATTCTCAGTCGTAATTTTCAGTGGTAGTCAATTAGATACTTACCTTTTCTCTATTTTTGAATACCGAATACACCTTCTCTCCCTAGAATACGGAATACAGTAGGTATATCTCCTACAAAATACAATAGGTATATCTCCTATTAAACTTCCTGATTCTCTCATCAAACCGGCAGGGACTACCACTGCGTGCAGTCCTTGTTAAGATATATCATGAGAATCTCTTCCATATCCAAGAGATAAACTGTGCTGCTTTTCAATAGCCATTGGCTTTAAATACGTCCTTGGTTTGGCAAGTCATTGGCTTTAAATACGACTTGCATATCTTTACTTGTGCACTCAGGAGTCTCCCATGGCTGGAGAAAATGATAAGACCCACTACTATATTTCATAACAGTGAGAGCTCATAAGTATTTTCAAACAGAAAGTAACATGGCTGACTCATTATATTCCCAGTCTTGTTATCATAAACCCTATGAATCGACATCAGCATGCTTGTGAAGAGGAGGCCGAGGAAAACAAGAGAAAGCTCCTAGCTACTTGAATCCCTATGAAAAATAATTAATAATCGAATTTAGTATTGTGTATGGTCGGATTTCTTTCCTTCATGCCAGCCTTCTCCCTCTAGTCACTTTCCTTCAACGAGTTTCAAACAATAATATTTGATTATATATATATTAACAGGCAGTTTTTAGGGATATTACATGCAAGGCCGGTATAATGTATTGAAAATGCTTTGACTTTTAGTTTTTTTGATTGACCAAAAGTTAAAAGTCTATTACAAACGTTAACGTGTATATATATATATATAATTTGTTAATTAAGCTCCTTTGTTATTGAGTCATTATTATAGGCTTGTACCAACAATCTCCTCTGTGCTTATGAGATGGTACGGTTGACTCTAGCCTCCCTGAACCATGGTACAATTTTTTCCGTTTATTTATTGTGAAAATACTCTGCAAAGCTTGTGGCAAATTCCCTAATCTTTCTGCTCTCCATCTCCACATAATATACTCTCGTTATACCACCGTTATGAATTTCGGTCAGCCTCCATGAATCATGGTACGCTTCTTTTCATTTATTTAATGTGCAATTACTCAGGAGAGCTTGCTTCAGATTCACTAATCCTGCAGCCTCTTTCTGTTCCCCATCTCCACATGATATACTCTCATTTTCTTCGCTGTGTGAACTTCGACCTGAAATGGATGATGTCATATTTACATTGCTCCCTGGAAACCACGTGTGCATTTTCAATTTCGAACCAAATACAAATATGAAATTACTAAATATTCATCGTAAATTGTATATAATATCCTACGAGTACGAGAAAGATGAAGTGGCACAATATCTTTAATTATTAAAATTTATTAGAATTTTGTTATGTAATTTTTTATAATATTATTAATTTTAAATATTTGAAATGTGTTTATATTAACTATAGATTTAATATTTTTTTTAAAAATTATCGATATAGTGTATAAATAAAATTTATAATTAAAAAAACTAATAAATAATGAAAGTAAAAACTAAAAACAAACAAATCTCATATTAAATTGTGATATGAACAACTTGTTACCTGACTTGCAGGTCAAGTAACATCAAATTAATAAAGCCTCGTTTAGCTTTCCCAAGACTTCCATGTGCTTTAATTTTTTAACCGATAAAAGCTACTCACTATAATTATAAAAAATAAAAAATATCAGCATGAAGATCAACAACTCTTTCATATATTTTTTTGGTGAAGAAAATTTGTGAAGGCGAATTTTATTTATGTCGGAGGAATTTAAGAAAATATTAAAATTTAATAATTTTTTGGTAATTTTTTTTTTTTAAATAGTAAATTCAGTTTATAAAAATAAATCAATTTTAATGGTATTATGTTAATATTTTCATTTATAAAAAAAATCACCATTAAATTAAGGTGGCAGTATGTCAACATTTTTGTTGAAGTAAATCTCCGTTATGCTTTATATAGAAGACTGGTAATTTAGGCATTCAATTAATTGACGGTTTTATCAAAATTTAATAAAAAATTATTTATCATACTAATTATAAAAGTAATATGTTCAAAATAAATGGGATATATTCAAATTTGGATGAAGCAAAAAAATTGGTTTAGCTTAAGTATGGATGCTAGGTAGCTACTAGTTTTTGCATATGACAACCCTCAACCTACCTTTTTATAGTTTTATTGTAGTGCTATATTAATTTCTTATAGTTTTATTGTAGTGCTATATTAATATGTATGATTACAAGCTTCACAAATTCAAATAAATATTGTTAGTTAACAAATTTAAAATTTTATTAGTCGAATTAAATAAAAGTATTCATAAACAAATACACTGGGATAAATTCATTAATAATTTTAACTAAAAAATGATTCAAACCATAAATTTATTCTCCACCAACATAATGCAAATTACACTTAACAAAAATCTCAATTTATCAATCAGTATAACCTAACCTAAACAGATTGGATTCTAAACCTTAAAACAAAATTGAATTCACTATCTTTACTTTAAATTAGCTATATTTAGTTATACCTAAACAGACTGGATTCTAAACCTTAAAACAAAATTGAATTCACTATCTTTACTTTAAATTAGCTATATTTAGTTTGCTTATTGTGCTTAATATATTTTTTTTTGAGTATTAGTTTCACTTGTGTAGAACATATACATTTGTTCATTTTAGTGTATTTACATATATTTATGATGCTTATCTTTAGCATATCAAAATGTAATATTGTCTAAAAATATAATTTGATATATATGTGTGTGTTATTTTTGCAATTCTATTTGGTAAATTTAGAATGCAATATAATAATATTTTTTTACCACTTTTCCAATAGTCCCTCATTGTAATAGGGTTGAAATAGTTTTTGGTTTGGAAGTATAGTTCTAGGATTTTGATTCCAACATCCACATACTATAATTGTGAGGTCATTAAAAGTAGTAACTATATGGCTAATTAAAAACACTTTGTTCGTTCGTTCATGTATGTCCTCATTGTTTTTTACTCTAATTTAACTATACTTAAACTAAATAAAAATATCTACAATATAGCTCTTATTCAAATACAACAGTTAGTTCATATCTTTCAAAATTCAATAATTAAACTAAACCACATAAAATACTAATTATTCAAACTTATTATTCTTCAAATTGTTGAGTTGCAATCATGCTCTCATCCAATATTCCTCGAGATAGTAAAATTTTAATAACTATTCGGTTGCAACTAACCATTGATCGATACCTCTCAAATAGAAATATGATTCCGCTAATATAAAATTTGATCCAAAAATCTAACAATTATGTATCAATTAAACGTGTGGAGGAGTATGCAGTGCGTCACAGCCAGTGGTTTGGAAACATAAAAATTTCCTGCTGAAGGAACCACACACTCCAAAAATTGAAATGCTACAACTTCAACTTTATAAGGCCATTGAATTATAATAGCTGCCCAACAATGGCAAGCCTTCTACTCGCACCGGCGCGGGGCATAGACGAGAAAGAGTAGGTAGTTATACCAAAGGGCATGAAATTAGTAATTGGCAGTATGTTACTTATAGTCACTCCAGGTACGGTGTGAACTTAACAGTTGTTTATTCAGAGAATTCAACCATTTGGAGCGATTGTGACAATAACGGTAATTATACATATACAAACGATAGCTCATTCCGACTTAACCTAAACAAGGTTTTAGAATTGCTAGTGAGAAACGTTTATCTGAGTGGATTCAATGCTTCAACATATGTTCCTGAGGGGGGAACAACAATAGTAGTATTTATGGGCTTGTCCAGTGTAGGGGAGATTTAAATACTTCCAATTGCAAACAGTGCGCATCGACGACCAAATAAAATCTTGTTCTGGGATGCCACAATACTTCTAGATTTATTGAACTAGATGGTTGTTTCTTGCGTTATGACAATAATAACTTTTACAATGACATTGAGAGTAGGAAGAGTATGCCAATAACTATTTTCTACAACACTGAGAAGAACACTCGGCCACAGTAGTTCACAAATGCTATTAAGGCTAACCTCTCAAATATTACCCTTAAAGCTACTAAGATTCCCAACCTTTTCACTATAGATAGAAAAAATCATCCTTCTAGTTTAAAGGGGAACATCTACAACCTAGGGCAATGTTGGAGAGACATGTTGCAGAGAAGCTATGGATCATTCCTGACTTATGCCTTCGATAAAATATCTTCATGCCAAAGTGGAGCTCTTGGGCCACGATTCAAATACCAGAATTACTATTTGCATTATGATGTTAATGAGTTCTTCGACATTTCCATTCTCTCCCCACCTCCAGCAGAATGTCCTCCCATATCCTCCTCCGGTGTACTCTTCACCTATTATACAATGATAAGTAATACAGTAGTTTAAGGGAGTACAGTGGTGTGGTCTGACGGTAAGTCTACTTGGGTGAAGCCTGGGAGACTGAAGTTCAAATCTCATTAAGTACACTGGCTTGCTGTGGTGGATGCTAGAGAAGCAGATTCCCCACTCCCTCGTTGGCGGCATGAGAGTCTTGCTTTGCTAAAACCATAGGATCTTAGTATACCCGACTTGCATGTAGTGAAAGAACGGGTAGAGCAAACAATGCTCATATACCAAATTGAAAGATTCGACAGAGTACACAGTGGAGAAAAAAACGCGTAGCTATGCTACTAAGAAAAATCGTACATGAACCTAATATCAAAAGACGGAGTACATAACTCAAACAGGCATTTTCGGCTGCTAACAAAAAGCTACTCATAACATTGAAACAACAAAGCAATAGCTACAGCTACATACAACTAGTCGAACTATGCATCCAGACTATGCATTCTTCTATCCTAGCTCAACTATATTTATACACAACTATTAAGTCGGTTAAGGCCTCTTCAACCTGGAAGGGTCATGGTGGTAAGTATGGCGGTGGCGCCTCTTCAATGCAAGACAAGTCATGGCGGTGAGGCGGTGAGGTAGTGTTCGGTGTTTAATATGTCAGGCGACGTAATTATTTCCAACACTCTCCCTTAATTACGACTGACAACTTAACCTTGACTTAACAAAACTTAAACATGCCTGCTGGTCTAAGTCTCAGCTAGGCTTACAATGATTCAAAAACATTGACATCAACTCTTGTGTTGAATTTCTTTTTTCTTTTCTTCCAGATCCTATATCCTCTGAATTGCTTCATCTTTGTATTTTTGGCGTAGGTTCCAAATTTCAGTTTTTTCATTTGTTGTTGCAGTTCATCCATCTTTAAATATTTGTTTATCATAAAAACATGGAAAATCATTTCAGGCTGTCCAAAAATTTGCTCGTATGTAGAATGTTGCCACATGTCATCTTCTATAGTTTTCTCTACATCATCAATCTTCTGATTATCAATTTCCTGCAACATAAGTTCATAATAGAATTTTATCTCTTCAGGGCTCCAATACATGAAAATCTCATTTTCATTTTCAATATCATCCATATTGTCTTCAATATCCATAGCTACAAATTCTATGTAGGCATCAGCAATACATGGTTTTTCAAGCCATGCTTCAAGAAACTTTAATTCTTCTTCATGTTTTGTTGCTTCATCTCGGTTGCCTCTAGAATCTGCACACAGAAAGTCATTTTTAAGTTTATATGAAAAAACATTTTGAGAACCATATTGGTTGTGTTCATTATGCTCTAGATTGAGAGCTTTCTCCTCTTCTTCCTTCTTTAACTTTGTGGATGGCTTGTAATCTTGAGTCTCCACCTTTGCTTTTGCACATAAGTTTTCTTCCACTTGGTTTTCAAACACAAGTGGGTTTCTCTCACCAAATAACAATCTATCAATAAGATGTTTATGTTGCATCATCTGCAACCACTCATCACGAGTTAATTGTTCTTCATCAAATTTAACATCAACAATTTCAATTGTTGGATCCACTGAACCAAATGCTTCTCCATTGGCAACATTATCTATGCCAAAATCAATGCATGCTGATAACACACCATCAACATTGTGATCCACTTTCAAGTGAGATTCACAAAATCCTTCATCTCTCTGTAGATTCACTGCTACAGATCCATCTTCATTCTCATCTTCAAGCACTGCTACAACAGGCTGAACAACACTACTGTCTTCGACTTGATTACTCCCCCTTGCACCAAATTTTGCTTCGAGGATCTTCCATGCTTCATTGGAAGTTGTAGCTTCTGCTACCTTGCACAAAAAATTCTCATCCAATCCTTGTTTTATAAAATTTAATGCTAAATCATCACATACTTCATCATATGGCTTGTTAGACGAATGTTCAATTAAGTCTTTAGCTAGAAGAAAAGTTAGCATTTTAATAACCCATAAATCAAAATATTTACCAGTAAACATAGGTGGTGGTAGCAGATCAAAGCTACACCAATCACCTTCGATTTCTTCTTTGTCTTCGGCTAGACTTCTCAGTTCCTCAGCTTCAGCCTGAACTTCTCTAAACATGGAAATGATCTTTTCCTTTTCTTTTTGATTCATTTTCTTCATTAGCCTCAATCATGCTTTGCGACCCATGACTAATATATTTACCATGTCTTATATCTACTTTCATTATAGCATAAGGATATGCTCCATATCACCCCGAAAAAAAATATGATGTTTAATATGCCCTACGTAAGACACAATCTTTCACTATTTCGGCATCATTCACTATGCTCACTTTCACAGGTGGTGCTTCCCATCTTGGAATGAATACTCTGGTAACTAGCACCAGCAGCTTCTCTAGTGCAAAATTCTCCTTCAATATTTCTTGCCTTATTTGACTGAAAAAGAATAATTTTCAGCCTGCTAGAGAGCATCCAGCGGTGGTTGATGTATTTAAAAAATCACCACAGTCACTTCAATTCTTATTCTTTCCATGGTGAAGAACAAGTTTTGGCTGCGGCTCCCACTCACTTCACTTCAGAATAAAAATACAACAAGCTTTCAATAATTCTCGCTTTTATCTGATAATCTCTGCAGCTCTGCTCTTTGAATCATGATCACCGCAAACATAAGAACTTCAACTTTGCTCTTAGAACCATGATCACCACAGACACATGAACTTCAAATCACATTTATGATGTCTTGACTCAACATCCACACTCCTTTATGCTTGGCACAACATTATCACGCTTCAACGCCAAGACTGCGGATTTATCCCACACCTCCTTTCACCAAACCGGCGAGTACAAACTTCACTGGTTCTCAGAACTCAACTGCTGCAGCAGCGAGCCCACATGACTGTGGCTTTGATACCAATTGAAAGAACGGGTAGAGCAAACAACGCTCTGATACCAAATTGAAAGATTCGATAGAGTACATAGCGGAGAAAAAAAAACACGCAACTATGCTACTAACAAAAACCATACATGAACCTAATATCAAAAGATGGAGTACATAACTCAGACAGACAGTTTCGGCTACTAGCAAAAAGCTACTCATAACATTGAAACAACAAAGCAACAACTACAGCTGGATACAGCTACTCGAACTGTCCGTTCGGACTATGCATTCTTCTATCCTAGATCAACTATATTTATACACAACTATTAAGTCGGTTGAGGCCTCTTCAACCTGGAAGGGTCATGGTGGTATGTATGGTGGTGGCACCTCTTCAATGCAGGACAAGTCATGGTGGTGAGGCGGTGTTCGGTGTTTAATATGTCAAGTGACGTAATTATTTCCATCAGGTAGTTGGATGTACTTTTGGTTTTATAGAGGCAGCTAGGAGGATTGATCCTAGGTCTCCCATAGCAAGTAGTTGGATGTACTCTTGGTGTTATAGAGGCAGCTACGAGGATTGATCCTGGGTCTCCCATAGATTAGGACTGGCAGTTACCGATTCACCATGTGTCAATATATATATATATATATATATATATATATATATATATATATATATATATATATATATATATATATATATATATATATATATATATATATATATATATATATATATATATATATATAGTAGCTTGAAGGGAACTAATACACAAACCTAGTGAATATATATGAGCAAATTTGCAGAAAAAAAAAAGGGTAGGTTGCTTGTGATAACTATGGACGCATTAGCCAGTGGGACAGTTGGATTAATTGTGGCCATAGTGATATTGAGGAGGAAAGGTTTCTCTTGTCTAGAACGTACAGAAGATAAATCTGAAACTGGGGATTCTGAAATTGCAACTAAATATCAAGGTGAAGGATGTCAGATTATACCATGATTAGATTTTCTTTTGCGACGTGTTCACCTATTTTCATGTCCATATATAAGGAAGCCCTATAATTATTTTCGCAGGTCAAAAAGGAGAATATATCGTACCGCTCACCATATCGAATTTGAATCCAGAATTCATTTTCAAGTATGATATTCTGAGGGAGGCTACTTCCAATTTTAATGCAAGGAACAAACTCAGTGGGGGACGTTTTGGATTTGTCCTTAATGTGAGAGCGTAGGATCAATGCTTTGGAATTGGTAACTGGAGTAGCATCTCCAATTGATCACATGGAGAATAAATATAATTTTGAATTTCTTTGATGTGAATGGGGTTTTACCTGATGGCAGACAGGTTTCAGTTAAATGGTTGTATATAGGTTCAAGGCAAGGAAATGCTAAATTTCTTAATGAAGCAAATCTCATCAGCTGTTTTCAGCACATGAATGTTGCGAAATTTCTTGGTTGTTGCATTGAAAGCTCACAAAGGCTACTAGTTTACGAATACTTCTAGAATAGTAGCCTAGACAAGATTCAATTCAATTCCTTCTTGTCCATTAACTACATAATCAGTGGATGTATCCTGGATTTGTTCGGGTTTGCATATGTAGGTTACTAATATTTTTACTGTGTGATGCTTTTGCAGATGCAACAAAACTTCATTTACTTAAATGGAAAGAAAGGTATGAAATAATAGTTGGAACTGCACGTGGATTGGCCTATCTTCATGAGGGATATGATATTCATATCATCCAGTGAGATATTAAAGCCAACAATACATTACTGGATGGTAAATATAGACCAAAAATTGCAGACTTTGTGTTAGGCATATTCTTTGCAAAAGACCAGAGCCATGTGAGCATTAACGTTGTAGGAACTTTGTAAGGATTTTGAGAATGCACACTTGTTTTTAAAATGAGTTACAGTACATAAACAAATAAACCCATTACAAGGAGAAATATATTCTAATAGAAGTAAGATAACATGCAAAAAAAATTTCCTCCTTTCCTTTCATTTACAGTTAAATGGTAGATTAAAAAGGAAATATATCTTGTTAAATTATTTTTATTTCATGAAATTGAGTATGAATTGTATGATTAGAATGTGTTAGGGTCCTATGATAATAGGATTCATAATTTTGAATTGATTATGATCAGTGTTGTAATATTGTACATGCTTTTGCTTTCTGCAAAATGTTTTCCCATATTAAAAATAAAAAATGTAAAGGGAGTAAGTCTTAAAGGAAAAATCAAAGGACTAAAAAAAAATATATGAACCTCACCAATTTGAGATAAAAAATAGATTCTGAAAGTGATGCAAATTCAAATGCCACTACTTTTTACTTTGCCTCACAAAATAAGATTGTGTGTAGCTTGTCAAAAATGTCACAATCCATGATGGTCAAATAGTTTAATCTTGATTCATTCATGCTTTAAATTTCATGTTGATAGATAAAGAATAAAGATCTCGCCTAACTATTTAATCTTGGCAGATCAATAGTTGGGTAGAGAATAAATAATGAGCTCAATAGTTTAATCTGAGCCATTGGAAATTATAAGATTAGAATTAGATAGTTTGCTTATCAAAGAAAAATAAATAAAGGGTTAGCAAGCTTAAATGCACCCAATGAATAAAGAGAAAATGCTAGGGTAAATAAAGGGTAGGTAAAAGAGGTTTTGGAAGGCATAAGGTTGCTAGCTCAAATGCACCTTCATCATGCTTAATCCTGTGTGTTGCTAGCTCAAATGGACCTTCATCATGCTTAATCTTGTGTTTCATGTGCAGGAGGAATTATCAAAGAAAGAGGACATTCAAAAAAGATGTATATTACTTTGGGTATTTACCCTACAAAGTTCTATATAATTTTAGGCCTGAGTACTAAAGCTCATTCACTAATTTCCCCTCATTTCACTAAACTTGTTACATGTCTAAATTATTAATTTCCCTTCATTACCCCTTCATTACTTTCTCACTCACTAATTTCCCCTGCTTGATTCCAAAGGACCCTTCCCTTTTCATTTCCCCTTATTCTAACACATTTCCATTGTAAAAGCCCTTTCCCTTAATTTTCATCTTTTTACCCTTTATTTCACAGCTTTCCCTAGACATTTCCCTTTAAAAATCATTCTCCCCTTATTAATTTCCCTTTTCTGTTTAAACCCACTAAAACACCCTTATCCTAAGTTTAGATAATGTACCGGGCCCATTAAACCCACCGCCCCCCAATACCCTTTTTCAACTCATCCTAAATGTTTTTCTAACACCCACTCTCGTATTCCCCAAAACCTTTATATTCTTTTAACCTATAGTTTCTATACATTTATTCCCGCTTTGTATATTTCACCCTCCCACTATATTATATTCCTGATCCCAAAAACCTTTGTATATGGGTTATAACCCCCCACCGTATAACCCATGGTCACCACCTTTTAATACCCACCGCATATATTATTTCCCATTACAATTAAATTAAACCCAACCCCACACCCCAACTCAGTCCTCACAACTCCGCAGAATGATAGCCCTCCGATCACCCACTTCTGGATCCAACGACCCATACCCATATCATGCGCTCCTATCGTCTGACTGTTAAAATATCAAAAGTACATGGGATTTGCGGTTTTGCCTAATCACCTTTTTTCTACATGGCAGCCCCACATTATATCGTGTGCTTTGAAAAAATACCACCCTACACTCAAAAGCGATGCGATAGGCCACAATACTGCCTCCCCACATAGGATGAAACCACCTATTGTTCAAACATTAATTCCACGCCCAAAGGTTAACCATTGTTGGTTAAAAACCAAAAAGCTTCCCTTTTTACCCTTTTCGTTGTTATTCCGTTGCCAAGAACCTCTGCCTGACCAATTCTAAACCTCAGAAGCTCTACTCAACTGTTTCAACCCATTTTTCAACCAGAAGATGCTGCAGTCACCAATTTGAAGTAGCATAAAGACTATTGAAGCCTTAGAAAGCCTCTGTTGATCCCATAGAACCCTGTTTGCACACCTAATCGTCATTTTCGCAGGTATTCCTAAAAGTATTAGAGTGGCCCTCTATTTAAAGATTTGCACAATGTTTATAAAAGGTTAAAGAATTGAACTAATTAAAAAAACTTGCCAAACTAAAGAAACTCACTATGCATCCAAAAGCCCTTTCCTGTAGACTGTATTCACCTTTTGCATTATTCCAGAAGTCTTGAGCTTACTCCTTAAGCCAGATAGTCATTAATTCAATAAAATAAACAAAATTATGGCTTCCCAAAGCATTCTAAATGAAAAACCCCTGCAAACCCCTCACTTGGATATTGACCACCTCCCATTGGCTGACAAAGATTTCCAAATGAAAGACACAGTTTCCCCTAACCATCTATTGAAACTCCACTACTTTATGGGAATCAAATTTTTCCAAATACTTGTTCCCACAGGTATACCAATTCCCTGAAATCATCCACCTATGCCAACTTTGATATATTCCAAGCTAAAGAGCCATAGTCTCTCCTAACCAACAGATTTTATTTACAATCACTGCAGAGACAATAAACCAAATGTTGTAGGTCCAACCAAAGCCAAATGAAACCCCATTTTCTATTGAAAACCTACTTGAACTGTACTTGAATTTGGACCTTCCCAAGAGGTCTCAAATTTTTCAGACTTTCATCCTAGAAGAGGCTCATATTCCTACAGACAGTCCTCCATATTCTGCCACCATTTTTTTTGAAAGGGCTAGACAAATTGTAACCATGCTCTCTTGCATTCTAGGATATACCATTGATGAGCATGTAGATGAGCCTATACTTGCTTTCCTCTCTATTTTTTTCCCACGCAAGCCTCTAGCTACAATTTTTTGCCCAGTTCTTAGCAGACATAATCCATGACCAATTGATCAAATTACCAAATGAAAGAGTATTCAAATGCTCTTCAGTATTGTTCCACATGTTCCTATATTTCTAGTTAGATAGGTTTCCAGTCAACATCCAAAAGCTGAACACTAAGGACCATCCTAGATCTGTCATCTTTTCGACACCCTTAATCCAAAAATATTCGATTGTTTTCAGCTACAAGGAGTTCATTGATTTCTTTGTTCACCCAGTGGTTAATATGCTAAGCAGTAGCAATTAGCCCAGCATCAATGATGAGATAAAGAAATTTTTACAGTTGTCCAAGCACAATAGAATAGGGAACTGCTATTTATACTAGGACCACACTAAAGTAAGGGTGTACGGATGCCAGCTCATTCCCTATAAGATGCCAAAATATCTCCCATTGAGATTATTTGCATTAGAGCATATCAGGAGGATTATAAACTCAGATGATGTGAATTTTTTATCAGCTAGGAAGAAAACACAGTTCAAAATAAAAAACCACCCAGGTCCTTTTATGTGCAATAATAGGGAGGCTCGAGAAGAAGCAGAAAAATGTTTACAAGAAATGAAGTTCAGTAACAGTCTCAAATGACAATATGAACCTTTAGGTGTCATAAACAAACTAAGACTCAAATTTAAATTGAGCCCTTTTATTCATGAGTCCAGGCCAGACATTGAAAAATATGCCAACCAGTCAGAGTGGTTGGAAAATACCTTAATAGATATGGAGAAGCAGCTAGATACTAGTTCCATTCTGCATACTCCATCTCTGTAGGACAGAAATGCAAAAGGGACCAGGTAAGAAGGTTCTTGCTCAAACTAAATACAACACATAATAGATTTGAAATCATGTACAGGAAGAAGCCCAAGCTAAATCCTGTAAATGAGCAAGAAGAGAAAGTTGAGATAGTGGAGAGAGTTTAAATCATTGATACAGATACAGTGGTCAGAGAAAGTACAACTCCAGTAGTTTTAAAGGAAACTCATTAGCCATCAAACTCTAATACTCAGATTATTTAGAAGCAGCTTAGTATTGAAGTTTCTTCATCGAGCAAACCAGTGGATAAAGAAAAAAATATAAAGGATAAGTATAAGGAAATCAAGTTGAGAAATGAAGCATTGAAAGCTGAAACCTATGCCCAATATTTCAAATATAATCCTACTAATCAGGTAAGATTACTTTCAGATTTTGACATTAAGACGAGGAAAATGCAAATGACCTTTTTGCAGCCTACAGTACAACAGCCTAAGTCATCATCAAATTACAACAAGACAGAATTTGAAGTTTTGGCCAAAAATGTTCATCCCATATATCAAATTGAATTTCATAAACAAGCAGGAGAAATGATATACTCAACAATGACCAACAAGGCTATGAGTGTACAAAAAATTCAAAATTCTCTAGACAATGTCACAACACAGTTTAAGCTAGAGAAAGCATCCTCACAAGCAAAGGATAACATAATCAAGTCACTAGAATACTTGGTTATTGAGATTGGCTATAATCCAAATGACATCAAACCAGTAGAAAATCTCATAAGAAAGAAGAATGAAGACATTGCTACATTAAAGAAGCAACTAAAGTTGCCTCCTTCTGAACATCCACAAAGCAAGGAAGTTCTAGAGAGCCAAAGCCAAAAAGATGAGATGATGGACCTCATTCTGCAGTTAAATTCTAAGTTAAAAGAAATGGAGAATGATATGGATAAATTAGTATAGGAGAAACAAGCCACCATTGAAGCAGGTATTGCTACTGCTATTCCTACAGTTACTACAACAGTTCCTTCTACTTTGTCAACTTCATTGGCCCCAACAGCTCCAGTAGCTACAACACTTCCAACTACATTGGTAACTACATCAACAATAGGTTCAACAACAACAACAACTCATCCTAGTGATGAAGCAAATAAACTGGTCAAATCCATGGATGATATGTCCATCCAAACCACTGAAATAAATAGACTTAAAGAACAAATAAAAAGTCTAGAGGATGAAAAGAATCTGGCTCAAATCATGCATAATAATGAAGCTCAAAAATCAAACAGGTTGAATGAAAGGATACATAAATTAAAGAAAGAATTGACATTGAAAGAGCCACTAGCCCAAGAAAAACAACTTTTATGGGCCAATATCATTGACTTAGTCAATGATATTTGGCCATCTATACAGGTGATATTTCAGCAGAATGATTTGGTCAAAGGGGCTGCTGAGACAATTCAAAGGGTCAGAGCCAAACTTGGAAATATGCCAGAAGAAGCCTCAAGAATAATCCAGTTCCTTAACTCAAAGAACAAGTATGAATTATAGGAGCTTGGAATAGCTGACAGAACTGGGACCATACTAGAGGTAAAGAAGGTAATCACTAAGAGGAACCTGATGATACAACTTGAGGAGAAGTGCGAAATCATGGAGCTAGCGATAGCTAGATTTATGGTAAAATTTGATGCTTTGAGGCAGAAAGGTCTGCCTAATCCAATGGTGATTAATGACAGGTTGGTGCCACATGAAGACTATGATAAGAAAATTAGAGAAGTGGTAAAGGAACAAGCCAACAATTCCTCTATGAAAGGGACGCCTAGAGGAAATGTCCTTTACTAGAATTTTGAGAACCTCTTTTACCTCCACCATGAGGTAAAACCTCTTTTTGTAAACAAGTCCAGTTTTTCAAAATGCACAAAAACTGATGAAACCTATAGAAAAATGGTAAATATTAAATTACTAGATGCAGAGGCTTGGGAAAAGTTGAATGATTTACTATGAAGATTACAAGTAAAACAGGTAAAAGAGTAGTCAAAGTAAAACAGAGCAGTAACAGAGTTCAAAAGATGAAAGAGTATCAGTAACAACCAGCGTAGAGCAACAACCAAACAGAGAAAGCAACATAATATCAAAGAAAAGATCAAAACATCAAACAATAAAAGAGGGACAACTTGCATCAGTTACATATTTGCCTCTATCTTCTTGCATGAAGATATTTATTTTTCCTTGAATAAATCTTAAAATAGTTTAGGATATTTTGTAATATTTTTTTGTATAAATGCTTCATAATTCGAATTATAGAGTGTGGATTACTGAACATTTCTATAGTTACATTGATCTAAAACTTTAGGGTTCATTGTAACATTTTCAAGTCAGCAGACTAGACTGAGTAATAAAGGCATCGCATTACATGATTCATGTGTTGGGCCACTTCTGTGAAGTATCTTTCATTTGTTAAATTGTTATTTTCTTAAGTATTTCACATACATACATGTTTTCCAATTTGAATGAAATAATTGGAACGTTACTTCAGAATTTGTTTAAGTACACTCTATCTTGAATAGTTATTCATTTTGATGTTTTCTTCTGATATACAGGTTAGGGAATTCTTGATTCCTCCATAGTTTCAATTGACCTCTTTCATTTCCCTCATTATCTGGTTTGAGGAATCCTTAGTTTTTCCTTGACCTCGATTGAAAAACCACTTCACCATCCAACCTAAAAGATCTAAATTTACTCAGCTACCTTGCCCTGTTAACACTATTATTAAAACTTGATTCGGTCCTGTTTTCTTGACATTTGGACTGCATAGCCCAGTGGTAAAAAGACATTTATCTATCCATCTAAATCAGTGATTCCACCACAAAATCAAATCAAAAACCAACCAAGATTAAATAACTAGCCTAAAATCAATTAATCCAACAAACTTAAACCATTAAAAGAGAGCCCTCTTTGAGTATTAGGAAGGCTAGATCCTGATCTCAAAAGTCGGTTTGTGGTTACCTCTATTATTTCTTTAAACATAACATGACAACCCTAGGGAAATTTTAGAGTGATAGTAGAATGAAATAGAGGTTTAGAGGTTTATCAATCCATATGTGAAACCAAATCTATCATTTCAATCAATTTCATTACTCCTACATCTGGAGTTGGCTAAACGTAGAGTCAGTTAAGTGAGTGATGAGTGGTTGAGTGTTTAAGTGTTGATTCAAGTCGATTTAAGTGATAGACGACTTTGAGTGTGTGATTGCATGTGGTTGCATGTCAAGATATTTTAGACAATTAGCTAGTTTGAAAATGTTTAAATACCCTTCACCAGGTTCATTGTAATCATCATGTTTTGTGTGATCAATAGAAGAGAAGCAGCTCGCGTTTTTTGCAAATTCATGATTTTTTGCCTTCGTCTTTTCAACAAATTGGTATTAGAGCCAGGTTAAAAAGAGATACAGAGAACAAATTTGCGATAATCTGTGTGAGAAGAGTAAAAGAGCCCGTAGCCACAGCTTGGAGAGCCGTAATGTGTGACTATTTTTTTCTTTTTACAGAACAAGGACCAAAAGCCCAACAAATTTAGCCACCGATTTCCTAGGATCGTTGGACTCCTGTACACGCAAGTTTTTTTTGGCTCGACCGAGAAGGTTAGATGAGGTGCGTTAATAAACCAACAAACAACACGTGCTTTATACGATAGGTTTTTTTAAAAAAAAGTCAACCAAAGTAAAATTTGGTATTCACATTGATTTACGTTTATGCAAGTGTTTTTAAAATATCAAAGGACCCACATGATTTATAAAGGTTTTGTTTTTTTATATAAAAACAAAATTTTTTAAAAGATTTCTTTTATATATAAAAAATATTTAAGAGATTTTCAAAAAGGGTGTTTTGCCAAAGGTTTTTTTTTTTATAAGATAAAAAAAAAGTTGGGGTTTTTTTTAGTAAAAGAGTATTTTTTGAAAAAGAGCTTTAGAAAGGAGAAATTTAAGATTTATTTTCAAAAAGATATTTTTGGAGAAAGATGGCTTTTTCAAATTTCCAGCCCCAGTTCCCACCGTTTACAGGGAAAGATTATGCTGTGTGGTCCATTAAGATGGTGATCATGTTGCAGGCACATGATGTTTGGGATTATGTCAAGTTTGGGTTTTGAGAACTTAAGAACGAAGAAGAAGAACAAAATCTCAGTAATGCAGAGATGGAACAATGGAAGAAAGACAAGAAGAAGAATGCACATATGTTGCAACTTATTTAGTAGGGAGTGGACCGAGCAGTGTTCTAGAAGATTATGATCACGTCCTCAGCAAAAGTAGCATGGGATACTTTGGCAACAAACTATAAAGGTATGGCCAAAGTCAATATTTTTAAGTTGTAGAATAATAGGAGATATTTTAAAAGTCTGCAGAAGAAGGAGACAGAGGACATCGATTCTTTCATGAGTTGGGTCATAACTGTTGTAAATCAGTTAAAGATTTATGGTGAAGATATAAAAGATCAAAGAGTGATTGACAAGGTTCTCCGATCTTTGTCTACCAAATTTGATGTTGTGGTAGCATCCATAGAAGAAGCCAAGGATTTGGCATCATTGACAGTTGATGAGCTGATGGGATCACTTCTATCACATGAGGCAAGGATAGACAGAAATAAGGATTCCACTTTAGAGATCGCTTTCAAAAGTCAGGTTTCTATTTCAAGAGACAGAGGTCGAGACAGAAGTAGATCGAGAGGCAGAGGACGAAGTGGAAGATATGGTGGTCAGAAAGATGGCCGAGAAGAGCATGAACATGCAAGTGGAAGAAACTATAGAAGCTTCAACAATAATCAAAGAGTTGACAAATCAAAGGTGAGATGTTATTATTGCAATAAATTTGGTCACTATGCTCGTGATTACAGGAAGAAGATAGCTGATCAAGGGAACCAAAGAGCTAATGTCACTACAGAGAGTACTAACTCCATGTTCCTAGCTTGCCATACCATGCATGAACCTTCTGCTAGTGTGTGGCTATTAGACAGTGGTTGCAGTAACCACATGACAAGCAACAAGGATTTGGTTGCAAATTTCGATCAATCTATGAAAACAGAGGTAAAGTTGGGGACTGACAAGACTGTGGAAGTAGATGGAAAAGTAGTGGTCAACATTCTAACCAAGCAGGGGGAGCCGAAGACAATCTCACAGGTATATTATGTTCCTAGTCTCAAACATAATTTGTTAAGTGTTGGTCAATTGGCACAAAAAGGATACAAAGTTATCTTTCAAGGTCAAGAATGTGTTATATATGATAAGACCCCAAGAAAACAGTTGATAACAAAGGTGCAGATGACGAGGAATAGAGTCTTTCCTCTAATTTTGAATACAATGGTCAGGTGAGTTCTTTTACAGTTGTATGTTCTGATGATTATTGGTTATGGCACTTTCGATTTGGACACTTGCACTTTTCTGGTTTAAGAATGTTGCATCAAAAATAGATGGTCAAAGGATTACCTTCCATCAAAGAACCTGCTAGTACTTGTGAGTGTTGCATCTTGGGAAAACAACACTATGAAAGTTTTCCAAAGGGAGTTGCATACAGAGCAAAGAAACCTCTTGACCTAGTGCATACAAACTTGTGTGGACCTATGAGGACACAATCAATTGGTGGAAGTTGCTACTTCCTCACTTTTATTGATGACTACAGCAGAAAGACTTGGGTTTAATTCTTGAAGTAGAAGTCTGAAACTTTTGGAAAGTTCAAAGAATTCAAAGCCTTGGTAGAGAACCAAAGTGATCGATAGATCAAGGTATTGAGGTCAGATCGTGGTGGATAATATGACTCAAAGGCATTCCATATTTACTGCAAACAACATGCGATCAGAAGAAAGTTTACAACCGGTACACACCGCAACAAAATGGTGTAGCAAAGAGAAAGAATAGGACAATTTTGAACATGGTAAGAAGCATGTTAAAAGGCAGAAACTTGTCTAATGAGTATTGGGCAGAAGCAGTTGCATGTGCTATTTATGTCATCAATATATCTCCTACAAAGAGTGTAATGAACAGAGTACCATAACGAGCACGGTCAAGTATGTATTGTAGGGTATCTCATCTCAGAGTATTTGGATTGGAGCTTATGCACATGGGCCTAAAGAGCGAAGATGAAAATGGATGATAAAAGTGAAAAATGCATATTCACTGGTTATAGTGAGCAATCAAAAGCCTAAAAATTGTACAACCTTGTCACAAAGAAGACCATAATTAGTAGAGATGTTGTGTTCAAGGAACAAGAGTCATGGAATGGAACTTTAGACAAAATAGTTGATGCACAAGTGCCACTGATGGAAGAAGATGGTGTAGCAGAAAAGGAGCAGCAAGAATCACCGTTGAAGACACCGAACAGAGACAAACCGACAAGAACTCCAAGATTTTCAGAGCAACATGGATCCTCAAGCAGATCAACAGATCAAGATTCTCCCAACAATCAATCAGGTGATGAATCAAGCAATGGTAAGATAAAGATGAGAATTTTGGATGATATTTATGATGATTTGGATGTTAGTTCAAATTTTGCATTGTTGTCATTCCAACCTTCTTTGTTTGATGAAGCAATCAGAGATTAAAATTGGGTGCAAGCCATGGATGAATAAATTGAAGCTATTGAAAAGAATGACACATGGGATTTGGTTGATTTAGCAAAGGACAAAAATCTCATTGGTGTGAAGTGGGTGTACAAGACAAAGTTGAATGAGAAAGGTGAAATTAACAGATTTAAATCCAGACTTGTAGCAAAAGGATTCTCGCAGCAACCGAGAATAGTCTTTGGAGAAATGTTTTCTCCAATAGCTAGATTGGATACTGTAAGAGCAGTTCTAGAAACAACCGCTCAGAATGAGTGGAAAGTATATAAGATGGATGTGAAATCAACCTTCTTGAATGGAGAAAATGCTCTATGGACTGAAGCAAGCGCCTAGAGCTTGAACATTGAGCCTACCCTATACATAAATGTAAATGAGCATGGACAGATTTTGATTGTCTACTTATATGTTTATGACATGATTTTTACAAGTGATTTTGACATAGATGAATTTAAAGCAGCTGTGATGAAAGAATCTGAGATGACAGATCTTGGTCTCATGAAATATTTCCTTAGCATAGAAGTTGAGAAATTTGAAAAAGGAATTTTTATTTGTCAAAATAAATATTCCAAAGATTTATTGAAAAGATTCAGGATGGAAAATTGCAAACCTGTCACTACACTAGTTGCAACAGGTACAAAGTTAAGCAAGGATGATGAAGGATCAGATGCCAATCCAACTTTATTCAAAAGATTGGTTAGTAGCCTCATGTATCTCACAACTACAAGACTAGATATCATGCAAGGAGTCAGTTTAATTTACAGATTTATGGAGACTCCAAAAGACACACATTGGAGTGTAGGAAAAAGAATTCTGAGATACATAGCAGGAACTAAATATTGTGGCATAATGTATGCAAGCACAGAAAAGAAGGATTTGATTGGATACACAAACAGTGATTTTGCAGGAAGTTTGGATGATAGGAAGAGCACTTCCGGTTTTCTGTTCCATCTTGGTCTAGGTGTGATTTCGTGGGCATCTAAGAAGTAGCCCATTGTGACACTTTCGTCAGTAGAAGCAGAATATGTAGCAGCAACATCAATAGCATGTCAAGTAATGTGGTTAAGAAGAGTACTTGATGGACTCAAGCATAAACAACAAGGATCAACAACAATATATTGTGACAACACCTCAACGATTGCACTATCCAAGAATAGTGTGTTTCATCAGAAGAGCAAGAATATTGATACTAGATATCACTTTATTAGAGAACTTGTGAGCAATGGAGAAGTTCACTTGAAGCCTTGTAAATCTAGTGATCAACTCGCTAATACATTTACTAAGTCATTAGCACAAGATGTGTTTTAGTTTCATAGAAGAAACTTGGGTGTTGTAAGCCTAGCTGAGACATAGACCAGCAGGCATGTTTGAGTTGTCATGAGCCATGTTTTAGTTTAGCAGTTGTAATTAAGGGGGAGTGTTAAAATAAGATAATTACTCCTGCATGAGGACTTGGCTAAACATAGAGAGTCAGTTAACTGAGTGATTGAGTGGTTACGTGTTTGAGTGTTGAGTCAAGTCGAGTTTAGTGATAGATGACTTTGAGTGTGTGATTGCACGTGGTTGCATGTCACGGTATTTTAGGAAATCAGCTAGTTCGAAAAGGTTTAAATACCCTTCACCGGGCTCATTGTAATCATCATGTTTTGTGTGATCAATAGAAGAGAAGCAACTCGTGTTTTGTGTGAATTCATGCTTTGTCTCCTTTGTCTTTCCAACAAAAACGATATGGATAATTTTTATTTTATTTTTCTATAGTTGATAATATTGTGGAGAAGATACATGGCCTCGGAGTACGCCTTACAAGGACAGTTGACAGAGAAAGTAGATGTATTTGGCTTTGGAGTACTTGTACTTGAGATTATCAGTGGAAAAATGAGTCATAGTTTGGTCCATGATGCATAGTTTCTCATTGAAGGAGTATGGATCATATGATCTCATCTTGAAGTATAATTTCTCTAAGATCTCCACGACGTTATGACCCCATGCTAACTGAAGTGATATGTTTTGTTGATATTGGCCAATTAACACACATGGAGACTGTATAAAGCAGAGAGATCTTTAGAAGTAGTCGATCTCGCCTTGAAGGGAAATTATTCGTCAGAGGGAGGGATCACAGTGATCAAAATTGGGCTTTTATGTACGCAAGCAGTTGCAACATTGCGGCCTTCAATGTCACAGGTGGTGTCGATGCTGACAAATGAGCCAGAAAATATACCTTCGCCCATAAATCCTGTTGTTATAGATCTGGATGATGTGGTGGGGACAAATGACCAATTTAAACATCCTAAAGTTAATGTAACTCCTCCTCAAGATCCAGAAAAAGCATCAAGCAGTGCACACATTTCTTCAACTTAACCTTCTGATACTCAATTTGGAGATGCTTACCCTTCATCGAGAATTTTGGAGTTGAGATGACAATTAGTCAATGCCTCTTGATATTATCTTTAATAATAATCTAAAAAAATCCTAAATTAGTTTTAGCAATAATGGAAATTCTGTGAAGGTTATGATAAAATTTTGTAGAAATATTTAAAAATCTTAGTCACACTTGTCAAAATTCAAAATTTCAGAATTTTGGGTGCCCCATAGGTCCTTGAAAGTGTTGAATCCATTTCCACTATAAAACAAATAGTCAAACCCTCCAACATTATGATTTTTTGAAAAAAAATTACCAGATTTTATAGCATCGATGGCTTATCTTTATCTTTGTTTTTTATAAAATGTCATTATATTATTTCTCAATTATGTCAAAATAGATAATTTCTCAATTATGTCAAAATTATCTTTAAATCAAGAAATTAGTGAAAACACTGAAAGTCATCTAAATTTTAAATCTATTGGGATGTATAAGATGAATTGTCCAGTTACACTTGCAGACTTTGCGTAATTATCTTGGGGAATAAATAAGTAGTTTATCAAAGTATCAAGTCATCCAAAACAATCGGGACTTATGAGACTTAATGTAAAAATTTATTCGACTTGTTTACGTATTATGAGAAAGGGGAATCAATAGCGTTAGTGTTAATGATTGATATGTACATAATTAAGTAATTATGTGTTATGCGTATCTCCCATAAAGTGCATCATTTCCCTTCTTTTCAAGTTGGTAAACAATATGGACTTCTGGTCGTTTAAATAATAAATATGCTGTTATGTCACTGCCTGACATCTAGTAACAGGTGAGAGGCATTAGTTCACTTGTACAGAATAATTTTTTTTGTTTTTACCAGGCTAACTTTGGTTGTGTATAAATGTTTTAGCAACGTCATCCCGCTGTCGTATGCGCGGGCCAATGCCCGAGGGATGACAACTGTTGTCTGAGCGTACAGTGCAACACTGCCATGATTAGGATGACGACACGTGTTCTCAATCTCAACCGGTTCTCGCTGTTAAATGGTCGAAGCGACGACAAATGCTGCTCTCCGATAGATGAATCTGATCACTTTTCCTTCACGTAAACATCAGGTTGACAAGTTGTACTAAACCGCGGCAATTCCTATTTCATATATTATTACATATTTAATGCGCACTGACATGTGAGGGTCATAGCGCGCTTCGTTTTCTTTTTCCTCCAGTCATGACGGTGCTATCGCCCCCACATGTCAAGACACATTAAATATGTAATAGTCTATGAAATAGAAATTGCCCTAAACTACCACACCTCAAGAATAGAAGAGAAAAAATATGAGGTAATAATCTTTGTTTTTCATCTCATCTTATCTAATATCACTGTGATCTTTCATTCTCTGTTATATTGTAATCGCCAGAGAATATACATCGTTCACAAACAACTAAAATGGAGAATTGCTCTTCAATCACCATTTCCTGCAATCTTAACCCGTGATGTTTGTTCTTTTTTACTCTATTTTCCAGTTTATTAATATCGTTTCCTTTATTTTTCATAACATTTAATTGTACCTGTCCGGCAACAAAAGTTTTTTTTGGTTGTATTCCTTATTTTGTAGAATTCTTTTTGCAGAAGGCATGGAGTTTGCATTATTATCTCTTTTTCTTAGAAATTCTCATACATGCAGGTGCTAAATTTGATGGGTCCCCCTACCCATCAGGAATTTATTTTATGGTTCCCCGTTAAGAAATTTTAAATTTTTTTATGACGGTTTTATTTTTAAGTTATTTATCACAAATTTTAATATTTATTTTTACCAATATTATATAACTTATTCAAATTGTATTCCCTGTTGTACTAGTGTACTCAGGTCTCATTGCTCTGGTTTCTTTTGAGACATGTTATTGAAACATTTTTATAATTTTTCTAGGCCGCTGAACTTTTCTTCTTCTCTTTTTTAGGATGGAAATACAGAGAAAATAGATGGAATTTGCTTTAAGAAGAGCATAGCTACACAATTGTGTATGACATGGTACCCATTACAACAAGAAAAATTAAAATCAAGCGAAAAAACAAGTTTTTCGCGCCAATTGTTGCTACTAGAAAACAACTGCATTCTGAGATGAAGAGTCAAGAGTTGAATGATTGCAGTAAACTATAGGACGAGGTTGGTAACTAAAATGTGGAGGCACTTATCACCTTTCCAAAATTTCGATGTGCAGGCTAAGATGGCTAATGAAAATGTCGAGGCACTGGAATTTTTTTAAAGGTCATTGTTCATTCATCCTTGTAGATTTCCTTCGATTTATCTCATTCATTGGTACTAGAGGAACAATTTTTATTCCACGAAAATATGCAATATCAAATGTATTTCCAAACAAATTTGATGATCATAAGACATATTTGTTGAGCACCATAAACACAATGTGAGTGTTTTCATCCAATCATGAAGTTATCGTGCAATCCAAGTGCTATTTTAAAATGAAATTTTATCTAGCGTGGAAGCCTGATTTATTAATATCTCGTGGAAATGGACACAGTGCCAAATATTTAAACATTTATGACTGATTTTATGCAATTCATGAAAATTTTAAAATATGTTTTTATAGAATCAAATTTTGTTGTTTGCAGACTTCAAGCTACCAGTTCAAAGAAATCTCAAGAAATGCTTCATAAAAGGAAATTGATCTTGACTTTTACCCAAATTTTAATGAGTGTTATTATTCAAAATGGTCCCAAGTCCATTAAAGAAAAAACAAATAACAGGACATCCATCAAATACTTGAAATAAAATAAAAGCTAACAAACATTTCAACATAACCACATTAGCTACGGAGATGGAACAGTGGAAAAAAGACTGGTAAAATATGCAACACAAGCAAGGTTAGAGACAAATAAAATGACTTCATAGATTTTGTGTGCCAATAAACTATGCAAGGTAATAACAAATATCTAGGATAGCTATTATTTTGGCCTAAGAAGCCTTTTCGGTCTCTGTAAAATCAAAATGCAAAG
The DNA here is from genome assembly GCA_031772625.1 of Pinus tabuliformis. Classification (NCBI taxonomy): domain Eukaryota; kingdom Viridiplantae; phylum Streptophyta; class Pinopsida; order Pinales; family Pinaceae; genus Pinus; species Pinus tabuliformis. The sequence continues at coordinate 634,972,391 of CM062818.1, read as the reverse complement.
CAATAAGAATAAACCTGTTATTCTGTATAACTAGATCCTTGATTTTTGTTAGGTTTTCAAATAAAATTCCGCATGGCATGCATGTGTTACGGATTCCAAATTATAAAAGACAACAAAAAAATTTATGGACATCATTATTTAGTCACCCAAATTGCAAGAGAAGCTAATTAGTGTGTACCATCTTTGTGATGTAATTGAATGGGCTGGGTACCATTTCGTGGACCTCCCTCCCGCACACAAATCCTTTCCTGAAACTAATTTCCACATTGATCCATGGCATTCAATATAATTAAGTAGATATAGTTACCATATTCTCCAAAACAAAAAAATATACATTATACAGATTCCACTTTTGCAAAAAGGAGGTGCCAAGACTTCATCTTCTTTTTTATACAATAATACCTCGAGCGGATATTTCTCTCGCTCGTGGATAGGATAGACGATTCGTAATTGTGGAAGCAAGTAACTAATACGTATTGATTTTCCTTTCATAGTACATATTTATTCACCCCATTTCCATGTTTTCTGCTATAGAATGTGTAATTTAGCAAATAGGTCTCAATCTATATCGTTCAGTTCGAATGGACGTAGCAGCACCGCTAGCTTCAACGTAAGTAATAATTCATCAACCAACCTCTATGGTTCCTACAGCCATTAGATAACGGGTAACCTTAGGCATCGTGATAAAATGCAGTGCAGATTAGATCATAATTATATTTTATCACGATCAAGTGCAACGCCAAACGTTCAGTCAAGAGAAAACATCACACGATAACATGTCATTTCATCCCATTTCCATACCTTGGTCTATCAGTGTACATGACCATCAATCCACCTATAAATCTGGTCACAACACCCAAAAACAAAAATCTTTGCCACATATTAGATTTTTTTTATATGCATGACGCACGGTTAAGGTATGGAATTGGTGGTGTTGTTCTAGTTTAGTCGAAAGGGCACACGTGCCATATTCACGTGCCATCTCAGGTTTTTCTTGGCCATTAAAATTCTTCTTGCCCGTGTGTTTGTCAACGATGAGGAATTCATAAATACCAGGGGCACAATTATGGTCGCGATTCGACAATATATTTGGTACATTTCTGCTTGAATTGATCGACATTGATTGAAATTTTTGAGGTTTGGGATGTTTAGGGAAGCAAATTACACCAGAGGTTTAGGAGGTTTAGGGAAGGGAATTACAGTCTGTTGTTTGTAATGAGTTTGGGCTTATGGTTCTCTGTGGGAAGAGGATCAATATGGTGGTGATTCAGAATGGTGTCTCAGAAGGGATTGACTTCATCATTTTATACAGTTGTCAACCCTAACAGAGACTCGTCTGATGTTGAGATACGCAACCCTTACAGAAAACTGGAAAAGATGAGTACAAAAGCTTTCCTAACATTAATTAATAATAAGAATTGCAATGATATTTTGTGTTTCCTTTGCATGTAAATTTGCATTTTTCTCTGTTTTTCGTATGTTTGAAGTTGAGTACATAATGCAGATATCCCGCAGGCAATTAGAAGAGAATTTATGTGTGGGGTTGTTAGGGATCCTCAAATATTTCATGGAAGGTAAATAGTTTTTCTTAGATGGAATTAGATATTGGATTGTTCTGTTGGGATTGCCTTTGTGTGTTTATCCCCAAATTTGGCATTTTTTCGGTTGTTAGGTCTTGTATTTTTTAATGCTCTGTATCTGCATTATCAGCAATATGCTCTCCATTGCATATTTTTATTACTAATCTTAGTCAGGTCTCATTTTCCATAATTGGCTACCAATGAACCTGATTTCACCCTTAGAACGATGCACCTTTTACATATGGATTTGTCCTGTACTTGTTTTGAAGAGACTTTTAAGATGGTATACATTGGTTGAACAATATAATATATTATTCATACTTTGGCTTTTTGGTTCTCTCTGTTTTCATGAAATCCCCGGGAGATATTTACATCGGTTCTATCTCAAAATCGGTATGAGTAAATTTACTCATTTATAGATTGGCCATGGGTAATCCCAATGAAGAAATGAGAATCCCGAAGAAAACAATTTAAAAGAGAGTCTCAAATGAAGAAACGAGAATTCCCAGGATATGAGGAAAAAAACCATTTGAAGGGGAGTCTCATAAGTTGTAACCCTCAAAACAACTGGATACTCAAAATTTCCAATCCTTATGGCAAAACCAAGGTTTTAAATATGTATCCAATTAAACGACACTGTTGCTTTTTTTTAAGCTTGGCAAGTAGGGTGAACTGTTGATATCTAGTACCATCCCCTATTGTAACTTGTTTAACTCTGAAATGATACATCTTGAATGGCTACAAACGATATCACGAGTATCTTTCAGTGAAACACTAATCTCTATGATCTATCCTGATTCCTTTCGCTTCTTTTAAGCTTGCCCGTCAGACGAGTAGCATCTAATGCACTATGCCCTTTTCAATTATTCATATATCGAGTTTTGACGTTGATGATAGTTGCAACCAAGCTATGAGGATCTTAGCGATATTAGCCCAGAGTTGAAAAGATGTGAGTTAGGAATTTGCTTTCAAGTAAAATTTATCTCCAAAATTGGGTGGGTTCATTCACTATTTCAGAAAGAGTTGAAAGTTGAAACCACCCAAAAAAAAACAAAGATAAAGGATTGTCTTTATTGATTACAAGAACAAATTTTGCAAGTTCACACTGCACAGTACCTCTCTCCACGCTTGTGACGCTTTCGGTGACATTTTGAGCATATGATCTCGAGGTTCTATGAATTCCAGCTTTTGTGTGCCTGCTGCCTATGCCCCTGCTCCCGCACGCGAATTCAATTCATAGTCCAATAACTTGCAAGTTGCAACCAAGCTAGAAGATAATTAGGTTATTGGGAGATAATTAGGTTATTGGGAGGTAAAAAAACTTATTTTTTGTGAGAGATTTTTGGGCGAAAATCACATGGAATATCATTTATCGATGCTTTTCGAACCAACTAGTATGATTCATCGTGAAGACAAGTTTCTTCATTTTTCTTCATTTTCCTACTATAAACATTCACCCTTCATGTTCATGCAATCGAGATTTGTGCCTCCAGGTGGAGTCCAATTTCCATCCATGGAACTTGAAACAGCCACGGAAACGAGATACATTTGTCGCATAACAGCTAATTACGTACTCTTGAACTTCAATTTTACATACACACATTTGAAAGGTTTTTGTTTTATTGTTTTTATGTTTTGGTTTGAAGTAAAGATTATACAATAATTTTTATTTGTTTCCATCTATTTTTAAATTTACAAATAAATTTAATTTCTTAAAAAACCAAAATAGTGAACTTATGTTTTCGAAATTTTAATCAAAAATAAAATATCCAGCAACAGAACGAGAAAGTACCCGGCCACAGTGCCATTCCATGGAAATAGAGAGTTGCAAACAAGGTGTTTCCCCACCACACTTCTTTCCCTTTCACAGCCCCTTGGAGTCTACGTGGCTTGAAGGTGTCCGCTTCCAAAGTTGCAAGGTAAAGCTTGACATGAATCATATATATATAATTCAGAATAGTCATTTTTTTATATGCCCGTCGATATGAATTTTTTAAGAAATATTGGCCCGTCAATGAGGACGGGTATATTTTGAAATAAAAGTTATTGACGTAAAAGAAAAAAACATGTAAATGGGCATCAAATTTAACCCTTTCCCACAAGTTAGTTGGCCCCATCTCTTCTATTACTTTGTTGTACAACAATTATCATGATGATTATGATATCTAGGTACAATCGGTGCTACGCCTTTTTGAAGGAAACAATCTTGCTAAATTGAATCTATCTAATCACAGGATCTTGACATCCAAGCATAAGAAGTTAAACTATGTTGAATACCACTATTTTTAACTAACACCTCACTTGCGCAAGAGTATGATACTCTATAGATCATTAGTTTTATTTCTAGGAAAATCTATTTAATTATAGGATCTTGACATCCAATCTTGACTTCTTTTTAATTATAACCTCACTTTATAAGGATTATGCCTTTACTCCTTGTACTATATACACTATTAGTTCTACTCGTGGGAAGATACTTGATGTGGCAGTCAATAGTTGAATGGCATAAACCTAATAAATATAATAATATTAATAATATTCCTTAGAATCCAAAATATACATCACACCATCTAATGAATAATTTAAATTCTAATGGATTATAAGATATGCAAGCCATGTTTTTTATTTTATAAATGTGAAATTTATTAGTACATAATCAAAATCGAGAGTGAGAATATAAAAAAAAATGGAGATCATACAAATCAAGGTAGAGTGGAGACTAGTAATCAATTTTATCTTCTTTCATGTTATCTCCTTTCTCATTTGTGGTCGTTCGACTACAACTACATGATTTATTTTTGTTAGAGTATTTAAGGCCATAATAATAATCTATTTTAATTTCTTGACAAACATTTGAAGGTATGAACCATTATAATAACTTTGATGGCGTTTTAAATATAGTCACATGGTGTTTGTGTTTTTTTTTTGGGGAAACACAACCAAAAGGAGCAAACTAAGTTTGGATCTCACAGATCGATTACTATCGAGAAAGGATTACATTTATCAAACTCACTGCGAATAGCTTAACAGCACCAGAAAAATATCTCCTTTGGCAGCAGCTCTAACAAATCGATTAGAAAAAAATTATCTTCGTGTATTAAAGGAAACCACAAATTACCCTAATTTTTGAAATCTATAAAAGGAGAGAATGTAATGCTAAGAATATTACCAGTATATGGAAGACAAGAATGATAATGAACACTACTATCGCATCAGACCCATCACGTGAGAGGGAAAAGCTTTGCAATTAAAAATCAACAAATTTGAACATTAATCTGTAACTAAGGAAACATATAATGAGCCTGATGGTAAGTGTACCCATGAGTGACTCTTTACTTTGTGAAATCAACGTTTGGGTTCTTACACTGAAAAATCCATCGAGGAAATGAAAATACTTGCCACTGTGTTGTCATGGGAATATAACATATTTGTATTTTGCAGTGAGTTTTGTATTGGGTAATGTAGTTAAGTAGCTCATATGGCTTCAAGTTTATTTACATGCCTTTTATCTCATTTCTACAAGGACAACTCTACTAGAGATTAAGAGGTCGCTTCGTGACACTAATAATGAATTGTACAATTGAATTGAGGCCACATCAAATGACCATTGCTCCTAGAGGGGTGTAACATGCGACAATGTCACCTTCGATGTGGTTGCACAGTAAGTTGGACTTTTATTTTCCATTAGAATTCATGTTATAAGATGATGCCAGTACACAATTCTATAGTATTGGAAATCACTGAGAATTTAGTCTTTATCATTTCTACACCAGCTTATTGTAGAGTTTTGATTCAAGCTCTCCTACATGTGTTTGTATTTGCTCAGATTTGTGCCATGTAGGAACCTTTCTCAACTAAATCTCGGAGGAGAAATTTCCTCGGTCATTGGCAATCTAAAAAGTATAGAATCGATGTACGTGAATCTAGAGGTCTAATGTATATTTGTTTCGAGTGGTTCGAGTTGTCATTTATGTTGATTATTACAATGCAGGTTATATGGAGCAAGTGTTTATAATATTATGGTGTTCTTGGTTGATTCATTGTGTTTTGTATGTAGTGACATCAAAAGAAGTGGTCTAATCTGAAATCACCCCTAGGTGACCTCAAGAAATTAATGAAGGTATTAGAGACTCATGTGCTGGTGTGTGCCTATGTTATTTTAAGTAACGGATCGATAAGATTGTGAAATACACAGGCATTGGAAAACAGTAAGAGAAACACAACAAGCAAATGCAAAACACAACAATTTAATAAGGAGTTCACCCAATCCTCCTGGGCTATGTCTCCTGGTCCAGCTTTCAGTGGTGGCCTTTTCTATTGTGTCTTTAAGCAAAGTTTTTACAATGAGGAGCTCAATTTGAGTCTCCTGTAACAGATGATGCTTAGTAGGATGGTACTTAGATTCCCCAAGCCACTAGAGTACACAGACTCCCCATTATCGAGTCTCGACCTCAACTGGTCTTAATGGGATGAGTCCAATCTGGTACTCAATTCCTGACCGATATCCTCACAGTGATTTCTTAAACCTCTCAAGCCTTCTCAGTTCTGTGTGCTTGATGCTGCCTTAGCTCTGCAGGTTAGCTTGACTTCTCTGTTCTCTGCTCTTTGCTTCACTCTCTCCTCTGTCTCCTCTCTGCTCTTTGTTTGTTCGTGGCTTACAACCAATCTGTCCCATGATTGTTCGCTTCCTCTTCCGGCTCTTTAAATCGCCTACCTCTGTCCGCTGGAATTCCCTGCTTCTGTGTCATCGCCACTGTGTAACGTTTCACAGAGAGGTGGCCACTTGTCCCCTCACGAACTGAGCGCCAGCTCTTCCTCGAACGGTCGTTATTTCCGTTATTTCCCAGATGCCTGCAAAACAGATCCTTCTGTCGACTCGGACTTCAAATCTTTATGCGTCGTAGCTTATTTTTCCCTTGGGTCTGGTCATCCATCGGGTGCAATCTCCACCGTTTGATCTGGAGCCCCAGATCCTACGGTCTTTGCTTATATCACGCGGTTGAGTTGCTCGACCGTTAGTCCGCAATGTAAGCGGTTTTCTCTCTCCCCGCTAGACACGCGTCACTCAGTGTATGGAATCGCTGGGTCCTCTGCCAAATATTCTTACCACCCGAAATGCCTCCCATATTCCACCAGTTTTGAGCGCGGGACCCACCTGTCAGTCTTAGCACTATCCCATGGTTTTCTGGTTTCCCTTGTGACCGAGCGCTCGGGGCTTTTCCTTCATGAGGGGTTTTGTTCTGCGATACGCGATGAAACAACCTCCGTTTCTGGGTTTGAGCTTCCCAACTGCCATTTTTGCACCATGCACAGTCTCTATGGGCCAACGGTCAGCGCGGTTTAACCGAAAGTCTTCATTGCTCCATGATGGCTGAAAATTACCATTATTCAGAGGTTATTTCTGATAGCTATAGGATTTCTTGAAGTCTGCCATGCATTCTTAACAATCATGGAATTGTTTGAGGATCTAATTCGGTTCACAACGTTCCCACTGAAAAAGCTTTTGGACCACCAAAAGTTGGTTTTCAAGCATCGACTAAGTGAGGATACAACTTTCTCACCTGTCCAATCTATATCCATTTTGCACTGCTTGGCTTTGAACCCCGAGCCCAATTCTGAGGTACTCAACATCTCCCATGCGTGTCATTCTCACCTTTCTGTCTAGAACTGTGTCTTTCTGCAATTCATTAAGATATTAAGGTAACAGGTCATCAATAGAAGGCAATTGACTCTGCTCTTCAGGATCCTCAATTAGTGAAGGTTCAAACAATCTCAAGCTATCTACATTGACAACTGAGTAGATGTACATATAAGCTGGAAAATCAAGGCGAAAAGCATTCTCACCAATTTTCTCAAGGATCCTGAAAGTCCATACCTTATTGCTTTCAACTTTTTACCTTCACCTTGCAACCTGTTCTTGCTGATATATAGCCAGACTTGATCACCAACTTAGAAACTATGCTCCATCCGATGCTTGTCATGCCTTGCCTTGTATTTGGTTTGGCTCTTTTCCAGTTATTCCTATATTGCCTGATAGATTTCTTCGATTTGTTCAATGAACCTAGTTGCCGTGTCCACATCATTGTATCCCTCAAGTGTTGTGTCCTTACCAAAGACAAAATCCAAGGGAGACCTTGGTGTGAAACCAAAACAGGTCTCAAAAGAAGATCTCTGTGTAGAAGAATATTTGGCTCGGTTGTAAGCATGCTGCACATAACACAAATGTTCATCCAAAAGCTTAGGATGCTTGCTGCAATATCCCCTGAGCAACTGGATCACTGTCTTGTTGACTATTTCTATCTGGCCATTAATTTGTGGATGGAAAGTTGTGCTTTTCGTCAATTTGGTGTCCATCTATTCCCACAGATTTGACCAAAACATTCCCACAAATCGGGTGTCTCGATCAGATATAATGGAAGTGGGTAGTCCAAAATGAACCCATATATGTTGAAAGCACAATTTTGCAGTTTGTTCAGTTGTAATCTGTTTATTACAAGGTATCAAAATACACATTTTGTTGAACCTATCCACAACAACATACAGATAATCATGACCTTTCTTAGATTTAGGTAGTCCTCCAACAAAGTCCATGGAAACACTTCCCAAGGATGAGAAGGAACTGGCAATGGAGTGTACAAGCCTAGTTTCCTATTGCTGGGCTTGCTTTTAGCACACATAGTACACCCTTTTACATATCTAGACACTGTCTCGTTCATTTTTGGCCAATAACAAAATCTTTGCAGCTGTGCAACTATTTTACTTACCCCAAAGTGACCTGATATTAGAGAAGAGTGTGCTTCTTGAATTATCTTTACTCTTTCAGTTTGTGGAATGCATAGCTTCCCACAATGATATAGGAGTCAGTTCTTAATATGATAATCCAATTCTTCTACTCGTTTGCCTTAAATTAAAGTGGCATATACATCTTTAAAGTCTATATCTTGAGCATATTGATCAAGTTTGGTTGTATATCAGCAATGATAGGATGCAAGGTGAAGGTAAAGCTGAAACTAATAAGGTATGGACCTTTCAGGATCCTTGAGAAAATTGGTGAGAATGCTTTTCGCCTTGATTTGCCAGCTTATATGCACATCTACTTAGTCGTTAATGCAGATAGCTTGATATTGTTTGAACCTTCACTAATTGAGGATCCCGAAGAGCAGAGTCAGTTGCCTTCTATTGATGACCTATTACCTGAATATTTTAATGAATTGCAGGAAGACACAGTTCTCGATAGGAAGGTGAGAACGAAGCGTAGGGGAGATGTTGAGTACCTTAGAATTGGGCTCAGGGGTTCAAAGCCAAGCAGTGCAAAATGGATAGAGATTGGACAGGTGAGAAAGTTGTATCTTCACTTAGTCGATGCTTGAAAACCAACTTTTGGTGGTCCAAAAGCTTTTTTTGTGGGAAGGTCGTGATCCGAATTGGATCCTCAAACAATTCCATGGTTGTTAATAATGGATGACATACTTCAAGAAATCTTATAGCTATCAGAAATAACCTCTGAATAATGGTAATTTGTAGCCAACACGGAGCAACGAGGACCTTTGGTCAAAGTGTGCTGACCATTAGCCCATAGAGACTGTGCATGGCGCAAAAATGGCAGTTAGGAAGCTCAAACCCAGAAACACAGGTTGTTTCTGATACGCGATTAACGCAAGCGGAGATTGCACCCGATGGATGACCGGACTCGAGGGAAAAATAAGCTATGGCGCATAAAGATTTGAAGTCTGAGTTGACCAATGAGTCGACAGAAGGATCCATTTCATAGGCATCTAAGAAATAACAGAAATAATGACCGTTCGAGGAAGAGCTGGTGCTCAGTTTGTGAGGGGACAGCTGGCCACCTCTCTGTGAAACATTACACAATGGCAATGACATAGAAGCAAGGAATTCCAGCAGACAGAGGCAGGTGATTCGAAGAGTCGAAAGAGGAAGTGAACGGTCACAGGATAGATTAGCTTTAAGACATGAACTTACAAAGAGCAGAGAGGAGATAAAGGAGAGAGTGAAGTAAGAAGCAGAGAACAGAGAAGTCGAGCTGACCTGCAGAGCTAAGACAACATTGAGCAGATAGAACTGAGAAGGCTTGAGAGGCTCAAGCAATACCTGTGAGGATATCGATCGAGAACTGAGTACCAGATTGGTCTCATCCCATTAAAACCAGTTGAGGTCAAGAATTGGTAAGGGGGAGTCTGTGTACTTTAGTGGTTTGGGGAATCCAAGTACCACCCTACTGAGCATCATCTATTACAGGAGACTCAAATTGAGCTCCTCATTGTAAAAACTCTGCTTAAAGACATAATAGAAAAGACCACCACTGAAAGCTGGACCAGGAGATGTAGCCCAGGAGGATTGGGTGAACTCCTTATTAAATTGTTGTTTTTTGTATTTGCTTGCTATGTTTCTCTTATTGTTTTCCAATGCCCATGTATTTTGCAATCTTATCAATTCGTTGCTTAAAATAACATAGGCACACACCAACACATGAGTCTATAATACCTTCATTAATTTCCTGAGGTCACCTAGGGGTGATTTCAGATCATAGTCTCTCTGGCCAAATTCCATATGAGATTAGCGATTAAAGTATGCAACTGAAGAGCTTTGAATTGATACAGGTAGGGTACGCCTACTCTTCTCTCTCTGGCCACAATCATTGTGGGAATGAGGAGAAATCAACTTCAATTTCTACTTCTGCAATCTTCTTCTCCTCTTTCCCCTCGAACAATGGTAGAAACGTGATTCTCTAGGTTAACCCTGTTACATGGGCAACAAATATATTCTTTTCTGTGGGGGTCAACGGGATTTTAGCAGTGGAATGAGAGTATTTAGTGTGTAATGATGACTGGGAAGAATAAACAGTAGAAAAAAATGGGTACAATAGACACAATGAACCCATAGGTTTTAAACAAGGAAGAACCTATTCTCATGGAAGGCCCAAGGTTTTGTATGTTTCCAATCATATAATGAGGTATAGGAAATGTACAGGAAATCCAAGGTGAGCTTCAGGACAGGTAGTTTAGTTTAAATTCTACATTTTTTTCTCATCACTGGGGCATCAATACATATTTATATTTAGGCGCTTTTAAATTTGTAATTTTTCCCCTAATGGTATGTGTTGAGTATGCTCCGAATCAACGCTTTGTTTGGTGTTGTATTAAGTGAATCGTTTCTTTGCACTGGAGGAAGTTTACCTATATCAATTGGTAAACCTCATCATGAAAAAAAAAATTCATTAGCCATGTTTTGGCCTTTTTAGCGGCCTCATGGTATTGTTTTAGAAAATTTAGCTGGAAGATTCTTGAATGATGTTCAAATTCCAGAGGTACCCCTTTTTTCTTTATCCTCTTTAATTTTTTGTTTGTATTTTGTATCACTCTTTGATTCTTCTTTGTAGGTTCCAATTCTTATGATTTATGCCATTAATTATATTTCATTTCAATATCAAAATCTTAACATGATTAGAGCTATGGTTTTGATCAAGGGATATTAGTGACAATTTCAAACCAGTACGTCGTTAACACTTCGAATCTGCTAGGGATCAATTTTTTTGTACATAGAATACATCAAACTATTTATCTTTTAATCTTCATTTTGCAGGGTTGAGCATTTTAGTGATTCCAGATTTCCATTGAATACATTCATTCAGGTCAGCGAGCCTTAATAGTTTCCCTGTTGTTGGATTCCCACCTTTGTTGCCTATTTCTTTTTGTTTCTCATTTGACCATAACTGTACAACCTACTTCTAGAAACTTACATCAAAGATTCCAAGGAGAAAGTGAGACTGCTCATTTCCATGAAGAATATTCCCTGCACTACAAGAAAAGTTGAATGGGCCATGCGATGGATTCAAAGGTATATACTTGCCTTTATTATTTTCTTTGCCTCTTCAAGATGCTCTTGCTTATCTATTTACCTTACCATATCACTTCGGGTATGAAAATTTTGGCCCTATAATTTCAATTTTCAAATTCTTAAATATTCATTATGTACTACATTTAGTTAGTTGGTAAAGAGAGGGTGTTTCATACCCTCCAAGATTCAAACTCCTCATAGACACATTTATGTAACTCCCTGTATCACTATCCTTAGGTATGGGGCACCAATCTTGCTGGTTGAAAAAAATTTATTTCAAGCTTTTATACATTTTTTTGCAGAGGAAAAGTAATTCTCATAGCAATAATTTTTAAACAAAAACTCCTGGGATTTTTTATTTGAATGTTAGTTAGGATCAGGAAAGAGAATGGTACAAATGCATAAATACAACTACCATGCATGTTATGTAGAGAAAAAATAATTCCCATAGCAACCATTTTTAAACAAAAAGTCCCAGGATTTTGGTTTGAATGTCAGTTAGGGGCAGAAAAGATAATTGCATAGGACCGAAAAGACAACTGCCAAATACATGCTTCCTCTAAACAGAGATATGTGAATTACTTTGGTGGAAAATGAGACTTTTGTGTAATGAGACAAATCATTTATTTTTCTTAATGATGAAAATTGACATGTGAATGCATATGGGTCCTATTTTAGCTGCCTAAAATACTAGGAGGACATCTTAAGTGCTTTTGTTGCAAGCACAAGTAGGCTTACTCATGGAAATTCGAGCGTTCCATCTACTTGTCGTGCAAGGAGTTGGAGCCTGTGGGGACTCGTCTATGGTTCCTGTAAGTTGTTTAGTAAGAACACTAATGATGTTCATAGTTTAAAATGAATATTGCAGTATCCATAATATGTTTGATATTGTAGTATGTATCCAATCTACTAACTTTTTGTTGAGGCATCTTTAATTTCCATCAATTATGATCAAAGTTATCTGATGAAAATAACATTCTATTCAAAACATCTCAACACTTCGATAACCACGTTCTGCATATCTGTTTTAACAAAACCATTTATTCATGAGGAAGGCTATTAGAATTTTCAAGAATTGAGAACCTTGGGGTCATTTGTTGATAACCACATGAAATGAATTAATGAAACGTTTCTAGAAAACAAAACATGGGAAATTCAATGTAAAGGAATTGCATGGTTCAGGGAACATACTATTGTATAGAGCAGTCTAGCATTTTAAAAGGATTTTCTTAATGAATTTTCAATGTCTTAGAAACAGTTTTATGAAGGTGATTTCCAGGTAGAGAAAATTAGCGACCTCGGTAAATTTAAACACTTCCTCACAACAATAATTCGAATACAAAAATTTCAAACTCGATTTCTACGAAATTGACAAATAATGCAAGAATGATGATGACGAGGCAACATTAGAAAATATACTTTCCATTGAAACATATAGCTACTTCAACTCATCTGTGCATAGTGGACATGAAATTCGACGTAGGAACCATTGGAAAATACATGTATGAAATCCATGATTGCAACGTAATTGTGTTGCGTGTTTTTGTGTGGAAATGACATTATGACAAATACGACATAATAATTCATCAAACAGACCATAGGCTTCTGCCCAAGAGGTTTGGATATAACTAGCCTAGTAAATTTTTGCTGGTCAGTAAATGTTTGTTAAGTTATGGTAATAGGAATTTATGGTTGTTTTATGCATAAAATTATAGGTATAAAATTCACTTATGCAAAAAAGCAGTGGCATGTCATTATTTCGTTCTCGTTTTAAATATTTCACATATATTTCAATTGATATCATATTTATTATTTTTTATTATTCAATATATTATATTATTATATTTATTAAAATAATATAATTCTTGTTTTAATTGATGTGATATTTATTATTGGATTAGTCTAATTTGTAGGTGAAATGGTTTTTTTCACGATATTTTTTCTAGTTAATTTTAGCCAAAATTTGGCAATAATTTTAAAACACATTAGTTTAAGTTGTTTAATCTATATCATTAGAGTTTACTAAATTTTTTTCAAGGTATTGAATCTATTTATGCATCTAAAAGTGTATTTTAAACAACAAAAAAATCACATTTTTGGTTGAAATTGTATGGCAGGAGTGAAAAAGGCTATTCCTCTATAAGTTAAGCTACTCCTTTATTAATTATTATGATTATATTTATTAAAATAATAAAATTTATGTCTTCAAATTAAATTGATTGAGATGTAAACTATTATTTAGACTTTATAATTTAAAAGAAGTTTTACATTTTTGACAAATTTGTTTTTTTGGTATTTGATAAATGTGGTTTTTATAATAAGAATTAGGGTATAAATGTGATGGAAATTCTTATTTCTCAAGTAATTTTTTTTTTTTTTAATTTTATGACGGGTCTCTTATAAAAAATGTCTTTCATAAGACGCTTTATATATATTTGTACCCATTATTTACATGTTATTAATATATCTATTTTATTAATTTGTTAGAGAACAATCATTTGTTGATATATTTTTTGTGTTTTATCTTATTAATTCTACCTTGACCATAAAGCATAATGAAACCACATAAAATAATGAATATGTACTTTAAAGAAAAACATACTGAATCATGTTGGTTATTGCAAAACTAGCCAATGATTTAGGGAAATTATATATAATCATTGTTTACATATTGAATCATGTTAGTTATTATGAAACTAGACAATGATCTAGGAAAATTATGTATGGTCATTGCTTATGTAATTCTACACCTTTTGCAAGTCATGTTGAATTATTCTACAAGAGTTCTCAATTAGCATGCTCAAACCCATTAGTTTTAATGTATTTTGAGGAAGATCAATTGCCCACAATTTTCAACGTGGTGAAACAAATTTAAATCCACTTTTAATTTTAAATAAGGATTTGGGAGGTTCTTATGCAGGAGCATCCAGCTAAGGGCATCATGATTGGGTGTTGGTCTCAGCCAAGAAGGACAGGTTCAAAAATTTTAATTTCATTTACGTTTGATGAATAAAACATTGTCTAGGAATTAGTTTGTTTTATTATTAATTAGTTAAGAAGCATTAGAAATAGTACAGTTAGGGTAGTGTCAAAACAGTTACATTGTTTTGTCATTTTCTTAGTCTATCTTACATATGTTTGTTCATGAACAAAAGGTATAATATTGTAACCCCTACAATACAAGAAAACCCAACAAGGTTATCAACTATGTAACTACAAAGGGTAACTGTATGGTAATCAAGAACAGTTTGAGTAACTGTTCCAGCAAACTATAAAAATCAATGTAATACCATCATGGAGGGGTCCAGCACATGAGAACAAAATATAATACAAATAATAATTTCTTTCATCTGAGAACATTCGAGTCCATCTATAACAGTTCATTGTAATATTCATTTACATTTCCCTTAATCATTGAGTAAGCAAAACTAAGAAAACACTATGCATTCCTATAATTTCCTTTTATTTTTCCTTCTTAAAGAACAGAATGGAGATAGAGAAATTTCACGAGTATTTTCCAGCACAAAGGCTAGAAATCAACATACAGAGTTCATGAATGAAAGCCAAGCACATTACGAACAGTTCGACCAAGAACAAGAATATAAATGCTGAGCAACAAAACCCAGGACAGAGGTAACAAAGTATAACCAAGTACACTCTTTTTTCCTTTCATTCCAACAAAAAAAAGATATTTGTGTACATATAACAATCTAGGGATAACCCTTCGAATGGCGGAAGAACCAAACGAACCAGCAGAACCCTAAGGGTGAGGGTTTTGGACAACCACCCTCCAAACAATGTTTTACAATTACAAAATTTCCAGAACACAAACGAGGGTTTGTACAAGACTAACCCAGGTCGCATAGCGACAACAGAGAAGTTCAAGTGGACGAGGACTGGGACTCTGCCCAGCAAACTGACAGAGACCAACTATTAAAAGCAAATTGATAACAGTAGCAGAGCCTACTAGGACAAGCCGTAGCGCTTACATCAACCATGCCAAAGAAAAAACCCCCAACCTGCACAAGAAAAACAGGGCAACATTGTCAGCCCAAAGGTTAAAGGAGTGAAAGGTGAGAAGCAAACGAAGTGTAAGGAATTGTATGTACAGTGAACAAATTGCTTACCTAGAGGTTTAGTTGTGCAAAAAGAATGCAAGCCCACTGAGTCACAATCCACGGTGATACCCTGAGACCAAGGAGCCGTTTTAGTTAGAACTGGAGGAAGACAGAGAGGGAAAACGATTCATGGGGAGACATCATACCTGAAGAGAACTGCGAGCAGAGGAGACCACCGTGACTGTGACCTGTAGCATGCAAACCCATTAATCAAATTCAACAACCAGAAGAACCTCAATAAAATGAGAACAGTTGAGCAAAAACAAGTTTAGCAACCGAACAAACAAAGACAGTAGCCATTCTCTTACATAGACGAGTAGAACCGTCACACTGTGCCCAAGGAACCTAGCAATGAAGCCACCAAAACAAACGAAGGTGCCATACCAACAAGCAGCACAACCCATAGCTGGGTGCACGCAGAGCCCGTGGCTCACCTCCATATATTTGCAGCACGAAACCTCACTTCCAGACCAAACCCTCAGCGTAGCAAAGTCACAAGAGCAAAAGCAAAGAAATGACATAGAAGGGAGGGTTTTGGCGTAAACCAAAGAGTGGGAAACAACAACTGAGGTAAGTACCGCCAGCACAGCAAAATTGAAGTCTGTTATAAATGCAAACCAACGTAATCCAGAACCATCTTATGACTAAACTCTAATCACAAGTGTTAAGTCCCAAATCATTCTTTAAATCATTTAATTATTGATTAGCGCAATCATATATTATTGTTGACCATTATAGTGTGGAATTGCGGGTTGGTCTCATCATAGTGGTATCAGAGCAGGATTTAGTGTTTTTTTCTGAGAAATGGAAGTTGGAAGACGAGGACGTGGAAGAGGTGCTCAGATAGTAGTAGATGAAGGATTGCAAGAGGAAATCAGGATCCTTATTGCCTGTTTGGAGGTAGTTGAAGCAGGAAGGAGAAGGGATCCAGAGGTAGTAGATGATAGCGAAGAAGAAGTTGTAGTGACAACAGATGGATCGGATGAAGAAGGGCCGGAAATGAGATTATTGAGGTTGGTCCTAATGGTGAGCAACAAACCTAAACCAGAAATCCCAAATTATGATGAAAACTTGTCCACAGAGGTTCTGTTGGACTGGATCAGCAAACTGGATAAATATTTCGAGTGTGAAGAGGTCAGTGAAGATTGGAAAGTTAAGTTCGCTACAACAAAAATGAAGGGACATGCAGCCTTGTGGCGGGACAATGTCCAAACAGAGAGAAGGAGGATGAACAAGTTGCCAATAAAGAAATGGTTAAGGATGGTGGCCAAGTTGAAAGGCAGATTTCTGCTAAAGGATTACCAGATTGCACTGCATCGGCAAGTGCAAAATTTGAAGCAGAAAGAGATGACAATAAGAGAGTACACTGAAGAATTCTACTGGGTAAATTTAAGAGCTGGTTATATGGAGGACACCTCAGAGAAAACAACAAGGTATGTAAATGGTTTAAGGTTAGAAATATTAGATGAAATCAGCATTCTTTCCCCGAAAAACATAGAAGAAGCATATCAGAGTGCTATGAAGGCAGAGGAGAAGATCACCAGAAAACAAAATGCTAGGAGAGGATGGGGAACCAGCAGAGGGAGAGGACAGTCTTATGGTAGAGGCTGAACTGCCAGCAATAGTGAAGAAGGCAGCAGTTCAAAAGCTTCTGGGACAACAGAAAAAGGTGACGAGGTGGCAGTCCTTATCCGTGAGGAAGAGGAAATGGCCGAAGCAGAGGAGCTAATTATCAATGTTACAGGTGCCACAAGTGGGGGCACAGATCTTTTGAGTGTCCTGAGGTGGAACAAGCTGGAGAGGGGGCTACATATGTCGCATAGCCAGAGGAAGTAAAGGCACCTCCCCAAGAGGCAGAAAATGTGTCAGAAACAGGGGAAGCCTTAGTTTTGAACAAGGTGTTGTTGAAACCAACCAAAGAAACAGTTCAACGAACTCAAAGGAAATCCTTATTCCAGACAGTTTGTAAGTCACATGGTAAATGCTGTAAGCTGATTATCGATAGTGGGAGCACAGATAATCTGGTTGCCACAGAGATGGTGGAGAAGTTGGGGTTGAAGCGGTTGAAGCACCCCACTCTTTACAAGGTATCATGGCTGCAAAAAGGCCATCAACTGTTGGTGGATGAGCAATGCAAAGTGGAGTTCCATATCGACAGATATAAGGATAAGCTCATTTGTGATATAATGCCGATGGATGTATGTCATATACTGCTAGGCAGGCCATGGCATTATGACAGGAAAGTAGTACATGACAGGAAGACAAACTGTTATAAGTTTGTCAAGGATGGGATCAAGCACACGCTTGTGCCCATCAAGGAAGATGGGACAGTGGAAACAAGTGGGACGAGAGTGTTACTAATGGGCAGAAAACAGTTTTTGAAGCAGATTGAAGACAACAAAGTAAGATATGATGTTGCAAGAAGAGCAAAGACGGTGCTGCTACACATAGAGGTGTTAGATTTACCCATGGAAATTCAGCAGATGCTGCAGGAATTCAGCGATATAGTAATGGATGACTTACCAGATAAATTGCCTCCCAAGAGAAGTATAAGTCATCATATTGACTTTATACCCAGAGCAAGTTTACTGAATAATGCGGCATATCGGATGAGTCCCAAAGACAATGAGGAGATCAAAAAGCAGGTGCAAGAATTGCTAGATAAAGGGTTGATAAGGGAGAGTTTGAGCCCCTACGCAGTTCCAACAATTCTCTCTCCCAAGAAAGGAGGAGAATGGCGAATGTGCATAGATTCGAGGGCCATCAACAAGATTACCATCCGATACAGATTTCCAATGCCACGGATGGATGACATGATGGATTGCCTTAGTGGGGCAGCATATTTTTCAAAAGTTGATTTAAAGAGTGGGTACCATCAGATTTGAATTCGAGAAGGGGATGAGTGGAAGACAGCTTTCAAAACTAATGAAGGACTGTATGAGTGGCTGGTAATGCCATTCGGACTGAGCAATGCACCCAGTACCTTTATGCGATTGATGAATGAAATGCTGAAAGAATTCATTGGGAAGTTTGTAATATTGTACCTGAACGATATATTAATTTTCAGCAAGACGAGGGAGGAACACCTTTGACATGTTTGCAAAGTGCTGGAAAAATTGCAGCAGAATAAGTTGCTAATAAATCTGAAAAAATGCACTTTTCTGCAAAAAGAATTAGTTTACCTAGGTTTCGTGATTGCAGAAAACGAGTTGAAGATGGACCCAGAGAAGATTGCAGCAATTGTCAACTGGCCATCCCCGAAAAGTCTGTTTCAAGTACGTGGTTTTCATGGGTTGGCAAGTTTTTATCGAAAATTTATAAGAAATTTCAGTGAAATCTATGTACCTATGTTGGACACTATAAAGAAGGAAAGTCAGCCTTTTCGTTGGACCAAGGTAGCAGAAAGGAGTTTTCAGCTACTAAAGAAGAAGATCACAGAGAGACCGATCTTGATATTGCCAGATTTTAAAAAGCTTTTTCAGATTCGCTATGATGCCAGCGATATGGCCATTGGAGTTGTACTTAGCCAAGAAAACAAACCTGTTGCGTTTTTCAGTGAAAAGTTGAATGAAAGTAGGCAGAATTATTCATCCTACGATAAGGAATTCTATGTTGTCGTCCAAGCACTGAAGCATTGGAGGCACTATCTGCTAAGGAATGAGTTTGTTTTATTCTTAGATAATTCTGCATTGCAATATGTGATGCAATAGCACAAGATGAATCACAATCATGCTAAGTGGGTCGAATATTTGCAGAGTTTCACCTTTATGTTTAAACACATCAGCGAGTAGGCCAACAAGGTGGTAGATGCATTGAGTAGAAGAGCCTTACTCTTGCAGGAGAGTACGATACAAGTGCCAGGCTTTGAGCACTTGAAAGAACTGTATCATACTGACATGGATTTCAAGAAGGCTTATGAAGCGTGTCAGAATCCATTGGTAAGGAACAATAGTCCGTGGTTGGACTATAATTTGCAAGAGAAGCTGTTGTTTAGAGGAGGACAGTTATGCATCCCTGATTCGTCAATGAGAGAGAATATCATTCGGGAGAAACACAGTGGAGGTCTAGCCAGACATTTCGGCATAGACAAAACATTAGAGTAGCTCAGCCATTTTTATTGTTGGCCAAAAATGCAAAGGGATGTGCAGAGATTTGTGACCATGTGTAAAGTGTGTCAGTTGGCATAAGGACACAGTCAAAATACAGGACTCTACATGCCATTGTCCATTCCAAGTAGACTATGGGACTCAGTCAACTTGGACTTCATCTTGGGTCTACCAAGGACACAGCAGGGTTATGATTCGATGATGGTAGTAGTGGACTGGTTTTCGAAGATGGCGCATTTCATCCCTTGCAGAAAAACTTGAAATGCCACTCACATGGCCCACTTGTTCTTTACAGAGATTGTCAGGCTACATGGTCTACATATGTCCATTCTCTCTGATAGGGACGTGAAGTTTACATGGCACTTTTGGCGCACCCTATGGAAGAAGATGGACATGCAGTTAAGTTTCAGCTCTTCTTATCACCTGCAGACCAACGGGCAACAAGAGGTGGTAAACCGAAGTCTGGGGAACCTGCTACGAAGTTTGATCAGTGAAAATTCACGAATGTGGGATCGAGTACTTCCCCAGGTGGAGTTTGCTTACAACAACTTGCAGAATCATAGCATGGGTTACAGTCCTTTTCAGATCTTACATGGTATGGATCCTCGTGGAGTACACGAATTACGATATCTAGGACAACAGGAAAGACAAAGTGTTGATGGAGAGGATTTCGCTAAAGCGATGAATGATTTACACAAGTAGGTGAAAATAAAGTTGTAGGACAACAATCAATAATATAAGCAGCAAACATATTTGAAATGGAGATAAGTGTAGTTTAATGTAGGGGATGAATTCCTCACACATTTGCGCAAGGAGCATTTTCCTAGAGGTGCATATAACAAGCTAAAGTATAAAAATATAGGCCCTTGCAAAGTTCTCCAGAAATTTTCAGCAAACGCTTATGAACTACAGCTGTCACCAGGAATAGGCATCGCGCCCATCTTTAATGTAGCAGACCTGTTTCCATACATTGTTGATCCAGAGGAAGATAGTACCGCACGGCCTACACGGGAAACACAGGAGGGAAGTGATACTTGGATGAGACAAATGCCTTACGCTCAGCCCCTCGAGATCGAGAGAATCCTCGACACTCTGGTGGCCAAGCGAACTTGATGGAAAGAGTATCTGCAATATCTGGTCAAGTGGAAGAACCGTCCTATTGAGGACAGTTCGTTGCTTAATGCTAGATAGATAGAGCAGGCGGGTTATTCAGTCGAGAAGCTCATGGACCGGAGTCATAAATTTTTCTTACCACGGGAGCCTGATGCAGGAGCATTTAGCTAAGGACATCATGACTGGGTGTTGGTCTCAGCCAAGAAGGACAGGTTCAAAAACTTTAATTTCATTTAAGTTTAATGAATAAAACAATGTCTAGGAATTAGTTTGTTTTGTTATTAATTAGTTAAGAAGCATTAGAAATAGTAGAGTTAGGGTAGTGTCATAACAGTTACATTGTTTTGTCATTTTCTTAGTCTATCTTACAGATGTCTGTTCATGAACAAAAAGTATAATATTGTAACTCCTACAATACAAGAAAACCCAACAAGATTATTAACTATGTAACTACAAAGGGTAATTGTATGGTAACTGAGAATAGTTTGAGTAACTGTTCCAGCACAATATACAAATCAATGTAATACAATCTTGGAGGGGTTTGTTGAAAAGTGTGCAACAAGAAATGCTTGTTGAGAGTGCAACAAGATGATGGAGCTTAGTGAAAAGAGTCGCCTTCACTAAGTGGGCCCGCATGCTATTTTTGGCGCAAGTCTATTTTTAGACTATGTCTATTTTTAGACATATGGATCATGTCTATGGATTGCAGGTTGCTGTTTATGGATGATTGGTCAAGTTGGGAAAAATAGATGGACTTCTATTTTTGATGAAAGTGTGAGTGATCAAAGTCTATTTTTAGACTGGCTGTCAAAAATAGAAAAGTCAAATATTATTGTCTCATAATAATATTTGGACTATAAACTTGATCTTATTCTCTTGGAGCACTTCAGGATGAGCTACGGATGTGGTACATGCAGATCCCAGAAGGAAATACATGGTTACCTATGGGATGACTAATATTTTCATGCAGGACTTCAATTAGAACTCAAGTGAGTTGAGTTTAGTGGACTGGAGGTGCAGTTGATGGAGTTGTGTTCAGTTTAGCTTTGTTAAACTGGTTGTATTTAGTCTAACTGATCAATAGACTAGAGATGAGTTGGGTGAATTAGTTATTAATTAATTCACAAGTTATTAACTCATAATACAACTATAGAATACATCAGTTAACTCAGTTGCATGTCAGTGCATGTTCAGTTCAGCAGGGACAGGTGTTAGAGAATCAGATTGCTATCAGTTGTGACTATAGTTGTGCACCAGATCTTGCACAATCAAGGGATTGAGTGTGCCAATGAGTTTGCTCACGTATTTGCCCAGTATTGTAGCCTTTTCTCACGTCCAACAAAGTGTGAGTGATTATTTTGAGGTGAAATACGAGTTTGGGAAGCCATTCTCATCAGTTCTTGAGCAGGTATTGAGCAGTGGAGGCAGGGAAGCAGTGGAATAGATTTGGAGATCAGATCTGAGCTGTATTGTGTGTAACAGGTGGAGCTGGTACTGGATTGCTTGTGATAAGCATTGTACTTTGTAATGTTACATGATTCAATCAATATAATATACAGATAGTTGGGGTTTTTAGCGAGATGCTTTCCCCAGGATACATACTGTGTTAATGAGTTTGATTGATGCTTCTATGTGCGCCTGTGAATGTTTTTGCTTTTGTAAATTGATGATCAACATAGAGGAGATTATGTATTATACATGTTCCACTTATAATTGTATGATCAGGATAATCTCTGTGAATATGTGTTAAATTATTCAAAATTTCTACATGGTATCAGAGCCAGGTTGATTTGTAGAAGAGATTTTTACAGGATATCAAGCGAGGATTGATCATCAGATCTATTATTCAGGAAGTGTTTACATTTTATTTCTTCAAGCAGAGTCTGTAATCGGGCCAGGTAGCCTCTGGAATCATCCTTCTTTTGGAAGGTGAGATATCTGGTGAATGCCTAGACAGTCAATCTCTGTACAAGAAATACTTTGTTCTCACGAATTCTAGATCAGAAGCGGTTGAGTTTTGAGTTGGTGGAATTCGAATTTAATTCCAAAGCAAGAGATAAAACTCAGAAACATTCAGAGTGAGAATGGAGACAGTATGCCCCAGTATCTCACGAAGTTCACCTAATGCTGGGATGAGCTGGGAAGTGTGGGGGTGATTGTCGGATGAGGACATGGTGAGTCTAGCACTCCTTGGCCTTCCTAAGAGTCGGCATAGCTACCAGGACTCGGTGAATGGAAGGGAGAAACTGCCAGGATGGGAGAGACTTTGGTCGGATCTTGTGAAGGAGGAGATTAGATGGAGCACCAGAGACAGTTCTTCATCCATGCAGGATGAGGAGAACTGTGCCTTAGCGAGTAAGGCGAAGAAGGGGAAGGGGAAGGTTTCTCTTTCCGAATCTTGTTCTTCCAATGATGGGAAGAAGGTTGACAAGTCGAAGGTGAGATGCTTTCGTTGTCATGAGATTGGTTCACGGGTCAGGAAGCTGTATGCTCTTGAGGTTCAAGATGCATGCAAAGCCTTGAGCAGCGAGGCAACTGATGGAGACTTGGTTGAGAGGGAGCGTATATTACCTCTCAACATGCAGAGCCAGAAGAAGTCTCAGACGATTGTGGAGGAGCCACGATTAGTGCAACAACTTCAGGAGGTTGTGGAGGAGCCACAACAAGGGAAGCTGAGAGGAGATCGAGTAGAGACATCTACTCATCTAGAGACCTCCAGTAGTGGGAAACTTCGAGCCAGATGGGCTGAGGGATCACATGCAGCCATACCTCCAGGTAGGAGGTGGGGTGATGTGGATTGATTGTCCCAAGGAGGAGGGGCAGGATCCTTGAGGTACCCAACCTCTTGGATGAGACCTTGCTACGGGAGCCCCGATGTGTAGTAGCAGGAACTGACTGATTGGGTAGAGATAGATGCGGATGGAGCAGCAGAGAGAGCGACAGTGCAGGGAATCCCAGGACAGCGCATAGCTAGTAGGTTGTAGCAATGCGAGAGGCACAAGTGTTTTGCACAGTGTTAGGTGGCACAGAGAGGTGTGCAATGGTGCGAGATGCATGGAGATATTGCAGTAGCACAGATGTCAGAGAGGGAGCACTTGTCAGCAGCAGGTAGAGCTTCAGCATCAGAGGGTGTTTCTATCCCAACAGGGAGGTCAGTTGGGAGGTGCAATGCGGATGCAATGCTAGGAGATAGAACCAGTAGCAGCACGGATGTAGTCAGAGATCAAAGTGACAGAGGCTAGAGTAGTCAGATACTTAAGAGCACAGAGATGCAGAGTTTCAGTCGACAGAGGCAATAGCAGTCAGAGACTTTGATGATAGAGCAAGTGGACCGGCCAGATGTGTTGCATGGAGAACATTCCAAAGTTACAGGATTGGGTTTGAGAGGAAGCCTTTCTTGTTGAGAGGGAGTGTTGAAAAGTGTGCAACAAGAAATGCTTGTTGAGAGTGCAACAAGATGATGGAGCTTAGTGAAAAGAGTCGCCTTCACTAAGTGGGCCCGCAGGCTATTTTTGGTGCAAGTCTATTTTTAGACTATGTCTATTTTTAGACATATGGATCATGTCTATGGATTGCAGGTTGTTGTTCATGGATGATTGGTCAAGTTGGGAAAAATAGATGGACTTCTATTTTTGATGAAAGTGTGAGTGATCACAGTGTGAGTGATCAAAGTCTATTTTTAGACTGGCTGTCAAAAATAGAAAAGTCAAATATTATTGTCTCATAATAATATTTGGACTATAAACTTGATCTTATTCTCTTGGAGCACTTCAGGATGAGCTACGGATGTGGTACATGCAGATCCCAGAAGGAAATACATGGTTACCTGTGGGATGACTAATATTTGCATGCAGGACTTCAGTTAGAACTCAAGTGAGTTGAGTTTAGTGGACTAGAGGTGCAGTTGATGGAGTTGTGTTCAGTTTAGCTTTGTTAAACTGGTTGTATTTAGTCTAACTGACCAATAGACTAGAGATGAGTTGGGTGAATTAGTTATTAATTAATTCACAAGTTATTAACTCATAATACAACTATAGAATACATCAGTTAACTCAGTTGCATGTTAGTGCATGTTCAGTTCAGCAGGGACAGGTGTTAGAGAATCAGATTGCTATCAGTTGTGACTATAGTTGTGCACCAGATCTTGCACAATCAAGGGATTGAGTGTGCCAATGAGTTTGCTCACGTATTTGCCCGGTATTGTAGCCTTTGCTCACGTCCAACAAAGTGTGAGTGATTATTTTGAGGTGAAATACGAGTTTGGGAAGCCATTCTCATCAGTTCTTGAGCAAGTATTGAGCAGTGGAGGCAGGCAAGCAGTGGAATAGATTTGGAGATCAGATCTGAGCTGTATTGCGTGTAACAGGTGGAGCTGGTACTAGATTGCTTGTGAATGTTACATGATTCAATCAATATAATATACAGATAGTTGGGGTATTTAGCGAGATGCTTTCCCCGGGATACATACTGTGTTAATGAGTTTGATTGATGCTTCTATGTGCGCCTGTGAATGCTTTTGCTTCTGTAAATTGATGATCAACGTAGAGGAGATTATGTATTATACATGTTCCGCTTATAATTGTATGATCAGGATAATCTCTGTGAATATGTGTTAAATTATTCAAAATTTCTACTATGGTAACTGAGAATAGTTTGAGTAACTGTTCCAGCACAATATACAAATCAATGTAATACAATCGTGGAGGGGTTCAGCACATGAGAACAGAAATATAATACAGAGAATAATTTCTTTCATCCAAGAAGATTCGAGTCCAGTTGTAATAGTTCACTGTAATATTCATTTACTTTTCCCTTAATCATTGAGTAAGCTAAACTAAGTAAACATTGTGCATTCCTATACTTTCCTTTTATTTTTCTTTCTTAAAGAACAGAACACAAACAGAGAAATTGCACGAGTATTTTCCAGCACAAAGGCTAGTAATCAACATACAGAGTTCACAAACAAAAGCCAAGCACATTACGAACAATTCGACCAAGAACAAGGATATAAATGCTGAGCAACAAAACCCAGGACAGAGGTAACAAATTATAACCAAATACACTTCTTTTTCTTTTCATTCCAACAAAAAAAAAGATATTTGTATACATATAACAGTCCAGGGATAACCCTTCGAATAGCGGAAGAACCAAACGAACCAGAAGAACCCTAAGGGCGAGGGTTTTGGACGACCACCCTCCAAACAGTGTTTTACAATTGCAAAATTGCCAAAACACAAATGAGGGTTTGTACAAGACTAACCTAGGTCACATAGCGAGAACAAAGAAGTTCAAGTGGACGAGGACTATGTCTCTACCTAGCAAACTAATAGAGACCAACTACTAAAAGAAAATTGATAACAGTAGCAGAGCCTACCAGGACAAGCACGCAGCGCTTACATCAACCACGCCAAAGAACGAACACCCAACCTGCGGAAGCAAAACAGGGAAAAATTGTCATCCCAAAGGTCAACGGAGTGAAAGGCAAGAAGCAAACGAAGTGTAAGGAATTGTATGTACAGTGAACGAATTGCTTACCTGGAGGTTTAGTCGCGCGGAAAGAATGTAAGCCCATTGAGTCACAATCCACAATGATACCCTGAGACCAAGGAGCCATTTTTGTTAGAACTGGAGGAAGATAGAGAGGGAAAATGAATGATGGGGAGACAGCATACCTGAAGAGAACTACGAGCAAAGGAGACCACTGCGACTATGACCTGTAGCATGCAAACCCATTAACCAAATTCAACAACCAGAAGAACCTCAATAAAATGAGAACAATGGAGCAAAAACAAGTTTAGCAACCGAACAAACAAAGACAGTAGCCATTCTCTTACACAGATGAGGAGAACCGTCACACTGTGCCCAAGGAACCAAGCAATGAACCCACCTGAACAAATGAAGGTGCCATACCAACAAGCAGCACAACCCATAGCTAGGTGCATGGAGAGCCCGTGGCTCACCTCCATACATTTGCAGCACGAAACCTCACTTCTAGACCAAACCCTCAGCGCAGCAAAGTCACAAGAGCAAAAATGAAGAAATGACATAGAAGGCAGGGTTTTGGTGTAAACCAAAGAGCGGGAAACAGTAATCGAGGTAAGTACCACCAGCACAGTAGAATTGAAGTCTGTCATAAATGCCAACCAATGCAATCCAGAACCATTCTATGACTAAACTCTAATCACAAGTGTTAAGTCCCAAATCATTCTTTAAATCACTTAATTATTGATTAGCGCAGTCATATATTATTGTAAAATATTATAGTGTGGAATTGTGGGTTGGTCCCATCATAGTGGTATCAGAGTAGGATTTAGTGTTTTCTTCTGAGAAATGGAAGTTGGAAGACGAGGAAGTGGAAGAGGTGCTCGGAGAGCAGCAGATGAAGGATTGCGAGAGGAAATCAGGATCCTTACTTCCCGTTTGGAGGCAGTTGAAGCAGGAAGGAGAAGGGATCCAGAGGGAGGAGATGATAGCGAAGAAGAAGTTGTAGTAAGAACAGATGGATCGGATGAAGAAGGGCCGGAAATGAGATTGTTGAGGTTGGTCCTATTGGCGAGCAACAAACCTAAACTAGAAATCCCAAATTATGATGAAAACTTGTCCACAGAGGTTCTGTTGGACTGGATCAGCGAACTGGATAAATATTTCGAGTGTGAAGAGGTCAGTGAAGATTGGAAAGTTAAGTTCGCTACAACAAAGATGAAGGGACATGCAGCCCTGTGGTGGGACAATGTCCAAACAGAGAGAAGGAGGATGAACAAGTTGCCAATAAAGAAATGGTCAAGGATGGTGGCCAAGTTGGAAGGAAGATTTCTGCCCAAGGATTACCAGATTGCACTACATCGGCAAGTGCAGAATTTGAAGCAGAAAGGGATGACAGTAAGAGAGTACACTGAAGAATTCTACTGGGTAAATTTAAGAGCTGGTTATATGGAGGACACCCCAGAGAAAACAACAAGGTATGTAAAGGGTGTTAGGTTAGAAATATTAGATGAAATCAGCATTCTTTCCCCGAAAAACATAGAAGAAGCATATCAGAGTGCTATGAAGGAGAAGATCACCAGAAAACAAAATTATAGGAAAGGAGGGGGAACCAGCAGAGGAAGAGGATAGTATTATGGTAGAGGGCGAACTGCCAGCAATAGTGAAGAAGGCAGCAGTTCCAAAGCTTCTAGGACAACAGAAAAAGGTGACAACACGAGAGGTGGTAGGCCTTATCAGTGAGGAAGAGGAAATGGCCGAGGCAGAGGAGCTAATTATCAATGTTACAGGTGCCACAAGTGGGGGAACAGATCTTTTGAGTGTCCTGAGGTGGAACAAGATGGACAAAGGGGTGCATATGTCACACAGCTAGAGGAAGCAAAGGCACCTCCCCAAGAATAAAAAAATGTGCCGAAAACAGGGGAAGCCTTAGTTTTGAACAAGGTGTTGCTGAAACCAGCCAAAGAAATAGTTGAACAAACTCAAAGGAAAGCCTTGTTCCGGACAGTTTGTAAGTCACACGGTAAATGCTGTAAGCTGATTATCGATAGTGGGAGCACAGATAATCTGGTTGCCACAGAGATGGTGGATTAGTTGGGGTTGAAGCGGTTGAAGCACCCCACTCCTTACAAGGTATCATGGATGCAAAAAGGCCATCGGTTGTTGGTGGATGAGTAATGCGAAGTGGAGTTCCATATCAGCAAATATAAGGATAAGGTCATTTGTGGTATAATGCTAGTGGATGTATGTCATATACTGCTAGGCAGGCCATGGCATTATGACAGGAAGGTAGTACATGATGGGAAGACAAACTGTTATAAGTTTGTCAAGGATGGGATCAAGCACACGCTTGTGCCCATAAAGGAAGATGAGACAGTGGAAACAAGCGGGACAAGAGTGTTACTAATGGGTAGAAAATAGTTTTTGAAGCTGATTGAAGATAATGAAGTAAGCTATGTTGTTGTAAGAAGAGAAAAGATGGTGCTGCTACACATAGAGGTGTCAAATTTACCCACAGAAATTCAGCAGATGCTGTAGGAATTTAGTGATATAGTAGTGGATGACTCACGAGATAAATTGCCTCCCAAGAGAAGTATAAGTCATCACATTGACTTTATACCCGGAGCAAGTTTAACAAATAAGGCGGCGTATTGGATGAGCCCCAAAGATAATGAGGAGATCAGAAAGAAGGTGTAGGAATTGCTAGATAAAAGGCTGATAAGGGAGAGTTTGAGCCCTTGCGATGTTCCAACAATTCTCGCTCCCAAGAAAGGAGGAGAATGGCGAATGCGCACATATTCGAGGGCCATCAACAAGATTACCATCTGATACATATTTCCTCTGCCACGAATGGATGACATGATGGATTGCCTGAGTGGGACAACATATTTTTCAAATATTGATTTAAAGAGTGGGTACCATCAGATTCGAATTCGAGAAGGGGATGAGTGGAAGACAACTTTCAAAACTAATGAAGGGCTATATGAGTGGCTGGTAATGCCATTCGGTCTGAGTAATTCACCCAGTACCTTTATGCAATTAATGAACGAAACACTGAAAGAATTCATTCTGAAGTTTGTAATAGTGTACCTCGACGATATATTAATTTTCAGCAAGATGAGGGAGGAACACTTTTGACATGTTTGCAAAGTGCTGGAAAAATTGCGGCATAATAAGTTGCTGATAAATCTGAAAAAATGCACTTTTTTGCAAAAATAATTTGTTTACCTGGGTTTCATGATTGCAGAAAATGAGTTGAAGATTGACCCAGAGAATATTGTAGCAATTGTCAACTGGCCATCCCCGAAAAGTCCATTTGAGGTACGTAGTTTTCATGGGTTGGCAAGTTTTTATTGAAAATTTATAAGAAATTTCAGTGAAATCTACACACCTATGTTGGACACTATAAAGAAGGCAAGTCAGCCTTTTTGTTGGACTGAGGCAACAGCAAGGAGTTTTCAACTACTAAAGAAGAAGATCACAGAGAGACCGATGCTGAGATTGCCAGATTTTAAAAAGATTTTTCATGTTTGTTGTGATGCAAGAGGTATGTCCATTGGAGCTATACTTAGCCAAGAAGACAAACCTGTTGCATTTTTCAGCGGAAAGTTGAATGAAAGAAGGTAGAAGTATTCATCCTACGACAAGGAATTCTATGCTATCATCTAAGCACTAAAGCATTGGAGACACTATCTGCTGGGGAATTAGTTTGTTTCATTCTCAGATAATTCTGCATTGCAATATGTGATGCAACAACACAAGCTGAATCACAAGCATTGTAAGTCGGTTGAATTTTTGCATAGTTTCACCTTTGTGTTGAAACACATCAGCGGGCAGGCCAACAAGGTGGCGGATGCGTTGAGCAGAAGAGCCTTACTCTTGCAGGAGAGTACAATACAAGTGCTAGGGTTTGAGCACTTGAAAGACTTGTATCAGACTGACACGGATTTCAAGGAGGCTTATGAAGCATGTCAGAATCCTTTTTAAGAAACAATAGTCCGTGGTTGGACTATAATTTGCAGGAGAAACTATTGTTTAGAGGAGGACAGTTATGCATCCCCGATTGCTCAATGAGAGAGAATATCATTCGGGAGAAGCAAAATGGAGGTCTAGCCAGAAATTTCGGCATAGAAAAAACATTAGAGTAGCTCAGCCATTTTTATTATTGGCCAAAAATGTGAAGGGATGTGCAGAGATTTGTAACCAAGTGTAAAGTGTGTCAATTGGCAAAAGGACACAGTCAAAATATAGGACTCTACACGCCATTGCCCATTCCAAGGAGACTGTGGGACTCAGTCAACTTGGACTTCATCTTGGGTCTACCAAGGACACAACGGGGTTATGATTTGGTGATAGTAGTAGTGGACCGGTTTTCGAAGATGGCACATTTCATCCCTTGCAGAAAAAAAGTAATGCCACTCACGTGGCCCACTTGTTCTTTATAGAGATCATCAGGCTACATGGTCTACCTAAGTCCATTCTCTCTGACAGGGATGTGAAGTTTACAGGGCACTTTTAGTGCACCCTATGGAAGAAGATGGACACGTAGTTAAGTTTTAGCTCTGCTTATCACCCGTAGACCGACGCGCAAACAAAGGTGGTAAACAGAAGTCTAGGGAACCTGCTACAAAGTTTGACCGGTGAAAATTCGCGAATGTGGGATCGAATACTTGCCTAGGCAGAGTTCGCTTACAACGACTCGCCCAATCACAACACGGGTTATAGTCCTTTTCAGATCTTATATGGTATACATCCTCATGGAGTACACGAATTACGAGATCTAGGACAACAGGAAAAATGGAGTGCTAATGGAGAGGATTTCGCTAAAGTGATGAATGATTTACACGAGCAGGTGAAAATAAAGTTGCAGGACAACAGTAAAAAATATAAGCAGTGAGCAGATTTGAAATGGAGAGAGGTGCAGTTTAATGTAGGGGATGAAGTCCTCATGCATTTGCGCAAGGAGCATTTTCCTAGAGGTGCATATAACAAGCTAAAGTACAAAAAGATAGGCCCCTGCAAAGTTCTCCGGAAATTTTCAGCAAATGCTTATGAATTATAGCTGCCACCAGGAATAGGCATCTCACCCATCTTTAATGTAGCAGACCTGTTTCCATACACTGCTGATCCAGAGGAAGACAATACTGCACGGCCTACACGGGACACACAGGAGGGAAGTGATACTTGGATGAGACAAATGCCTTATGCTCAGCCCCTCAAGATCGAGAGGATCCTCGACACTCAAGTGGCCAAGCGAACTCGACGAAAAGAGTATCTGCAATATCTGGTCAAGTGGAAGAACTGTCCTATTGAGGATAGTTCATGGCTTAACGCTAGATAGATAGAGCAGGCGGGTTATTCAGTTGAGAAGCTCATGGACCAGAGTTATGAATTTTTCTTACCCCAGGAGCCTGATGCAAGACCATCCAGCTAAGGGCATCATGACCGAGTGTTGGTCTTAGCCAAGAAGGATAGGTTCAAAAAATTTAATTTCATTTATGTTTGATGAATAAAACAGTGTCTATGAATTAGTTTGTTTTATTATTAATTAGTTAAGAAGCATTAGAAACAGTACAGTTAGGGTAGTGTCATAACAGTTACATTGTTTTGTCATTTTCTTAGTCTATCTTGCAGACGTCTGTTCATGAACAAAAAGTATAATATTGTAACTCCTACAATACAAGAAAACCCAAAAAGATTATCAACTATGTAAAGTTACAAAGGGTAAATGTATGGTAACCGAGAATAGTTTGAGTAACTATTCTAGCACAATATAAAAATCAATGTAATACAATCATGGAGGGGTTCAGCACATGAGAACAGAAATATAATACAGAGAATAATTTCTTTCATCCAAGAACATTCGAGTCCATCTGTAACAGTTCACTGTAATATTCATTTACTTTTCCCTTAATCATTGAGTAAGCTAAACTAAGCAAACACTGTGCATTCCTATACTTTCCTTTTATTTTTCTTTCTTAAAGAACAGAATGCAGACAGAGAAATTGCACGAGTATTTTCCAGCACGAAGGCTGGAAATCAACATACAGAGTTCATGAATGAAAGCCAAGCACATTACGAACAGTTCAACCAAGAACGAGAATATAAACGCTGAGCAACAAAACCCAGGACAGAGGTAACAAAGTATAACCAAATACACTATTTTTTCCTTTCATTTAAAAAAAAAGAAGATATTTGTATACATATAACAGTCCAAGGATAACCCTTCGAACAGCGAAAGAACCAAATGAACCAGCAGAACCCTGAGGGCGATGGTTTTGGATGGCCACCCTCCAAACAGTGTTTTACAATTACAAAATTTCCAGAACACAAATGAGGCTTTGTACAAGACTAACCCAGGTCGCATAGCGACAATAGAGAAGTTCAAGTGGACGAGGACTGGGACTCTGCCCAACAAACTGACAGAGACCAACTATTAAAAGCAAATTGATAATAGTAGTAGAGCCTACCGGGACAAGCCGTAGCGCTTACATCAACCACGCCAAAGAACGAACACCCAACCTGCGCAAGAAAAACAAGGAAACATTGTCATCACAAAGGTCAACAGAGTGAAAGGTGAGAAGCAAATGAAGAGTAAGGAATTGTATTTACAGTGAACGAATTTCTTACCTGGAGGTTTAGTCACGCGGAAAGAATGCAAGCCCACTGAGTCACAATCCATGGTGATACCCTGAGACCAAGGAGCCATTTTTGTTAGAACCAGAGTAAGACAAAGAGGGAAAATGAATCATGGGGAGACAACATACCTGAAGAGAACTGCGAGCAGAGGAGACCACAACGACTGTGACCTGTAGCATGCAAACCCATTAATCAAATTCAACAACCAGAGGAACCTCAATAAAATGAGAACAGTGGAGCAGAAACAATTTTAGCAACTGAACAAACAAAGACAATAGCCATTCTCTTACATAGACGAGCAGAACCGTCACACTGTGCCAAAGGAACCAAGCAACGAAGCCACCAGAACAAATGAAGGTGCCATATGAACAAGCAGCACAACCCATAGCTGGGCGGACGTAGAGCCCGTGGCTCACCTCCATACATTTGCAGCACGAAACCTCACTTCTAGACCAAACCCTCAGTGCAACAAAGTCAGAAGAGCAAAAATGAAGAAATGACATAGAAGGTTGGGTTTTGGTGTAAACCAAAGAGTGGGAAATAGTAATCGAGGTAAGTACTGCTAGCACAACAGAATTGAAGTCTGTCATAAATGCCAACCAATGCAATCCGGAACCATCCTATGAATAAACTCTAATCACAAGTGTTAAGTCCCAAATCATTCTTTAAATCACTTAATTGTTGATTAGCGCAGTCATATATTATTGTCGATCATTATAGTGTGGAATTGTGGGCTGGTCCCATGAGGTTCTAATATTTCATGTAATAATAATATAAAGGGAAATCAATAATAGTATACAAGGTATGTGTTTTGAAAAAATTCATCATTGTTTAACAAGTAAGAATGGATTTCTCTGCCACCATCTAAAATTTTGAAAGGCCCAAATCTATTCATGTTTAGATTCAATTATGAATTTGTGGAATGCATAGGAGCGGTGGTAACTTCCCATTTGAAATTCTCATTTCCAACCACTAAATAGATTCATTTTATAAAAAAATGAGATCTATCATGAGCATAGTAACATTAAACAAACTACTTAAAAACTCTCAAAATCAAACAGAAATTTGCTATGTCACTTTTATTACTTTTATTGAACAACTAAAAGATCGTTCAATCTAATGACTCTATCCCTATAGGTTAGCATTTTACATATCATACAAATGTACAATGGGTGAGCACATGAGTTTCAACCTCAAGCTTGAGAGTTTTGGGTTTAGGGTGCATGGTTTAGGATTGTATGGTGTGAGTTAAGATAAACACAAGCCTTTTATAGCATACCAAAGATCGAAAATAGGCTTAGTGAGTCTCATATTATGAACATAACTTTGTTTTTATATCAAAGTTTACAAACACCATGCAATATGTGCTTATATTAGAGTTTTATCTCTACTCAAATTCTTTTATTTTCATAGTCTAATTTCTAATTGATTATATAAGATATAGAGTTATAAAAATATATGTAATAGATATCCCTCTCTATCATGAACACATACATCTTTCTCTCTCTCCCTTACACATAATCAATATATGTGTGTGTGTGCACGCATGCCCACAAATAGATACTGGTAAATTTTTATTTCACGTGTCGACTTGTTGGTTTTAAAAATTAACTAAAGGTCAACTATGTTGTTTAGATTATAAAGTCGCAAGAATTTGATGATTAAAAGTACAAAATACTGGTAAATATCGATCAAATTTAACCATTCATAGGAATTTGTACTCTTTTTCTATTTAGAAACTTTATCTATAGTTAGTGTAGATCCATCATAATTCTTGATTTACTAAGCATTAAGAGGGAACAATTTTTTTAAGATGCAAACAGATTTTTGAGTGCAAAATTTTAGGAAAGGTTTACACCTCCAAAGATTTGATTCCTCTCAACCTTTGATAGATCTCGAAGTCAGATGGATTTAAGTTAATCCTTAATAATATTATCTATATTACGTAAATTTCATATAACTATAACTATAACTATATATAGATATTCTTATGTTCAATTTTATTAAAATTATGATAATACATATAGTTATATATATGTCCTTGCCATTTTTTTATATGTTTTAATATTTTTCTAATTAAATTTTTTAATGTGATATGTATAGTATTAATTATAGGCATAAGAAAAAAGAGATTTTTTTTTTAAAGAAAACAAATATTATAAGTATTACATTTTTACATCTTAATTACAAAATTATTTTTTGATTTAATTTTAAATTTAATCATGAATATCTCAATCTAGAATGCCTCTCAACTCAAATGTAAATATTTTTATTAATAATATTTTTCAAATTCTATGTATCTAGTCCATATTAAGAATTAAATAAATTATATATTAATTTTATTTTTAATTATTTAATTTCTCAATATAAAATTGTTATAAAAATATATTATTTGACATATTTTATTTATCTTGATATATAAAATATTAGCCATTTTGTTTGTAATAATATTTTTTAGATAACACATTTCAATATAAATTGAATAATAAAAAAATTACACATTCAAACTATAAATAATTAAAAATAAATAAACATCATATCTATATATATATATATATATATATATATATATATCTAGAAACCAGCCTAGATCCATCTTAAAACTGGATCTATCAAGCACTGAGAGGGATCAAATCTCTCTAGGTGCAAACCTACATTTTGAGTGCAAAGCTTGAGGAAAGGTTTGCACCTTGAGAGATTTGATGCCTCTTGGCCCTTGATAGATCTGGTGTTAAGATGGATCTAGGCTGGTTTCAGTCGGGTGTGGTCATACACAATTTTTTGAACATCTAATTATTTTGATCATTTTGAATATACTAAATATGTCTAAGATTAATTTGGTAAATTTAATTTAAAATTTTCTTAGTTACCTTAGTTTGTTGAGATGAGAGAGACTGTTAGTAACTTGAATGATGAAAAATGATGAAATATAAATTTTGAGTGCAAAGTGTCAATGTAACAATTTTGATAGATAGAAAATGTGAATACTAAAAATATAGTAAATTACAAACAATCTTCATATGAAACTATTTTTTTCTACTATTCCTATTGTCACACCTATTAGTTTTTCCATTTTCTCATATCGATCATATAAAAATAGTAGTTGGAATCATAGACCATTCAAATACTTAACCTGAGCTATTGTAGTATACAGCATACCTTGTCTCTGTTCCTCTCCAATATTAATAGTAGTTTTCTCGAAATTCAATCATTGGAGTGTTAAACCCCAAATAATTTTCAATGGTAGTTATTTTCTATTACCGTGTTTGAATGCAAGGTAATTAACAATGTTGAATGATGGAAAATGGGAATAATAAGAATGTATCCAATTATAAATAGTTTATAGTTTCAAGAAGAAAACATTTGGGGTCAGCAAACATTTTATTTGGGATGAAAATTCAAGGACTCTATTTATGTTTGAATAATTTTTATTTGCTTACACTGAGAGAGAGTGCTTATGTTTTTGGGGCGAGAAGGAGAGACAAGGGGAGATAGAGATATAGATGGCGGTGAGAGGGAAGAAGAGAGAGGCAAAGACAGGGAGGGAGGAAGAGATATAGATATGGAGATAGAAATGTTAGAGAGAGAGAGAAGGGGAGGAGAGAGAGAGGGAGGGGAAAGGAAGGGGGAGAGAGAGATAGATAGATATGGAGAGAGTCTGTGTATGTTTAGGGCTGAGATAGAGAGATAGAGAAGGAGAGAAAATGGGAGATATAGATATAGATGGAGGAGGTAGATATGTGCTTACACTGAAGTCAATGCACACTATTAATCTAAGTACTTTGAAATTAATGTACATCATACATCTTGTTGCATCAAATCAGAAATTAACATCTACACTAAAATCAATGCATCTACTGCAAACAATCAAATAGGATTACAAATCAACATCTATACTGAAAGGAATGTGTTTAGTGGAAGCAATCAAATAGGCTTAGAAATCAATATCTACACTGAAACCAATGCATATAATGCAAGCAATTAAATATGAGTACAAATCAACATCTACGTTGAAATCAATGTATCTAGTGTAAGGTATTAAATATGATTAGAAATCAAAATCTAAACTAAAATCAATGCATCTAGTGCAAGCAATAAAATAGGATTAGAAATCAATATCTACACTAAAAGCAATGCATCATGTGCAAGCAATCAAATAGGAGTAGAAATCAAATTCGACAGGGAATCAATGCATTTAGTGTAAGGTATTAAATACAATTATAAATCGACATGTACACTAAAATCAATGCATATAGTGCATGTGATCAAATAGGATTAGAAATCAACAACCACATTTAAAATCTTATATTTATACCTCCCTCCATCTCTCCACATTGAATAATAAGAATGTACCCAATTATAAATAGTTTATAGTTTTAGGAAGCAAATGTTTGGGGTAAGCAAACATTTTATTTAGGATGAAAAATCAAGTATTGTATTTATGGTTGAATAATTTTTATGTGCTTACACTGAGAGAGAGTGTGTATGTTTTGGGGGTGAGGAGGAGAGACAAGGGGAGATAGAGATATAGATGGGAGGGAGAGGTAAGAAGAGAGAGGAAAATATAGGGAGGGAGGAAGAGATATAGATATGGAGAGAGAAATTTTAGAGAGAGAGAGAAGGGGAAGAGAGAGAGGGAGGGGAAAGGAAAGGAGGGAGAGAGAGATAGATAGATATGGAGAGAGTGTGTGTATGTTTAGGGGCTGAGATAGAGAGATAAAGAAGGAGAGACAATGGGAGATAGAGATATAGATGGAGGAGCTAAAGATGTGCTTACCCTGAAATCAATGCACACTATTAATCTAATTACTTTTAAATTAATGTACATCATACATCTTGTTGCATCAAATCAGAAAATAACATCTATGCTAAAATCAATGCATCTAGTGAAAACAATCAAATAGGATTAGAAATCAACATCTATACTAAAATCAATGTGTCTAGTGCAAGCAATCAAATAGGATTAGAAATCAATATATACACTAAAACCAATGCATGTAATCTAAGCAATCAAATATGAGTAGAAATCAACATCTACACTGAAATAAATCCATGTAGTGTAAGGTATTAAATATTATTAGAAATTGACATCTAAACTGAAACCAATGCATCTAGTGCAAGCGATAAAATAGGATTAGAAATCAATATCTACACTAAAACCAATGCATCATTTGCAAGAAATCAAATAGGAGTATAAATCAACATTGACACTAAAATCAATGCATTTAGTGTAAGGTATTAAATAGAATTATAAATCGACATCTACACTGAAATCAATGGATATAGTGCATGTGATCAAATAGTACTAGAAATCAGCAACCACATTGAAAATCTTATATTTATATTTCCCTCCATATCTCCTTATTTGTCTCTCTATCTCAACCCCCTAAACATATGTCACACACTCTCTCTCTCCGCCCATCTCTATCTATCTATCTATATATTTATCTCTCCCTCCTCCTTTTCCTTTCTATCTCTTCCCCTTCTCTCTCTCTCTCTCTCTCTCTCTCTCTCCACCTCCTCCATCTCCCATCTATACCTCTTCCTCCCTCCCTCTCTTTGCCTCTCTCTTCTACCTCATCCCCCATCCCATCTATATCTCTATCTCCCCTTGTCTCTCCCTTGTCCCTCTCTCCGTCTTCTCTCTCTCTCTCTCCCTTGTCACTCCCTCTCATCCTTACTCTCTCTATGTCTTTCTTCCCCTTACAACTCCATCTCTCTCTCCCCTGCTCTCTCTCCTCTCTCTCTTAAGTCCTCTCTATTTTTCCTTCCTCTCTCTCCCCTTCTCTCCCACCTCCCTGCTTATCTCCTCCCATCATACCCATGCTCTCTTTACACCTTCAACCTCTATCACTATCTCCCTCCCTCTGTCCTTCTCTCTCGTCCTCTCCCTCGCCTCGATATCTATGTCTCCCTGTCTCTCTCTTCCCCTTCTTTCCCTATATTTATCCTCTCCTTTTCTCTCTCTTCCCTCATCTCCTCTCTCCCTCATTCCATTTTCATCTCTCCCTTGTCACTCCCTCTCTTACCTCGCCCCCCCCCGGAACATCCATCTCTCGTCCTCCCTCTCTCCCCCTCCTCTCTCTCTTCATTTCTCTCTCTCACCGTGTCTCTCACCTCTATGTCTCTCTCCCACACTCTATCCCCCCTTCCATATCACTCTCTTTCTTAAATATGATCCCATTGTATTGTATTTAAGAAAGTATCTAAATTAATAAAAAAACATAATTGGTTGTAAAATATCAAACCCATATTTTGGATCAATCATGTTAAAGAAAATACAATAATAAAAAAATTAAAAGAATCACCCACGATCTTTTCTGTATCATTGTTAATCACTTTTCTTTCGCATCGCTTCGATTGTTGGTTAAGATGCATATATCCTAGTTCTTTATAATATTATTTATATTATATAAATTTCACTTATGTATATATTAAAGTATTCTCATTTTTTAATTTATTAAAACCTCCATTTAATCTCTACGTAATTATTGTTAGCAGTCGTGAGGATGGAGGGTTTAGATATACCTCAAGAGTAATTATAATATTTTTGCTCTTAGATTTAATTAAAAAATGTTATAGAAATAAAATAAATTAAAATATTTTTATTTTGAAATAAGTTATTGTTTTTGGGCATGTGGTATTGGTAAGCCATGGTACTGGCCCATGGTATTGTAACAATTAAAAGCCTAGATCCATAATATAATAATGAAAAGTCTAGATGGCCCATGGTATTGATAAGCCATGGTAGTAGCCCATAGTATTATAATTTTCTTCCCTCCTCTCCCTCACTATCTTTCTCTTGTGGGTATTGGCCCATGGTATTGTATAAAGTCTACTTAGAAGTTAATAATATCCATGGTAAATATTCATGATTAAAAATCTTGTCATATTGTAAATATTAAGTTTTTATCCGCTTATTAATTAAATTTATAGATGGAACACATCTATATTAATTGTTGCAAATATATTTATTACATAAAATCTAATATTACAATATTATATGCTACTCAATATTTATAACCAGCCCCACCTAATAAATAGTGGCTAGGGGTGGGGAGAAATACTAATTAAAATGTAATATTATTAAATTTTACCTAATATTTCACCTCACTCATTCTACTCAATATTTCACCTCACTCCTACTAATTTTATTGAGCACCTTCCATTATATTGAGTTTACCTTCCTACAACAAACTTGAATGCAACTAAATATAAAGAAACCCACCTAATAAATAGTGGCTAGGGGTGGGGAGAAATACTAATTAAAATGTAATATTATTAAATTTTACCTAATATTTCACCTCACTCATTCTACTCAATATTTCACCTCACTCCTACTAATTTTATTGAGCACCTTTCATTATATTGAGTTTACCTTCCTACAACAAACCTGAATGCAACTAAATATAAAGAAACGCCAAGAAATTTAGGGGTGGGGAGAAATACTAATTAAAATGTAATATTATTAAATTTAACTTAATATTTTAGGTCACACACCACCCTAAATGTTATATTCTACCCAATATTTCACCTCACTCCTACTAATTTCATTGAGCACCTTCCATTATATTGAGTTTACTTTCCTACAACAAACCTCAATGCAACTAAATATAAATTTACCTTATTACAGAAAGGCCACGAAATTTAGCTCGTTATTAATTGAATCCTCTGCTTCCTTTACCTATTTTTCTTTGTTACTCAATGAATCGGCAATTTTTTTTCTTTTTTTTTTTAAATTAATTTTTTATTTTAT
The DNA here is from genome assembly GCA_031772625.1 of Pinus tabuliformis. Lineage (NCBI taxonomy): Eukaryota > Viridiplantae > Streptophyta > Pinopsida > Pinales > Pinaceae > Pinus > Pinus tabuliformis. The sequence continues at coordinate 634,931,743 of CM062818.1, read as the reverse complement.
TTTAAAGTAACTTTACACATATCTTCCGCATATACAATATATATTAGCTGACACATATATTTTTTTTAATGTAACATTACGTTAGGTGACAACATCTTGCTCATATTTTTTTTAATTTTTTTTTAATGTAACATTACGTTACATGACATCATCTCGCTCATCTTTTTTTAATATATCTTTTTTAATGTAACATTACGTTATGTATCATCTCCCTCATATTTTTTCAATATTTTTTAATGTAACGTGTGTCAACATCTCCCTCATATTTTTTAAATATCTTTTAATGTAACATTACGTAACGTGACAACATCTCCCTCATATACTAGGTTATAGAGCGCCTCTCAGCGCAATAATAAATAATAAAAAAGGTGTTAAATTTACGATATACTTGTTAAAGTTTTCTATTGGGTCACACCCAAATGGAGTGTAACCTTTTATTGTTTTTTGTCACTGATGAATATAACTTATTCATTAAGAATTCGGTGGTTTTCCATCCTATCGCATAAACTGAGCGGCCGCGTAGAATGACACTATTGATGTAATGACGTTATAACATGCATATGATCTCACAAAATTCAGAGAAATGAAAAAGAAGATTCAATTTTTCGAACTTGCTAATTGATGGGAAACCAAGCGCGGATTTTCCCATTCTCACAATCTAACCAAGTTAATAATGATGTGAACTCCCCTATTTTATCGTTGGATTATGTTTATCATTGTATTTTTTAGTGGCTTCCACATGTGGCATGGGACTATTTGTAATCGATTTTAGTTTTTAATATTAATTCGTTTTCAAAATACCTAAAGATTTTAGTTCTTATTTCATTTCATATGGTCGCTCAATCTATCGCATAGATGTGGTGATTCTCAAGACCAATAAGATTTTTTATCATTTTATTTGGCTTGTTCTCGAGGCAAGAGAGTATGCAAAAAGGCTATATTGTTTATATTGTTTATATAATTTATTTATTAAAATGATTTAATTGATTCGATATTTTTCAAACCCAAAATAATGTTGGTATTAGTTCATTGGCATTAAATTTTGTGGTTTATATACATATCTTGGCACGTACTAGCCACATGGATTTCTGCATGTTCTCATCATGTGCATGTATTACTCGTGAACATGTGAACCATAAATAGACCGTGTACCACCTATGAACTAGACCTGGACCTAGTGCTTATTTTGCTGGGCTGAATAAGATCCTTGACCATGTACTACCTGTGAACCAGACCTAGACCTTATACTTCTTTTGTTGGGTTTTGCTAGGCTAAATAATATCTTGGACCATGTACTACCTGTGAACCAGACTTGGACCTCATGCTTATTTTGCTTAGCTTTTCTATGTTGAATAATATCCTGAACCATGTACTATTTGTAGACCTAGACCTGGACCTGAATTATTTTGTGGTGTTTGAATTGCATATCCTACATTGTTCTGAGTTTCGGTACATCAATGGGAGTTCCAAGTTTTGGTACATCATCTCTTGTTCCAACTTTTGGTACATCCCAAGTTTTCCTGACGTTTAGACCTTATGAAGCACACATTTATGAAGAAATTCAAGAGGCACCAATTGCAAGAAATGCTACATCTAAGGTAGAACCAGTTTCCTTAGTTTACCATCCAGTGGACTCTGCATCTGAGCAAGGAGCACTAGAAGCAAGATAGGCAAAGAACACATCAATGATGGCAAAGTTAGGTTCCATTCATTCTTGTAGTATACTAGCTTTACCGCCATTGGTAGCATAGGAGCTTGATCATGAACCAATAGTAAATCTAGCTATTGATTTGGAACCACTAGCACCCTTTCCTATTCCAAAAGAAAATTCATATCCATATGAAGATGTGAAGCCAGTTCAAGTTTACCACGAAGTTTATATGTAACCATCATAGCCAACATCTTTGCTAGTCTCATATTCCTTGCTACCACCCTAACCAGTAGTAACAATGTCAATGGGAGTAGTATCATAGCAAGCATCAACTAGGATGGCAAAAAAGGGACATGCAACTGCAAATGAACTAGTGTACTACCCAGTGGAAGCAACAGAAAGGAAGACAATTGATCGACCAACACCAGAGGCAAAGGTGGAAGCAATTTCATATCCGATTATTGGTGCATTATCAATAGCATAAGTAACCATTTGACCAACATCAAGGCAAGAAACAACTAGAGTAGGGGTAACAGGAGGAAAGGTGGGAGTATAAGCTCAATGGGAGAGATAGTTACCGAAATCTTAACAGAACTGAGTCAAATACTAACTATGATATAGAAAATCAACCATTACTAACCATGCATGTTTTAATGCAGGCTTGCCTTAGTCACTATTTTGGAGAAAAATTTTCATGCCAGATCAACACTCTATATGCCACTATATGTCTTGTCTTCCAGTCCAATCGTCCGAAATCAGGGTGTTTATCTTGTGTGTACTAGAATATTTTCTTTCTTGGTAATTTTCTTTGTATGCACTTGCCTTTACCGAGCTTCTTGTGCTTGAAGGTGATAGTTTGAGACAATAGTATAGGCAGAAAGAAGGCAAAAAACAACCCCTACTAGTCATCAGGCTCTGTGCACCATCTTTAGGTAAGGAATAATTCAATGCAGAGAAGTAATACTAGTTTCACCCTACTCGCATTCTCAATTTCTTTTTATATTGTGAATGATATAATACTTACTGTACCAGTTGGATGATGTCGAATGTTATTGAATGTCTCAATTTTGTTTCTGCTTTTATGCCTGCTTAGATATGTTTTGGATGATGAGGTTCTAGATGTCGAATAATATTAGTCCAACATTTAGGTAGAAGCAGGTTAGTGCCCATGATAGGTGCTTGAGTTTGTACCCTCAATCTCAGTTAGTCACATTCATACCAGGTTGGGGATCCCTCTTTCCTAGCTAGAGAGAAAGAAAGAAGGAAGGCTATCCTTAGTGTTTTATTTCTTTATGTAGCATTCTATTCATTTTATTCTTGTTTTTAGAATATTCTATCGACATCTCAACGTACTAGCTTTCGAATGATATAAAAGAGGCTTGGTGTGGGATATCGATCCCTTTCATCATCTCCTTCACCTAATGCATCAAACACTAGATCTAATACTGATAAGGTTGATGGTTACTCCATGATCCCGTTGTTACCCATACGGGTTCAACAATCTCGTAGAAAGCTTTGTAGCGGGCTCATTGTTGCATAGTTGTACTTGGACCCACACACAAAATATCAACCAGGGAGTACGTAGTAGCATGCAAGTCCATGTGCCTATCTCATATGTTTTTCATATTAATTTTGTTTATAATATTTACTTTTTTTAACTAATCTTTTCATTTTTAATTTTATTTATTATTTAATTTTAAGAATAGAGCAAGCGTGCATAAAATTTGCCTCCAAGTTCATGGTGCATAGACTCTTCATGGTGATGGGAAAAATATATGTCACCTTTGTCTTGAAGGGTTTTCCTTCTAGTAGTTTGACAAGAGCCATAACTAGTTCCAAGCTTCCAAATTTAGTAGATACAACTTACCTAGTTCCCTCATGATCTGAAGATATATCAAAATATCGATATGTTCCATATGGTATGTTAGATTCTTTTTGAATACCTAGTAGAAAGGAAACATGTATATGTGGAATACATTGGTGACTACTGCTTTGTTTGCTTGCATACTTTTGTGTTATTATAATATCTACATTAAATTATTTTTCTATGTAATGTAACTATATTCATATAAATCTTCAGGTTGATGATGTAGGTTGTAGTTGTGTTATTGAATTAAACAGGAAGGCAAGATAGGATAAAGGTCAGTACAAAAGTCAGGTGGGTATGACCCAACAACTTACTTTATGGCGGGAATAAGATATGACGCTTTCAGAACATGGAAATGATAATAAAACCCGGTATGATAGAATTAGAAAAAACAAACATTGGCATGCTTTTACTTACACTATTATGTTTTTTTTGGTTGCGTCCATGCTCGAATCAATAAGAACTTGATTTCAAGATTGATCAAAGGCCCATCTGGTGGAACAAACGCAAAGTTTGATTGGAACTGATACTATAAAACCCTTGCAGTCGCTATTTTTTATTAATAAAACCTCATACTCATACGTGGGTGAAAGCATGAAGATGGGTTACACTTTTTGGCCAATTGTGGTGATGAAATTTCACGTTTTTCCTCTTTTATCGAATCGAAGCCCTCAAAATTCATATAATCAATGTGAATTTTGATTCAGAGTAAAAAGAAAAATTGTGGAGAATTATGTTTTTGTTCTAATGATATTTTTCACAAACATATTTAGTGTCGTATAATATGTCAATTTTCTATTAAATGAAATGTTAATCCTTGCAAACTTTCACACATCTTAAGAGGTATGCAAGTATTCACATGGCATAACTTAGTCTAAAATATGTAATTTTAAAAATTTATATATATGAGCATGATCTACATGGAGAGAGCTATGTTTTTCATATTAATTTTTTTTTTTTTTTTGAAAAAATGTATTTTTTATTATTTCTGGAAGTTCGTGAAGTAATATTTCAATTGCATTTTTTAGACACATGGGTTCACATAAGGTTTTTCAACTATTTAAATAAATTGAAAAACCAAAAGTACCTTTTTAAAGAGGACTTGTAAATGAAGATAGTGGTATTTTTTGAAATTTTTTGGTAGTGTATATTTTACGATAATAATTTTTTATTCAACTTCTTTAAAACAGTTAAAAAGAATTCAAGCATTATATTTAAAAGAAATTAGATGAAAAATATCATATTAATTCAATAATGTCAAAATCATATGTCATTATTTATCCGAATGGAAAATGGCATTCAACCATGGTATTCATCCACCCATGGAATTTACCTGTGGTATTGTAAGCGACATCCACCCATGGTATTCATCCACCCATGGTATTTATCCACCCATCGAATTTACCCACAGTATTATAAGTGGCATCCACCCATGGTATTTTTCCATGGTATTATAAGTGGCATCCACCCATGGTATTTTCCCATGGTATTATAAGTGACATCCACCCTTGATATTAATCCTCCCATGGTATTTATGCACTCATGGAATTTACCCATGGCATTGTAAGTGGCGTCTACCCATGGTATTCATTCACCCATGGTATTTACCCACCCATGAAATTTACTTGTGGTATTGTAACCAAAATGACTATAAGTAACAAGTCACATTTTGTAAAGGGACAAATTGTCCACCACAATGTAGCTTTACAGTTATTCTTTGTTTTAATTAAAAAAGAAAGTTTCTTTGTGTTTTTTCTTTTTTGTACTCCTCTTTTCTTCTATAATTTCATAATTTTTTAGATCTTGGTGGCCTCTCCCCATGATCTAGATCATTGGTATCATATTTAGATTACGACTCCATGGGAATGAGTGTTTGAAGCATATTCCAGTTTCAAAATTTTGTAGCAATCTTCAGAAAACTTCATGCAATTCCTACTAACTCCACAAAGAATTCTAGAAGGTGCAAAATAGTTCATTTGAAATTATTTTCCGATATCTCAAATGAGTTTTTTAAAGAATTTTATTTTGGTTCCCGATTTGAGAGATATGAGCAATTGAAGTTACATATGTATGGAACATTACGTGGTCATGCATACCATGAGTTTCTTCAATTATTTTCACACTCCACATGTCACGAAATTTCAAGTTTCTTATATCATTGGAAATATCTCTTCAATACCTCAAATGGGTTTTTGACGAAATTTCATTTCATCACCTATAGAAGAAGTTATCAACAAAGTTCTAGCAAGAGATCTATAATGTGAAAGAAGCCTTTATAAGATCTCATTGGATAGGAGAATCTACAACACCCATGGTGAATTTTGTTACAAGTTTGTAACACATTTATAGTTCAATTACATCTCTGGTATGGCTTGGTTTTGTACCCCACCGAGAATCCATGATTTTTTATAACTGGAGTAGCATTCAGATCGGTTTCCCTTTAAATACATGCCCTTCCACCCCGCTTTAGTAGGAACCTACTTCATATTCATCAGTTTTAGCATAGCAGCATCTAGCTTGGGTTTTTTGGAAGTGTTCCCTCCCACTACAGGCTATGTAGGCACTTGTTACTTCATCAACAGTGAGCATCAAGTTTATGGCTCAACCACACAAAATCCTTGTCATCGAAGTCCATTTGCTACACTGCACACTCTTAGTATCATAGTTTGTCACAATAATTACATGGTATATCTATCCTCGGATATTCATTTTTCATGGTTATGGGTCATCTACAAACCCACGCTTCATTGAAGTCCATTTTCTACGTTGCACATTGTTCATATCAAAATTGGATACAAGCATTACATGGTATCTCTATCCTCATATCTTCGTTCATCATGGTTATGGGTTATCCACACAAAACCCTTCTCTTCAGTGGCTCTTCATATTCAACAAAGGCTTCACACGAGGGAACTTCATGCAATGGGGACCATGGATTCTTAAGGAGGGAGGAATGATCTGAATGGAAAATGGTATCCACCCATGGTATTCATCCACCCATGGAATTTTCCCATGGTATTGTAACTGGCATCCACCCATGGTGTTCATCCACCCATGGAATTTACCCATGGTATTCTAAGTGCATTCCACCCATGCTATTCATTCACTCGTGGTATTTTCCCATGGTATTGTAAGTGGCATCCACCCCTTGTATTCATCCCCCATGGTATTTATCTATTCATGGAATTTACACATGGTATTGTAGGTGACATTCACCCATGGTATTTACCCACCCATGTAATTTACATGTGGTATTGTAACAAAAAAAGACTATACGTAACAAGTCACATTTTGTAAAAGGATAGATTGTCCACCACAATGTAGCTTTTACATTTATTCTTTCTTTTAATAAAAAAAAATTTCTTTGTGGTTTTTTTTATTGTGTGTTCTCCTCTTTCTTCTGGTATTTCATAATTTTCTAGAACTTAGGGGCCTCCCCGAAGATCCGGATCAATTGTGTAGAGGATTCCTTCATGAATCCAATGTGATCAACTCTGCCACTCGATGACAAATCTAGCCCTAAGTATGTTAGGGTACAAAAAGGAGTTACAGGAAATTTTGCATAAGAGGTGCTCAACTTTCTGATTTTAGGACTTAAGAGGCTCAATTGAGCGCTTAAAGTACTCGATCAAGCGCCTAAATTTTAAATTTAAATAGCTTGATCAAACCATTTACGTGGTTAATAGGAGCTCGATAAAGCCTTTATAAAATAAATTGAATTATCTAAAATTAAACATCTAAAATTCCAAATCTTGTTATAATTATTGTTATAATGTCATGTAAAAACCTTATTAAATTTAATATTAATATTAAAAGAATATTACTGGTATTTCATAATTTTCTAGAACTTAGCAGCCTTCCCGAAGATCCAGATCAATTGTGTAGAGGATTCCTTCATGAATCCAATGTGATCAACTCTGCCACTCGATGACAAATCTAGCCCTAAGTATGTTAGGGTACAAAAAGGAGTTACAGGAAATTTTGCATAAGAGGTGCTCGAATTTCTGATTTTAGGACTTAAGAGGCTCGATTGAGCGCTTAAAGTACTCGATCAAGCGCCTAAATTTTAAATTTAAATAGCTCGATCAAACCATTTACGTGGTTAATATGAGCTCAATAAAGCCTTTATAAAATAAATTGAATTATCTAAAATTAAACATCTAAAATTCCAAATCTTTTTATAATTATTGTTATAATGTCATGTAAAAACCTTATTAAATTTAATATTAATATTAAAAGAATATTATTATTATTATTATTATTATTAAATTAAATGATGATATGATATTAATAAAAAAATTAATATTAATATATTTTAATGTTAATATTAAATTTATTAATTTTGGATTAAGATAGTATTATTATCTTTAATATAATATAAAATTCATTATATTATAATATATACTAGCACAACCACATTGATAAATGTGATATAGTTGACCATTAACACAAAAAGAGTCATACAATCTGACTCAATATATCTTAATTTTATTTAACCTATTTCCGTTATAAATATAACATAATAAAATATATAATAGTTTTAAAATCCTGAAGCAATCAAAACCTAAAGCTACCTTTAATGAAATAAAACCTAAATAGTTTCAATTGGAAGACATGAAGCACGCTATGAAACTTTGATGGAGCTAACTCGAACATTAATATTTTGGAAAATTTTAGATAATATTTCCATGGAAAACTATAATGTTACCTCCAGGTAAATGTACAACACACATTTTAAATCTTTCATTTTGAATATGTATTAAATAAAATAAATAAATTGTTGTACGGCATAAGAATAATATATATATATATATTGTCAAGGTATTTTGAAAATATTGAAATATAGAGTGAGAGAGTGGGAGAGAAGGGTAAGAGAGAGAGGGGGGGACACAAAGATGGAGAGAGGGAGAGGAGGAGAGAGTCTTTGAGAAAGAGAGGGAGCTCGAGAGAGGAAGAGGAAGAGAGAGTCTCCAAGAAAGAGACGGAACTCGAGAGATGGAGTTGGTGGAAATGATAAGGTACGATGAAGTTCAAGACATATAGAGAGAGAAAGGTGGAGAGAGAGAGAGAGAGTGTGTGGCAAGGGAGAGATGAGTGTGTATGTTTGGGGGTGAGATCGAAAGACAAAGAAGGAGATATGGAGAGAATGGGGACAGAGAATGAGAGGGGGGGGGGAGATGGTCAACAGAGTTGCAAGATGAAGCTCGAGAGAGAGAAAGAGAGAGTGAGTGAGTGACAAGGGAGAGAGACGGAGGGAGGTGAGAGAGAATGGAAGAGAGAGAGGACTTGAGAGGGAGGAGAGAGAGAGATGGGGTTGGAGTGGGAGAGACAAGGAGGTAATACGAAATACATATATAGAGATAGAGAGGGAGTGACAAGGGAGATGGAGAGAGAGAGATAGGGAGTGACAGGGGATATGGACAGAGAGGGAGAGAGGAGAGTAGGAGTGAAGAGAGATAGAAGGGGAGATAGAGGGAGATAAGGGGAAGAGAGAGAGAGAGGGAGAGGGAGAGGGAGGGAGATATATCTAGATTTGGAGAAGAAATGTGTATGTTTTTGTGGTGATATAAAGAGATGAAGAAAGAGATATAGAGGGAGATGGAGATATATATTGAAGGGGTAGAGAGGGAAAAAGAAAGAGATAGAGGGAGGGAGGGAGAGACAATTAGATATGAAGAGAGAGAGTGTATGTTTTTGGGGGGTGAGATAGAGAGACAAATAAGGATAGATGGAGGGAGAGATCAATATAGATGGAGAGGGGAGAGAAAGGGAAGAAAAATTCTTTCACTATATGCATTGATTTCAGTGTACAGATGTTGATTTCTAATCCTGTTTGATTTCTTGCAAATTGGATGCATTTATTTCTGTGCAGATGTTGATTAATAATTCTATTTCATTTCTTGTATTAGATGCATTAATTTTGTTAAATATGTTATTTTATAATATTATTTGATTGAGATTTCATTAGATGCAATGATTTCAGTGTAGGTATTGATTCCTAATCTTATTTGATTGCTAGCAATAGAGGCATTAACTTCATTGTAGACATTGATTTATAATCATATTTGATTACTTGCAGCATTAGATGCATTGATGTTAGTGTAGACGTTGATTTACAAGGTGTTGATTCCTAATCTTATTTGATTGCTAGCAATAGAGGCATTAAATTCATTGTAGACATTGATTTCTAATCCTATTTGATTACTTGCAGCATTAGATGCATTGATTTTAGTGTAGATGTTGATTTACAATCCTTTTGATTGTTTGCATTATATGCATTGATTTTAGTGTGGATGTTGATTTCTCATCCTATTTGATTATTTGCATTAGATGCATTGATTTTAGTGAAGATGTTGATTTTAGATAAATGATGTAACTGGATATATAGTGTAGATTATTTTAAATGTAATTAGTTTAACATTGTGCATTGATTTCACTATAAGCACAAAAAAATTATTGACAACATGCATTGTGACTAAGATTTTGTAGATAACCTCAAACAAAATAAAATCAACAAAACTTGTATTCGTAACTTTTACATCTCCATAGCTTTTAAAATTAAATTTATAACTTATTTCAATCAAATTTAAGTTTTTAAAAATTGAATAAAACTTTGATTTCCATCGGAAGGAATTGATTGAAATACTTGGATAACTACTTGTAAATTTAGGAAAATTAATAACAATATATAAAATTATAGAAATGTTGTCATATATTATTGTTTGCCTATATATTAAATTTCAATGCCATTGACTTATATCATGTTATGACTAAGCTCTTGTAGGTAATCTCAAAATAAATAATGTTGAATAAAACCTATTTTTTGTTTACATGATATTTTTTAATATTAAAATTGATTTGAATCATATTTTTGTTTTTTAATTAAACCTTGGGATAATAAATTTATGGAAATACTTAAAAACATTGTCCATGCATTGTGGTATATGTGTGGGTCACACAAATTTTCATATATATATATATATATATATATATATATATATATATATATATATATATATATATACGGATGACTTTATAATTCAAATAATTTATTTGAAAATTGAATTGTAATAACATACGTGTTGATTGCACTAAAAGACACTCTCTACAAGCCAATATGAAGCATGATTGGAATTATTTCCATGTTCAATATTAAATTGATACATGATACTTTTTAGTTCATCTTAAGTGTCAAAGTGACTTGCATCATAACTTTTAAGATTGTACTTATTTTCTTAGTCTATGAATCTCGAAATCAAAATTGAACATATATTTTACTAATAAAAGTTATAGTATATAGAAAAATTATTAAATTAGCGAATTAATTTTAACAAATCCATTTAAACTTCAAAAATTAATGAGCATCCATAAACAAGATTAATACAAATCCATAAAGTGAAATAATACGCATCCATAAACTAAAATAAAGTCCATGATGCAGATTAATAAATTGTCCATGTATGAAAATAGACAAAGTATGTATCACCTATGTGAATATTCCCTATGAAATGAGCCTGAAAATATACAAACTATGACACTCTAAGTACCACTAGAACTCCTATGTGAGCTTTGTCATGCATGGTAAGTGTCCATAAGCTGGGACTGCAATATAACACATTCAAATTCAAACTAGTTAGATCACTATTTGTAAACATATATACATGAATCTACTAACCTCAGTCGATTCTAAGTGCAATTCCAATATGATGGGGGTCTAATCATGAATCTAGGTTTAGTGCTCCCCTGCATGTGGCTCAATGAATGGGACATGCATCATAAGTGTCTCTAAACACAACATCTCACTCATGTCTCCACATAAAAGTGGCATCAACGTCACTTTGCATATGGGCCTATGTACAAAATGGTAAGGAAAAATTATAATTAGTCTACAAATTAATCAACATATTTATGTAACTTAAAAAATGAAATGTTTAAATTTTAGGAATAAATAAGTTTACCTCAATTATTGGTCCATGTGGTTGTACATAATGGCTCTCCTCTACATTAGTGAACACATAATGTGGAGGTAGAGGTAGAGGAGAATCCATGGAAATTTGCTCCAGTTGAGGATACCCTGACTGATCAATTTCCCCCTCAAATGACCTCATAAGCTCATCCATGTAGCTTAGATGTGTCTACATGTTATCATGAACTTACTGATATGAATGATGAAATATATTACAAAATAGAAATTTTAATATAAATAATTATGCACAATTTGACAATAAGAGTCAAAGTTTCATAGAAATATGTACCTGGTTTGTGTCACGCGGGCCATTCGCCCTCCAAGTCTCATGAATGGCATCATAATACATATATGTATGTGTCAAAATCTGATCAGAGGGTAAGTTCCCAAGAAATGCATCATCATATAAGGGCACTGGTGGGTGACGAGGCAATGGTGGTGGTCTCTGTATCTCTCCATGCAATGAATCATGCGCACTAGCCAATGATACCTCGATGTTGTCTAAAATAGTTTCATGTGTCTCATCACTACGTTGTGATAACTCCTTTAGCTCTCTAGGTAATACCATGCTCCAAGCGGTAGTGTCAAGAATCTCTGAGGTGGTGGTATATTCCTAGGGTCCCTATGATCCCCATTGCGCTAATAGGTACGTACCCTACTGGAACAAAAAAATGAGATCCGGTATAAATTTAATCCAGCCTCATAATGTAACACAAACTCAACATATAAATGCTTGGAAAAATAAAATGCGACCTAGTCATGGTTGGGGAACTTGCCTCAAACTCCAAAGGATCTATCATACACAAAATAAGTTGCATGAACATTATTAAAATATCTCAGTGGGATTGGACCTTTATGTCTAGCAAGTTATCCGGAGAGATGTCGAACAACTCCCCATGGACATCAATGTCCTTGGCTGCCTCTTTCACCACCTCCAAATAATATTAGCCTCTAACCTCATGCCTCTTAACCCTATGTATGAATTGTAATATGTGGCTATGTGGGCCCAACCTACGCTATTTCTCGATCAACCTAGTCATGTTATCCAGCATCAAAGAAAATGCAAGGCGAGTCAGTGAATTGGCAGGGATATTGTTTATCTTTGTTATGATCATGTATGATGGGTTGCAACATCATCCAATTGATATGAGTTGTAGCATCATCCCATAGAGGGATCGATGTTGCACTCTTTCCTCAGCTTCGCCCTGTTGAGGACTTGTAAACCATAAACATAATTTAACATATATATAATTAAGAAACAAGAAGCATAATAACATATGCATGAAATTCAAACGCATCGGTTGAAAAAAATTTAAAAATTAAAGACAATTTCAAGACATAAACACATAAACTTTAAAGAGGATTTCAAAATGCAGGAGGTGTAACTAAGGTGGGTGAAGACGGTCCACTAAATGTACAAGCATGGTCATGAATAGAGACAAAAACACTGCCTCTGACACTATGAATGGTGTCAGAGGCAGGATATATTAAGGGAATATGAACTCTTGGTGGGCTACATGATCTATCACAAGCCCGACCACGTATAATAGATCCTCTCCCACTACGATGGCATAACTCAACATATTACATATAATGCATATTATACATATAAACCAATCCAAGAAAAAAATATGACAGAAAAACCATTTCTAAACTCAAGCAGAATAATCTTGCCTGGATTCCTAAAATTTAGAGTTCAATTTATGATAATTTATCAACCAAAGTGCATTGAGTTCCATGTAAATAAAATTGAAAGAAGTGATCAAATCTACCCACACACTTTTTCTCATTTCTAAATAATGCATTTTATTCATAGCACAACTATATGTAAATATATAAGTAAAAAAATGAAATAAACCTATTTTAAAAAATAATATAATTTCATGCCAACCAAGTACTACAATAGACTTTACATTCTTAATGTTTGACTTTGACACATGACATATATTAGGTTCGAGCACATGAAGACAATGTTTCTTGTACAACACACTACATAATGAAACAATATGGTAAAAATTAGAAAAGAGTCTAAATGCTTTTATTCACTAGACCAAATGCCCTTTTTATGATGGATTTAATTTACCTATCAATGATGCTTTGTTGAACATGAAATTATATATATATATATATATATATATATATATAAATATAATTATGCTATGTTAAATGTTATAGTTATAGTTATATTATGTTATAGTTATGCACAATGTACATGTTACATTATGTTATGTTATGAATTATGTTATGTTACATGTAATATCCCTTTGTTTTTGTTATGTTATGTCTTATTATATGTAGACCAACGTATTGGAATAAATGATGGTAAAACTATGTTTGGTTGAAATGCAATGTGAACAATAAAGTTATTAAGATGTAATAAATACATATATTATTAAAAAATAAAAGATTAGGATTGCTTGGGAATGAGATACTAGAGTCAAGATATTCTTGTGGAAAATTTGCAAAATCTCATTTATAGATGAGATTGATATAAAAATTCCATATTAAAGACTTCCTAAAAATCCCTAGGAGGTGAAAAATAATATCTAATGGGATAGCAGAGAGAGACCCATTAAATCACTTAGCTAGATAAAGTCATTAAGTGTGGGTGGAATTAGTGTCACAGGAGAGAAAAGCGGACTTTAAAGAAAATAAAATAGAAAGAAGAGCCTTGGCAAGTTGGTTGGAAGTCCCACGAAAGCGGGACACCACTAAGGAAAAATTTTCTCTGGAAGAGAATGTATAAAAATACAGTATTAAGGGATCAAAAGGGTTGTTGGTTCCCTGGAAAGTAAATCTCATCTCAAGGGGGAATAGAGGACTCAATTAAAGGTTGGGACGAAAGTGACTCACCTAAGTGCAGTCCAGTTTGTAACTACAGTTAGAAGTTCTAAGAATATATCTAAAATTATGGTTACATGAAAATTCTGAATGTGTTGATTTTTCACTAAACATGAAAGTAGTATTGATTGTGCTCGTTAGTTGTTCAAGTAAATTTATATTTATATAATGTGTGTATTTTCATAGTTATTGTGCATGTATGAGTAAAATGGCTAGCTAGGTATGAGTATGCATGTGAATAGTAAAATAACAAGTACAATATGAATCTATGGATATTTAATCATTCATGAAGGAATTATACGAAGACACTTGTTTTAAGAAAATATTATATGCAGAACAATGTAAAAAGGAGATACTATGGATGCTTGGCACATATATTGTTCTTTTTCTTTTAAGTTTTTTCACTACGGTGTGTTACCGTAAATTTTTATTGAGTACAGGGTTACATGTGCATGCATGGGTCAGATTGGTTATAGTCTAGGGTACATAAACTTCCCTCTGCATTGTTGAGAAACAATTGGTAGAAGAGGGAATTGCATAAATGAAATATGGGATGAGACATAAATAAGAAAGGAAAATTGAACAAAAATTTGTGAACCAAGGGAAGGGAAATTGGTATACCGGTTGATATGAAAAGTATCTATGGGTGTGTTGTCCACACACTCGAATAGTGCAGTCATTGTTTAGATTCCCTCAAGCTAACAGAAGGAATAAAGTAGCTAAAGTGGAATTGAAATTCCAAGGATTGACACCAAGTTGTGAAAAAGGCAGAGAAATTATTTCATTACTAGCGATGTCACGAGAACCCTCCGAATGAATAGTGTATTGAAACATAGATTTGAAAAAAAAATCATTGCACATAATTACTATATAACACTTGATATAGAACTCATCTAGAAGGAAACATTCCATAGTGGATACATAGTAATAAATCATTTTAAGTATTTATAAACGATTAGAACAAGGCCTTTCACATTTAAATATTCGATATAGATAAATGGATCTATGGGATTTACTGAACATTATGAGTACATACATAAAGGAAACAAAGGGTAAATAAATTGGTTGCCAATCATATTAGTAGTAAAACTAGAGTGAACAACAAGAAAAGAAAAATAAAAACTTTTTGAGATTGAATTTGAAATATATAAGTATTTCACCCATAAGCCACCGTCGTATACAAACACTAGACAAAATTGGAAGACATAAAACCTAGCATTCATATGAAAATATTTGCATAGAGAATTTTCTTATATAACTCATGGAATAAGGAACTATATAACCACAGTGAGGAAAATTTGAGAATGCATTTCACCAGAAGAAAATAAATTGACAGAAACTTCATAGTGGGAAGTCTTGAGTCAAGCTCATTTACTAGTTGTAGGTGTGAAACCCCTCTTATGTATTCACATACATTAAACAATTAAAAGCAATTTTATACCAACAAATGGTTCCAGTTCCTAAGTCCATGGTCAAACTGGAAAAACAAAGGAAGCTAGTAGCGTCCCTTAACAAGGGAAATTTACATTGAGCAAGAAATGAAACGATTATCCCTTTTATGCGTGAACTATTCCTCCAAGAAGCAGAAGTTATACAAGGGAACTAACATGGGAAATATTAGGAGAAGTTAACTAGTGTGAGACAAAAACTAGCTATCTCTTGGACTTTAAAGAAAAACCCTGAGCCTACAGGTATTGAAGTTACCTGCAATAGTGGAACCCAGTTATTGAGAACCTTGTTTGTGAAAATAGAAAAAGCATAATTGAATAGAAAAAAATTATAAATCACCATAATCAGTTAGATACCTATTGAGGATGAGTTTCTGTTGGAACACCCTATTTTCCTAGAACATGCAACGAAGAGAAAAATTATTATTATTTGGTGGAAGCTGAGCTATAACTTTGGAGATTATCAAGACCATACACAAGGAAATAGATGAATAAAATCAATTAATTATGAGTACCTATACCCACACCGAGAAAAAAAATGGAATTGTAAGCTCCTTATCTTAAGAATTTTTGGAAGGACCATCAGCAGAAGAAGTTCAGAAAGGGAATTTTAAATTAGCGAGCATAGTCTCAAACTGTGTCAAAACCCATGGATATGAACAATAAAAATATTAGTGGGGTTAAGGAGAAAGATTCGTTGAAGTGATGGAGGTTTGGTGAACCACACCTATTAATATATTTCCCGCATAATCCCAGATCCATTCAGAATATTCATGTTGTCCATGCAGAAACAACTATGAATGACGTTGCCAAAAACATTTCTAGGATAAGTGTCACACCAGAAGATAGACAGGTTGAGCATCAATCTACTATGATTGAGATTGAAGGTACCATTCTAAACTAGTCTATTTCTATTTTAATAGATCCAAGGGCTACTTTATGTTACATTAGTCCCTTTTTTGTGGAAAAATCTGAATTAAAACCAGAAAGATTTAAAACTACATGGTTGGTACAACTAGCAACTAGCACAAAAAGAAAGGTAACTAGCCAAGTAAGATGGTGTCTCATCAACCTAAATGGTTTTTCTTCAGAAGTAAATTTAAACATCCTTCATCTAGGTTTCTATGATGTATTAATAGGCATGGACTGGTTGGAGAGACATGGAGATGTTATAAATTGTTCAAAGGAAATAGTAAGTTGTGTGACTCAAGATGTCTAAACTCAATTAATTAAAGGGATACCAAAACCAATATTAGTTACATGAATTTCAACATTACAGCTGAAAAGGACTGCCAAGGAAGGGTGTCAGTTATATATGGTGCAAGTGGAAGTTAATGAGCATGCAACATAAAAGAAAAATTTGGAGAAACTTCCAATCATTACGAAATTTCAGGATGTTTTACCAGAAGAAATTCTGGGTTTACCTCCTTGTAGAGATATAGATTTCTCCATCGAGATAGTACTAAGCTAAACTCCCATATCTAGAGCTACTTATATAATGAGCACACTGGAGTTAGTGGAATTAAATACGCAGTTGCAGGAGTTAATAGACAAGGGCTAATTAGACCCAGTGTCTCATCATGGGGGGCTCCTGTGTTATTTGTCAAGAAAAAAGATAGAACACTTAGAATGTGCATTGGCTATTGGAAATTAAATAAGTTAACTATAAAAAATAAATACTCGCTGCCATGCATTGATGATTTGTTCGATCAAGTGTGGATTTTCAAAATTTGATTTAGGGATCAGGTATCACTAGTTGAGAATAAAGGATGAATTGTTACCATTCGGTCTTACTAACGAACTAGAAACCTTTATGTGTTTAATGAATAGTGTCCTCAAAAAATATATTCATAAATTTGTGCCTATATTTCTAGATGATATTTTAGTGTATTCCAAGAATCAAGAGGAATATAGGGAATGTATGAGATTAGCGTTGAAAATTTTAAGGGAAAATCAACTATATGCAAAACTTAGCAAATGAGAGTTTTATAAGGATAGAATACAATATTTGGGTTATGTTATTTCGGAAGAGTGTCTATTTGTGGATGATAAGAAGGTTAAATATATTCTGAATTGGCCCATACCAAAGGATGTGTCAGCTATACGCTCATTCATGGGAATCATAGGATATTCTG
Organism: Pinus tabuliformis; assembly: GCA_031772625.1. Taxonomy (NCBI): domain Eukaryota; kingdom Viridiplantae; phylum Streptophyta; class Pinopsida; order Pinales; family Pinaceae; genus Pinus; species Pinus tabuliformis. The sequence continues at coordinate 634,913,835 of CM062818.1, read as the reverse complement.
AATATTTATAGAAGGATTCTCTAAACTGGCCTACCCAATTACATCCTTACAGAAGAAGGGAATAAGAATTGAATGGACAACCAAATGCTAGGAAGGTTTTGATAAATTTAAACACTTACTTATAGTGGCTCCTATTTTACAGATTGCAAATCCAAATAAAGAATTTATTATCTACATAGATGCTTGTCCAGAAGTGTTAGGAGGAGTTTTGATGCATGGGAATTCATTAATAACTTATGAGTCCATGTAGCTGAAAACCGATGAAAATAACTATGTAGTATATGATTTAGAGTTGGCTATAGTAATACATGCTTTAAAAACGTGTAGGCTTACCAATGGGGAATTTGTGTTTACCTTGGTAACCGATCATATCAGTCTGAAATATTTTTTAGTCAACCAGACCTTAATGCTATATCGTCTAGGAGGCTATCTTTTCTTAGTGAATTCGAGTTTGAAATTAAACACATACAAGAAAAAGAAGATAAAATTGCATATGAATTAAGTAGACATACACATGTTGTAATGGGAGTACCTATTAGCAGTATTAGAACAAAGTTTATAGAGCATCTTAAAAAATTCCATTTCAGATGATCCTAAATAGTTGTAAATTCAACATAAATTACAATAAACAGACATTCCAGGTTATGAAGAGAACCCTGAAAATTTGTTAATCTATAAAAATAAATTATATGGCCCCAATGTGATTGCTTTAAAACATTTAATATTAGACGAATATAATAAGAAACCATACGTGGGACATCTTGGATATAAAAAAGATGATAACAACATTAAGGGAGGAAGTTTTCTAGCTAGGCATGAAAAATGAGGCGGAAGAATACTTGTCAAACTATTTAGAATGTCAACAAGTAAAGGTGGAGCACTAGCACGATAATAGACTATTAAACCCACTATCCATTCCTGAATGAAATGGAAAAAGTGGATTTTATTACAGGATTA